>OX031006.1:256717678-257967678 GCA_943735925.1 Pollenia amentaria
GACTTGTCTTGGGTGTGTGAAATACAGCGTGGCGCAGAATCAGTTATATGGTGTAACATCTTTATAACGTATTTAATTATTATACTTGGAGAATTAATTACAGATAACGAAAAGGGTGGTCGAACCAAAACGCATGATGTTAAGTGTAAAGAAAACAAAAATTTTCAGAGAACTATCTTAATATTTTTTATTATTATAAAAGGATCTATGACAATTATGTGTGAAGCAAAATTTCGGCAAAATACTCGTCACGGCTTCGGTAGCATACCTCTATCCGATGGTCCATATTTTCAATGACTCTGAGGTTCATTATCGTTAATGTGCCGAATTATTCCATCCCTTAGATCTTGAATTGTACTTTACCTGTACTCATAGATGCAAGATAAAATTGGTTGAAAATCGTATAATTTTTAAGAAAAAATCGTCAAATTGACTAAGCTAAATCGTCATAAAAAACGTCATTATTAAAAACCACTAACTTTTAATAAGTTTTCAAAATTAATTGCTATTTTTAGTTTCCGTTGCTAATGAAATTTTAATATATTTTGCCTGTTTTTGAAATTAAATAAACATTTTCATTTAGAAACTTATTATTGAAATAGCACAACATAAAATTTTTCAAAAGTATTGGCCTCCATAGGAAAAGTAAGAAAATAAACTAAAGCCAAGAAATATTTTTCTTGTCGAAAATACAGCTTAAGCACTTAAGTCTGGTAAACACCAATCAAATCAGACTTTCTGAAGGAAAAGTTTCATATTGAGAATGCAGACTAAAGAGATTGGTTGTAAAATGTCTGTAATAAAGCAGTACTAACTGATCAACTAGAACACTTAAAAATATGCATCGTGTTAAAAAAAATCGTATTTTATATGATGCAAATAATGCAAATAAATCAAATTACATAGGAAGCTGAAATAAAAAGAGGAATTATATTAAAAACATTTGTAGATTTGAACAAAATTTGTCTTATAAAAAATCGTCAAATTTAGGGTTTGAATCTTCCTATCGTCAATAGAACATTTTTATATCTGAAAATCGTCAAAATGACGATAAATCGTCAAATCTGGCAGCTATGCTTGTACTTGAAGTACACTTTTTCTTTTAAATATCCACAAAGTAAGAAGTCCAACGGCGTAAAATCACATGAGCGTGGCGGCCAATTGACATCGCGACGACGTAAGATAACACGGCCATTGAATTTGCAAGTGGCATTATCCTGTTGGAACCACATATCGTCCAGCTCCATATCCTCCATTTCTGGCCGCCAGAGGTCCGTTATCATCTCGCGATAGCGAACACCATTAATGGTAACTGCTTGGCCGACCTCATTTTCAAGAAGTTCGGCCCCCGATGACGACGCCAGACCATAAACCGCTGGGCGAGCATGCACAGGTGTTTCACATTTCCTGCAGACCCGGTTTGCTCGAATTTGACAAAAACTCTCCCGAAAAAAATGAAGAAGGGCACGAAATGCATTTTGATTTTAACGCCCATTTTCATAACCGGCTTTAACATTCTTAACGCGCTGCTCAATTGTGTACATCTCCATATTTGAATTTGTCAAACACTGAAGCAAAGAAATGTCAAATTAAATTGGGCAAAAAGCTTGACGTTAAGGTGTGACTCACAATTAACGTCGTGCATTACGGTTGGGCCACCCTTATATTCTTTAAATTCTTTATTTTTTGATATTTCGACATCATTTGGATGTCATCTTCAGGAATACCGAGTCACAAAAATACACAACAATTAGTTTTTAGGTGCAATAATAGGCCTACAATGCATTCATTACATTTAAAATCTAAAAGTCTAAAATGTTGGTTCGCTGCTTTTTAAATTTTAGACCTTTTCAGGAAGATCTCCAAATTTGAACTGATGTTTAATCAAAGCAACACCTGAAAGCCTTTCATAGAATTTATATTTTTAAATTTACGTTTACAAGATACCATTTAAATGAAAGCTCCCTGTGCCGGACCCTTGCTCCAAAATATTCCTCAATATGCGATACAAAATCTCGTTCCCACGTTATCATTAGACTTTAAGAATACACCAAGTGCACTTAAAGGATCTGTTTCGTTCCTCAATAATATACATATTTAGTATTAAAGAAGACACAAGAGCCGAAGTAAGTTGTGGGTATATAGAATGTCGCAGGCTCACTGGGTTAAATCTACCATAAAGACGACTCGCACACATTTATGAATGCGTAAGCATTTCCACATGCCTCCAGCCCTGCACATACTGGTACAAGTAATAACTTCCGCTGAATTATTCATATTTGACATTGAAAATGGCACACGTATATTAAAAAAAACAACACACTTTCAAACATGTAAGTTAAACTTTTATTCTGATACAATTTTCCATATTTTTTTTAACTCCTACTTTCATTTTATATACATATATTTTTTTTGTCTCATGTTATTTGGAAAATTGCCTATTTTTTGTGTTGTTCATTGCCACATGTCCTTGTTGTTCTACACAAATTCATACGAATATTATTAAGATAAGACATCTTTTTAGTTTTATTATTATTGTAATTGTGAATGTGCGTTAGAAGACGTGCTGAAAGTATATCTTTTGTATGATTTTATAGAAATAATTTTAATTTTTTGCAGCATTTTTTTTCTGGCATTTTTGCCAAAATATTCATATCATTTTATAATATATTTTATCATACATTTTCATATGTGTAAAAATGTATGTGCGTTTGTATGTAAATTTGTTTTTAAGAAAATGTGTGTAAAGTAAAAGTAAATCTACTCATATTGTCTGTCTATACGAGTATGTAATCGTATGTTGTTGACAGTTATTCTGAAGTTTCTTTATTGTTGTTTAAAAAAGTTATATTTTTGAATTTATCTGTTAAGAGATCGACTTTTTTTGTGTGGCATTTAGTGTCTGCAAAGTTTAAGGTAATAATTTTATTTAATATGGGTCTAGCTTAAAAAACAAAATAAAGAATTAATAAGTTAAAAGCAATTGTATTTTTATATAACAAAAAAAAAAATTTATTGACAATACAGTAATTTGTGCTTAAAAAAAACAATATACACCTAAAATTAGGCAACATGGAAAGTATTACAGTGACTAGATTTTCACCATCTGCACCATCAAACTGGCGTCTAGGGCAGCCCAAAGAATAAAACAAAAACTTTTCATTTTAAAAATTTATAAAATTTTTATATGAATTTTTTAGCTGCCTGTTCACAGAAAAAATTATCGGGGGGCTAATTATGGTAGTCGTGATCGAATACTTTCTCGATTCGAAAGAAATTTTATTACTAATTCTTTCAGTCAGTTTTTTTTTATCAATTAAAAAAAATGTTTGAAAAAGTATTTAAATTTAGTTTAGTTGAAAAAAAATTAAAAATTAAATTTTGTTTTAATTAACATTTTAGTTGTTTTGAAATAATTGAAATTTTAATTAAAATATTTATTAAATATCAAAAAATCTTAATTGATTTTTATCGTTTAAAATAAAATAATTTCGACTTTGCTATATTTAATTAAATCAATTTACGCATTGCTTGAAACGGCAAAGTAATTTGATCACTTTTTTATTATAAATTTTTTTTTATTAATTCCAATGTGTATTCTAAGAAAAATTACAATTTAAAAAGCTTTTATAATTTAATAGTCTTATTAATTCAATATTTTCCAAGAATATTTGCTCTGCAGTATTTTCTATTCCTGGAAAATATTAAACGAATACGAACGACTGCTAAAGTATAACAGCTATTTAAATTGTAATTTGACTTAGAATACACATTTGAATTAATATAAAAATTTATAATAAAACTGATACTCAACATAAGAACTAAAATTCCCAGATTCTATAATTTTTTAAATTAAAATTAATAATATTATTAATTTAAAAAAATAATCATTTTGGTAATAAGTGCAAAATCAACAACTTGTTTGCTTGATTCTATAAATTTGGTATGCATTTGGTGATTAGAGGCAATTTTTAATTTTTTCTGTGTTGAACGATTTCGGAAAACAACGTTTGCATAGAAAATTTCTATGAAAAACGCTCAGTTTTTTTTAAATATTTTCCATACAAAATTCAATATGAACAGGCAGTGTAAAACTTTAAACCATTATGAATAAAAATTCCCGGGTTATTTTTTGCTTTTTTTCATTTATATGCCTACTTCATAATAGTGGAAAGGGTATTATGAGTGTGTGCTGATGTGTGTGATATATAAGAATATTGAATATTAGTCGTATACCCATCTTTAAATATACCGATCGAATCAGAATACTCCCTGATTCGAAGTAACGATGCCCGTCCGTCCGGCTAGCTGATTGGTTGTCTGTCCATGTAACATTGTGCGCAAAATACACGTCGCAATTTTTAAGATAAGTTGATAAAATTGGGTACATACGTTTTAATTGTCATAAGGACGAAGCATATTTGTTAAGAAAGAACTTCCTTCATTAAATACCGTTAAAATTAATTTATTCTTTCAAAATTTACATAACTACATAACACTGTACAACAAAATGATTTTTTTTTTCAAGATATCAACTGATACTTATAGAGGGGTCTAAAAAAGATATACGTGTATCGACGTTTTAAAAGATTCCCTAGGGGAAAGGGAACTAACACTACACTTGTCACGTGACAAGTCACTTTAATATGGCGATGTCCTACGAGGGGTTAATTGGCACCTTTTTTACACTTTGTAACAGGTCACTGAAATAACCTTAATGGACACATCCAATTTCGGTTAAAATAATGCCTGTCGCAGATATTGTCACAAATGAACCATGTCAATATGATAGATCCCCTTTATATAAAATAATAGTAGCAGAGATAATCAGGCAATACCCGCACAAAATCCAGTCAAATGAATAGTTTTGTGTCAATTACCTTTCCTCTGGAGCAACAAAACTCTAAACACATTATCAGCAGTTAAGTGATAGGTCTTGTTTTCACCAATCACAATTCGTTCCTTTTAATTATAAAATTTTGTTCACTGGTCACGGGAAAAGTGCTTTAAACTGCATTTTAAAGCGTAAAAGCTTGTGTACAGAATAACGGTTGAGTTTAGAGCAGAATATTGTTTACTTGTGTTTTGAATTTACTGTATTTGGTGAGGATGCAACATAATTTTTCTGCGATATTTTATCGCCATGTTGGCATAAGTATATAGTTTTTGCTTATTTCTGGTATTTAAGATGAATTGTTATTAAGTGTATTGGTAGACCTATAGTAACGGTGATTTTTGCTTTATTTAAAAAAAAAAAAAAAAAAAAACAAAGACCCATTTCCAGAAGAGTTATAGGGTTAATGCATACCAACAAAAGGTTGCTTGAAATGTTCGGAATAAATCATCTGAAGCCAGTATATATGAAAAACCTAAATATTACACGATTTTCTACGGTTTTTACTACAGAAGGGTGCAACTTAAAAATAGGCCGTAAAATGAGTTTCAGATGTAAACTTTAAAAACGCACATACACGTATATCTCTTTTTAGTCACCTCTACAAGCATCAGTTGGCCAGTGTAATTGGTTATTTTATACCCTCCACACAACTAGTGGTGAATGAGGGTATACTAAGTTTGTCATTCCGTGTGAAACTTTTTATTATACATCTAAGACCCCATAAAGTATATATATTCTGGCTCCTTGAGTAATTCTAAGTCGATTTAGCCATTTCCGTATGTCTGTCCGTCTGTTGAAATCACGCTCACCTTCGAAAAACGCAAAAGAAAAGAACAACCTTGTTCTCAAATTGCTTGTAGTTATCCGAAGCATTTTGGGATTGAAGTCCAGTAACACCGGTTTAGTAGGATCAGAACTATGAATCAAAATGTGGAACCAACACTCTAAAAAAATGTATAATGTTGATACAAAAACTAACATAAATGGTGGAATAATGCACGGAATGATATACAATTTTGCAGGAATTACGCTCTATACGCTCTATAAGACTGCAAGTCATACTGTTAAATTTCGCGAAGATCGGACCATAATTGACCATAACCCCATATAAAGCCTACTCCCGGAAAACAGTTTAGTACGCCTAAACTCGTAATAAATAACGCTATCATAATAAAATTTGGTACGTCACGCTAAAACTAATTACACTGATTGGATGATTGGTCCATAATTTACCATAGGTCCAATAAAAATTACCCTCCTAAAAATCATTTTAGTTTGGCTAAAACTGTTACGAATCATGATATTTTACTCAAGCCAGTTCTAACAAAGTTCTAACAGGAAAGGCATAAAACTTTCTTATTGTCGGTCAATAATTTAATTCACCCGCAACTTATTTAAATGCTGAAGTTCGATTTTGTGAAGATTAGTTAATAATGTATATATATTTATCATATAGAGCCCACTCCTGTCGGTGGAGGTTATCAAAGATTCGGCACTCTAACTTGTTCTTTTTTTTTTTTAATAAGCCAAGCAATTTTTATTTGACACTATTATTATTGTAAGGTAAGCATTTATTAACAGTTCTGTTTTATAGATTAATGTTTTAAGTATTAAGTAATTTTTGTATAAACGAAACAAAATAATAAAGAAAGTTTAAGTGCTTCTTGGTAATCATAATAACAATTCTATTTTACTATTTGACGGCTCGCTTTTAGTAACAACGATTACTTTGTACTGGTAGGTGCCAAATTGACCCTAGAACCAATTCAAATCCCCATTAAAAATTTAATTTAAGACGAATAAATCGGTTACAGTTATTGATATTTAGATAATACAAATTCGGCACAAAGAACTCTTATATGAATCTTAGCTTCATAGCATAATTTTGTTTTTCCGAGTCCTAAAACTCTCGAAATTGTTTCTGTATCTAGTGTACTGTATAATATCAAATGCTGGGTTTTTACTGGCAATACGTTCTTATTTGTTACAATTGAATTAAAAAACAAAAAATTGGAGAAGGTAGAAAACTCCAAGGGAATTTTAATTCATAATTGTGTTACATTTTTAAAAGTTATATATCTTAAAAGTCATATCAAGACAAGAAAGTATTGGCTAAATGTAAAGGTTACGTATACCAATTAAGGGGTTTGCAGAAAAAATGGTTTCTTAAGGGGTCCGTGAAGAAAACGGCGCTGGAAACCCCTTATCTTTAAAGGAAGATGAACATGATTACTCCAATTTCAGAACTGATTTCCAATTGCTGATGTCGGTAAGCAATATTCGTCGCTGTGATAAGGGTTTTATTAACAAAGTATTCTATAAAAACCTATTAAAAAAATTCAAGTTTTGAATTCTTCACATTGTTTCCCTAATTTAGCCACCAAAACAAAAAATGAAACCCAAAATAGTATTTACCTTAAGGCAACTCACAAATAATGCTGCATATTTTAGATTAAAATATTTTCGCAAAATTAAGACATTTTTCATAATGTTCAAAATAAATCATGCCACAAAAAACCAACATGTTAAAGAAAATGTTAATTTCTGGCGATAAATTGTTTTTAATTACTTTTATTCATACAGAACACTCGACCCAAACACAAGAGATATAAAATTTGACTTGACATAAGATGAATTTTCATTAGAAATACGTGTTACATGTTACATGCAGCGAGCATATAAAATTCTAGAAAAAAACTATATAAATTAATACGAAAACATGCTGAAAATTGCAATTGTTGTAATATTTAGAATAGAATG
This sequence comes from Pollenia amentaria, assembly GCA_943735925.1. Lineage (NCBI taxonomy): Eukaryota > Metazoa > Arthropoda > Insecta > Diptera > Polleniidae > Pollenia > Pollenia amentaria. Next base: position 256,725,336 of record OX031006.1, read on the forward strand.
GAATACAAACAAGTACTTGTTTTGTTTATTTTTTTTTGTTGTCTCATACCCACCGTATATGGCTAAAGGAATGTATGAACGTACATAAGTACATATTTTCGGATGATTGTGACATTTCATCATAGAATGGCGTTTACATGTCATACATAGCAAATTTTGTCATGTTGTTGCTGGTTAAACTATGGCTGTAAAAAAAAGTACAACGAAAATACACAAAAGTTGACACTTTTGGTCTTAACATGTACAAATTTCTTAACACTAAGAGAAGCATTTAAACTAGAAATAGAATACTAGAACGAACGCCCACATGTGAAACAAAACAAATGCGAGTGAAAAAAAACACTGAAATACATGAGATAAAACATGATTTCTTTTTAAAAACACATCATGCAGGCAAATGAATCAAAGCCAACAAGGCAAACAAACGACCGACCAACCAACCAACCAGCCAAACCATCCAGCCATTGTAATTTAAACGCTAACAATCACTGCAAAACTATCTGAATTATACAATAATAAAGCGTGTACGAAAATACAAAAAAGACTATGCGAATCTGAGAATGAATGGATTTTTGTTTTGTGTGTATTTAGCAGTGCAGTGTTGTTAAGATGATATAAAGAAATTTTTAAAAATATGAGGAAATATGAAACAAACTGTAATGTTGCTCATAAACTAAAACAAAAGTCCAGAAAATGTCAAAGGAAGAAAAGAAAAAAATTTTGATATCAAACAACAACTCTACTTTTGACAGAGGAATGTTGAGTTCTGGGAAGAGTTGGCGATATCGAATGATTTTTATATTCTATCAACCGTATTCATAACAAAAAGTTAGCCACAGTTTGTACACGTCGTGCAACGAGCTGCTAACTAGAATGCCGATTAAGCTTAGCAGCTTGTTAGCACAGAGTTTATTCATAACGAATTTTATCCGTCTGCTAACTTTTAATAAATCAACTCTGAATATTAATATTGCCACATTATAATACTCAAAAATGCAACACGTTTTGCATTAATCATCGCTGGATTTGTCATTTCATTTAATTTTTTTTTTCCCTCTTTATATAAAAATTTAAAATGTTTTTAAATTAAAATATATTTAAAAAAGTACTCTTAACAAAAAAAAACAAACAAAATTATTCAAGATAAAACGGCTGTTTATCACAAACTGGCAAACGTTTGGCAGCTTATTGACAAGAGTTTAGCAAATCGTTAGCCAGAGTTTGGTAAGTGTATTATGAATAAACTTTGTGCTAACTTCATGCCAAATTTTCGTTATGAATACGGCTGTATGCATTTTATAGCTGTATAACTGAGCTACCTAAATAAGAGCGGCAAGCGTTTTTTTAAACATGAAAATTCTATTTCAAATACATTTTCAATAACACAAATCGACATAGCGATTTGTCAAATAGGATTTTCCAGCCGGGTGCTGTCGAATTCGCGTTCTAAAGGTTTTTTTTCGTATAAACTTTATGCAAATGAAAAGTTTTGACATACAAAAAACGCTTGCCGCTCTTATTTAGGTAGCTCAGTAAGAAGCGAAGAGCACCGGTAGGCTAGTTGGTAGTGAGCTAGTCTATCCGTGCGGGGGTTGCGGGTTCGATTCTTGCGAGTGACTCTGGTCTGCTGCAGACAAGTGTTGGATTAGCATAAGAAAAAAAGTATTTAACATCGAACTATGCAAAACGCACAAATAACAAAAGCTAACATTTTTATAGTAGTATATTTATGGGGCTTCTGTATACATATTGCCTTTGCTCCCTACGTGATTCGCAAAAAGAGTAATTTTCAAATTTCCAATTAGGCGAAATTTTTTGTCTCCCATAGGGAGGAATTTGTAACTTAAAATGTTACTTTAAACTTAATTTTTGTATTATTTAAAATTTTTTTCTCCATAAGGGGGAATTTTTAATATAAATAAAATAACATTTTTTTTTTTAAATATAAAAGAGAGTTATAAAAAGTTTATGATATAAAATTTTCTTCGATGAAGAGAAATTTAAAAAATTATTTAATATGTATAATGAAATTGTGTGAGTATTTTAAAATAAGAGAGTTAGGCCCTAATCATGAAACAAAGAAAACAAGATAGTGCATTGCGCAGGTCCGTTAACTTTTTACTCTCATTTTGACGTAATTTTTACGCAACTGTAGTAAAGAGAATTAAATGTAAACAAACATTCAGCATAGCACATACACGTGTTTGTGTGATCATGTTTGTGCTCATTTGCTACTATGACGTACATACGCAGAAAAAGAATGTTTTTTTAAATTTTACTGCACTATCTTGTTTTCTTTGTTTCATGGGCCCTAATCATGTAAAAGGCAGCGCAACGCAAAAGAATAACATTGAAAGCACAAACAATGTCATAAATATTTTGTAATTTTGTTGTTGCTTTCAACAGAAATTCATGTACCCTTTTTAAATTTTCAACGACACAAGCAATGGAGCGTTTGAAATTTTAAAACGCAATGTGAATTTCTGTAGGAAGCAACAAGAAAATTACAAAATATTTATGACATTGTTTGTGCTTTCAATGTAATTCTTTAGCGTTGCGCTGCATTTTATATGATTAGGGCCGTAACACAGAAAAAAGTGTTTTATCAATTAAAAAATAGTTTAAAAAGTATTTAAATTTAATAAATGTGATAATTGAATCAATTATTTTTTTTGTTGAAAGAAAATTAAAAGTTTAATTTTGATTTAATTAACATTTTAGTTGTTTTGAAATAAATTTTCAATTTAAATTTTAATTAAATAACAAAAAAATCTTAATTGCCTTTTTTCGTTTAAAATAAAATAATTTAAACATGTAGAATTGTTGTTGGGAGTTGTCAATATTTATTTAAATAAATTAACACATTGTTTGAAATGGCAAAGTTTTTTTGATCACTTTTTTAATTAAAATTAAAAATATCATTTATTGAAAATATTTTTTCAAAATTTTCAAATTTTTAGTAATCAATATAATTATTTTGGTAATAGGTGCAAAATCAACAACTTGTTTGCTTGATATTATGAATTTAGAACAAATTTGTTGATTGGAGAAATTTAATATGTTTTTCTGTGAATGTATTTAGACTCAAATAACTGATATGGTTGGGGCAATGTCTGAAGCTCTACCAGAAGCTAATTTTGAGTGGATAAGAAACATTGATCACTTTTCTTTAGACACAATACCTAATGATTCAGATATTGGATATATGTTAGAAGTTGATTTAGTATATCCTATAGAAATCCGTGATACTCACAATAATTACCCTTTTTGTAGTGAAAACAAAACTCCACCAGATTCCAAAGAAAAAAAGTTGCTTGTTGTCGGAGTATATAATAATTATAAAAATTTACAGCAATGTTTAAAGCTAACTAAAATTCATAGAATATTGAAATTTAAACAGTCTGAAGGCTAGTTTACAAGGTAATACAATGTGTTACGACATGTGGAAAGATAATGTAGAATGAGAAAAATCTTATCATGTAAAAGCAAAATGCATTGAGTAAGAGAGAATACGGATACAAAATTTGACCAGCGGTCGGTAAATGTTCATTTTCTAAGCCATTTTAGAAACTTGTGTATTCTCATCACACCAGAGTTGTATTTTAACTGTATATATTGAAGGTGGTAACATTTTTATATAATTACAAAAACAACTCAAATTAACTCAGGCAATTTTCATGTTGGTTTTGTATATATTGTATAACTGTAACCATATGCTTATTTGTTATTAACTCGGCTGTTTAGTATCTTTGCTTTTATTTTACTTATACCGTCCGTGTAAACATGAAAAATACTTGCAACAGGTTTTTATTTTTTTTTTTTTTTTTTTAACACGGAGAGAATTTTATAATATTTTGATTCTACAAAGTCGTAATACATTGTATTACCGTGTATACTAGCCTTTATTGGTTAAAAAGATATATTTCATTAAATAATTTATATAGAACTAATCAAAAAACACTTTTGAAAAACATTTCTTCAAATTATTAAACAATGCTGTATACGGAAAAACAATGGTAAACGTTGATAAACGTTAACATATTAACGGGGTTATTTTCTAAATCACTTCACCTTGCGTTGAGAAATTTTTCATATAAAATTGTTTTGAACTAATCAATATTGTACTGGACTCAATAATGCAGCAATCAACTCGCACTAGAAGAGGCATCACATGGGGTATGAATAGTCGATTAGAAGATCTGGACTATGCTGATGATATCTGCTTACTCGCGCATAACTTTACCGACATATCAGCCAAATTGGAACAGATACACCAGCTAGCATCGAATGTTGGTCTTCATATTAATATCGACAAAACAAAGGTTATACGCATCAACACAACTAATCTCTCTAAGCTCAGGGTCAACAACATAGAGCTCGAGGATGTGCAATCGTTTTGCTTCTTAGGAAGCATAATTTCCTCCACGGGCGGCTCCCGTGAAGATATTGCACATCGCATAAAAAAGGCGAAGTAGTCATTTGGAGCACTACAAATAATATGGAAATCACCACAAATACATACAGGTACTAAGCTGCGTCTTTTCTCCTCAAATGTTCGCTCTACCTTGCTATATGGATGTGAATCCTGGAACTCTACGGCAAACGACATACAACATCTACAGGTATTCATTAACCGTTGCTTGCGGAAAATATTCAGAATTTTTTGGCCGAACGTAGCTTCCAATAGCGACCTGAAGAACAGAACAGGCGAAACACCAATACGTTTAGAAATTGCAAAAAGGAGATGGAGATGGATTGGCCATATCCTAAGAAGACTTCATGATGATATATCGAAGATGGCAATTGACTGGAATCCTCAAGGCAGCAGGAGAAGAGGTAGACCCGCTAACACCTGGAGAAGGCTACTAGAATCCGAAATTAGCAAAACAGGAAAAACCTGGTCTGAAATAAGAATAATGGCACAGGATAGATCCGGATGGAAGGATTTCGTAACGGCCCTTTGTTCCAACTTGGAACCATAGGAATCAATATTTAATCAAATTTGTTATTCACCATTATCATGGTTGGCGAATTTAAAATACGCCTGCTACTGTTTGGTAATATATTAAAGAGAACGTGAACTTATTTCCTTTAATCTATTACCAAACTGTCGCAGGCGTATTTCAAATTCGCCAACCACGATAAGGGTGATTATTCGACCTTTCCAATTTTAAATAAATAAAAATTAATCAAGCTCGAGGCCAGTGTTTTTTGTAAATAAATATTCCTTTTTATTTAATTCCAATATTTCAAGAGCGACGTAGAGTGTTCGTGTGCCAATAACTACAGAGCCTTAGTAAATAAGATCAAACTGCAATAATAATTTTTTAAGTTTATTGTTATTTTAGATGTTGATACGTACACAATATATTTTTAAGTTTTTGTATCAATAAAAATTAACTGTGAGTGTGTGTATATATTTTGAACGTATAAAACTTTTTAAAAAACAAAATTTGTGCGGTTGTTGTTATTTGTATGTTTATAATAATGAGGTTTTAACTTTTTTATTGTTCTTTCACTTAAATTAATTTATTTTTTTGAATTTTTAAAATTTTGTATGAAAATATTTTTCAAGTGAGGTGAAGTGTTTTAGAAAATAACCCCCTAAATTAGTTAATAATTGGGAAAATGTTGGTAAAAGACTTGGAACTCGTTCTCTTATTGCAAAACCAGAATTTCATTCTTTAGGTATATTTGAAGAAAACATGGTAACAGTTGAACTAAATAAATCTTATTAATTTTACAATAAACCTATTTATTTAGGATTTACAATCTTAGAACTTTCAAAATGGAATGATTATGATTTTCATTACGATTACATTTTACCAAAATATAAAACTAAAGTCGAATTAAATTATATAGACACAGATTCATTTATTTATGCAATTGAAACGGTTGACTTATATAAAGATATAAATAACGACATTGATTTTAAGTACATCAGAGTATGAAATAAATAACATATTTGGTATACCAAAAAAGAATAAAAAAGTTTTAGGGATTATGAAAGACGAAAATAATGGAATTATTATGAAGAAATTTAATTAAGTTTTACCAATTATCTGTTTTATTTTTTACACATCTAAACACGCTTACATATTACAAGTAACTATCATTGAAGTCGACCACAACGTAATCGCGTACGCAACATTAACGCATGAGTAATAAGGCCTTGAAACTGACTGTTTTAAAAACCCCTCTACGGGGTTTTTGGTATAGCATACAAAAAATACGGAATCCTTGAAGGGGCCATACTCATAGCAAGTTTTCAGCATTGATGCTGCTGCCTCCCTTGGTATCAGATTAAACATTGGTAATATAGGTACTCCTGAGGACGCATACCAATGTCAGCACTTTAGTAGTCTATAATCTCTCAGCTATTCGTGATAAGATATACTTCAGTCTTAGAAAACAGAAATATGCAGGTGAACGTTAAGATAAGTTAGCTTTTTATAAATATTTGTCAATTATAGGAATAGTCATTTGAGTTTGTAAAACTGGTGGTGTATGTCTACCTCGCATATTTGCGAGAGGACTAATTAATGTTTTAGAGACCAGAAATGATAATACACACAGAAAAAAATTAAAATTAATGTAAATTTAAAAATTTTGTGATATTAATTGAAAAATTAATTAAATCTTCACCGGTTAACAAATTAATAGTATAAATTAAATGTTTAATTCAATAGATTAAACGTTAAATTCACTTGATTAAATGTTTAGTTCACTTATTAAACGTTTAATTTACTTGACTAAATGTGTATTTCACTATATTAACCGTTTAATTCACTTGATTAAACGTTAAATTCACTTGATTAAATTTTAATTAAAACTGATTTTATTTTTGATTATTGCTTTGATTGTTGAAAAATTAACGAGAATTTTTTCTGCGCAGGTTAAGGACATGAAAGAAAAATTAAATTGTCCGAAATATTTGTCAGTTAGGGTCATATGTGTATACATCAGTATATATAAGTGTTCTTTTGAGGTAGCAAAGGTTTTACTATTTATCCTTCAACTTCCTTTATATTATGTACTGTGGTTCCTATAGGAAACCAAGGGCCACCACAAACTGATTCCATTCAGTTATATTAAATTGATGATAAATGACTTCGCGCAATCTCGCATTTCAGTTGGCGCCTCCATCACGGCATGTGCTATGTCTCCTGTGGCCAATCCATTGCCATTTGCGATGAAGTATTTCGATCTGCATTGACTGCTGATTTGTTCTTCACCATAGAAGTATATTTGATATTGTTCAAGGCCAGAATATTCGAAGAATTCTTCGCAAGCAGCAATTGACAAATACCTGCACAGCATTTATATCACGTTGCAATACGTTCACGGATTTGACACAGGCGTTGAACATATGTATCATGGTGCTTAAAAAGCGAAATGCGCTTAGAAACTAGCTTTCCCTCAACAATAAATTTCAGTGTTTTTATCAAAAATAAAAATTGGGAATTGAGCACGTTATAGATAAATCTTATTAGTAATAAATTTTGTATTCCCATAAATAACTTTTGAGATTACGGTTGATTTACACATTGGACTTTACATGCCGAATGCTTTTGATATTGGGTATGCCATGTCGTTACTATAGCCGCCAGAGTTCGTTATTATAGCAGAAAGATGTTACACCATCTAGGTCGACGTTGCTTTAAGCCAGTTGGTGTTAATCGCATGCTTTAGATCTCGGTTGTGTTTATCTTAAGACCATCCTTTGTGGCTTCAATCTCTATAGAATTGAGGTTCGATACCAAAGCTCTGGGGCTATGTGACAGCAAGCAGATGTCCTCTGCATATTCGAGACATTCGAGACGTTAATTCAGGCTCTATTTTATTGTTCTCCTAAATAGTTGCATTTCAACGAGTTGCATTGCATTTGAAAACGGCTAGCAAAATATTGAACAGCAACGGCGATAAAAGGCATCCTGGCCTGAATACCGTAAGTACGTCAAAGAACTTGAGTAATAGAAATACCTTTAGAGGGCAAATAGATGTAGTGTTATATGAAATAAATATTCGGGTAAATACAGATTTTTTTACTAACAAACAGACACTAGAAGTGTATCTAAAAGTACTTAAATGCAACAGATTCCGATATTAATACAGTAAGTTCAGACCTTAAAGGATGCTTAGAATTCGATTAAGCCCCAATACTTTGTATATTGTGTTCCTAAGAATATCAACCATCTAAGGATATCCAATACTAGAAAACAACAGCAAGAATACGAAAACATTTTCATATGATGTGAATGGTGGTAGTGATGATGATGATGATGATGGCGACGGCTTTGTGTGGCTGACGACGTCAAATAATTCTAAATATGATACGAACCCATTTCATGTTTACGACAACTTGCATGTTTAGAGCATTTGCATACTATACAAGTGTTATGTGTACATAAGAAAGTCTATATAATGCACAAGGCATATATGTGTGTATAAATACAAATTTGGTTGTACATACATGTTTGCAAACATACAAAAATAAAGGGTGTTTTTTAGCTTGTCATATCTTTAATTAGGGGTAACCACTTCATATCGCAATCTTAACAGTTATTAGTTTCTCAGTTTCCAAAGAGTGAACATTAATGGCGCTTCAAACTAAGTCCCTACTGAATTAAGTCCTTAAAGTAAGGAAATTAGTTCATTTTGAATTAAAACCCCAAATTTGAAAAAGAAGCAAATCCCCAATAGTATGAAATAACCCCCAAACAAAAGTGAACTAAAACTCGATAAGTGGAAACTTATTTCACAATAATTTAAGCCCCCAATCCCGATATCAAATCTCGAATATAGAATCAGAAGTTAGATAGAAAATCTATTTGCTAAACTGGGGGCCGGCTATGCAGAGAGGCTTAAGTTAGCAAGGCTGGTGTTTGTTATACAATAGAAAAGAACATCGTTGTTCCCGTCCTAGTGCCGTCTGTTTCTTATACCATAGAGAGGAAATCCTTGCCCCCACCCGAAGGCCTGCTAGGCTAAGAGAAACTTCGGTTAGCGATTCGGGATTTTAAGTTTCGGAAATATGACCTTCAAAATTTACATATATCAATATTTGAAATGGTAAATATAATTTGTATGATATTTGAAATAATTTTAGTATAAAATCCACCAAAACATATACTTCCATCCCTTACTTACACAGAAAAAATTGTTTTATCAATTAAAAAAATGGTTTAAAAAGTATTTTAATTTAATTAATGTGATAATTGAATCAATAATTTTTTTACCTGAAAAAAATTAAAAATTAAATTTTGATTTAATTAACATTTTAGTTGTTTTGAAATAAATTTTCAATTAAAATTTTAATTAAATAACAAAAAATCTTAATTGACTTTTTTCGTTTAAAATAAAATAATTTAAACATGTAGAATTGTTGTTGGGAATTGTCAATATTTATTTCAATAAATTAACACATTGTTTAAAATTTCAAGGTTTTTTGATCACTTTTTTAATTAATATTAAAAATATCATTTATTGAAAATATTTTTTCAAAATTTTAAAATTTTTAGTAATCAATATAATCATTTTGGTAATAGGTGCAAAATCAACAACTGGTTTGCTTGATAATATGAATTTAGAACAAATTTGGTGATAGGAGAAATTTAATAATTTTTTCTGTGTAGGGGCCGGAGCTCTGTAATCTCCACTGTTATTCATAATCCCAGGAGTTTCTGTTGAATAGCAACAGCACCAAAGGATCCCTTCACGAACCGCACTTAAATCACAACGCGCTCCCAGATAGTAACTTTTCAAACAAGAGCAGGGCTTCCGTAAAGACAATCATCCTGAAAGACATGAAGCATATCTCTCAAGAAGCTTACTAGGGGAGACCTAACCAATAGTTAGACCGGTGCTTGAACCCACCGGAGGCTACTGACCCCGTAGCGCCTCAGTTAAGCACTGAGGTACAATTTTGAACCTAAAGAAGTCCATTGGACCCCAAGGAGCTCTGTCATTTGAATTTTTTGTGCATTCCAGGTTACATCCACCTATTTTTAAAATGTATGTGATTCCGAAGAATTCCTAAAGAACCAAGTTAAAATTAATTTACTGCAGAGGATGTAACAGTAACAGGAAGGAATCTTCAGGCGACTTTAACTTCAGCCCCTTAGAGGCGCAGTACATCAGCCGGGGGGACTTATTTGCTGCTACCGTAATATTAAGCCATCAGAACGAAAAATAAATATTCGTAGCGAGGACAAGTCAAAGTATTGATGATGATCCTGATTTACGACGCCGATCACATCAACATTTTTGGATAGATGTTCTGGTTTACACTCATAATTAATTCAGCTTATTTAAGAATTGAAGCGGTTGCGTCTCATTAGCAGTTGCAAGTTGACTCATTCTTCTACTAAAAATCTTATTTAATTTAGGGCTTCTTATTATTTCATTAAATACGTCATTAAGCAAAATTAACTGAAGGAGATATCAGTGCATTCAATAAAGTCTTCCCTCTCACTTTCAACATGAATAAGTTCAAGTCAAATGTTCACAAACACTTCTTCCTCTATCCTCCTTCCCATAACCTTTTTTCCTAGTTCCAACACAATGCATTGCATTTGAAGGGGCCATCCCCTGAGTGCTGGTCCTAACCAAAAAAAAAATAAAAAAATTACTGTGTGGTGTGGATCATCGGTGCACATTTTATTTTATTTTTGGCAGCTCCTACTATTACGTTGTCGACGTAGGCTTAACGAAATTTTGTTGCTTAAATTTAATTAGATAAACGTCAACCAGTTGGGTTTCAACCGGATGGTGCTACCCTCCATATATTTACGAAACCCTTAAACAATGGAAACGTCAAGAAACGGATCGTAAAATTTGACGCTATTTGATTATTTTAGAGGGTACGTTAAGACCATATGAAGTGCTGACAATTCAACAACTCTAGCGCAATTGAAAGTAAACATTAGTAATGCAGTTAATGAATCAGAAACAAAAGTGATCAAATGTACAACATCTAGTCGTATTGGGTATTTATTAGATATCATTTTCAAAACATGAATAGCATAAAGTTTCCCACGAAGCAAATTTAAACATTGATTAGTTTCTTGTTCGTCTAAAATTTTAATACAGACGCTCTTGTAAAACACCCTTTACACTTCCATTTGTGTTGCAGTTTAACTCTTTTAGTTTATTTGGAACGCATATGCGTGTGTGTGCATTAAATGCAAAGGAAATTCATGAAAGTATGAGCAGCTTATGTTTCTATTTGGCTTATTTTTTGGATTGTTTTTATTTTCTATGTTTGTAAGCACCTACACACATATAGTATATCAAATCGCTTAACAAGCACTTTCGCGTCGTAAGCTGAATTTGTAGACACTAGAATACAGAGGAGATATAGAGTGCATTCCAAAATTTTTTTTTTTAATTTTATTATAACTTTGTTTTTCGTAATACAGGTTAGCGCTTTAGTAACGCAATAATTTATTTGGTGAATACAATTTTTTAGTAACGTATTTTTTCCTTCTTTTAGAATTAATTTTAAAAACTTAAGAAACATGATAAAAAACCCCAGAACAGAACACAAAACTAGAGTTGTTCATGTCGTAGTTTTTTAGGAAAAATTAGTGTTCAAAATTCACGTAAGTAATGAATATTATGTAGTGTTCCGTTTTTCGTTATAAAAGAGATAAATTGTAGTGCTTCTGTAGACATACATTATATTTTAATGTTCTTTAGTGTTTTTTACATTAATAAAGGAATGACCAAACAAAAAACTTTAGCAACGCGTATCACCAGCATTGATGTTGTTGCTTGGTAATTTGCACGACAACAACGCGAATAGCCTGTGTGTGTATTGTATACACGTTTTATTTTTGTGACATTTTTTGTTGTGTTTACCAGCCAAAGGGGCGCTGAGCACAACTGAATAGAACTATTACTGATGTACTCAACCGAACACACCGAAGTTTGTGTTTTTTTTTTCGGGAAAACCCTAACGCAATGAAATGTTCTCACCTTTATGTTGAGTTGGATTAGTACAGTATTTTTATTGTGCTGGAAGATCACAAACAGAGAAAAAGTATTTTAAGGTTTTTACTACTTAAACACTATACGCGTTTGTGTTTTTCGTATTTGTACCGTTCCGAACACTAAAGAACAGTATATAATTTTTAAACTTGTACTGAGCAATGAGGCCCATTTTCGCCTCAATAGTCAGGTGAATAAGCAAAATTGCATAAAATGGACTAGCCAGGCGGTCTTGATTTACAAGCATGAATCAAGAAAACAAGATTGTAACAAGTCGGCATAGAGTTTGTGTTGTAAACAAAGTACATTTGTGTAAAAAAAAGTGCTAAAGAATTAAATTAAAAAACGTAAAAAATTAATCAAAAATAAACATGAAGTGTGCAGTTAACAACTGTAATAATGAAAACAATTCAAAAGCGTGTAAAAAAAGCTTTTTTAATTTTCCCTTGGATCCTAAACTATTAAAACAGTGGATACTTTTTTGTGGCAGCAAGGGAAAATTCAATGTGAACACGTCCCATGTCTGCATGGAACATTTTAAACCGGTCGATATTAAATGTGATAAAAAAAAGTAAAAATGCTCTGTTTTAGGGCTAGAATGTGTTTTAAAATTAGAAAACTTAATGCGGAGCTTTAATAAAATAAAAAATTAAACAATTTTACACTTTTTGCTTCTTTTATTTTGAACAAAAATTCAGTTGCACACAAAAGAATATGTTTCTTGTTTAGCAGTAAGGAGGGCAATGTTCATTATAAATTTCCCCGCTGGAAATACATTTTTACAATAACCAATGAAGTAAAGTTCTTTATAAGAATTTTTATAAAACCCGAAAAGTAAAATTTTTATAGCCCCATTCTTATAACACAAACTTTCCTGTCAATTTAAAATTTTGTTCAAATCGATGCACTCGTTTAGAAGTTATGTAGTTGTTTCCAGTTCTGCGCCAAAAATCTCTTTAATTTTTTACAACAAATACCCATTTGCATTCTGTGATGAGGTAGATCCGCAGTAAATTTGTTTTTGAACGGTTGAGTGCGCAATCTTGTTTTATTGATCCATGATTTACAAGAATTTTCAGTGCTTGTCAAGAATAAAAAAACCAAAAAACACGTTACTAGTTTTTAAATTTGTTTACATTTTTCTTTAAACACAACTGAGTAAAAAGCAAATAAATATTTTATCGTTTTGTTTTAGTGTCTTTGTTTAAAAATCTATCAAAACTACGTTTCCTTTATTCAACACTTACAAACTAATAGGACTACTTTTTTATTGTTCAGCTAAGATTCTGATTTTAAACAGAACCCCGTATCAACACTTGAATATATTTCCCTCTATACTTAACACTAATAACACTATGCTATTTCAAAAATATATAAATGATATAAAAATTAATAATTGGTACAAAACTGAAAAAATTGCATTTTTATTACTTTTAACCACAATTTTCAATCTTATTTTGTTTTTTAAGTAAGATCTTACCTAAAAAAAAATGGTATCATTGGATTTAGCTTACTCGATTTTGGTTTATCCCGCCAGATCTCCCGATTGTTACCACAACAAGTTTCCGATTCTACAGTGTAATTAAAAACATTGAACAGCTGACATAAAACAAAAGCGTATAGAATTTTTTTTTTATAATTTTTGAAAGATAGTAATTGTCACGAATTCTTTTCAAAAACAAGATTTCATTTAGTGAATGTCAAGCATTTTGCAAACTTGAATCTGGCAAGCCTATATGGAGTAGTGACTTTACGAATACTTGTATTCGTTTCGTCGAATATGCCTTTTCTTGACATTCGTATTTTTATTAATTATTAAAAACCATTATGCTAATATATTTGTACTTAGCGAATGTTGTCGCAGATATTCGTATTTGCATTCTTATTCACGAATATTAAAAATTGTTATTCGCAACATTACTAATATGGAGCACTCAAAATCCAAAAATAATTGTTAAACATCAAACATATATACCCAATTAGATATGGGGATTTCCAGCGAAAAGTTTCCTTTTTGTAACGTAGCGCGAAATTTTTGACGATCATATAATATTGTTTTTTTCTGATTTTTACTGGCCATTGGTGTTCGCCCAAAATGACGATTTTTGGACCTATCCAAATGATAAGGTGTATGTAAATATTCCAATTACCATCCATAACAGTTTAAGACCAATATCTAAGAAGGAGTAATGGCACTGAGACTTGACATTCCAAAAAAAGCGAAGAAATGCACGGAAAAGAGCACGTCATATCGAAGCAAATAATGTTTACCAATTAAAAGATTTTATATTCAAAAGATATTTCTAAGCTAAAAAAAATAGTTATTCACTAAATAGATTATAGCGTTTCTTATGCGCCACCCTGTTTCTATACAAGAAACTTAATAACAGAATATATCTTTCCCCTTAAATGCAAATCGATAAAATTTTTTGCCTTTAAAGGCCAGTGACTGAATATTTCTCTATTATTGGACTGACATTATTCATGAAGATTACTGACTTTTCGCAGTAGAAATTCCAAAAAACTGTATTTTAAAAACTACGAAATTATTCTTTTAAGTTCAGACTTTTCTTCACACATAAACATGTGTGACTGTATGCATCTTTACATATGCCTCCACTTTTATGCATTTATACATGTGTGACAAATGGTGACGTTTTTCTATAACTTCTATACATTTTTAAAACTTCTTTAGACCAACAAAGCCTGGGAGGTCTTGCTCGAGAAAAAAACGAAATAACTTAGTACCATAAAAAAGGAACGTACAATCTTTTGCTCTCGAATCTCACACTTGAAATTGCTTAAAGCTACTGATGGCATGGGGTGTCGTGATGTTTTTTTTTTATAAAATGCCGAGTGGAGAAACGCTAAATGTTATCGTGTCACAAAAAAGCATTGTTAAACCAAAAAAAAAAAAAATCTTGTTTTACCAGAAAGGAAGGAATTATATACGTTGCACTTTTATATAGCAGCAATCAGGGATGGAAAATGGGGTTTCGGATTTTGTACAAACTTCCATAACAAAACGTATTTTTGAGACGGTACCAAATTATTTTTTTCTTCCTCATCTCTTGATTTAACCTTATATATCCCGAAAAAATCCTTTTTATTTTTTACGAAAATTTAAAGCTTTAACTAAAAATATGCGATTTTTCGTTGGTGTTTTAAGAATTTATTGTCCGTAATTTGTTGTGTACTATTTAACTGTTCTGGTAATTACAAGTTTCAGACAATTTTTGTATCCGTTAAAGTAGTTTATATTTTAAGTTTATTAATAAAAATACAATCATATGGGCGACAATGTTATAAACCTATCGGTTACCCAATTTTGTTGAGGACATTCTCATCGACAGAAATTTTTGAATTGTACATGTTTTAAAAAAATTTATAACATTATAACAAAAGGCGGATTATCAGGTAATTGTTCTTAATTTGTGGTTAATAGTTTATTAGCAGCTATGGGCAAATTCAAAATCAATGTTCAAAAAGAGCGAACGATGTGTACATACACAAAATTGATGAGCGAAGCAGAGAAAAGAAATTGTGCTTAGTCTAGCAGAATATTTCGAACGAAGCAGACGTGCGTCGCATGTCATGAAATGAGAAAAAAACAAAGCGTACAAATGTACATAAAACCAACAAATGCAAACATAAACAAACCAATGCAATGCCACACATGCAAAGCTTTCAATGTAGTGGTGCCCATAGCTGTTTATTAGCATTCTTCAAGGGTATTATTTTGTTGCGGCGAGGGTAAATATAATTTTGGCGAACATTTCAAAAATATACGTTAATGAAATGAATTTTAAAAATATACTTTTAATTGATTTAGGGAAAAATAATAAAATAAATTTTTTGATTTATAAAAAAAAAAATTATTTATATCGACGATATTCATGCAGCCAATGTCGTTGATGGATCGCCAATGACTTCATTAGTTATTTCATTCATTCGTTAACGACATAATAAACAATATTTTCGCCCATATAACTATTCTCAACAACAGTGTCGCCATACGATCGTCAACGACATTATGAGCGATGTCGCTCAATTAAAAATATAAAAATATTTTCTTCTCTTTATTTCATACTATGAGGACGGCTTTCAGCAACATAAACCTTTTTTGAAATCAGAATCGCTACGTTCATTTTAATAAAAATTCAATTAATATACTTCATCGGTTTCAATTTTACGTGATTTCAATTTTCAGAACATGGCCGTATATTTTTGAGAAAGAAATGTTAACGTTTCATATATGGATTCATTTTCAAAATAAGTGAATGATTCAAATGTACCCAGAAAAACTTATTAATCAAAAATAAAATAATTCAAAATTTAATAAAGTGAATTAAACGGTTAATCAAGTGAATTAAAAATGTAATCGCCTGAATTAAACCTTTGTATACTGCTGCAAATATAATTAATTTTTTAATTAATATTATAAATTTTTTAATTGAAATCAATTCGTTTTTTTTTTTGTGTGTATGTATGTGTGAATGTATAAAATCCAGTACAAATGTACCATAATTTCCATCCCTGGCAGCAATACGTGTTGCTACCATTTTGATGAATTTTCTTTGTAATACTACTGCTAAAATACCATATTGTTTGCTGGCAACTGTAACGATATAGATGGCGTTTCATGTAGTTAGACTTCCGTTCTACTAAATTTTCAACTCCTCCTGCTGTTGTGTTATATTGCATGCAATCATAAAATAAAATTATCTGCAATCCGACACGCCTATTTAGTGTGAAATTATGTATATAAACTTGGGTGAAAATTTCTATTTTTGCAGGCCATGTTCTTTAAATATAAGGAATGCCTTTTGGTAAAAGAAATATGTGTAATATAATTATTATATTGTTGAAAGTCGAGCAATGTGTTATTAAAAGGCATTGTTGTAAAATGCAAGTAGAAAACGAAGTAGGTTAAATATTTTATGTATATTGAATTCACTTAAGTTACTTCACTTAAGATTAGTTAACTTAAGTTACTTGTAAAATTATTTATTGTATTGTATTAAGTAATTTGATCTTTGTATAGGTATTATTTAACGTGGAAGAACAAATCTTCTTAAAGGATTTTGTCTTTTAGGCCTCTTAAAATTGGTCCTTCGAACCAAATTTTGTAATGGGATTTGATATAATTTTAGAATTCTATGAATTGTTTCTTTGGAGGAGGAAATAATGGAAAAATCCAAAGCATTTTGTTGAAGACTCTGCTGTAGAGTGTTAATTTTTAGGAACAATGAAGTTCAGTTAACTTCTTATAAAAATTATACATATACACTGTATTTTCGGTTCTATATTAAAACCAAAAGTACGACTGGTCATTTATATTTATAATCCACATGTACAACATACATATTTGGCAATTGCACTGAAGTTGTTTTGCCAGCAGCGAAATCAGACAATACCGCTGATGTTAAAATATAGAATTTTTTTTTTTTATATTTTAACATCAACTGAATTCGTGTTGCCATCCGTAATCGACCTATAAGTAATATTGAAAAAGTCATTAGTCTGCAATTTCCAACACAGAAAAAATTCTCAATAGCGTTTAATCACTTCAAAATATTGTTTGTAAAGTATTTCAATTTAATTAATGTGATGATTGAATCAATTATTTTTTAGTTCAAAATATAATAAGAAATATAATTTTGATTTAATTAACATTTTAATTGTTTTCTAATACATTTTTAATTAATATATAAATTAAATAACAAAAAATCTTAATTGATTTTTCCACTTAAAATAAAATTATTTAAACTTGTATAGTTGTTGTTGGGAATTACCAAACCTTAGCTATATTTAATAACATCAATTCACATATTGTTTGAAATGGCTAAGTTTTTTTAATAACTTTTTTCATTAAAAATACCATTTAATGAATAAAAAAAATTCTCAATTTTTTAATATACACTGCTGGACATAATAGAGTGCAAAAATACCTTTGTTATAATTCATTAGAGAAAAATAGTCAAACACACTTTTAATATAAAAAATTAATTGTATTCATTTATTAACTTTACATAGTGATATAAATAACAATAAAACGTATATATTAAAATTAATCTTTTTCTACAAAATAATATAACTTAAAGTGCTCTTTGCAAATGGTTGGACAAAATAAAGTGCAAAAGCAATGTAGTGCCTGATTACAGCGAAAATATGAAGGAAATTTATAATAATTAGTACTTAGTAGCTCCACCTTTATTAACTATGACCTCTCGGAGTCTTTTCGGCATACTTAAAGTCAAGTTTTTTAAAATTTTTAAAGGAATCTCTTTCCATTCGGCTTGCATTTTATCCCAAAATGTGTGAAGGTTAGTTCGAGATTCCATTGAAATTTTATCGTCTAGTATGGCCCACAGGTGTTCTATGGGATTCAGATCGGGGCTTTGAGCCGGCCATTCCAATATCTCGACATTGTTTTCTTCAAAATAGTTCTTTGCGACCTTGCTCGTATGTTTGGGGTCATTATCCTGTTGAAAGATAAAGTCTCCCAAGCCCATTTCCGTAGCACTACTGTTAAGATTATTTTGCAGAATACTAACATAATGCTCACCAGTCATTTTTGTGTCGATTTTGACTAGTCGACCTACCCCCGAGGAAGAAAAACATCCCCACACCATGAGACTTCCACCACCATGTTTTACAGTATGTGCAATATGTTTTGATTTAAGTTTTTGTGAAGGCTCACACCATACTCTTTTAGCACGTTTTGCATTTTTAGCTCATATTTGGACTCATCTGACCAAATCACCCGATCCCAATAAGATTCTGGCATGTTTACATATTTTTTGGCAAAGGCTAAACGCTTTCTTATATTTGCAGCTCGTAGTAGTGGTTTCTTCTTTGCATAAAAACTTTTTAGACCGCTCAGGTTGAGCCTTCTCCGAATAGTACGTGATGACACACTTAAATTTAACTCTTCCTTAATTTCCCTAGAAGAAGAAAATGGTTTTTTTTTGGCTAGTATTATTATTCGATCATCATCACGCTTTGTTGTCTTTAGCTTTCTCCCAGACACTTTTTTTAAACTTTCATTTGACTTTCTGGTTTTGAAGAGCTCGACAATTTTTCTTGCTCCTGATATGGATATTTTATATTTTTTGGACAAATCTTTGTATTTCATTCCATGTTCCCTATCTTTTACTAACAAATCCTTAACAGTTTTCGACAATGGCTTCATTTTGATGTTCTGTGGGGATATCTGAGGAAATGTTAAATTTTTTGGCAATTGATATTGTTTTTAATATAAAAAATCAAATGTTTTTTTACATAAATATCTTTGCAATTACTTACCTATAATTTTATATCAATTATTTAAACAAACATAAAGTAATAATATTCACAAAAACAAAATTACACTTTGTTTTGTCCAACGCACCAATAGACTTATTAAATTATTTTGTCTCTAGAACAGCAATGAATCTCAAATTATGAATACAGTTTATTGCAAAACAAAAACAACATTTACAGTTACAACGGTATAATAAATAATTACATTTTCGTACTTTTATAACTTTGACTTTATGTGTCATCTGTTTACCTTACACTTTTACACTCTGTTATGTCCAGCAGTGTATGTAATCATTTTGGTAATAGGTGCAAAATCGACGAATGAATGCTTGATTCTATGAATATGGCGATAAGAAACAATTTTTAATATTTTCTGTGAAGCTTCAACAGAGGATTGTTTTAGTTTTGAACTTAAAAGCTTTCCAAAGAGAGCCCCTTTATTCAAAAATAAGAACAACACGCTTTTTATTTGAAAGCTCTTTTAATACACCAATAACCCGATTTGTGTTGCTAATTATGACCAGATAAACGCGACGCAAGGTAACGCAAGCCGAAGTACCATTTTCCATAAATTGTTATTGATTTTCATTTAATTGGTTCCGGGATTCATAATTTAAGCTAAAAAAATAAATTTTGACATACTTGGTAACGGACAAAAGCTTTAATTTTAATTACTATTAAACTTAACGGCTGATTTATGTCTTCAATCCATATGCTAAAAAGTGACTACATTTTTTTCATTTAAGGCCATCTCGTTTTTTAACCTGTTAATGTTGCTACATGTTGCGGTTTTAACGAATTTATCTTTGAACACTATAATATTTATGGAGGACGACATCTTTGAGGAATCCCATTTTTAAACACTCCGATGGATGGTTTTAGCGATATTAGGTAATGACGTTGGTTATATTAATATTAGGGATTCTTTACGTTACTTTCAAAAATCCCACTAGAACTAGTCCAGCTGCATCGAAAAGTATAATCTAAATAGCCAGTCCACGTCATTTGCAGGAGAGTTTATCACACCCTTAAATTGTTAATAACAAATAAGTTTTATTTTTTATTGCTGTCCCTTAGAGATCATATATACACATATATATATATATATATATAGATCATGTACATACAGTATCTACATATAAATTTGGCCTATGGAGTTGCTTCTTAATACGGCGTGGAATTACACGCAAATACATACGTTTTTCTCCGAAACGTTAAATAACTATGTTACGAACGTATTTCGAATTCGAATTACGCTTTTTGTTGGAAAATGGCATTGATTATTCATGGCATATTTTTTGCATATTTTACTAAAAATGGATTTTTTTTAAATTTTTTGCATATATATTGCATAAAAAAATTTTTTTCTTATTATTTTCTCGAAACTTTTTAAGATGTGCAGGTGTAAGCATGTCAATAATAAAATTCTTTTTTTAATTAAGGGTTTTCTAAAATGTCTGTCCCCTACGAACTCTAGAGTTGTGTAGTTCATTGCCGCCAAGTCATGGTATTAACTGACAATTTTTTTTAATGTCCCATTAATGTATTTAGTTATTTTTTTATATAATATTTAAGTGTATTTAAACACAGTTTGATTTTTGCAGTGTTATTTAAATAGTCTTATTTAATTAAGATAAAAGTACGGGAGCTCCACTGAATATACCAAAATATGCATCATGTAAATGCTGTGACTGTTTCTGCTTTGCTAGTTTTTGTTGTGATATTTTGTCAACCTTTTTAAGTTTAACACAGCAGAAACTTTAAATTGATTTTCAATTTACCAGATTGGTGAATTTACTTTAATTAAATAGCGATTTCTTTTCTGAGAAATATGTGCATAAATGTTACATGTTCTACATTTTTGTATTCATTTGTACAAAAAAAAAAACTGTGGGAAAAATTTTCAAGTTCTTTTGTGAAAATGTTGATGAAAAACATGCAAAACATGTTGCATATTTTAACCTAATTTTTTTTTAAGGTGTTCATACTGCCCTGTTTTACAACTTTGTTTATAAAGCCAATGTTTTATTTTGTTTGTCATAATTCATACCGCTCACAATCTTGTGATATGATTATTTAAAACCAAAATAGAAACATTTTTACATATTAAAATTAAAAAATTCTCTGTATATTATTATTAATTTTAATTTTTTTACAAACCGTTAGTGATGCCATTATTTGCTTCCAACCCGCAATAGAACGCAGAAATCGCTCAAATGAATGAAGAACATTAATAATAACACAGAAAAAGTGTTTTATCAATTAAAAAAATGGTTTAAAAATTATTTAAATTTAATTAATGTGATAATTGAATCAATTATTTTTTTAGTTGAAAGAAAATTAAAAATTTAATTTTTAGTTGTTTTGAAATAAATTTTTAATTAAAATATTAATTAAATACCAAAAAATATTAATTGACTTTTTTCGTTTAAAATAAAATAATTTAAACATGTAGAATTGTTGTTGGGAATTGTCAATATTTATTTAAATAAATTAACACATTGTTTGAAATAGCAAAGTTGTTTGATAAATTTTTTATTTACAATTAAAAATATAATTTATTGAAAAAAAATATTCAAAATTTTACAATTTTTAGTAATCAATATAATCATTTTTGTAATAGATGCAAAGCAAAATATTGTTTGCTTGATACTATGAATTTGGTATAAATTTGGTGATTGGGGAAATTTAATAATTTTTTCTGTGAAAAGTGTAAGTTGTAAATTAAAGCAGCTAATTTTGTTCTATTGAAGTTGCACAGCATGTTACACTTCGAGTGATTATAGGTAACATTAGAAAGTGTTGCATTTATATACTGTAACATATTTTTCTGAGAAAAGAAATCGCCATAAGTGTTTAGTGAAAACCAGAATTTTTATTTAATACGATTTAAAATGTAAATGTGATTTAAAACAACTCTCAAAGTTGTCTCTTTAGGGCCTATTAGTTATTATGGACCTTCTAGATAAAAACTATGTTATGAGATAAATAAGGAGTTATTTGGGCGGAATATTATCTACACAAAAATTATTTTACCTAAAGTAATTTTATGAATGGGGTTTTTATGGCACTTATTGGTTATTCTGGACGTACCAAAATTTTGCCATTAAAGTTTTGGTATTGAAAGCTAATTTTAGGACTGGTATTTACACTGCGGCCACACGATCAACTTTTTGTTGATAGTCTTTTACATATACTGTTTGTCAAAATTTACATTAATTGAAAGCTGTGACGTAGGCTGCACGCAATTTTTAAGCAATTTACTTTCAAGATGTCATCAAGAAAACATATCTATACTGACAAACGAAAAATATGCTCACTAAACTCTTAATCAGCTGTTAAATTGAGCGTAAAATTGCCAAACAAATAGATAGTTAAAATTGAGAGCAATCTCGTGATCAATTTAAAAAGTGTGAGTGTGTTAGTGGAAAAAATGAGAGTGGGAGCAAATTGAAAGGAATTGAAAGACAAAAATTGATCGTGTGGCCTCCAAGTTATATGGGACCTATGCAAAAATAAGTTAATGGCAAAAAAAAAAAAATTATGTGATAAATGCAATAAAATATATTTCGGCCAAATTGCATCTAAATGCAAACATAAGATTGTGGACACAAAGACTCTACTCCGAAAAGTTTGTATGGGGCCAATGTGAAATTATGGATTGATACTCACCATTATTATAAGGCTTGGTGCTTAAGCACTTTTAGTATAAGATTTGCATATACAGAAGATCAGCTAGCCGGACGGACAACTTTAAAACGATTCATAAGGTGATTCTTAGAACCAGTCATCAGCACAAATGTGTAATACTCTTTCTAACTATGGTGGTGTTGTGTAAAAGAACGTGTAAAGGTACTTAACTAATAAAAGCATTTTCACTTGAAAAATCCTCAAAGTTGTGCATAAAATGTCAAATCGTCACTTTGTCCTTTTTGTACCCAAAAATCATCAAAATGAAAATAAATCTTTTAATCTGGAAACTATGTATATGTAAAAATAGGTCATAAGCTTCGTAATTTTAGCACTACGAATGAAAAGCGCTGGTCAATACTTCTTTTACAATATGGAGGTGAGAATATTTTCATCAATCGCCGGCACTCAACAGCCATATGTCTTCTATGTTAAATAATAATTCACATATTCATAATGTTATTAATAAATTTGTTACCATAGATATACAGTGCAACTTCGACAATTCGGACACATGTAGATTTAGGCTTTGTCGGATTACCGAGTTGTCCGAATGATAATAGAGAAAAATTATTGAAATAATCTAAGTGAATTAAAACATGAACTTACAGATACATATACATTTATATTTAGTAACAAATACCATGTCGTAATATTAAATTCAACTAACCAGCCTGAGCTCGCTGAAAATCATCCATCCCCGTAATTTTTGGATAGAAGAATTGTCCGAATTGTGGAGGTACACATTTTAAGGTGTCCGAAATGTAGAGGCTTCCAAATTAGGGGAATGACCAGGGGCCTATTTCACTAAACTACAAGTTCACAATTACAAGCGTTTTTGCCTGTAAAATTGTGAACTTGTGAATAATTGTGTTTCATAAAAATACAATTACATGTTTGTGGCTACAAGTGAATTTTACAAGTTACAAGTCGTACTGTTTTGTGTCATAAAACTAAATTTACATTTGTACACTTGAAAAATTGTAGAAAAAAAGCGTCGACGGAGACCCTCAGAAAAAATTTTACAAGTTACAAGTGAATGATAAATTTAATTAAAATTTGAGTTTAAACTATTTTTTAATAAAAATTAGTTCAAATAAACACAAAATCCAAAAATTGTAATATTAATTAGCATTTATTATTTATTTTTTTTATTTTTAAAAATTTATTATTTTAAATATGTGATTATATGTAATAAAACAAAATAAATCACATTGTTTACTTATTAGAAATTATCGATAAGCGGCAACACCACTAATCATATGTTATAAACAAATAATGTTATCACTATAAAAAAACAACCTACCAGTGTCGCCCTTTTGATCTTTGCCCAAAAAACATCACTCGCGTATTTGGCGTCTGTTGCACTTGTCATCAGTCCAAGTCACGACACCTCTTACGCACCTTCTCCCACTCTTTCATTTTTATCTCTTCGGTAAGTTTATCGCTTGCATGAGATCTCCCGCACCACACTAATTTTATTATGTTGATTTGCCATTACAAAACAATAATTTTCAACTTTTTTAACACAAGTTGCAAACAACTTTAAACACAAACAACATATGATGGGCTTAAAGCACAAGGGGTTGAAGTTCTTTATTTAAAAATTGAGATTAAGTGCTCATATACCGCGTGTGCTCCAAGCGAAGCAGGTATTTGATTGACAACTGATCTCTTGTGTTCTGCACTTTTCTGATCTTCGCCTACTAATGTAATCTCAATTTTAAAAAACGCTCTTAAGCACCTTGTGCTTTAAGGCCCTCATATGTTTTGATTGATTAGTGGTGTGCTAACAATCAAAACAACTTATCGATATACATTATAGTACCCATAATTGCAAAACTATTTATTTTTATTACCCCGCGCACATGTTCCGATGGATTGGGTCTAAAAAATAAGAAATATTATTAGAATGGGTTATATTGCGTTTTTATAGGATATTTTTAAATTTTGAGTAATAATAAATAAGAATTTTAAAATTAATATCACAATATATACAAGAACTTGTAATTGTAGAAATTGTAGTTTACAAATGCAAAAAGCTACAAGTGTTGTGAAAATTTTAATGAAACACAACTCATTAGAACTAGTAAGAATTAGACTTGTGATTGTAACTTCTAAACTTGTAGAATAATAGCTAAGTGAAATAGGCCCCAGATATGTCTCGACTATCGAAGTTGCACTGTACACATTATTAAAAATAATTTGTGCATATCTTTTGGATTTTTATAGAATAATGGCATTTTGTAATACATTTTATATGCGCATATTTTCACCCTACTTATTATTTATAGTTATAATTTGGTATCTGTAAATCTCGACATTTTTCGGTGAATTTAAGAAGAAAATCAGCAGATCGCATACTCTTATTGCATTCATTAATTATTTTCACCTCCACAGATGCAATAAAGTCAGAGTGTTATTGCATCAAAACTTTTTTTACATATCAGTCATTACTTTCACCGTCAATGCTTTAAATTTTTTAGAGAATCCATGGCGAGAAGTCTTACACGATTATTCTGACTTATCCTCTAACGGCATTTTGGCTTGTAGTCAGTTTTTGGGCATGTGGTAATACCGAGAACACTTATTGTCAAAAGTTACAGTCCACAATGGTGGGTATTTAAGAAACCCTATAATGTTATGAACTTTTTCTAGCGACTTCTTTCAAAATGGTGGCTTTTCTTTTTGCATAAAAGATATTATTATGTCCTTTTTGTTTAAACGACAAAACCATGGTGTGATTGGTAAAAAAAATAAGGAGACCTTTGCCGCTTTGTGCCAACTACAATCAACGATATTAAAACATGTTATGGTAGTTTAACATGGCAGCTAGTGACGCCTCAAGTTGTTATAACTTGGATGAATTTTTTTTTTGTTTTCTTTAATACCCCTTTCTTGCGCGTGTCCTGGTACTCTCTAGTAACACTACCCCTCTGCTGTTTACCATAAACATTATTAGGAATACTTTTCCAAAAGTACAAAATTTCAGTTTTTATCGTCATTATGAAATGCGTTTTAATTTTTTTTTTGTGCATGCGATAAACTTTTTTTTCGCCAAAAACAAACTCTTCATGTTGCAGTGAGGGCTATATAACACAAATACTTTTATGTGTTTGTTTGTTGCAGAATTCGTATAAGATTACGAGACATGTTCACAAATACCAAACTGTACACAAACATCACAAGAAGCAGGAACAGAAAAAAACCAAAAAAAATTAAACACAACTGAAAATATTCATACATTTGCAAGTTTGAAAACTTTTAGCGCCGTTTCAAATAAAAACCCTTCATTTCATTTTTAAAACTACTACGAAAACTATTTAAAGGCATATTTAATTCTTTATAATGAATGTAACATTTTTAAGTTATGACCCGTGTAGAGAAAAGAAAAACAAATTAAAAAGTGTTTTTTGAAATTAAGCCTTTTTAAATCAAGTATGAAACAAATTTGATTTTAAAATGTTACATTGCTTTTAAACTTTCACTTCTTTTGGATTTATGGGTATGTGGTTCTATTTGACCGAATATAGTATTCAGAATTTTCTGTAGCTGTTTTTGGATTCGTAATTTTGTTAAGGTTGTTGTTGGTGTTGCAGAATGATAAAGAATGTTAGTACATATTTGTTTCCTTGTGTGGTATTTTTCCTTTTTTTTATTTTGCTAAGTTTGCTTAAACATGCATGTATCGTATAACATGGCTGAACTGAAACTTAACTATGGTTAAAGCGAAATATGTAAAGCACCTTCTTGTAGAGGCGAGTTGCAAACATAGTTTTGTTGCATTCAAATACATAAACATACATACATACCCAGCGGAATAACTTAGAAGACCTTTTTACTTCAGGCCTTATCGAAGGCCTGCTTAGAAATTTTTTTGATTCAATTACCATTCTGATCTAACTGAAGGCATGGACTCTTCTATATAAAACATAAGATACTCATTCCACCTTCCCTTCTATGAGAAGGGGAAGAGGAGATCTACGATTTTTTTTGCCAAAGCAAAAGCCAAAGAATTCCGTTATAAAATCACCATTTTCTGGAAAGACTTCTAAGAGCCAATTATTTGAATGCCTTTCGAAAGCTCTGGGAAGGAAGCGAGAGCGGAAGGCCTATCCCGCAATGACAACACTCAGAGAAAAAACGTTCAAATATGGTCACCTCCAACAAACTATTTTTAAAGAACATTTTTAACATATTATGTTTAATGTTACCATATTATTGTCACCGACAACCATATTATTGTTAAATTAGTCCTCCATTAAGAAGCCACATTATGGTTGCCTCCAAACATGTTATGGTTAAATATGACAATAAGTTGTTTTTAAATTAACAATAGTATTTTCCTCTTTTCCAAGAACAACATGCTATGGTTAAAAAACAAACAATGCTATTATATGTGTTAAATATATTTTAGTTATTATTAACCAAAACATATTCGGAGGCAACCATAATATGGTTGTGCCTTCTTGATGGAGGAGTAAGTAAACAATAATACATTAAACATTTTGTTGGAGGGGACCATATTAAAACATGTTTTTTCTCTGGGTGAACGTGTGTAAAAATGATATGAGTTTGGAATGGAGCGAGCAGGCCTTGTACATCCAAAGGAAGGAGTATATAGGCCTTCTAGAAGGCATTCGTACTCCTTCTTTTTCCCGCTGGGTATATGTATATTAAAGTAGTATAAGTGCATGCATAAATGTTGTATATATTGTCGTTGGCTGCTTTCCTTTATTTCATTGCTGTTTTGTTGCTTTTTGGCCTACCGCCACAACTCAAAATTTCAAATGTTGCGTGTCTCACAGTCATCATCATCATCAAACAACAACATCAACATTGTTCTTGCTGCTCAACGTTCCTATCGCTAGTTGTACCGATAGTACGTACTTGTAGTAGTATTTAAGAGTCTCCATCATACATAGAGCAGCATTTGTATTAATATTCACATTCAAATGCCATGCAGTGTGCAATTGTATATGATTTTCGTTTTTTTTTTGCTGAATTTAAGTGCATGTCATGGCGGCGCATAAATGGCGGCAACAATGGTTGCAACATACAAGAACGAAAAAAACGAACAAAAGAGAAAGAATTTTTAGAAATTTCAGTTATTTACTTTGGAAAACATGGCCACTTCTATGTGCGTAAAACTGTTCCTTCCTTTTTTCCTCCTCTTAATGTTGCTGTAAAAAGGACCTTTTAGAATCTACTTTTTTTTTGTTCTTTTGAAGGAGAGGATAATATTTTGCTTTTCTTATCGTCTCTAAAAAGTGTCAGTCATGTTGGGGATTTTTAAATTGCATTTAAGTTTAAAAGCTTGATGAATTTTTAGGTTTTTTAAAATTAGTTAAGCCTTAAGTAAGACGAGAAAAGTTGAATAACACAATAATATTAAAGATTTATTAAGATAAATAATATGTTAAAATTGCTGGCATTATGTTTCTTAGAAATTGTCAAACTTAGTGCTTATGGCAAATGCATTCAAAAATTAAAAATTCTAATTTTTAATGAAATTTGCCATTACCAATTTTCATTTACATACTTATATGGCTTTAAGATTAAAATATATTGATGTGGACGACGCACAGTGTTGTGAGGCGGCCAAAAATAGTAAAATGGAGTGCTTGAAACCCGATAATATTTTGATACTATTTAATAGTATTCACTCTGACTAAGAAAATTAGAAAAGAATTATATAAAAATGTTATTTTTAGCCAAAGTTATAGAGCGTCAAAGTTGCAATTTGTAAACAAGTTCAATATTTTTTTTTTAAATAAGTAAAATTGGCATGTGCTTTAAATGTCTAAAAAAGGAAATTACATCGATTTACATAAAAATTATTTACTAAATTATCTAGTCTAATATTATTTTAATATGGCAATACAATAACAGACAATAACAATAACAAAACAGAAATAATTTTTCTGCAAAATCACAATTTTTGACAGAAGCTTAAAAAAACGTCCCGCAGAACTTTTCATATAATTTAATTACTACAAGAAAGTATAATAAAAAACATTACTTTAGGTGCGCCTTTATTTTCTTTATTCTGGAACAAGCATCTAAAAACGAATATTTCACAAAAAAAAAATCCAATTTGGACCATTATTCGGCGATTTGGTGTAGAATACCGCAAATGCAGTGGTCACTCAGTAATTCTAAATCGATTTGTATTTAATTACACTTACTTTCGAACGACTCAGTAGAACAAAACAATATGGGAGTAAAATTTTTGGCAGTTCTCCTGAGCAGTTTGGAATTGAACTCCAGCAGAATCCGTTCAGTAGAAAAATACTTATGCACCCAAATATAGAACAACCTTCCAAAAAAATTTACAAAGACCAACATCAATTGGTGGCAGAAGGCACCGATTGCCATTTTGAGTTTCAATAAATCCGTTTTATATGTCACTAAATTTCGTGAAAATCGGTCTATAATTTACCCTAGGGCCTTTATAAAGGCCTCTCTCAGAAAGCAGCTAAAAAGCCTTGAACTGCAACAAATATTTATATTGTGAAGAAATTTGGTTGGATAAAACACTAGTCCAATATAGATTTACTTAAGTTTTAAAAAAAGGTTTTGTTCAAAATTTTTAGGGAATCCCGCAATAAATTCTGGGGAAAGCGGGAATGGGGTCGATTTTAATACCCGAATGACTCAGTGTAGTGTGCTAACGCATAAACGCGCGATTTAATGAAGGTGCCTCATCTGTATATATTGATGGTAAATTTATTGAGGAATCAAAATCTCTTGATTACAATGTGATGTGGCATGGACAGAATATATCGCACTGGTTACTCTAAAGATAGTCAACTCAAAATGTTTAAATGTTCACTCTATGCAAGAAATCGATGCACAGTGGTCATATCTACCCATTGTAAAAATCTTACATCATTTTCACTAGTATTTTGTCAAAAAAAAAAAAAAAAAATACAATTGTGATATAAGAGTACATATAGAAAGAAAACAGTTTTTTGTCAATACTGAAACTTTATAAATTTTGAGTTCCCCCATTAGGACAACCAGTGCGATATATTCAAGGTGTCGAAAGAAGCATTCAAACGCGCCGTTTTTTTAAATGGTGTAAGAGGTAATTCACTCCATCTGATCTCCTTAATATTAATACCACCTTTATCCGACCGAGAATTGAGAACAACTCTCATGTATGGGCTGGTGCTTCAAAATTCAATTTGAAGCTTCTTGACCGCATGCAGATGAGGGCGAAAGTTCTCATTGGTGACAGTAAAGTGTCCAATTATGTTGACTTACTTGAGCAGCGTTGCAATATGGGTTGTATTTCGTTGTTTTATCGTTAGGTTAGGTTAGGTTAGGTTAGGTTGAGAAGGGTTATGCGCCCAAGGGCGCCTATCCACTTGGAGACCAATGAGGTCCATCGTGAATCCCTTCAGGAAAAAGAGAAAAAGAGAAGTAAGGAAGAAGAGTAGAAAATAGACCTAATGTTGGTACAGATTATTAAATACGTAGGACAAATTCGACCTATGGTCCCCCAACAGAAACGGCCGTCCTATTTCCCTGACAAACCACAGTAGATCGGTTGGATTACATCCAGCGATACACCCCAGTTCGTCGTGAAATCTAGCCTCTAGCCATTTCTGCCTGGGGCCGTGCATCCTACATATAGTACATCCTCCACCGTCTCTAGCTCCTCGGCATCCCCGCACAACCTGCAGAGGTCCGGTATAGCCCATAGTCCCATTTACCCATAAAAGCCCTAACAGAACAATGCCCCGTCAGGAACCCTATAAGGGTCCTGAGACTACTCCTATCCAGTCCTAATAGAACCGTGGTTGCGCCTGCGTCCAATCCGGGCCATAAGGCCCTCGACACCGTGCAATCCATTCTATCCCTCCAGAATCGTTACTGCACTGGGAAGTGTTCTGCTGAAGTCAGGGATCTGGTTCCCAAAACTCGTACGTTGCTTCGTAATACGCATTTTTCCTCAAGAGCTCATCCTTTTGTTCCAATTGGCCGGTGCATAGTACAACGCATTACAGGAAGATTTCGTTCTTTGGTCAGACTGTTCGTATGCGGAATGACCTTCCTGTGGAAGTCTTCCCTAACTTTTTCAACATATATAGGTTTAAGTCGAATGTCCACAAACCCTACGCCCGCAATTACTGCAATTTAATAATAATTGGGAAATGTACAAGAAAAATATGTGTCACTCTCTGATCAATTGTATGTATTTCTACTTAGAAGTCTATCCTTTTAATTTGTTTATTATGAACTTAAGAAAACAAAATTTTTAACTGCTGTTAGCATTCTGACCATTCTTTATCAGGTCCTTATACAAAACAACCTTCACTTGCCACAAACCACAGATTCCAAGTTTCGCTCTTACTTGTCTAATTCATTATCCAATTTTAAAGTCTAATTCAATAATTTTTCAATTTATGTACATCGGTAAAATTGACATTCAACGTCTTTCGACTTCTGTTTGCTAACAACGAAATTTTCTTGATATTGAGCGAATTTTTATGGAAACAATCGAGTTCTTTATGGACAACAACAAAATTAGTATTTCTCAAGTGTCGAAACCAATATCTACTTGTTGTTCGTAGAAACTATATTCAACAAAAAATTCCCCAAGAATATGCTACTAGCGGAGTTCTTTGCTGGCAAACAGCAAGAACTTATTCCAAATAAGTTGTGTTCTCTATAATACATCAACTATTTCAAAGAAAAATCATTAAATTCTTTAAAGCTTATATCAAAATTGTGGTTGTTTGTTTCTATCTCAACAATCCCATCATAAACAGCTGATGCATTTGGTCATCCGTTTTCTTTGTTGCAACAGAGTAAAATATAATCCAAATGCAACTTTACCCATAGCAATGCTCTTGTTTCGTTTCCTTTTATTGTTATTGTATATGTATGTATGTAAGTTTATGCTCATCTTTCTAGAAAAAGA
Source organism: Pollenia amentaria (assembly GCA_943735925.1). Lineage (NCBI taxonomy): Eukaryota > Metazoa > Arthropoda > Insecta > Diptera > Polleniidae > Pollenia > Pollenia amentaria. Next base: position 256,757,254 of record OX031006.1, read on the forward strand.
AACTAAAAGCTGTTATAACCACAGCTTGTCTAAGGATTTGCTGTTTTCTCTTTTTTTTCACTATTTTTCAATTTAATTTTTCTATTTTCTCTGCATCTTTGTATTTATATGACATCATTGCCCGCTCTGTTTTCATTTGGTCAGCACAAGTTGATGTTGGATGTTTTGTAAGGAAAACAGGAAACGGAAATACTAAAGCTTGAGTAACTAAAACCAAAAGAGAAGCTGTTGTTTTCTATCGTTGGCTGTTTATATGTGTATGTGTGTGTATTAGTGTAATGTGTACGTACGAGCTGCAAGCAACATTTGTGTTTAACAGCGGTTTTAAACTTGTTGTGGTTTTTATTTACATTTCAACAATTATAATTTTTTTTTTGTTTAGTTTTCTATTTTTCTGTTCTTTGTCTCTTCTGTTTTACCATTTTGATTTGACACAGCACAATTGGCTACATTGTTGACAAACAACGAAGCAACATCAGCCAGAGGAATAAAAAAAAACTTTGTTTTAACCAAACATCTTTAAAGACCAAATGGTGTCGCCATTGTCATTTTGAGTAGGAGAACAATGTGATTAAGGAGGGTCGTATGAAATGGAGAATTGAACTTGTAATAAAGAGAAAATCAATTTGCCAATTAAGCGATTACTTAATTTTAAAGTTTATTAAAAACCAGTAAAAATGCTTTATTCTGCTAGGCCAAATACGTTCCACAAGGGAAAAATATTTTTGGGACTGGATCTGTAATAAATTATCAACTCATCTTTATTAAATTTCTAGTCATTTAAAACTCAAAAATAGTATGGCCAAAGGAACTACAATATTTTTCAAGAAACTATGACTGATCGCAAGCAAAACGCATGAGCTTCAGAACATTATAAAATAAATCTTGCGATTGTCAGAACTTTGCCGTGTAACAAATTTTTTCAAAGCAAAATTATTCATTACGATTTAAGGGGTTTCCCGTGAAGGATTTAAATGGTAAATTGTGGACGGATCATTACAAAATTTTACTATGTGATTTTTCATTTTACAGAACTAAATTGGACCATTCCATAACATAATCATTACTCGTCAAAGCTTAAGGTGTATTACAGCAATTTTCGAAATAATTTTTATGTGGGATCTACTGTAAATTATACCGATCATTATGAATATTGGTAATTTTGATTGCTAGTGATAGAAAAAAAATTAATGAAAAATTTTATGACATTAACGTTATCAATTTTATATTGGTTTTTGGTATTTTGTTGGGAAAAATATCAATTTATGGTTTTTGTGAGTGGGCCGAAAATATTTATTTTTTTATAAACATGTACAAACATTTTGGGGTCATAATTTGATTTCTTTTTATAAATAGAACCATTTTTATACCATTTACCATTCATAAATGGTATTTTGAAATTCTGTCGAGGTAGGATCATTAAGAGCTTAAGCTTTTAGAAAATCCCTTTCATTTTGATGTTGTGTATAAATTAGGTTCAAATAACTTTTATATAAAATAAAAATGGAGGAAAAATATACTACTTTAACCCTTGAAAAGTCCTACATTATTTTCTGTAAATTTTTAATTGGAAATTCTTCTGACTTTGTTTCGTCATATAAGTTTTGTGTTTAAAGAAAAAGCAGTCATTAGGTGCATTTGAGTACTTTTACAGTAAAATGCAGTAAATGAGTAAACATAAAAATTTGCTCTCACAAAAAGCTGTTGTCCAAAAAAGTACGCGAACGCAAAATATGTAAAACTTCGTAAAATAAAGGCAACAGCTGATGGCAAATAATTGAAGTGTTAAAAAATGTTTACATTTTTGACTACTTAACTCGTTTTCTTATCGGTACTCGATTAAATACTTTTTATAACACGAATATTTTTGGAAAATACAAACAAATTATTTAATGTAATCTATATCATATTTGTTTGTTTCTTATTTTATTTGAATTTGCTAATTTGTGTCCGGCTAAATTTGATCAATAGTACACGAATATTTTTTTTCTATTAATAACTTTAAAAACAAGGGCTGTTCTAAGTACCCGAGTACTTGACACTTTTACAACTCCAAAAAATTAACATAACAAAACAAAGTTTCAAAAGTTGGTATTTAGCCATATATATTCTTCACAAACAAGTTTAATTAATTAATATTAATTTATTTTTTTATTTTTATTTTAGTTTTATTTCAACTTTTCTTTTTTTAAACAATTTTTTCACAATTTGTATGCCTTTTGTTTGCTACTTTTGCTTGTTTACCTTTTGAAACATATGTTTTTTTGTTTTACTAAATTTTACTGCAAAAATTTCTGCAGTAAAAATTTGTAAGTACTCAGTCAAGAACTGTCACTTTACGCTCTTAATTTGTGTTCTCATTTACTGTATTTTGTGTACGCGAACGCAATTTAGTAAAATGCAGTAAAGTTCAGTAAAAAATAGTAAAAACCTTTGTGTTCTCGAACGCAGCTATTATTATGATTGGTTACAGTAAGTAACGGATATAAAAAATAAAAAAATGACAAAAAAAAAGTAAATTTCTTATAAGCGCTTTTTTCTTTTTATTTTTAATAAGAAATTTGTTTCTTATAAAAGTATTTACTCTTATAAGAAATTTATCTCGAAAGCAAGTGCTTTTGAAATACCTTCTTACAAGCGGAATTTTTTTAAAAATTACTGCAAGAAAAACAATTGAGGGAGAAACTTGTTAAAAAGCATTGATATTAGTTTAAAGCAATGAAACTAACTGGGTACTATATACACGTAGGCCAAAACATATACCCTTTTCCGGCTAGATTTAGGCCGTTTTTAAGGCCTGAAACGCAATAAAAACAATTGTTTAGCCTTAAACTAAGAAACACGACTTTTCGGCACTTTCAACTTAGCAAAAAATTTCTTAACGTTCAATACGATTTGACACAAATGATTTACATGTATTCGAACAGTTGCTTAAGCCAGCTCATGCACATTATGGTTGGGTCTTTGGTCTTTAAAGGTTGACTTTGTAATAAAAATTTGTTTTAATTAAACTAACTGCCAGGCGCACCATGTCGACAACAACGTTTCTTTCGCATATTCATATTAAAAACAATAATAAATAACAAAAATTTGTTTTTGTTTTCAATATAAATATACGAAAGAAATGTTCTTGTCGACATTGTGGGCCAGGCAGTTACTAAAAATTATAAGTTTAAGTTTGTATATTTATTCATATTTCATATTTTATATATGTATATTCCTATTGTTATTATTTTTTTTTTTTTTTGTATATTTAGATGCATATTTTAAACATTTGTGTGCATATTTAAACTTGCTCTGGTTATTACGTTTTAGCCCGTTTAATTTTTTTTTGTTTTTCTTACTTTATTGCGCTGTCAAATCAATTTACAATAATTTTTTTTATTGCAGACTTAAATTCTTCTGGTAATCTTTTGTGCGATCATCCCGGAAAGATGATGTGGGCGAGAGAACGGACAAGTTCGTAGCTTATAACAATCCATTTACTATATTTTATAGTTGCTATATATGTTTACTGATTTATAGATTTTTTGGTTTAAACACATTTTGAACCAAACAACAGAGTTTAACTTGCTCTGATTTATTAACCCTTAGAGTACCCGAAATGTTTAAAATATCATAACCAAGAACTAAATTTTTATTTGACATTGACCATTTTTAAAAGTTTTTTATTAGCTTTATAGCCTTATCACACTTGTCAACATCTAACATCTTCCATCAATTTGCGAAGACGTTAACATCTTCCCATGAGAAATACATGCGGGTAAGGATTTTTTACAATATTTCCCTATCTCATTGCATTCTTTTCTACATCTTTTGAATATTTTAGTGCAGCACCAGAAAAGTGGCAACAAATTCTATCATTATTGTGGCATCACTGACAAAATGATATTAGTTTTGAAAGCAGCGTTACCATTTGTCAAGTTTTCTCTTTTTTTCAATGTTTTTTTTAATTTTCTTTTATATTTTTAAACAAAATGCATTCTAAATACATTTCGGTGTTTTCTTTTAAAATATTGGCACTTTTGTAGAAAATAAAATTTAAAGAATGAATTTTTACAGAAAAGTGAAATTCGTGTGGTTTTAATGGACGTATGTCGATTTTTTTTCGATTTTGAGATGTTGATGCCATATTGCTTAACTTTAAATGCTCATGGTTCTAAAAACTTCTGAAAAAGATGATCCAATTCCGATTTTTTTAAAGTAATAACAAAGTTCAAAAAGTGACTACCCATATTTTGATGAAGAATGGGTTTCGGCTCTTATGAAAAATTTGACATACGCGGTTGGCCATGAAAGCCACAGATTATTGATTGTCAGATGTTGCAAATGTGAATTCATGTTTCACGTTTTTAACATCTTTCATGCGTTTCTCCGAAATATATGCAAGTGTGAAGAGGCTATTAGAAGAACGAGTATGTTAATTTAATTGAATGTAAAATTTTGTTTAAAATTTTTAATGCTTACCTAAAAAAATATATCTTAATCCATTTCTGAACGCTTTTGAAAAAAAAAAATTATGAAAATGTACTAAATCCATTTATTAATTTAGCCCGTCTTCACTCGTTAGGTTTTCCAAGGGTTGGCATCACTGAGTCGAGAGACATCGAATACCGATCTTGAATATAGGAATAGATCCAGCTCTTCAAATAAAACAGAACAATAAAAGCATTTCACTTTTGCAGAAGGAAACTAAAATTTTTTTTATTGCAGACTAAAATCATTTTCGTACTCTTTTGTGCGAACATCCCGGAAAGCTGATGTGGGCCGCAAGAGGTTCAATCACTAGTGTGGAAATATTTTTTTTTTCAAGATGTGTTTATGAAGATAATCAATAGTATTGTAAAAACTTAAATATTAATACTGTCGATAGTGCCATCAATAGTTTTGCAGCTCTATGTTGGAGGTTAGAAAAAGGAAAGATAGTTTAGGAATTCGAAAAACTGCAAAGTATTGTAGTCATACAAAGTATATATTTGGGGAACAAGCTTAACCAATCAAAACAAAAAAAAAAACATATTTAAGTTAATAACTTTTCCCTTTAACGAAAAGTATTAATCAAGCTTTAAGGCGCTTATTGGAATACCATACTTAAAAAAAAAACAACATTTCCGTTACAACAACTAGTAGTTTGGCAATAAATTTAAAACATTTTCAACATTCTTTTTTTTATATTCCAACAAGGGTTCCTATGTGGGAAAAATTTCCCGGGAAAAATATTTTTGCAATTTTGGGAATTTTATATCATGAAAATTCGGATAATTTTCAGTTTTTTTTTTTACTAAAATTATATATTTTGTGTGATTTTATAGTCCATCAATCAATAAATCAATGTCGAAAAAATGGGTTAAGAAAAATTCTTAGACATGTACCCGTGTTCTGTAACTTTGGTGAGAACTTCTCGCATCAAAAACATGTGAAACAAAATATTCCATCGTTTCTCAAAAATGAGAGAAAAAAGTGTGTCTGTAACTCATGTTGAAAACTTTCAAAAGATATTATGTCGTTACGTTATAAATGTCATAATATTTCACTCGAAGCCGATTAGAAATTGCAGATGTTGAGAACGCCAGTCAAACATATCGTTGACGGCGACCAAATTTGACTAAAGTTTAAAAATTTTCAACGACGGCGGCGAAAAAACACTATAAAAAAAACTTTAATGTTTATTGATGAACAAAACGCCTTGAAAACATTCGTATATTTTTAAAAAAATGTTAAAAGCAAAATAATTAAACAATGAAAAAATCTGCCAAGAACAAAATACTTATCTCTTCCATGTTAATATTCATTGCATTTTGCATTTTTAATTTATTTTTTTAGTGTTAAAAATTTTTCTCACCCCGTTTTTACGAGTGAGTTTATTTGACAGTTCAAAAATTTTATTGGCACACTTTTTCAGTATGTTGGCGAAAAATTTCCTTACGTAGCAGTTATTACTCGCCAGTTTTTACAATGTTAAAGACGCGTTAGAAAAACAGCTGTTTGTTTCTATTTATGGCAATTTTGTTTCATTTCTCACATTTCAATCGAAAAGTTTCTCGCCGCAGGAGTTACAGAACATGGGCACAGGCTTAATAGTAGTCCAACTTACATACGTACGTTAGGGAACTGAATTTGAATACTTCTGTTGTCTTTTCAACAAACTAATGCCAAAAGGCGCAAAATACTCCAATTTTTCTAATAAAGCCTGTCGCATAACTAAAAACCAATTTGTTATTAATAATTTTGCAAATCTCAAAATCCTGGGAATAAAAGCAAGAATTTTATACATTCCTGGTAAAGGAAAAAGTCCTAGCAATAAGACACCCTACTCCGCACAAATATTATTTTCTACATGAAAGTACAATTTTTGTTTACAACAGAAACAAAATTGTTGCCCTGATCATAATACGATGAAATTGCAAATTATAAAAGAGGAGCAAAAAAATGGCGTTGCCAATATATACAATCAGAAAATTATATGAAAAAAAACACAGTCAAACAAACTTAACAGACATTATAGTTGCCCTTCAGTTTTTTTTTACCAGCGATTAAGAAAATGAACGAAAGACGCAAAAAAACTTAAAATAACTTAAAACTCTTAATGCAGTTAAAGGTTTATTGCTGTTGTTGCTATTGCAGGCTCTTATCTTTTAATACACTCGGCAATACATTGAATGAATGACTGGCTGGTTGGGCCAACAGTAAACTCATACCTCGAATATTTGAAAACCAAAGACGAAGGGAAAACTAAAATAATAGTGGGTGCATTCAGAAGAATTTTAATATAACTCCCTTTTGAACCCAACTGGGCATTTACACATGAAAGTAGTTTCTTGAAAGTCGCAATACACTCACACTTTTTCATTAGCACATTTACATTTTTCTACTTTCAGTCCAACTTTCAGCAAGCTTTCAATGAAAATTTCAAGAAAGCGATTTCTTGAAAGTAAATGACAATAACTAAGCAGTGCTGCCAATTTAAATTTTTTTTTTCATATATATAAAGAATTTTAATATATATTTTCAACTAAATATTAAGAATTCAATGATTCAAATTAAAATTTTTAAATATCATGAAAACTGTATTAATATTGTGGTTATTTTATTGAACTGTTAATAGTTTTTAATCCAAATTTAGATTTTTTAATTAGGCTTAAGTTCAATGTATTTAATTTTCATTAAATTATTTTTATGAAGATAGGAATTTTACAACATGAAATCAATTAAAATTTTTATTGAACATTTTTCCTACTTGACTGCGCTGAGATTTGAACCCAGGCTTTCACGGACAGGTTGCCCTGACTAGTTTCGATTGTAACCACACAATCTCGTCAGTGGTGTTTGCCGTTTTACTCACTCGGCTATTGAAGCCGGATGACGTCAATAGTCAAACATCAATCTTTATCCATCTTTAAACCAAATGGTATTTCACTTTGGTAGATCGATGCTTTTGAATGAATGATTATCTATTTTAATTGATTTACATGTTCTTCCTAACTTCTGTTTTATCGTAACTTTTGTCAAGAATTCTTCTTGAAATCCAAAGTACATTTTTTCATGTTTTTGTCTTTCTTTTTTCTTGTTGACCTTTTTCAGCACAACTTGAAGGACAAATGTAAACATAGCTCGTGCCTTGGCTTTTAACAATATTAGTATTGAGAAATAAGCAAAACAATAAAAGAAGAAGAAGAGGCATTTTTGATAGAACTTTGCCCTTGGACGACATTTTGAAAATGAAAATTCACTTTCATGTATATTGTCATTAAATTTTATAATTTTTTTTGTGAAATTTCATGAAAGTACTTTCATGTGTAAATGCAGCGTAAGCAGTCGTCTGCACACGGGGAAGCATTTCTCATCAAGCGCTATGTGTGACACCGACGATGCTGAATGGAAAATCAAAAAATTTAGATATGGCGGTGAATATTACGTCCAGCACACGTACAAGAGTGAATTCGCTATTGTGCATTTCGAGAGTGTACAGATATACCCTTTAGATTGCACAAATATACATGGGGCTCTCTGATAACTTTTTAAAGACTGTCACTCAGTAGAATGTCACTCAGTAAAATGTAATATCTGTGGTTTATTAGCCGATTGTCTGATTATGCTCAAATATCTTACACAGAAAAAATTAAAAGTTGTCTCTAATCACCAAATGTATACCAAATTCATTATATCAAGCAAACAAGTTGTTGATTTTGCACCTATTACCAAAATGATTATATTGATTACTAACAATTGTAAAATTGTGAATATTTTTTTTTTCAATAAATTATATTTTTAATTTTAGTTAAAAAAATGAGCAAAAATCTTCCTAAAATGTGTTAATTTATTTAATTAAATATTGACAATTCCCAACAACAATTGTACAAGCTTAAATTATTTTGTTTTAAACAAAAAAGTCAATTAATATTTTTTGATATATAAAGTATATTTTGATTAAAAATTTACTTCAAAACAACTTAAATAGCAATTAAATCAAAATTATATTTTTAATTTTCTTTCAACTAAAAAAATTATGGTTTCAATTATAACATTAATTAAATTTAAAAACTCTTTAAACCATTTTTTAATTGATAAAAAACTTTTTTCTGAGTATTTTCTTCCCATACGAATTTTCTTCCCATACGAACTTTTTTCCTAGGATTGTCTTTGTGCCCATAAACCATCTGATATGTTGGTATTTGGACAAAATTAGGCCCAAATAGATTTTATTTCAACTTAAATTATCTTACGAAATTAATTTTGGAATCAGTACATATGTATATGACCATAGCTCCCGTACAAAGACAACCTTCGAAAATATCTTTTAATATCAGTTATGCCTTATAAATATTGGTATGTATTGATTAAAAAAAAAAATAGCTACTATGTCATAGCAAAATTTTGTGCTGTTAGGTAGGTCACATATAAACCCCTCCCTTAAATCACTTTAAGACGAAAAAAATTTCAATAGATGTAGTTACCTAGATAATATTCGACGTTAAGAATTCTTATGTTATTAGCCTTGAACTCATAAGATTATTTTATTTTATAAGGTTCATAATTGCATATGGGACCTAACAAGGCAACACTCTTAAATATCTCTGTAAATATAGTTATGTAGGGTTTAAAATTTTCGAAATGGACCGAATATGTACTTTCTAATTTGTTCTTTTTGCAAAAGTTTTGTTTTAAATTTAATTTGATAGCAGGTGTAATTTCATTTAAATTGGGTATTTTTGCGTCATCTTAAGTGTAGTTTTAAATTTTGCTGGTGGTAACACTGATCTATTGGCATCACTGGTGTGAGATATCATCGACATTTTTTTTTTTTTTTTTTGGAAGGCTACATATTGTGCAAATATCTGTCGCGGCTTCGCTGGATGGCGCGCAAATGAAATTTTCAGTTTTCCATGACTCTACCGAACGGTGAAATGGATTATATTCGTTTTGATGGTCGCTGTGAATTTAAGATAATTTGCATGGACCTGTAAAATAAAAAAAGCCCGCATAAATTATTTATACTTTAAATAAACATGCCTTTATATCGCTTGTGTAAAATGTTAAATAAAGCATAAACTTTGTTTCACGTAGAGTGGAACTGTATAAACCACATGTCATTGGTATCCATTAGGGATGCCAATCGGTACTGATTTTTGAAAATCCCGGGATTCGGGATTTTGAAATCCCGATCCCGAAATCCCGGGATTTTTCGGGATAAATGTGTTGCATTAAAGTGCTACTTTTTTTTTAATAAACAACACTTTTTAAATATTCAAAAGGTTTTATATACGTAACATAAATTTTTAAAAATGAAAACAACAAGACAATTTATTTTATACATATGTTTACAACACTGGCCTCACCCATGATCAAACTGATCAGATTCTGAAAAAAGCTTAAAAAAATATACGTATCTCTTAGTTTTTCTAGATCAATTCATTTCGGTTTTTTGACAGCAATTCAATTTTTAATGTGCATTAAGTTGTGACGACATTAATACACTGCAGTGTAGTCCCTCATCGATCTCGGTAGCTGAGTTAAAAACTGTAACACTATATCGACTGCAGTGCAGTACACCTCCAGGGTGAGTGCGAGATTCAGAATCAATAATTTAAGTACGTTTGAAATTTATTTTAAAACAAAATGTTTATACAAATGTTTCTTAAAACAGATTTCAAGTTTAAATAATTTATTTATGAATACGTCAAAAAAAAATTATTTTATTTACCGTGTGTTTTTTAAGCAAATTTTTTATTTTTATTGGAACGGAAGGAATATGAGCTATTTCATCAATATTACGATTTAATTGTTATAATTGTATCAACTATCAAAACTTTAATTGGATCGTTAATAAGTTTTATTTTTTGATTGATATATAACAATTATTTTTTGATTTCTATATTTTGCATAAAAATAATTATTTTTATTTTGGTATTATGTCTTAAGCCAAAGCTGAACTTGCTAAACGTAATTGTAATAAAGGCTTGAGATGTGAGTCTGCAAATTTCGTTTCTACTTAAAATAATGGGTTTTATTAACCTTGCGGCTACACGATCAACTTTTTGTTGATAATCCTTATCATATACTGCTTGTCAAATTTTACATAAATTGAAAGCTGTGACTTAGGCTGCACGCAATTTTTAAGCAATTTACTTTCAATATGTCATCAAGAACAGAATTTATACTGACAAACGAAAAATTTGCTCACTAAACTTCTAATCAGCTGTTAAATTGAACGTAAAATTGCCAAACAAATGGATAGTTAAAATTGAGAGCAATCTCGTGATCAATTTAAAAAGTGTGAGTGTGTTAGTGAAAAAAATGAGAGTGAGAGCAAATTGAAAGGAATTGAAAGACAAAAATTGATCGTGTGGCCTCCAAGTAAGCAAAATACAAAAATCCAGAAATAGTCGTCATATATCAAACAAAAATTGAAAATTTTAAATACTCGCTGTGTTCCAAAACAAAAATTAAACTCAAAAATAAGAATTATTTGCAATAAAAAAAAATAAAACTCTAATATAATTTTTAATAATTTCTTTGTATATAGTATAAAAACGAACATTTTTGTACATTAAAGTTGATATGTTAAAAATCCCGGGACTCATAAAAATAAATCCCGGGATTCGGGATTTCCCGTTTGGCATCCCTAGTATCCATATTATCCAATTTAGCTCAAAAGCAGTTGGTAATCATCGATCTAGTAAATAAATACCTTTAAACATCCAATTGAACAAAACAGACTTTTTTCACGATAAATTCCTCTTCTTTAATAATCGATTTACCATTTTCAGTAAACTTGCCAATTACCCCACCCAAGTGTGTGTATTCTGTGTGACGTATGTAAGTGTGTTGCTGTTGTTTTAAAACGATTGGATTTAGCTTTAGCACTTGATTAGTTTCGCTCAATTTTTTTTTTTATTTAGCTGAAGTTTTATTTAGTTTTTTATTTTCATTTCAAACTGAAATTATAAAAATAAAGGTACAACAGCAAAATGAAACTAATTTTCTTGCACACGATGTTGACCAACAACAGCCAGCAACAAAGAAGCAGCAAACAGCTATTGAAATTTGGAGCGATCGCGCGTACTTTTAGTTTGAAGCAAAAAAAAAAAAAAAAAAATTATACAAGAAACTCAGCAAAAACAAAAAACCTTTAAGAATTTCAGATACTAAAGTTGATATGTTCTGAAGTTGTTGTAGCTGTTGTAGTTGGTGTTCTTGTTTAAAAGTCACTAGAGGCGCTTGTTTGCGATTTGTACTTTGTTGATGTTGCCTGCAACTACAACTTCAATAACAACTACCATCACAATAACAGCAATAGCAACAACAACACCAAAAGCATTCAACAACTGCTATATAAAAAAACGTATAAAACAGCAACAATAATAAGAACAACCTTAATTTGCAGTTGATACTCTCTGGATGTTTTTATACAGTTTTTGTTGTAACTCCAACAACTCAGGCAATACAACAATATGAAAATTGCTATGAACTTTGTGCACCTCCAATTTTTTTTTTTTTGTGTTTTTAAGTTCCTCTGCCTTTTTTTACTGGCCTGGCTGCCTGGCATTTTGGGCTGCTTTGTAATGTCAAGAAAAATTTTCATTTAGTTAAACATCACGATGTAATTTTAAAAAGTACTTTTACCAGCAACAACAACAAAAACATTTAACAACTATTAGTACATTTTTTATTAGGGTTGTAATCTTGGTTGATGTTGTTTCGCGAAAATTTAGGTTAAATTTTCGTTTGTAATCAAACAAAAATTCTTTATAGCGCTGCCTGTCCATAGATCAGCATTATCTTGTTTCCCAGTTAATAATTTTCTATGTGGTTGCTGCGGTTTTAAAACTATGATTAAACTTGAAAGTTTCCCCGTAAAATGTTTGTTTTTCATTTTAGATTATGGCAAAATTTGGCAACGAAAATTTAATAATTTTCATAAAAATTTTTCAAAATTTTATTCGGTGTAAAATTTACCAAAATTAGACACAATTTTATGGAATTGTCATTTAAAACTTTACAAGAGAATAAAAGTTTGCCCTGTATTTGTGGCGCGGAATGTGATTTATAATCTTGCAATATCGAGAAAGTTCCCGTAAAAACGTTTATTTTTAAAACCAAACGTTTAACTTGGGATACTCAGGGGGACCCATTTAAGTAACAAAGCAGTGTGACCAGATCTAAAAAAATTTTACAGCTAAATCTGGCATTAAACATGGCCAAAAAATGCTAAAAATGATTTTAAAAAATGCTAATTTTTTTTTAAAGATTTTTGCTAAAATGTATTACCAGTTTGAAGTTTTATTCGAAACTAAATTCATTTTAGTGACTTATTTGTTAACGAAATTGAAATAAATGGTTATATTTAAACAAGTGGATAGATTTTGGTAAAGCATCTGATACACATAAATATGAAGCACAGGTGGTTGAATCATATTTTAAAATTAGGGGCCCTCAGACCCCTGATACATGCTAAATTTAAACGATTTATTTATATGATATACAAATTTCTTAGATCGTTTTATTTTTTATACATAGTTTAAAAAAAGTTGAAGCTATTAATTTTATTTTTTCCGCAGTTTAGAGCAAAAAATTTTTCACACATTTACACCATTGAATTTTTATCTTAATACAAATTAAAATGTTCTTGTACTTTTATATCGTAAATCAAAGGGCAAAAATATCTTATATTCCTTGAATATTCTATTTTTTTTAACAATGTTTCTTTACATAAGAATAATTCCTTTTTATATGAAATTATTTTAGGTACAACTATTTTAAGTCAAAATTTATTATAATTTATAAAAAATTTAAGTGAAATCAATAGAACTATTCGTCCTAATTTTTAAAATAACTAAAGCTAAAAAAAGCTAAAAATATTTTGTAAAAATGCTAAATAGAATGCCAAGGGCTAAATGAAAATTTTGCAGCTAAATAAAAAATTTTAATGCTAAATTTAGCTGCAAAACGGTGAAAATGGCCACACTGTAACAAAAACTATTTAAGTCGTGTGCTTAGGAGGCGAAACTTCCAGCGCAGTTTAGAACTTTCCATATATTCTGTTTGAGGCAAGCCTCTTTTACATGATAAAGAAATAACTAGAGCTCTATCCTGCACTTCTATCGTTAAGAATCGTTTTATGACTTGAAATTGTCTGCACGATTAGACAATGCAAGCACGATCGTTCTTTTCTTAGGAAATGTATCAAAAAAATCTATTATAAGGAGCAAATAATCGAATTACTATGGGTTTCTGGCAACATCTTAATTTGATTTGCATTTTTATTGTATTAACCGCTTTCATACACTTAGTGACTAGATTTAGCCCATTTTCATTTAGCAAAAAAATAAATGAAAAAATATTTATCCATTAGGCATTTTTTATGTGCGAAATTTGTATTAATTTTCAATAAATTTTTATTTGGAAAAAATTTTAAATATAGCTTGGATTGAGATGTAAAACAGTTATTATTTTGACCTCGAAGTATTTGCGATAAGCTCTTAGCAATTTTTGGGCCAGTACTAACCAATTTTTTTTTTTTTAATATAAATGAAGCCATTTTTCGTCCTGAAGAGGTAGCAACACTGACGTAACGGTATCCAAATGTTAATGCAGGTTCACACTCTTGAAATCTTAGAGTCTAAACACAATGTTTGCGGTGCGGTGCGATTTCTCGCTGCGGGAGAGAAAAAAACATAATTCAACGGAAGACGGCGACAGCAATATTTGCCATTGTTTGTTTACATTTTTATTAATTTATTTGTGCATTAATTTTTATAAAATTTTCTGAAAAATTTACTGTTTATGTTAAATATTTTGTAATGGCAGTAAATAAAAAAATTGAAGCTATTAAAAAATTGTTAATTTGGTAGAAGCCACGTTTGATTTATGTGTGGAATTAGAAACCACGACACATACTAACAGGAGATGGTGGGCTGGATTTTTTAAAACATGCAGCAGATTGAAAGCCTGGATGAAGGGCATTTTCATCTAGCAACAAGAATGAGTGTTTCTCAAAACAAGCTGCTCCTTTCTCTACTTAAACCGAAACTGGAAAAACATTCATTTAGAAAACCGCTTAGCCCCGGGTGTAAATTACGAAATTTCTTTTTATGTCGGTTTCGAGCATTTAGCATTTTTTAGCATTTACCCAAAATTATTTAGCACTTTCTTTGCATTTTTTAGTTTAGGTAATACATTTTTATTTGTTTCATTAATTTGCAGCTTTTTTAGATTGACAAATGTGTTAATATTAATACTGTTTTTCCGTTATAAAATTTACTGGTATTTCTCACATTTTACAATTAAATTGTAAACGTAATGGAATTTGATTGTTTAAAACAAAACAAAATCCACTTTTAAATGTGATTCAACATGAATTTTTAATTTTATTAACTCAAATCATCTTTAAAAAGCCCACTTCACACCCTCGCCCAGAGACCAATGTGATCCATTGTGACGCCTTAGTTAGTGATAAAATTCTAATAAGAAAATAATAGTAGAAGTAAAGAATCCAAGCACAAAAATAGAGAGTGAAAGATAAAAATCGGACATAACAAGCAAGAACAACCCTACTATTCAAGTCTTACTTAATTTGACGAAAAAACATTTCTAATCTACGAGTAATTATTGTATGAAAATTTTCTAAAAACAATAACAACTTATCACGGAAAGGTTGCATTTTTTTCAAAATACGTAAGACTAGTGTGATAGTGTTAAACAGCTTTAAACGTAAAACCGCCCTACATGTATTCGTACCCAGTCTCCTGCTGCGCAGCCAGGCCATTCCCATTACGAATCTCGGCTGATTATCGAGCCCACAGCCCGATACCTCTGCCAGTTCGCGCTAGAATCTACTACATAGCCATCTTAGCCTGCTGTTCGGTAGCCTGGGATAGTGACACCTTATGTGCTTTACTGTCTCCAACTGCTTTGGGTCCTCACACAACCAACAAGTTAGATCGCTTTCTCACCGCCATCCTGCCTATCACGTACTGTCCCGTGATAAAACCTATCATGATCCTGACGCAGACCCTACTCCTGCCCAGGAGCGAAATCGAATCGGGCTTCCTAAGCAGAGGCAACAGCGCACGCGATACCCTGCAGTCCCTGCGGTTCCTCCGGACTCGATTAGTCCTGCTCGGAACCCATTCCCTGATTCTTTCAAAATAGAAGCCCATTGGAGGCCTGAGCGACCCCAAAAACATACTCCACATGGTGAGCCCAGTCTCACCAACTCATCAGCTATCTCATTGCCGGTGATGTTGCAGTCACCCGGTACTCAGCACAGCCTCACCACATATTCGAGCTATCAGTGAAAATAGAAAATCACCTATACAATATGCGCTGACCTGACCAGCTCTCCCTAGACGGCTATATTAACCGTGGCAAACACCCAAAATCGACCCTAGTGCCAAGTCAATAACCGCCAGCGACAATTCCACTCAAGATCCGCGAGTGACCCTTCGTAGTCTTTAAGTAATTGTTAGTCGATTAAGGCATGTCCTCCTGTCCATCTATTGAAAACACGGTTACTTTCGAATGACTCAACAGAAAAGACAAATTTTTCTATTTCCCCTAAGCAGGTTGGGATTGAAAGCATAAAATCCAAATGTGGGAAAATTTTTTTTTTTTTTTTTGTTACAAAAATTATAATAAATTGGTGACAGGATGCGCCAATTATCATTTAATATTGCAAAAATTCGTTTTATATGACTGGAAATAGCACTTTAATTTTGTGAAGGTCCATAATTTACCATATGCCCCATATAAAGCGGCCTTCCAAAAATCATCTTAAGAAGCATAAAACTATAAATAAAACTACTGTGAGGTCAGGTTTTATGAAGATTGGCTTATAATTTATAGACTCCATATAAAGCCAACGCCAGAACAATTCGAACTCTCGGAGGAGGGTAATAAAGATTCGACATAGCCGAATACTCTTACTTCTTTTTTATTTTATTTCTCAAATAAATTGTAAAACACAATAAAATACCCATCATTAGTATTGTGGTTATTTTGTTGAACTATTCATGGTTTTTAATCCAAATTTTTACTATTTAATTAGGCTTAAGTTCATTAAATTTAATTTTCATTAAATTATTTTTATGAAGAAAGGAATTTTTACAACATGGAAGATTAATTAAAATTGTTATTGATAATTTTCATTCTTGACTGACCTGGGATTCGAAGCCAGGCTGGCTGGCGTGTGATTCGAACCCAGGCGGCTGGTTACCCTGACATGTTTCGACCTCAACCACTAGGTCTTCTCAAAGGGATTTGCCGTCTTACACTCGCAGCCATCGATGACTGCTGACGTCAGTAGTCAAACATCAATCCTTAAACCAAATTGTATTTTAACCTTTGGTAGATCGAAATTTGCTTATTGAATGATTATCCATTTTTAATTGATCTCACATGTTTTTCCTTTACTTCTGTTTTTTCCGTACTTTTGTCAAGAATTCTTCTTGAAGTCCAAAGTACATTTTTTTTTTTTTTTTTTTTTTTTTTTTTTTTTTTTTTGTTTATCATGTTTTTTGTCTTTCTTTTTTCTTGTTGACATTTTTCAGCACAACTTGAAGGACAAATGAACACATTGAGCTTGTGCCTTAGCTTTAACAATCATTAGTATTGTGGTTATTTTGTTGAACTATTCATGGTTTTTAATCCAAATTTTTACTATTTAATTAGGCTTAAGTTCATTAAATTTAATTTTCATTAAATTATTTTTATGAAGAAAGGAATTTTTACAACATGGAAGATTAATTAAAATTGTTATTGATAATTTTCATTCTTGACTGACCTGGGATTCGAAGCCAGGCTGGCTGGCGTGTGATTCGAACCCAGGCGGCTGGTTACCCTGACATGTTTCGACCTCAACCACTAGGTCTTCTCAAAGGGATTTGCCGTCTTACACTCGCAGCCATCGATGACTGCTGACGTCAGTAGTCAAACATCAATCCTTAAACCAAATTGTATTTTAACCTTTGGTAGATCGAAATTTGCTTATTGAATGATTATCCATTTTTAATTGATCTCACATGTTTTTCCTTTACTTCTGTTTTTTCCGTACTTTTGTCAAGAATTCTTCTTGAAGTCCAAAGTACATTTTTTTTTTTTTGTTTATCATGTTTTTTGTCTTTCTTTTTTCTTGTTGACATTTTTCAGCACAACTTGAAGGACAAATGAACACATTGAGCTTGTGCCTTAGCTTTAACAATCATTAGTATTGTGGTTATTTTGTTGAACTATTCATGGTTTTTAATCTAAATTTTTACTATTTAATTAGGCTTAAGTTCATTAAATTTAATTTTCATTAAATTATTTTTATGAAGAAAGGAATTTTTACAACATGGAAGATTAATTAAAATTGTTATTGATAATTTTCATTCTTGACTGACCTGGGATTCGAAGCCAGGCTGGCTGGCGTGTGATTCGAACCCAGGCGGCTGGTTACCCTGACATGTTTCGACCTCAACCACTAGGTCTTCTCAAAGGGATTTGCCGTCTTACACTCGCAGCCATCGATGACTGCTGACGTCAGTAGTCAAACATCAATCCTTAAACCAAATTGTATTTTAACCTTTGGTAGATCGAAATTTGCTTATTGAATGATTATCCATTTTTAATTGATCTCACATGTTTTTCCTTTACTTCTGTTTTTTCCGTACTTTTGTCAAGAATTCTTCTTGAAGTCCAAAGTACATTTTTTTTTTTTTTGTTTATCATGTTTTTTGTCTTTCTTTTTTCTTGTTGACATTTTTCAGCACAACTTGAAGGACAAATGAACACATTGAGCTTGTGCCTTAGCTTTAACAATCATTAGTATTGTGGTTATTTTGTTGAACTATTCATGGTTTTTAATCCAAATTTTTACTATTTAATTAGGCTTAAGTTCATTAAATTTAATTTTCATTAAATTATTTTTATGAAGAAAGGAATTTTTACAACATGGAAGATTAATTAAAATTGTTATTGATAATTTTCATTCTTGACTGACCTGGGATTCGAAGCCAGGCTGGCTGGCGTGTGATTCGAACCCAGGCGGCTGGTTACCCTGACATGTTTCGACCTCAACCACTAGGTCTTCTCAAAGGGATTTGCCGTCTTACACTCGCAGCCATCGATGACTGCTGACGTCAGTAGTCAAACATCAATCCTTAAACCAAATTGTATTTTAACCTTTGGTAGATCGAAATTTGCTTATTGAATGATTATCCATTTTTAATTGATCTCACATGTTTTTCCTTTACTTCTGTTTTTTCCGTACTTTTGTCAAGAATTCTTCTTGAAGTCCAAAGTACATTTTTTTAAAATATTTATTCATGAATTTTATTCTGATTATTTTGTTCTGTCAAATTAAATCGCTTTCTTTGTATTTTTATTTAATATATTTTAGCAACATTTTAAGAATTTTTTTTTGCATATTTTGGATTTTTTTTTCACAAAAATATAGCATTTTCTTTTTATATTGAAGCATTTGTTAGTAAGTAAAAATTTTACATAATCATACATATCGTCACCTAAAATGTAAAGGGGCGTAACATCACTTATTATTTTTCTTTGCAGGAGAAGCAAAAGGCTTTACAAAGTCAATAACAACAAGCTGTACTTGGCATTCAAATTTTAATAAAGTCACCATTTGTTATCGCAGTGATCTAAAATTGTGAACATGTAGTTAAATAAAACGAACAAAAATCAATCAAAAACTCTTGTAAGAATTTCTTTGTTATTACGACCTTTTGCATTTTAGGCGGCGATATGTACATACATATGTATATATTCGTAAATTCTTACATTTTTTGTATTAATTTTAAAGGAAGGAATCGACATGGAAGCATTAAATGTTATGGAAAGGCATCACTTCAATTTATTTGTAAGACCTTTTTTTGGAACACAAATAAAATTTGAGTACCACTGAAAAGAGTGACCATATTTCATCAAGCAGGAATTTTTTGCTATTGAAGCGTGGCGAAACGTTAGTACTGTTCCACTATAAAGTTTAATTTGCAAAAAATCTTGTGAAAATTATAAATAAACTTAACATACATAATAACTTTACAAAAATGTTGTAAAAATGTGAAAATTTCAATTATGTATGAGCCTTTTTAACTGTAAAGGGGGGTTGCAGAAGCGAGTTGTAGGGTGTGTGTAGGCGGTATAATGTTGCTAGGGGAAATTTCAGAAAAGAATACATTGAGATAATGAATGTTTTCGTTGAGTCAATAAATTTGTTAAACAAAATTTTGCTTTAAATTAACGAAAATTTTCATTAAATTAACGTATAAGCTCATTGAATTACAAAATTCTTTCATTAGATTATTATTTTACAGAAAATAATATTGTCGAATTTTCGTAATATTAGTGAACAGTTCATTAAATTATTAAAATTTTTTAAGAACAGATTCACTGGACGAAAATTAATAAATTTTATGTATGGTCAATGTAAGTTTTCGTTGTGTCCACGTATGTTTTTGGTTCAGTTTGGTCAATCTTGACCGATTATAGTTCTTTATTTGTTTTTCTATTTGACCGATCACATAAATAGCGAAAAAAAACAATCGACTTCTACACTAAACAATGCAACTGGCTTCCTTCTATAATTAAAATCTGAATCTTTTTTAATAATAAAGGATTTATTGCCATTCCAATAGAACAGTAGCTAATTGTTATTATTTACAGCTAATTTTCATGAAATCTTCTTTAATATCCTTTTTGCAATATCTACATTACTCTACCACAAAGACAATGACCCCCCACCGTAAAGTGTGCAGAATTTTTTTTTTAACAACTTCATGGCCAATAAACATAAAAATTCTGGAAAAAACTAAATAAATAAATACACGTATTCCAAGAATCAAATTCAATATCGTCGAAATGCGGCACTTTTTACAACGTCACCTCTCATACATAAATGAATATTTTTCACTTTTTAAAAATTCTCATGATAATTAACGTTTGAGTAAGTTGGTTGGAGTTTTAATGGGATGCGAAACATTTGCTCGTTAGAATACATTAAACACGGATGCATCGAGAACTCGGCAGAATGACGATAACAAAGTTTCCCCAGTTTTTAACAATGATCGTTTGTTTAACGACTCAATAATATGAAATATATGCTGGCAATAAAAATTGATATAATACTCGTACTCACTTTATATATTCAAGAGACAATTGTGTTTAACAGGTTGGCGCTAACTTTAAGATGGAGTCTGGCTGGTTGGCCGGCTGACTGCCTTGCAGCCAATTTAAATCCAAACCAATGACGGCAGATAGAAATTGAAGAAAGAAAAAAAAACAACGACAACAACAACAATAATCATAAACAACCAACAATAGCAGCAAGATTTTAAATTATGTTACCAAAACTAGAAGTTCTTCTTAGCCATATGTCAGTTTATTTAACATCAGATTTTTCAGATGTTTAATAACAATCAAAGACAGTTCGGTTCATATTGTATGTGCTTTAGTTATTGTTGTTGCTGTTACTGTTGTTCGTTGTTCGTTGTTCGTTTGCTTTGTTATGTTGCCACAACAATTGTTGTGGAAGTTCGAGTACTTAACGTGTTTGAATTGGTTTTCTTATTGGCTTTTTGTTGTGTTTGAGCTTGGTTAAAAGCTCAAAGCAATCATTAAAAGTTTCATTTGTCTTAATAAATTTTCTTAACTTCAGTTCTTGTTTTTAACAATTATTTTTGCAATTGTTCTTTTCTTACAGATCTTTCTTAAGCAGCTGATTAAGTTGGCATTAACGAACTTAAGATGGGCTTCACCATTTACCTTAAAATAGTTAAGCAAAAAAAAAAAAAGCAGAATCAACGGCTCAATAATCATTCAGGGTTCTAATCACCGCATTCGATAAACTATCGTATCTAGTAAACTATCGAATTTTTTTCTGCATACGATAGACACTGAAGTATCGATTGAAAACTCAAGAGATGTAATGTATTTGGTAACTCGATATCGAATGCTATCATCTCATATTACGACACATTTCATTAGATATCGAGTGTCATGATACCAAAATAATAGTTTTCGATCAATTTTGATCGATATCGTATGCGGTGATTAGACCTCAGTCTTAAATAATCTATCTGTAATCAAAACTTTTATATGGTGAAACTGCAGTCTCTATTGTGTTTCACAACTCGTCTCGAAGGTGCTGACATATAATGGATTATAAATTTTTGGTTTCAGAAGTAAAGTTAACCCTGTCACTACCGAACTATAAAAAGTAATTTTTACAAATCTGGGTAATTTTTTTCGTGTGCATTAGACCGTCTCAGTTTTTATACTTTTTTCAAAATTCCTTCATGAACATCGATTTTCTACGATTTATCTACTATAAAAACCAAGAATTTTGATGTATAACACTTAAATATTGATGAACGGGAAGTGGTCTCTCAAATCGTTTTTTAATCGCCCAGTTCATAATCTTTAATTGTAGCCCGAAAAAAAGTCGGTTTTCATACGGCTTTAGGCGGAATCGACAAATTCGGCTTATCCGTCACACTTTCACTAATAGAAGGGATATTTTCGGCAATGAGCACATTGCGGTGATGCGTGGGCTTGACCACATGCTTCCAGTGTCTTCAAATTTCTTTATAATCTTGCTCATTCCTTGTACAGTAGGTCAATTATGACCACCCCTAATGCTCGAAAAGTGGTCATGTCTGAGCCACAACTTTTGAAGTGAGATTTAAATTTTTTTTTTCGATCTTCGGTTGTTAAACGATGCATATTCATAAATAGCAAGTCTTTCACTAAATAACTCAATTTAACATGTTTTCAGCCGGTGTTAAGAATAACGGGATTATACCAGGTTCTCCCGTTAATCTTAAACACTGTTGTGATTCGCAACTCTACCCAAGATTGGGCGTTTGTGACTGTAGCATTACATATATTTAGCATTCTTGGGTAATATACATTTAGTAAATACATCTACTCTGTCTGGGACTGAAAATTGCTAGATATCCAATAGATCACGTCTAACAACATGATGAGGCTTACAAACAGATCGCGAGGAAGAGGATCATATAAATATGTGGTTAATTTTTGCGTGCTGTTGCTATTCAACGTAAAATATTTTTGCAATGCAGATTATATTGGTTAAGCTTAGGTTAAAAAGGCTGGTGCGAAGAAAACCTCACACCCTCACCCAAAGACCAATATGGTCCATTGCGACGCCTAAATTATTGAAAGGATTCTAGTATGAAAGAATAGGAGAAGTAAAGCAATGGTGAGCCTCCATAGCACAATTGTGCTGAGAGATTTCACACGTATTCTTAGCCTCTTTAATTTAGTCTTCGATGAGACAGCATCGAATGCACATGAAGCGGATGCTTACATATTTTTTTATATTTTTTATATTATTTTTTGGTGGGTACTTCTGCCATCTCACTAATACTAATAAGCATCAATACAAGCACAGTTTTAGTTGTGCCCACTTCTGAAGTAAAGAGTGAAAGCACAGGAAGAGAGAAAGTAGTGAAAGATAAAAAATCGGAAAGCACAAGCAAAAACCATACCAAACTGAACACTGCCCTATATGTACCCATTCTGCTACCGCGCAGCCAGGTCATTCCTATTACGAAACCCGTCAAATTTTCGAGCCTACAGCCCGAGACATCTCCCAATTGTGCAGCAATCTGCTACCCAGCCACCTCAGCCTGCTATTCTGTAGCCTCGGACAGAGGCACAGAAAGTGTTCAACTCTCTCCAACTCCTCTGGGTCCTCACATAACCATAACAAGTCAGATCCTATTCTCACCGCCATCGTGCCTATCACACAGAAAAAATTATTAAATTTCTCCCACCACCAAATTTGTTCTTAATTCATAATATCAAGCAAACAATTCGTTGATTTTGCACCTATTACCAAAATGATTATATTGATTACTAAAAATTTTAAAATTTTGAAAAAAATTTTTCAATAAATGATATTTTTAATTTTAATTAAAAAAGTGATCAAAAAACTTTGAAATTTTAAACAATGTGTTAATTTATTCAAATAAATATTGACAATTCCTAACAACAATTCTACAAGTTTAAATTATTTTATTTTAAACGAAA
The DNA here is from genome assembly GCA_943735925.1 of Pollenia amentaria. Classification (NCBI taxonomy): domain Eukaryota; kingdom Metazoa; phylum Arthropoda; class Insecta; order Diptera; family Polleniidae; genus Pollenia; species Pollenia amentaria. Next base: position 256,780,804 of record OX031006.1, read on the forward strand.
AACGTCAATTAAGATTTTTTGTTATTTAATTAAAATTTTAATTGAAAATTTATTTCAAAAAATCTAAAATGTTAATTAAATCAAAATAAAATTTTTAATTTTTTTCGGCTAAAAAAATTATTGATTCAATTATCACATGAATTAAATTAAAATACTTTTTAAACCATTTTTTTAATTGATAAAACACTTTTTTCTGTGCATACAGTGGATGGGGGCCAAGTTTGTGTGCTCAGAAGGAAGCCTTCTGTAATGCCTTCAGCACAGCAAACATGCTGCCTAGTTCTACCTCCAAGTGGTGGTCCCCGGGCATCTAAATGAAACAATTTAGATGGCGAAAGAACTAGGCTCTAGGTCAGGCTATCCTAGAGTATGTTTGGTACTCGAAAGCCAGCGCTATCGAATGTTCCTAGGAAGATTCAATAGTGGGGGGTATCGACCGGAATACCCATGGTTATCTGGTACCTCGGGAGTCAGATAGCCCCCGGTGCTTCGGCACTGGTCTGACTATTTGGTTGCAGGTCCGCTTTAGCAGTCCACTTGTAGTGGAAACTTCTAGATGAGGATAGGTAACCAGATGGATGAGAAGAATTCCGGAAATAATACATGCAAAATTGTGGAGTTGAGTGTGTTATGTCACGATGTTATTGTTGTGGTGTGGGGAGCTGGGTGAATGTGCGTTGGAGCCCGCGGGCCTAGGGGTGGGCTGGGTGAAAGTGCGTTGGCACAATGGTGGCTTTGTGGCGTGTGTTTGTTAATTGATTGGTGTTTCCTGTTATGTTATGTATTGTGAACTTGGTGTTCTGTGAGCATTGGGTAGTGGTGAAGACTTAGTATCCTCGCATGGTTAGTACTATCATTGGGGAAAGCCGAGGTGAAAAGATTGATCTGCTACCGCTGCGGGAGTTGGTCTGTTTAAACGTTTTGGAGAAGACGAGTCACGTGTTGATCAAGTTGGAATTAGTACTATCCTTGGTTAGTAGTGTCAACAACTGCCTGCCCACCAGTTGATTGATGCGAACGGTTGGTGTGGAAAGTTCCTCTTGATGCTTCACGGCCGTATACCAGTCCTTGGTTTAGTGTCATGTTTTATGTGCTTATGTGGCAACTCATTAAATGATGTATGTATTATGGAAGGAAGGATTCAAATTTATCTGGCATGCTGCCCTCGTTTGGAAGCTGTTAAAGTGGTACACGAGGTGGCTGTCGGTTGTGCAAAATTCGCGGGCGAAGGTTCTGGAATTGCGAGGAGAGTTATGAGAATGACTCAATTCGTAAGGAAGGTTCCTTCAATTAAAGCTGCTGGCTAACAATGAGCAGCACAGTTAGATAGCTGAGACTCCTAAACAAAGAGTTTTATGGTGTATACTCCCCAAACAAAGGTATACATCATTGTTACCTGTATATGTTACAGCCGAAACATATATGGGGGCAATTGGTAAATGCATATATAAATCACCCTGTGCTAAGACCACCATGAGATTGTACCCTTGGGTAGGTACTCATGTAAAACGGAGACTATGTGTGCATACAGTGGCCTGTGAAAAAACCTATCATGGTCCTGACGCAGACGCTACTCTTGCCCAGCAGCGCATCCGAATTTGACCTGCCAAACACAGCCCACCACGTGCGCGATACCCGGCAGTCCGTTCGGCCCCGAAAATCCCGATTAGTCCCGCTCAGAGCACATTGCCTAAGAACGGATTAAATGTGTGGTTTAAAAATAATGTATTGAAATTGCCAGCTGTTTATGGATGTCCAAACAGACAGGGTCATTAGTAAATGAACTATGCCAACTGGGCATTGTGACTCCATCGTCAGGAGCACACACGTTTTGGCTATAAAGCAGTTTATAGTTACAGTCAATATCTTGAGGGCAATATGTAGCCTGCTGGTCACGGCTCTGTACCCGCAGAAAGGAGCATTGCTAGACGCATTGCTTTCACACATTTTTAACGAATCTCTCTGTATTTAAAACATTAATAAGCTTTATTTATAGACACCGCATTACTTCTCTTGAAAATCTATGTTACTAACTCCATAACAAACTTTGAATACCCAAAAACTTTACAGCCTGTTTTTTTTAAGTCAAACACAAAATGGTCAAGTTTTGAAGTGGTTGCATTAAAAGCGTTTTCGGTTTTGCAGTTTATTATTGCTTTTGTTGAGGTTTTTTTTTTGTTTGTTTCAAAAAGTCATAACCATATAGCAAAGATATTTTTGCAACGGATATGGCAATTAAATTTAACAATTAGAATTTATCAATGTTTGCAACCAAGCTAAACGTCGAATGAAGCCTTTGAACACAAACGCTTTAGAAAAAAAATTTCCATTGATGCACTTGTAACGATTGTTTTGGTTTTTATTATTATTTTTTTCTGTTTATATCATTTCGTTTTTTGTTTAGCTCCCTCTACATGCGGGTATGGTCAGTCTGTGTTCCCTCTGTAAGTCTTTTTCTGTCCATCCATCTCTAAGCGGCATATTTTATATACATGATCTTTTGATATCAAATTGTAGCCGATATCCATCGCTTAGTGGTGCTATTTGTTGACATTGATGATGACGACAAACTTGACGATGATCACGATGATGATGATGATCATAATCTTTATTATTAACGTTATCAGCACCATGGTAATCATCGTCATACAAAAGTGGCCGAACAATGACAATCATATTGATGCCGTTAATACTTAAGATATTGTTGCTGGCAGCAAATGTTGCTGATGCTGTTGGTGATGATGACGATTATGGTGAGTTAAGTTTTGCTTCAGTAAATTTTTTTTTTTCGTCCGATAGATAGATAAAAACTTGATCGGCATTTTTTCAAAGGATTCGCATTGCTAATGTTATTATTGTAGTTGATCTGGCTGTTGTTGTTACTGTTATTGTCGTTGGTGATGTTTGAAATATAAATAAAACAACAACTGCACTAATATTATAAACAAAAAACTTTTTGAATTTTTTTAATGCAATATTTTTGTTGTATTAAAAATCAAATCGTGAACGTGATCACTCGAGAAATTGTTAAATGTTATAGTTTGTGATTTGTTTTTCTGTTTTTTTTTTTTTTGGACTGGAGACCGATTGTTTTGAGTTGTTGGAAAGTTGTGTTGTTATTATAGTTGTTACTGATTCTTACACAAAAAAAAAAAAATAAAAACGAAAAAGAAATGAAACTAAACGATCATTATATTTATGATCTCAAATATGGCTAAATTGTAGATTTTCTTTACAAAAAAAGGAGAGGGGGAGAGGGGGAGAGAGAGAAAGATATATTTAAGGCAAAAGGAAAATATTAAACATTACTAGTTTTCACAAAAAGATTCAAGAAAAAGATTTTTGTTGCAAAAGCAGTTGCGTAGTGCAGGTGTCTTGGATTAATCATGTATTCTTTCCTAACACTGGGAATTGGCGTGAGCCCCATTCGCGTAATATTATTCTTAGGAGCAAACGTATTATTATGCAACAGGGATACTACCGGATTAGAACTTTTATAAAAATAAATAATGCTATAAAGTAAAGCCTTGACAACAAATCTGGATACTATAATTCCAAATTAATATGGTCACAATTACTGACAACCCGTTTTTACAGTTTCATCCTAATTTTACAAAAACCTCCCATTAATTGGCAATAAACATTTTATTTCCTAAATATTGAAAATCTTAACTGGTTTTTTTTTTACCTGGTATTGTACTTCCTTTATAATCGACCATAATAACTGCCCAAAAAACAATAAAAAAAGAATCAAATACAACAAACACAACTATTGAAACATTTTCGACATACCCAATTTGGACATGATCTACATGAACACAAGTGCAAACTAACAATTAGCTTTTTAGGACTTTATGCACAATTTTCGTTAATTTTATTTGGCCTCATGGTCAAAGGCGTGCAAATTGCGGGTACACAGAGTAAAGTTTAGCCAAACAACTCGAAACAACACCCAACAGCCAAAACGGACTTTGTTGATCACTAAATAGCAGCAAAAATAAGAACCACAAGAAAATAATCTTTGATTGTACAACTACACGAAAATCATTACGGTTTAAGCAATTTGCTAGTCCTGCCACCACCACTTGAGGGTTATAAAAAATATGTATGTGTATATATGAGCATTATACGAAATGTGCAAATAAGATCTAAAGAAACTACACTGAAAAAAAGTGCAAAAAGAATAATTTTTTTTAGAACTTTGATTAAATACAATACCTAATTTTTAGTTTAAAATTCTGCCCAACGCAACTAGACAACTTTCTAACTGCCAAAGGATATTTCTCCTAAGGATTTATTAACTGTTAAGAGGTTATCCATGAATCAGCATATTTTTTTTTCACCTACGCTAATTCCGCGAAGCTGTTCGCTTGTCTGCACGAGACCAGAGTCTCTGGCGGGAATTGAACCCCGGCACTGATAGACTAGCTCACTACCAGCTAGCCTACCGAGGCACCCAAAGGTCTAAGGTGGCATGGTATAAAATGTGTAATCGAGTGTAAAATAATTAACATAAGGTAATCAAAATGGAACGGTATTGATCCTCACGAAGAACTAGAGGATTAGACCCAGTAATTATATGATCAATATGTGTTGCCAGGTTCTTATAACCTTTACCACAAGTGGAAAATGGTATATCGTCGGCTTAATATGCAAACCTGCTTTATCCACTTTTTACGTAAAATGAGATTTTGATGCCGTGTGGCAGAGAAAGTTACGCCTCGTCGCCCAGCATGTAGTTCTTCTTCAATTTGAGTCTTGAAGTCTGTAAAAAGGTTTGATAAGAAAAACTGCTAAATCCGCTCATAGAAAAATTTTTGTTAGAAAAACTGCTAAATCCAGTACATTATTCGTTCAGTGTTTATAACTTACTCAAGCTGCAAATATGAAATAACATGAGTTTTTTGTCTCTCCTGTAAAATGTGCTGAAAGGGAGTTAGCAGGTTTGCATATTAAGCCGACGATATATATGTACATTTGTCATTCCGTTTGTAATTAATACAATATTGATCCTTGAGCATATAAAGTATATATAAAGTATTATGGGAAAATAATGTCAAATCACAATGCCCTTCCCGTTGAAATTGGGGTTTCGAAACAGCAGCTCTGATGGGACACAGGTGTTTATATACCTTTTTCGCATATTGTCCTGAATTGTTTGCTATAGAAGTTCAGCCTGATCAGTCCACAACTGGCTGAGATATGAGCAAAAACCACGACTGCTTCTAATTTGACCCATAAGCCCGCTGTTGTTTTAATTTTTATTTTTAATTTTATTAGTATTGTGGTTATTTTATTGAACTGTTAATGGTTTGTAGAAATTCCTGTCTTCATAAAAATAATTTAATGAAAATTAAATTCAATGAACTTAAGCCGAATTAAAAGTATCTAGATTTGGATTAAAAATATCTAAATTTGGATTAAAAATATCTAAATTTGGATTAAAAATATCTAAATTTAGATTAAAAATTTTTAATTTTTTTATTTGTGTCTGGAGAAGGGCAAGCGCCTTCCAAATTAGGTACACGCATCTTGGTTATCAATACACAACATCTGGAAAAAATGTGGCAAGGATTTGTGAAGTGGGCGTGGCACTTCCCATACAAAGGCGATATATACATATACTATATATTGAAAAGACAAAACAGTCCATCCGTACTTAAATCAAGCGGAGGCGGTATCAACAGTACGGTAAGTACAGATTTCCTTAAATCAATTACAGAATGCTTGATTCAAGTACGGATTATTCAAGTGCACCGTACTTCCATTTTTTTTTCATTCAAAAGCAAATTTGAATCTACCAAAGTGAAATACCATTTGTTTTAAGGATTGATGTTTGACTATTGACGTCATCCGGCTTCAATAGCCGAGTGAGTAAAACGGCAAACCCTACCGACGAGATTGTGTGGTTACAATCGAAACTAGTCTGGGCCTGAAAGCCTGGGTTCAAATCTCAGTGCAGCCAAGAATGAAAAATTATCAATAAAATTTTAATTAATTTCATTTTGTAAAAAATAATTTAATGAAAATTAAATTCAATGAACTTAAGCCTAATTAAAAATATCTAAATTTAACAGTTCAATAAAATAACCACAATACTAATATTTTTTTGCAAAATCATTTTCCTATCAGGTCCAAGTCAAATAAACAATGTTCTCTCAACGTCCACAAAAATAAAGATCTTAAAAATATTATTGATGAACAGCCCACATATGGACTGTCGTCTGCAAGGGCTTTCCCTTCATCTATGGGCTGTGGACTGTACAATACATTCTATTTATTGTTAGTTCAATCTTTCTCTAATATTCAGGAGAAGAATAGCTAAGAAAGCGATATTTTACTATGTCGAGTTAGAACTTTTCGGGAATAGACTTCAAAAGGGATAAGTGTAAAATTATGAACCTATCTTCATAAAATTTGACTTCACGTTTGTTTCTCATATAAATATTGTGTGTGTAAACCTTAATAACAGAATTAGTTTTCGTTGCGGCTTAAGTTATATAAAAGTGTTATCCGATAGTTTTGTATGGAACTTATAGTAAATTATAAACCGATCATTAAACAATTCGGAAGTATGATTTCTTGTCTTTTAGGAATAAATTGGACCAAATTTGATTTAAATATCATTATTTGTTAGGCGTACTAAAGTGATATTTTGGAAGGGATTAGCTTGCGTATAATAGTGAATTTCAAGCTATAAGGCAAGTAGGGAACCCTACTTTAAGGCTAATTGACGAACGCTGAATTCAATGTTGATAGCCGTTGTTCAAAGTTAGCGTTCGTATTCGCAATTAAAAATTACGAAAAATTGTATTTAACAGAGATGGACTGGTTTAAATGAACAAAGATACCAAAAGTATAAGGAAGTATTAAAATTTTTAATCGTGAATATTGCGAGTACAAGCGTTAACTTTGAAAAAAAAACTTGCACCATTAAATGTAGCGTACTCAAATTAGCTTTACAGGTGGGGTGCCCAGCCTGTTAAAAAAAATTTGTAAATTTCGTACCGCGTGTTATTATTATTTACGGCATAATTTTATGTTTTTTCATAAAATAGTGCATTGGTATTTCTTCTTCTTTATACATATTATACATATTGCTTACTTCGCACGATGTTGCTTAAGAAACGTCGGAATAAATATTACGAACGTATTAAACTCAACTATTTTAACAAAAACAATCTGAGTTTAATAAATTAAATTTATAAAGTATCACTACCCAGTGTGCCACAAAGAATGCTGACGAAGGCCGTAGCGGGCCAGAAAATGCATTTCATCCTGGTGCTGGTGTCTAATAATTGAAAATTATTCTCTGTTCATACAATATACTTCATTGCTATCCAAAGGATACCTAAGGTAAAATATAACAAGAAGATACAAGATAATAGTCTGGTAGTGTATAAAGTCATTCCTAAAAACTTAAGGAATAGAACTATTACAAAAAGATTTATAAAATACATAACTGAAATTTAACTTATAGAATAAATTCGAAAAATAAAAAATTTTGAATATAAAAAAATATACATAAACCAAAATTTGTTAATAGATTGATATTACATAAATAAATAAATGAACAAAATGAATGACGAAATTCCAATTTCTTTAATTTGTTTTTTATAACATTTGTAAACAAGAAAATACCATTGCCAGATTGCTGATTTATTAACACCAATTTTTTCAGATTTCTTGACTTGACGTTTTATTTTCCAAAAACAATTTTAAAGCACCGAATCCTTTTAAATTGAATATCACTGACAACCTATCATTAACAATGTACTACTTTCTTATGTTTTTACTATTAAATTATAGAAAAAATAACTATTAAAATATTAAATTTTTACTGTCCTGATTAGAGGCGATTTTTTCCCAACTTCCTCTGGTAACCCTAATTTATTTATACGGGGCGTAAAGTGCAATGCCTTATGTTATTAGTAAGGGGCATTTTTTAGAATAAAACAAGCCACCATTTTAGGGAATGAAGCATTTTTGAGAAACGAATACCAAATTGCTTTTTTTTTTTTAAATTAAATGTCACATTTTTTGTAGAAAAGAAAACACCATAAGTTTTCGGATTTTTTATTTAACCGGTGACAAAATTTTGATCAACCAGTCCTCTTACGTAACAAATGGTTGTACAACTTGTTCAAATTGCACAACAAGTTGTAGCGTGCTGCATTAGATAAATATTTCTTGGCGGTACATACAGCATATTAACGAACGTTATAGAAACTCGTTTACCACTTAAAGTGGGCAACATTTTTTGTCGCTATTAAGCAAGAACAACTAACAAGCACTCACTGATCATAAAAATACTGTGCTGCCTTGTTATCTTTGCAAAACAAATACTTTAACTATCTAGAATTTTTTAATTTTAATGTTTGTCATAACCTAGATAGAAATTTATAACTTCTTTTCTTTCCGTGGAAAAATAATTTTCCTTTTTTTCCATAACACAAAATGATCATGCATAGAGCACTGAGATGATGAAGCCCATGATTTCCTTAAGCCAGAGTTTAACACAACTCTTACACCCAGAGAAAAAATATGTTTAAATTTGGTCACCTCCAACAAAACTATTTTTAAAGAGAATTGCAAACATATTATGTTTAAATTTAACAATACTATTGTCATCGACAAACATATTATTGTTAAATTAGTCCTCCATCAAGAAGGCACAACCATATTATGGTTGCCTCCGAACATCTTTTGGTTAGTAATAACTAAAATATGTTTAACATTTATAATAGCATGGTTGATTTTCAACCAAAGCATGTTGCTCTTAGAAAAGAGGAAAATACTATTGTTAATTTAAAAACAAATTATTGTCATATTCAACGATAACATGTTTAGAGGCAACCATAATATGGTTGTTGCTTCTTGATGGAGGACTAATTTAACAATTATATGTTTGTCGGTGACAATAATATGGCTAAATTTAAACATAATATGTTTAAAATTTTGTCTAAAAATAGTTTTGTTGGAGGTGACCATATCTAAACATATTTTTTCTCTGCGTGTAGACAAAAGCAACAACAATTAAATTGAGTAGAGCTCTAGCTAAATTCTTCTTCTTACTTTTTTTTTTTTGCCAATGTGTCGAATTACACTGATCAACGTAACGTTACGTTATTAAGTCAAGCCATTACCATATGAAGTGAACTGAACTGAAGTCAGATGACCAGCAGCCACACCATCTAACCGTACAGTATGTGCATCGCACCAATCTCCATTAAGTAAAAAAAAAAAAAACAAAAACAATGCAGATCATACAGACAAAACACATGATTTCCGGAGACGTAAAAGAAGGAGTAAAAACGAAGAATATGTTGTAGCCGTATGTAAAAAGATAAAGATTAAAATCCGAAACCAACCGAAATGGCTGCTGCTATTGTAAAAGAGTGAAGTTGGCGGCTGGTTGATATTATAAGTTTGTTCATGTGTTCACGTCAGAATAGGCATTTAATTCTTTGTAGAATTTTGTAGTTAAACAAAGCGTGAATAACTTTAATTTTATTTCTATTTTGGTTTCAATATTAAAGAAAACACTGGAAGTCCATTGCCAATAATAAACGTAGGAATTCTGCTTTTATTTTTCTTGTTCTCCTCCAGTTCTAAAAGGCGTTCTTAATGAGATAACTTGGTTTGTACGTAGTAAACTACGTCGATTCTTTATATAACTACCATGCGCCCAAATGAATACCAGAGTGTAGGTACATACCAGACTACCAGGTTAGTGTCTTTTAACTATTTCTGTTATAATTGCTCTGACATTGGCAAATGCCAGGTAAGCAATGTTTAAAATCTGAAAATGTGTGTATTTTGGTGTGTGTGTTTGGGTGTGTATATGCACACATTTGTATGCATGTGCCCCCAAATGACATGTTCTTACTGTTACTACTTTAATTACATTGGATCTGCAAACGATCAGTTAATGTCTTGTAACTAATTTGAGTTGAAATGCCAATTGTCAGTGAATAACAATGAATGTTAATGTAATTATTGTAGAAGAAAAACCCCGATGTTATATAATAGCAATTGATTGACAACTTTTTTTTCTAAAGGTGTATTGGATTTTTAGAAATATTCATAGAAAAATTAATGCGTAAGTTCATGTGGCAAGATGGCATTAGAAATAAGCAAATAGTACAAGTAAAGCGTGGCCCAATAGAAGCGAAAATTATATTTAACTGTATTATTATAAAGAGATACAAAAACGAACTAAAATAATTTCAATTTTTTTTTTCGCACACTCTTATCACCGAATTCATAGAATCAAACAAGCAATTTGTTGATTTTGCACCTGTTACCAAAATGATTATATTGATTATCAAAAATTGTAAAACTTTAAAATTGTATTTTTTTACAATAATCTATTTATGACAATTTATTATAATTATACCAATTGTGATTTTTAATTAAACAGTTGGTTTTTAATTGAAGTCAAAAAAAAAAAAATTTTTTTTATTTATATCATGGCGTAAATTCCTTCCTTTAATAAAAATAATTTAATGAAAATTATATTTGATGAACTTAAGCCTAATTAAAATATCGAAAACTTCAATTAAAAACCAACAGTTCAATTAAAAATCACAATTGTTATAAAATGGCACAGGCTCTATATGTTTAAGAAAGGTCAACTAGAAAAAGATAAAAAGAAAAAAACATAAACGTACTTAAGTTTTCAAGACAGAGCCTTGACAAAGAGTACGAATAAACAAGAAGTAAGGCAAAACATGTAAATTTCAATCCAACAATACAATTGGTTAAATATTGAGGTTTGACTTTAGATTGGCAGGAGCCACACTGGCGCAAACGATAAAAGGCAAAGAATTCTGATGATGGGAAAGTGGTTATTCTCGAATGTAAATTCGACCCGAGTTCAATCCCGTGTTCAGCCAAGAATTCAAAAAGAAATCAAAAATTCATTCATGGTGTAAGTTCCTTCCTTCAATAAAATAATTTAAATAATTCAATAAAATAATTTAAATCAAAAACTTTAATTTATTATAATTAAAAAAAATTATCAAAAAAAACTTTGCCATTTCAAACAATGTGTTAATTGATTTAATCAATTATAGCACAGGCTTTGACAATTCGCAACAGCAATTCTTCAGGTTTAAATTATTTTATTTTAAGCGAAAAATTCAATTAAGATTTTTTTTTATTTAAGTAATATTTTAATTAAAAAATTATTTCAAAACAACTAAAATGTTAAATTATTCAAAATTATATTTAAAATTAAATTAAATTGAAGTACTTTTCAAACAACTTTTTTAACTGATAAAAAACTACTGAAATATTTTTCTGTGTGCAAACCAAGGATCAACAGCTTTAACGCAACGAACGTATCTGATTTTAAGTGAAGAAACTTCTCTTATATTTGAACAGGTTCGTTAATTAAAACAAGGAAGAAAGTATAGTCGGTGAAGCCCGACCATATGATACCCTACACCATAGTAAAGCGTGATCCATTGCGAGGTTCCCTACTTTTTTAAAGAAAAAACACAGAAAATTCAAATTCAATGTTTATTATCATTTGAAAGAACATTCTTTGGCATTTATTTTTTGAAGATTATGTCTATTAAATGTTGGCCGTTGCTACGTCGCAGATGGTCCATCCGTTGAGTCCAATTTTCGATGACTCGTTCGAGCATTGCGACCGGCCGAAAACGTGAAATTATGTGCTCTCCGAAGTGTTCTCTCAATAAATCCATTGATTGATGCGATGTGTGGGAAGTGACGCCTTGCTGAAACCAAATGCCGCCGAATTCACGAGCTTCACTTCAGGCATCAAATAGTCGGTTATCATGGCAAAATAACGGTCGCCATTGACGGTTACGTTTGCACCGTAAAACACCAAACCGTTGTTTTTTCTGGATGAAGTGGCAGTTCTTGAATCTCTTCAGGTTGCTCTTCGTCCCAAATATGGCAATTTTGTTTGTTTACATACCCATAGAGCGAATCGATGTCGCTTGGGAAGGCGTAAGTCTTTCCATTATGAAATGCCAAACAATACTAAACAAAAATAACATGACAGCATGACACGACTCACACGTGATCTGTAAAAAAGGCTATTGAAAGAAATATCTCTACTTGAATCACCCTATACGTATTTATTAATTGTTTTCAAATGTATCTATCGACCAAGGACCTAACACGCGAATCTCGATAGCCATGGGAAGATCACCAAGTGTATTCCAGGCCGAGATCCACGCTATTGATGTGTGCTGTATCAACATTCTTAGCAGGGGAATGAACGGAAACAGCATTGTGATATTCAATGACAGCCAAGCGGCCGTTAAGGCACTCTCTTCCTGGAAATTGTCCTCGAAGTTGCTGGCGGAATGCCGGGGAAGGCTACATGAGCTGGGCTCAAGGAACAGAGTGACACTTTGTTGGCTGCCGGGACACTCAGGGGTCCAGGGAAACGATAGGGCTGATGAGCTGGCTAGGGCTGGAGCCCTTAGTGGCCCAACCTAACCCAGTCCCTACTGGAGGAATGGGCTCTCAGTGAGCACAGGAGATACTGGGTATCGCTCCCGGAAATGCGTCAGGCAAAGTAACTGATATTTCCCGGGAGTACAATGAAGACAAGGGGTCTCAACAGACGGGAAATTCGACTTTGGGTGGCTTATCTGAAGGGTCACCAGACGGTCAAGCACCACCTGTTTCGGATGGGCCTGGCAGAGGCCCAGGAATGCAGACTATGTCGTAAAGATGACGAAACCACAGGGCACTTACTGTATGACTGCCCGGCGCTGGCATGGGCCAGAAGGAGACACTTGGGGTACGGCGCGATAGGCACGTCCCGAGTCGGTGCAACACCGGCAAAAGACCTTCTTGGATTCCTCTGGGAGGCAGAGGGTCTTTTGGCCAACTAAAGGGGGGTGGGTACAATAGACCTGGTTTAGTCGCGGTACCGTCTCCGATGGGAGAAATCTCCCACTCTCTCTATAAAACAAAAAAAATCTAGCGATCAAAGTTATGTGGTTTTCATGGGTAACCGCGTATGTCCATTTTTCTCGATTTTGAGATGTTGCCATATATCTTAATTTTAAACGCTCTTAACACGGTTCTTAAAATTTCTGAAAAATATGGGCCAATTTTTTTACGTAATGCCCAATTTAAAATAGTTTAATACCTCGCCCATAGTTTGATCCAAAATGTTTTTTGCGCTCTCTGAAAAAATTTGATTTCAAATCATACGCGGTTACCCATGAAAACCACAGAGCTAAAGGTATAACTAAGAAATCCATTAATATTTCAGAATTAGTTTTTTTTTTTTTTTGTTTCGCAATGGGTTGTCAATTTATAGAATTAGTCGGTTTTTAAAATGAACATGAATTGTTGTCAAAATGACCACAACCCGGTGCCAAATTGAGAACAATTGAGGATAAAAAGACAACCAGGAGTTCATATAATTAAGACTTCATCCTTTGTTAAAATAAGCGTGGTAAGCTCACCTTTTCAACGCCGGCTTTCCTCTTCTTTCTATAACAAATATCAGTATCTAATAAGTTTTTATTATTTAACAATAATTCCAAAGCCACTAAAAATGTTCAACAATTCAATTAAAACGTCAACATGACAATGTACAATTTCTCGAAGACATAAAAACTATAAATTTTTCTTGGCATTAAAATGATTAAAATTCCTTTTTAAAAGAATTCCGCGAATGCATTTTATAAGAAATTTATCATATAACATAGAAAATAAAATATATATTTCAGCATTTAACATGAAAATGATTTTATAATTTATTGTACAACAGCACAGACTTAAGAATAGTCCCTCCCATCTTTAAAAGAATTATAACCCGCCAAACAGTAGCTATCAAAATATATTTTACAAGACAAGAACTTGAAAAGCAATTGGCCAGTGAGTGAAACAAAACAGAAACGATTAAATGGAAAAAGAAAGAAAAAAAAACATCAACAGCAAATTACATGGAATCAAATGGCATACGAGTGCAACTTGTATAAATTTAAATTGCAACGATTAAAAACTAAATTGCAATAAAATGGCATCTAAGGTAAAAAAAAAAGAGAAAAAGTTAAAGTTAACGAAAAACCTAAAAATCTGAAAAGTGGGCATAGCCTCAAGGTAATTGTAATTAGGCTTCCGGTTGAAATCGTTCGTGAATATGTTGCATTTGTATGTATAAACACCATTTTATATGAGCAAATGTACGAGAGTTGCAGTTATTAATAATAATAAAAAAAAAAGTTAACAACAGGCAAGACTGGCAGGTTTATAAGTAATATCATAATAACTTTTGCTGAAGGAAACGAAAGAAATTCAAAATTAAAAGTTTCCTAAGCCTGCGTACGAGACATCGCCATAGCAATCAAAAATCAACCAACCAGTCAACTAAACAAGCAAAAATGATCTTGAATATTTTGTTTGGCAAGTAGAACAATTCAACTCTTAACTGACAATTAAATAATTTTGTGTAGTGGCATAAATACAGTTCTAAGCATTTATGGCCGTTTAAATATTCGAAATGAAAAGAAAATTAATTGTTGAGGCGATTTTGCAACAGCAATAAAAACAATGGCAAATTAAAAAAAAAATTAAAAAAAATTTTAGTATATGATTATATTAATTTTAACATTTTTAATTATGAAATTGTTCAAGTTTTTAATATATTTGTTTTTTTTTTTTTTTTTTTTGAATCTAAAGGCCATTTTTAAGCCTTACAGACGTCATTGTTTAGGCTGCTCATAAAAGCAACTTCCCTTCCGATGTTACTGGTGGAAGTAAGAGTGAATTTAAATGCATTTTTATGACTTTTTTAAGATGTGTGCTAATTTCTTATTGTGATAAGTTTATTACCCCTTCAAGTAATTAATGATACACATTATATTCGTAAGAGTATAAACTATGTGAATTGCATATACCAGTTTTCAACTTTAACAGGTAAGTAACTGGAGTAACTTTAGTTGCTTAAGGTGCAGCGAACAACTTGACTATGGAATTGTGTTGGGTCTTAAATGTGTATCTTAAAGAAAAATTACGCATGCTTATCTTAGATACCGGCCACAACCTAATGTAAATTTCAATTAGCTACAAACATGCAGTTTTTATAAAGCACAACCACTTGCACATGTATACTTGCATATATGGAAATACTTTTCTGTCAGGAATGTGCCACCACTTTCGTGACGGGAAAAATTTTTGAAAGTTTATTAATGGGAAGCTCAATTTTGTTTGAGGCAAATTATGGTTCACAAAAATATTTTATATAACAATAATTAGTATTGTGGTTATTTCATTGAACTGTTTATGATTTTTAATCCAAATTTTTTATATTTAAATAAGACTTAAGCTCATCAAATTTAATCATCACTTTAGTTATTTTAATGAAGAAAGGATTTTCACAACATGAAATGAATTAAAATTTATTGATAATTTTGCATTCTTGAACTCACGGACTGGTACTCAGAAATCTTTGCCGTTTAACACTCACCGCTAGGGACCGAAAATAACAGTTATTTTGAATATTGAATATGAAGTAAATGCTGGCAAGCTGATTTAAGTAAAGGGTCCGCCATCTAACGTTTTTTTTCAACTAGTGCTTATTTCGTAAATGGTAACCCTTAGCTCATGCCCGATTGGACAGATAATTAGTTTTATCTTTCAGCTGAACGAATATGGTTGTGCATAGGCTTGAACAACGCGACATTACTTTGAAAATCATGGTAATGTTGCAGAATGTGTGCGAAAATTGCGTACGGATTTTGGAAGAAGAGAAAGGCCGTCAGCTCCGTATGTTCGTTATCTTGTGAAAAAAGTGAAAGAAACTGGCATCCTCATCGATAAACCAAAGCGTGAAAAGCCAAAAACAGTGCGTACACCCGAGAACATTGCTGCTGTGGCAGAAAGTGTGCGTGAAGCGCCATCAACATCAATTCACCGTCGTTCTCAACAATTGAACATTTCGGAGATATTATTGAGACGAATTTTGCATAAAGACCTTGGTATGACGCCGTACAAAGTCCAATTGGTTCAGGAGTTAAAGCCAACTGACCATCCAATGCGTTTTCGCTTCGCTAAGTGGGCCTGCGATCGACTTACAGAAGATGCCTATTTTACCAAAAAAAATCATATTTTTAGATGAAGCTCATTTTGATCTTGGCGGGTATGTAAACAAGCAATCTTGTCGCATTTGGGGCACAGAAAAAGAAAAGGAGTGGCCGTTACAGTTAATGGCGATCGTTATCGGGCCATGTTGAACGAAGTTTTGTTCACAAAAATTGAAGAGGAGGATATTGGCAACATTTGGTTTCAACAGGACGGCGCTACGTGCCATACAGCCGAAGCTACACTCGATGTTTTGCGCCCTGTTTTTGAAGATCGCATTATCAGCCGCAGAGCTGATGTCGGTTGGGCACCTCGGAGCTGCGATTTGACACCGTTAGACTATTTGAGGGGTGCCGTCAAAGATAAGTGTTACGCCGTCAAGCCAGAGACAATTGACGCTTTAAAGGACAATATTCGTGAAGCCATTGGTGATATACAGCTGCACACAATCGATAATGTGCTTAAAAATTGGACCGATGGTGTAGGCTACTGCATGGCCAGCCGAGGCAGCCATTTGAATGAAATTATTTTCCATTATTAACTGGAAGGATTGTACTTTCAAATAAAAAAAGAAATTTGAGAAAATATTCAGTAGTTTTTTTTTAAAGCATTTCAAAAAAGAAAAAGTTATTTGGCGGACCCTTTATAACATATTGATCCTTATGAACTTTTCTATGATAAAATATTATGATTTTTAAAGTTTTGATTTTTATTTTTTGATCAAAAATAACAGTTATTTTATGATTTGTATTTTTTTGAACAATTATTTTTTGGTTTTTATTTTTTTTTTTGAACAAAAGTAAAAAATATAATCTAACGAAATGTACGTGTTATCATTATTAAGTGGACTTTAAATATGTATTTAGAGGTGTGATCATCATTGGGACTTCTTATACGTATAAAATAAATATTTAAAGTCAACTAAATAATTAAAACACGTACTTTTCTTTAAAGAATAACTTTTATTTTTGCTCGAAAAAATATATAAAAAAAAAATAATTGTTATTTATAAAAACCATAAAATAACAGTTCTTTTTGATCAAAAAAATAAAAATAAAAAATAGCTGTAATTTTTGTTCAAATAAATAAAAATCAAAATATAACTGTTATTATTGTTCAAAAAAAATAAAAATAAAAAAATTACTGTTATTTTTGATCGAAAAAATTAAAATCAAAAAATAACTGTAATTTTTGTTCAATAAAATTAAAATCAAAAAATAACTGTTATCATCTGACTTTTATAAAAAAAGGAATAACTGTTACGATCCCTGCTCACCGCCCTTGACGACGGCTAGCAGTCAAATATCAATCTTTAAGCCAAATAGTATTTTACTTGGTGGGTCGAAATTTGTTGTTGTGAATGATTATCTGTTTTTAATTGATTTGCATGTTTTCCTTTACTTCTATTTTTTGTCAATAATTCTTTTTGAAGTCCAAAGTAATTTTTTTTTTGTCTTATATTTTTCGCTGACCTTTTCAGCACAACTTGAAGAGCAAATGTAGACATAGAGCTTGTGTCTTAGCTGTTTAGCAATAATAAGTATTATGGTTATTTTATTGAACTGTTTATGGTATTTGATCAAAATTTTTTTATATTTAGTTTTATATTTAATTTTCATTAAATTATTTTAATGAAGAAAGGAAATGATCTATTTTTTCGAGTGCAATAAAGACGATAATCACTTAAGAGACATTGCAATGTTCCTAATTTTCCCGTCTTTTCCTATTCCCAGTACCGTATAATTTTTTCTTTTTATAATTTTCAGGATTTTGTGGGAAAGAACTACGTTGACAAATAGACATATTAGACTTATGATGTTCAGGCCGGGTTTTTGAGATTTGGATTAAGTTTAAACTTAGTTTAACGTACTCTGAAGCTCGGATTTTCCGGCGAAATGAGATTTTTTTATTTTGTATTACTTATATGTATTATTAATTTTGTATACAAACTTAGAAATGGCGGCAAAAATCTAACTTAACCTAGTTTAACTGAGACCTCAAAAACACAGCCTAATTAGAACAAATGGAGGTTTAATAAAAAAAATAATGCAATATGTTTTTATTATTTAAGATCTGTTTAAAATTTTCAGGCCTGTCACATTTAAGTTAAATTTCCAGTTGTTTCAAAATGATGGGCATCAATTCATCCTGGTTTGATAGTGATTGATCCCATTGTGATACATTTAGGTAAAAAGTAGTAGGATAAATGCAGAGCATTAATTTTAAGGGCTTATGTACAAGGTGGCGCAAAAGTCATCACCCTATCCGAAGATGCTGCTTTGGCATTAGTGAAATGAACAGGTTAGAAATGATGAGCTGTATTTCTTAAAACCCGGTATAATTGTTTCGATTTTTTGGCGTAATAATTTCGGGGTCGCCTACACTGAAAAGAAAATTCAATTCGTCCGTACTTAAATCAAGCCGAAGCGAAGTCAATAGTAGGGTAACTACGAATTTCTTGAAACTAAGTTCAGAATGCTTGATTCAAGTACGGCTTATTTAAGTGCCCCGTACTTAAAATAATCCGAAGACTGGTTTGACATAAGTAAAAGTCAGACAAAAATTAATCTTTAACTTTATTTGGTTGAAGAATTACTAAGTGGGTTTTTTTTAATCCCAAATTCGTACTTCAAATAATACGAAATTAAACTTTTGATTCTAACAGAGAGAGAGAGAGACAGATATTATTAATAATTTTTTTTTATAATGATACATTTGATTGAAGAATTGATAGACTAGTCTATTGAGGTTGAATACATTTATTTAGAGTAGACTTTAACTTAGATACGTTCAATTTGAGATAAAAAATTAATTTCAATTTTTTTGATGTGCTAGAGTGTGACAAAGTCGTCTCTGGCAAAATTCTTCAAATGAGCAATTTGTTTAAATGCTTCATCATAGGACTTTATAGAATTAGACATTTCTATATGTATCTGGTCTTAAAAGTCTTAACACTGAATAATCTCCACCAACGACTTTGAATTTAATATTTCAATACAATTATTTTCATTGTAGACACTTCCATCTGCTTTTAAAAATTCGTCAAAGCCATTTGATTGACCGAACAGTATTTTTAAATTTGCATACGTTTGAAGTGAGGTATCAACTTCCGGAAGATACTTACTAGCTGAGGAAAATTTAGCTTTCCGAAAGCCATTTTGTGGTTCTAAAGCAGACAACACGAGCTAAGCAAACAACTTTACGAAATATAGAGCAATTTCTTTGTAATCCGTTGTGTTAACAGGTGAACCAACAATTTGATTGTCATTAACACAAATGTGAATCAGAGTTGCAAGAAGAACTATTAATATTATTAAAATTCTTATTTGTATATTTCAATGCTTATGTCTGTGTATTAGAATTTAATGTCCGCGTTCTGTACTTATAGTGTTAAGGATTTTTTTTTTTTTTTTTTTTTTTGAAAAAAATATATCTAATTACGGGAGATGCTCGGCTATGGGAGGCTCCACTGTATTCTTTTTAGTAGAAATTCATTGCCGACATCAGCTACACAGGATTACAAATGAGGTAGAGTTTTTTTAAACTTTATGTTCATTTCCTTTATATAACTTTTTTAATTTTCTAATACTGCTTTAATACAAACCGGCTATTGTAAAATTATTGTAATTATTGTAACTTGTATACTTTAAATTTTAGATATCTAAATATTTCTTTTTTAAATTTTTAAAATTCCCTCCAACTGCTTGAGGTTTCCCTTCTCAGTTTTCACTTCCTTTTAGCATTTTCTCTTTTAAATTAGTGCAATATACTTAATTATTTTATCTTAATGTTATTAATGTTGTTTAAAAAGTATTAAAAATAAAACATAAAAATCATATACGAGTACATACATACTTTTTTACATTTTACATTGCAAAACACAATTTTTATAAGAAAATACTACAAATTCATTTGCATTTTATGACTACTTTATGGACAAAGCCACACCTACTTAAGCACAAACAAAAATATATCTGACTTTTCTTCTAAATTTACTCTTAAGCACATAAATGTAAATTTAAAATCATAAACAAATAAGAAGAAAAATGGCATTTTTTTTTAATTTTTGTACTTCAGCAGAACATGTTGACACTCAAAAGTGAAGTGACCATTTAAAAAGGATTTAGAGAATAAATGGAACTTCTAGAATAATAAATAGAAATATTTTATATTATTTTGTGGTTTGTATTGTCATGTAGAAAAATGTGTTAAAGTGAAATTTAAAATGGATTTATATTTCGCTGGTACAAAAATAGTATCCTTGTAAATTAGGGTTTTTGTTTTCCTGCACGTTTTTGATTTCCGGGAAAACGGGAAATAAAAAGCCTTTTCCCGGGATACCAGAATTCCAGCCCAAAATGAAATTCAATTTACCATATTTTATAAATCAAGCTAACTTCTGAAAATTTTGGTGACTAATTGATTCTAGTTCCCCTGAGCAGTTTGGGGTTAAACTCCAGCAGAATCCGTTCAGAAGGAAAAGAATTATGCACCCAACTGTATGTTCCCTCCCAAAAAATAATTAACAAAAACTAAAAAATTTTCAACAAATTTATTTTATATGTCTAACAATCCCACCATCAAGTTTAGAGAAGATCGGTTCATAATTTGCCTTAGGCCCCATATAAAAAGCACTCTCGGAAATCGCATTTGTATGGCTAAACTTTACCGAATAATGCTTCTATGGTTAAATTTGGTCTAATCTAGTTTCAAAAGACTGGAAATTATACCAGTAAAATACGGGAAGATAGAGTCATAAATTTCATAAGCCTAGAACGTACTCTAGGAAAACACTTTAGTACGCCCTAAACCGTTAAAATAAACATATTGTTGTAAACTTAAGACCACAGTTTGATAAGACTAGAAATAACATTTCGTGCAAATTGGTCTATAGCACAGCTCAACGCAAAAAATACGGGGTTCCGACAGTTGATTCTGATAGAGAATTTTTACTGGTTTTTGGTATTTGTGTTAAGGTTTGGGCTTTAGTGTGTTTCGACATATATAGTAAAATTTAATGCCAACATTTTTGTAGAACATTCCATCCCCGCCCTCCCTCTTTTCGGGATGTTTTTTACGATTTGTTAGGATACCGCCAAAAAAATGCCCTTATGAAGGGGAATTAGAGGGTTAAACTGTTCGACAAAAATATTTGCCATAACATTT
This sequence comes from Pollenia amentaria, assembly GCA_943735925.1. Classification (NCBI taxonomy): domain Eukaryota; kingdom Metazoa; phylum Arthropoda; class Insecta; order Diptera; family Polleniidae; genus Pollenia; species Pollenia amentaria. Next base: position 256,802,053 of record OX031006.1, read on the forward strand.
TCTACAAAGTTGCTGAACATACCCTAAACCTCAGATTTAAAGAAAACTTAGTTTTTTATACCCAAAAGTTTGCAACTTTAACCCCCTCTAAGATGAAATGCCAATGCGATCTTTCAAAAAGCCGTCACACGTATGTTTCCTTTGGTCTCCTCTACCAGAGTCAACCGTCGGAACGTCTTAATTTTTGCAAAAAGTTTGAAATTGTTGTACACTGTACTTTACCATCTGCCCTATATAAAGACCGTTCTCGCAAATCCGCTAAAAAGCCCTAAACCTCAAGAAATATTGGTATACACGAGAACCACATAGATTTACTACAGTTTAAAAAAAACTATGAACGTCTTGTAATTTTGTCCCGAATTGCTTTGACATTTGACGTAATAATCTTATTTTTACAATACATTGATGTTATATTAGAAACACATTGTTTTTTGTTCACAAAAGTGCTGATGTCATTTTTGTTCAACATTTCCCCGGAATCTCGCAATTAAAGCAGTAATTGGAAACAACTAGTTCCCGGGAAGAGAAGCCCCGCAAAAATTCTACTGCAAATTTAACTGGACCTTAATATTGAAATAGTTATTTTAGCTCATGTATGGCAAGCTAATATTTATTCTAATGCAGACCTAATTAAATGAAGCTGGGTATGCGAGGCATCGGTCAGAGGGTAAACGTGATCTTAAAAGGAAATGTATTGATCCCTTGATATTTTTTATATGCCAAAAATGTACGAGTGTTAGAAATCCTAAGGTTTTGAATTATTATACTTAATTTTAATTCTAAAAATGTTTATTTAATGTTTTAAAGTATTTTATATGTCTCTGAAGTCTCAGCTCTTAATTTAAAATAAAGAAAGAAAAAAAAACAGTAAAAGAAAAATATATGCATTCTTGTATGACCTTCCGTCGGATGTTGAGGTATGAGTTTGTTACCATGCAGGACGTGGACATCAACAACGTCACCAGAAGAACAGTTTTGCATTGCATAAATAAATGCATGAGTAACATGCTCTGTATTTGTTTTATTGTGACAAGAAAATTTCATTATGTTCCAAAAAGTTGTTATGGAAGATACAAGAACAAACATTTAAAATAGATGAATTTAAAGTTGGGTTTGTCAAAAAAAGACTATAGGACAGAAGCGTAGAAGGCTATTTGTACAGGGAAATAGAAGGGTTCCCATATTCACTAAAAACAACTCAATTTAAACAGATTCTGATAAGGAATTATTTAATTTTTGCCCCACCAGCAAGACTATAATTAGAAATACATCCATGTTCTGAAAATCGAAATCGAGTGACATTAAAAGCGTTGAAGGTTTCCACGCTATTTTTTTTGGAAAATTACGGTAGTTTTTCCTGACTTTAAGAGTAGTTCTGATGAAGGTAAACTGTACTCATAGTTTGAAGTATATAAAACGGAATATTTTTATGAACTTTAAACGCTGGATCGCTTTCAAAGTTTATTCGATTTTAATATCACTCGAATTCGATTTCCAGAACATGGCTGATAGTTCATTTTTAATTAATGTTAATTATATTTATTCCAAAGGCGAATTCATACGGGTGAGCGCAGAGAGAGAGAGAGAGAGAGAGAAAGAGAGAGAGAGAGAGAGAGCTATGCAGAGAAAGTAATTCTAGGACAGGGATTTCCAAAAATTTTTTGGTTGTGTAGTAGTGAGTACCAGAGAGTAAAAAAATTGAGAGAATGCCTCCATTTACAGCCGAAATAAAATGTTAGTAATATATTTTATAAGTTGTATAAGGTTTTGTGTTGATAAAAAATTTGTAGCAATTCTTTACCAATTCAATGTCGTTGATTATAAAACTGCACTTTTTTTTATTCGGAAGCTTTTTGACTCTAAATCAGTTTCAAATATCTTATCAAACAATTGTAAAAAAATTAAAGATTTTAATGTTTTAAAAATTCATAAAAAATAAATATTGCACGCAAATCACAGCTGATAGAAAAAAAAGTGCAGTTTTAAAATCAGCGACATTGAATGGGTAAAGAACTGCTACAAATTTTCTATCAGCACAAAAAATTTTTAATTTTGTTCCCTTGTGTTATACAACTTATAAAATAAAATCTTCTAAATTTATACTTTAATGGCAGTTTCGTAATAGTAGAATGCTTTTCAAATGGGATGAACTCAATTTATTACGTTGCTTGGAACAAAAAAATTTTAAGTCCGAAAAAATTTGTTCGCATAGGTAAGTAGTGCCGAATAAAGAGAGGCACTTAAATAATTTTTTTTTTTAGTTCAGGATAGAACTCGCCATCCAAATCTTTCCAGAACTCTACAATATTATTTTCGTCTGGAGCATTTACTTCGCTTCGTAGTATGATTAGTTCTGATTGAATATCAAATTCGTAGTTGCTTGCATCGCAACGAAAAGGGTTTTTGAAAAGATCTAATAGCGGTTGTAAAATTACAAAATCTTTAAACAAAAATATGTATTAGTAGTGGTATACACAAGTGTGCCTAGAAATGGTCTATTTATTCAAAAATAAAATAAATTACACGAGAATTATAACGTGAAAAAGTTATTTTAGTAAAAAGTTAGGCTATTCATAGTGGTAAGTAAAATAGAGTAAGGTATTCAAAAAAGGTATTCACGTTGTTGGGTTACTCATACTTCAAACATCGGTGCATTAATTTTAATTCTTGCTAATGGTATATCATAACTTTTAACAACGTACCAAATGCGAACCTGAGTGCCTGCAAAAATGTAGAAAGTCATTATAACAGGTCAAAGTTATGTACGTTAAATAAATACCATTCATTAGTAAGGTTAACTCTTTGGACTCGGTCTTATAATTGTAGCATAAAAAAGTAAGCAATAACAATAGTGTCAAACAATAACGCTTCATTAATACATCAATAAAACACATCTTCTTACCCAAAAATTTTACCTGCTGTCACATTTGCTTTTATGTGTATAGGTTTACACATACATTGTAGGAAAACAAGACTTTTTTAATTTGTTTTTTAAATATATTTACTTACTTAAGAAAAGTGTTTTCAAAGAAAAAAACCCACCGACGCGATTGGCACAGAAACAAAAATATTTTTACAAGCACAAAATACCAACAAATTCTTTTTAACGAAAGAAAAAGGGACCCTTTTACAGGCATCAAAGAATTTTTTTCACAAACAAAACACATATCGTTAGCTTAAATGCAAAACAATGTAGATATTATTTAAAAATTTGAAATTTTTGTTGATTAGGATTCACGTTACATATGTATTTTTATATAATTTTAAGTTATTTACAAAATTAAAAATGACGTATCATCAAATACATATATAATTTTTTTTAACAGCATAATGTATAATCACATTCAAGAAAAAAATTAGCAGAGTTCTTAATTCTTTTTATAAGAACACATTAATATTTTTAACACAAAAACTGGGTAATCTGTTTTATATGTAACTATTACCACGGTGTTAGTGGAATTAGTGATCAGATAATAATTTATAATAATAATTTTTAGTATTGCATAAGAATAAATAAAAAAGTGCTGTAAAATTATAAGAACCGAATACATATACGTATGTAAAATAAAACCTATAATAAATGTGACTATCAGCTTTTTCCACATAGGACTGTTAGACATTTTAAAATTTTTTATCTGAAATATTAAAAATTGCTTTTAAATCTCAAATAATTACCATTTTACAAAGTTTTTTGCTTTGCATGTAAACTTATGAAATGTTACATTTTTCTACATTTATGTCTTAAAATTTAAACTCTAAATAAAAATTGCACGCAAGGCATTGGATGTTACCAAAAGCATTTTTGACCGCACAATATTTTTTGAGTGTAAGCTGAAACAAAATAATATAGCATTCGCTAGACATGCACACTTGTCGAAGTCACATCGACGACTGAATTGAAGAGTATAAAAATATGTGTTAGTAGTGGTGTGCACAATTGTGCAAAGAAATGGAAACCCCTGTTCTAGGAACACAACTGGGACGAACGACGAATTTCGCCCAACACGACGATTTTTTCCGTAAAAATTCGCTGAGTAAATTCGAAAATACTTTGTATACTTATTTTATGTGTTATACAATAAAAGAAAAAAAAAAACAATTATTAAAGTAAAAAGTAACTTTATTTACTAAACTACTTCTTAACTAAAACCAAACATGGTCACCTGATTTGTTCGTCGTTCGCCGGCGTATGAATTATAATTAAATCTATTTAAAGTTCGCCGCGTCTGGCGAATTTTCTCCGGCGCCCTGATTGTGTGCATTTTCATATACACAAACGTCTTTTATTTTTGGCGACGAATATTCGCGGCCAAAAATTCGTCGTTCACCCCAGTTGTGTTACTAGCATTATGCCGGCTATCAATTTTTTTTGTTTGGAGTTTGATATTTTGAATCAGGGATGTTAAATGTGGTTTTAAATTTTGTACCAATTTCCAAAAAAAATGTACTTTTTGGACCTTCACGGTACCATTTTTTTTTTTAATTTATTAAAACAACAAAAAAGTACATAAAAATTCAATTGTACACAAAAAAAAAAAACAAAACTTAACCTACATTATATGTCTGAACAAAATATGGTACATAAAAGTCTTATAAATATATGAGATCAAAATCAGGCACTTATTTGATGAGTTAATAAACTATTTCGAATTTTTACTTCATATCAGCATGGATTTGTCGATCTTAACTAATCCTTTGTTTGTATGAGACTTGATAATGTTGGCACTTGTAGTCTGTTTCTTTTCCTAGTTTTTAATATATTTTGAAGAGAAAAAATTCTTTCCACATTTGCAGGCGAATGTGGAATGGATAAAATTCCAGCAGCGATTCTAGAAATGTTATATTAAATATTCAGCTCATTTTGTAAATTAGCTACTACCGACCAAAAACTACAAATGTTTTAAGTTTTTAACTACTGCAGTTGCTCAACATCAGATAAAGCTCTTAATTGATTATTGATTGAATCAACATTTGCCATTTCATTCGGAAAATTTTTACTAGAAGATTTACAATACAACTTGTTTTACCTGGAATAATCTTTTCAGGAGTAAATTTGTGGAACCACATTAAAACTTCGTTATTAAAGTTGACTTTGGTTCTCAAAACTTCGCAAAATTGTATATAAAATTGTTTTGTATTTTCTTTAATTTCTTTGACAATCTCAATATTGATATAATTTGTAGAAATATATAAAGCCACTTCTGTTCCGCAATAAATTTCAGGTTTTCACTCATGTTGCCCCGTCTGTGGGTACCATAATTCCCCTTCTACAAAGTGAAAGGCAGGCAGACGAAGTTTGTATGCGAAATAGAAAAAAATAAAGTGTGTCACACATGCAGCGTCGCCCTTTTACCAACAAACTTCTTCTGTCTGTCTTTCACTTGCCACATTGTAAAAGGGGACTAATCGCTATATACGCAACAATACTAGTCGCATATTTCAGCGTCCATCACATTAACGATTTGTTGTACAACATAAATGCAATGAAAAGGACTCAATAATTTGTTTGCTATACTAAAAATTCAGAAAGGGGGAACTATGACAAATTTTTAAATTGTACCAAATGAGTCACGGTAGTACCACGGTACTTTAGAAGGTCAAAATGTACCAAAAAAGTACAATTGTACCAACTTTAACATCCCTCTTTTCAATACATATACCTACCAGGGCTGTCAGTTGTGGATTATTAAACTTGTTTGGTGGCCTTATAGGTATTCGATTTGGCGACATGGCGATTCATAAAATAGTTGGCGAGTTTGTTGGCTATTTTTGATGAGCCATGAATTTTTTTTTGAAATTTGTTCAACTCAATTCGAAGAAATAACATTTTTTTTATTCTAGTATTTCAATGTTTGAAATTTGAAGCATTCATATGTATGACCAGTATTTAAAACTAAATTATGTTGAAATGGCTAATGTAGATAATAAAAATCTTCGACGCAATTTTTTTCACATTTAAATGTAATCTTGAAAGATGTAACAAGTAAAATTCTTTAAAAAATTAATATAATTAAAGCTTATGAACATGTTTCCATTATGAAATGTGACAAATTATCGCAGATAAAATTCATTGTTGTTAAAGATATTTTAAAGATTTTTATGAATCCTAACTAGAGATGAGCGATATTTCTGTACCTGTGATTTAATCACTGTTACTGAAAAATCACGAATCACAGTTGTGACCAAATTTGTCAAGTAACAGGTACTTTCTAAGTCGTTCTTTTTGTATTTTGTTACATATACAAATTTATGATATTTCACTGTTTGTGTCGGTAAAAGCGTTTTTAGAATGAAATGTCGAAAGATATTGCTGTTCCTTTCATTCTCTCTTCTATCTTATTAGAATTTTTTATGCCAAAATTTATTTGTTCAAGTATGTATGTATATAAAAGTAAATAGATTTGAAAGCTCTTACAATTTGTTGTTGTGGTTTCTTTGTGAAGTGCTTACAAAAGCTCTTGCAAAAGCTCGCGCATTGTACATATTGCTTGGCCGCAATTGCTATAAAAGAACAGAAAACTGATAAACCGTGATCACAATCACAGTTTAAAGGAGCAGTGATTTTTAAATCACATTCACTAATCACGATGATCTTTAAAAATCACGGGATCGCTCATCTCTAATCCTAACGTACCTTTGGATGATAATGAAACACAATGGAAAAATACCGTTTGATAAAAGAGAATTTTAATGATGATATTCAATCTCATTTAAATCGGTTTGGGCCAACAATTTATAAATACAACGATACGGCAGGTATCCTTGTATCTATAAATTGCATTGGCTGCTCTTTATACGCTGGTTATTACAACTATAGTAATGCCTGTGTTGAAATTATGAACTTCACTAAAATTCGCCTTCGAATTAGAATGCGATGTGAAGTTTTCGACACGTTTTTACGAGTTAAAAGTTATATGAATGTAAATATTACATGTTGCATTTCTTTTGTACCTTCACAATGTATTCCAAAAAAGAAGACAAAATAATAGAATTGCAACTACATAGAAATGTATTGTATATCCAATATTTGTTTAATACATTCCTATTTATTTTTTACTTTGTTCTAAATAAAAAGTAAACAAAATATATCAGGGTGACTTTTTTTGAACTTTTGGCGGACTTTAGCGTTACGGAATAAATTTTTTTTTTTGGGATCTATAAAAAAATATTTTTAATTTACATATATTATTGCCATTGAATTTGGCGAAAAAGTTATATCCAGTAAAGAGATATCTGGCCAGCGTTACCAAATGGGCAGATTTATCTGCATTTAGCAGTTTTTCCAAACATTGAACAATTTTGAAGTTGTTTATTAAAAAATAAGTTTTTTTTTGTAAATTGTGCAGATTTTGCAGTTTTTGCATTAACATTTTTTAATTTCAATTCTGTTATATTATTTTTTATTTCTTAAGCCATAATCTTACCTAATTTGCTTAACAGATACTCGTATAGCAGAGGCAAGCTGAAAGAGCCAAACAAAAAACGCAAACGGCTTGGGAAACACGCACTCTCCGTTAACAAATAAGCCACACAAATTAAATTAACAAATTTTCAATAAATTGTAATCAAAAACTTTTATTTTTTTTTATAATTTTTTTATGCTTCGTTGTTTCCTTCTTGGTAGCGCAAGATGTTTAGAAAATATGCAACATTTAGATTTTTATACAAAAATGTATTAATCGTATGTCAAATACCCCAATTAACAACGCAAAAGGATTGTACAAACGTACAATTTTGACATGTTTGCCAAGCCTTTTGAGTAGTTAAATTATGTCCCTGTTAACATTTTTTGATTTTTGTTGTTTCTTTTTTAAAGTTGCATTTGGGTTTTTATTGTAAATTTTCTATTGCAGCAATTTTTCATATATGTTCACTTGAGCCGGAACTAAAATACATTTTGTATAGAATGAAAAAACAAATAAACTACCAAGACTACATGTACCTGTGTACCCTTCTTAATTCCACTCTCTTTCATCTAGCCAACAAAGTTACGATATTCGTTAATAATATAATATTGTATTTGTTTCTGAACAAGCGTGTAGCTAAAAAAATTTAGTAAACCATAAATATTTTCTTGGGCTACTTTTATGTGAAGTTTTTCTAAGTTAAAATAATTTTTTTTTCTTAAGATGCCGTTATTTGCAAAAAAAATATGGCAAAGCTGCATCTGGCATAAATCTCTCTCTCTCCCTCTCTCTGTTGCAGTCGACTGAATGAATTCGTCTTGATTTATTTAATTTTCAACCTCTAATAAAAACCCTTTCAGGATAATATTAGATTTTCAACGGAAGACGGATTATTAGGTTATTTGGGCTGAGTTCAAAAACGTCGGTTGCAAACCAATTTTTTTTTGTAAGTGCATGCAACCGTGTAGATTATTACAATGTTATTTGTCCCAAAGTGCACCAAAAAAGTATTCGATGCGTACATAATAAGAAAACTGTGCATCGCTCAGAACTTATTTAGTTATATAAACAGCAATAAAATACATTAAAAAAATTCTCAAATTTGTTTAGATTCTTAAAGTGTCAAAAGGTTAGGAAACAAAAAAGAATACGAATCAAAGTAAGATTCAAATGTCGAGACTCAATTTGTAATACAACAACCTTCGGGTGTAAGGGTTGGTACGCATGGCGAAAAAATGCAGGTGACATCGCTACGGCAACAAAAACAACATTACAACAAATATAGAAATTAGTTAGTAGCTTACGTCAAGAACGTGATGAAATAAATTGTTAGCCAATTATGTGACAAAGGATTGGACAAACAATGCAAGAGAAATTAGTCATCATCCGGCGTAGTAATTCCACCTTATTATTTCATCAAGGTTTGTTTCCCTCCAAGCAATTGGTTGAGTGTTTTTCGATTGGATACTAAATTTGAACCACTTCGTTACATCTTTTAGTGAAACAGTAGATTTTGCCGAAATTAACCACAACAAAATACGTTAGAATCGAATTATCACTTTTAAAATTATACTTTTCGTCACTTGAAAGAGTTGTTCAGATAATTGTAACTGTTATACAATTTCAACATTAGCACAATTGAACATTGCCCATATAAAATAGACTTCCTCGCAACGATTTGCTGTTAAATAGTGAATACTTAGTGCAAAAGAAAATTGCGAAAATAATGACAGTTTGTATTTAAATTGCATTGTGATTGGTAGTGCGTGCGTGTAAATAATATTTATTTAACATAAATTATGATAAATAAAGTGAAAGTTTTAATATTTGAAAAATTAAATAGTCAAAATCAGGACCGCACAGGAGCCCAATGTTACCGAAAAGCGTTCAAGTACTAGAAAGTTGTATAAATAAGCACAAAACAGCCCAAACTTATTCTTCGGAAATATTGGGTAAATTTTTAATAACTAGTAATGAAATTTTTTAAAAATTATTGATAAATCGCCTTTTTTTAAAGAACATTAGTGATTATTTAATGACTCTAAACATTTTCGTGTGAAATGAGTACTTTTATTTATGGCGATTTCTTGTCTGAGAAATATTTTGCATATATGTTACATGTTGCACATTTTTGTGTTCGCTTGTACAAAAAATACAACCATGGGAAACATTTTCAATTTCCTTTGTGAATATGTTGATGAAAAACATGCAAAATATGTTGCATATTTTATACTTACGTTAACTTAAGGTGTTCTGTTCTGCCCTGTTTTATAACTTTGGTATTTACTATTTTGTTTTTACAGCCAATGTTTTATTTTGCTTGCCATAATTCATACCGCTCATAATATTTTGGAAAGATTCTTAAAAGCAAAATATAAAGTTTTTAACATATTAAAATGCAAAAATTCTATGTATGTATGTATATTACTATCGTTCTAATTTTTTCCAAGCCCCTAGTGATGTCAATATTTGTTTCCAAACCGTAATAGTGTGCAGAAACCGCCCAAATAGCTTTAAAAATCACTTATGAAGTACATTAATAATAAAAGTGTACTAGTTTTAAATAAGAGCAGCTAATTATGTTCTGTTGAAGTTGCACATAATGACATATTTAGAGTGAATATGGGTAACATAAGAAAGAGTTACATGTATATAATGTAACATTTTTTGGAAAATAAGTTTTGTATAGCATTAAAAATGTTTTTGGTAGTTATAATTTGATGAAACTTTAATAAAATTAGTGCTTGAACAAATTTGTGACTTTCTGTAAATTCATTTAAAACAATTTGCCCTCATTTAAAACATTCACAATTATTTTTATTAAATGTGGACACTGTAGATTTTTTTATATTTGTAAAACTCATTTATTTTTTATTAACCTCCGACTTCCCTAACAAAAACCAACAAAGATAAACCGCAAAATGGCCCTCTTTTAATTATAAAGAGCAACTTCAAACGAGTACTTCTTGGAGCCAAAAGCAATACTTTTTAATTAAATTGATATTAAACTACCAAAGCGCTCTTATTCGTCATAAGATATAGACACAAAATGGATTCTTAATGTAAATACTACCATAGTGGGACACTTCTTCCCGAACAATGTAACTACATCAATAAGAATTGAATAACAAATGCGATTGATTTTTGGTAAATGTGGAAACTATTTAGATTATTTCTCGGTCGAAATTTTTGCAGGGATGTATTACATTGACCACGTCTCTGCTTGCGATTGTCCACAAATATGTATGTCTTAACTTTACAAGTAAATGTAGAATTTTGCTCTGTAACATATTGCTGTTAAACATACAAATGCTCTTCTTATAATTTTTGTTGACTTTGTTTTTTTAAATATTTTTTTATTTTTTGTTCTAAGGCTGTGGTTGTTTGTTGTTATATTTTGGCTTGTCTTATTCATATCAACTCTGTACATCCTTCCCTTTTAACTAGGCTCTAACAAATACACTCACAACTAGGAATTGTGTTGCAAGTTAAGTAGATTTTGTGTAGTAGAAGTAGGTAGAAGAAATGTATGAATGAATGAATGATATAAAACATTTGCAACTCAACTCATCGTCCAACAATAACAAAAAACATACAACCTCATACTATCATTCATACAGCTTCCGACTAACACATCCAACAACAACAACAATAAAACATCTGAATAAACGAAGAAGAAATTCACTGAAGCAATTTTGTATGAAATTTATTTCAACATGAAGATTTATCGCGATTTTAGACAGCACTGGCGACACCTGCCAACGCCTACAAAATGTAATTTATGACTTTTTACTGTTAACATGGTGGCACAAAATAATATACTCCACTCGACAGTAAGTTAGTTAAATATATTTATAAACTTGTATTCTCCTTTTTTTTAAATTTCGCTTAATTTTTATAAATAAAATAAAATTTTTTTTTGTTGCATTTGGACTGTCCCTTGCAAAAAAAAAATCATTTGGTTAAAATGAAATGTTAAGCGGCCTTGCATGTATTTCAGCGGGGGAGTAAAGAAACGAAACTTTTTTGATAACTGTCACAGCAAATCAACGAAAAATATATATTTTATTATTTTGTTTTAGTTTAATGGGAGAAGGGTAATTTTTAAATTGAATAAATGGAAAGAAAGAGATGACGTTATTCATTCAATATATCCATTTTTAAGTGCTTTGACTTGCGTCAAACGAGTCGCAAGATATTTGTCTAAAATTTATTGCAAGTTCTATTCGTGGATTAACTATTCAAAAAAAAGGCAAAACGTTGTACGCAATTACATATGTAAGTTGAAATGGTATCATAAATCGATAATATTTAGTGTCCGACCGATTAATCGGCTTCTGCTTCGGTATCGGCCAAAAATGGATAATCGGCCAATAATTGGTGTTCGACATTAATTTGGCCGAATTTTGCCGAAGGCCGAACTTTTTAATACCCAAATATGAAAATGTTACAAAACCATGCAAAACTATTAAACTACAAAGAAAAAAGTGTTTTATCAATTAAAAAAATGGTTTAAAAAGTATTTAAATTTAATTAATGTGATAACTGAATCAATTATTATTTTAGTTGAAAGAAATTTACAAAATTAATTCGGATTTAATTAACATTTAAGTTGTTTTGAAATAAATTTTACAATTAAAATTTAAATTAAATAACAAAAATCTTAATTGACTTTTTTCGTTTAAAAAGGAATAATTTAAACATGTAGAATTGTTGTTGGGAATTGTCAATAATAATTTAAATAAATTAACAAATTTTTTGTAATGGCAAAGTTTTTTGATCACTTTTTTAATTAAAATTTTAAATATTATTATTTTTTGAAAATATTTTTTAAAAATTTTAAAATTTTTAGTAATCAATATAATCATTTTGGTAATAGGTGCAAAATTAACAAATTGTTTGCTTGATATTATGAATTTAGAATAAATTTGGTGATTGGAGACATTTAATAATATTTTCTGTGTACAAATTTTTTTCCAAATTCGGTTTTGGAAAATTTTTTCTAAAACAGGTAAATATTCTAACAACATCGGAAAAAAGAGGTAAACAAATAAAAGCTTCTATATGGGAAGATCACGACTCAATTGCTCACATTAAAGTGGAAGAAAATAATGAATATACTCTCCAAAAGGAATAAAGTATTTATGTCAATGAGCCCTTAAGTCCACGAAGTATTAATATATTTGAGTTTTGAAAAACCAGTCCATTGAACATTAAAGGTAGTACACAGAATGAAAAACACTCGGGATAAATTAGGTTTTTTATACTTACTTTAATTACGAGTCGTTACCAAAAGTACGAATAACACAAAAACGTATTCAAAACAATCATAAATGGGATAACTTTGGAAAATCGATCCGGGAATTTCTTAAAGTTAGTAAAAACTTCTTAAACCAAGTACAAAAAAGATTGAACTTTCGTTCGCAGCAACTCGGACTGACGTATGGAACGACTTGGCGCATTTCACGTCGAGATCTTAAATTGAAAACGTACAAAATACAGCTTGTGCAACAACTGAAGCCGCTCGACCTTCCCAAGCGACATCGCTTCGCTCTATGGGCTCTTGAAAAGTTCCTAGAAGATCCGACGTTTTCGAGGCAAATTTTGTTCAGCGATGAGGCCCATTTCTGGCTCAATGGGTATGTAAACAAACAAAATTGCCGCATTTGCCACTTCATCCAGAACAACGGTTTGGTGTAATTTGTGGGCCGGTGGAATCATCGGTCCACATTTCTTTAAAAATGATGCCGGTGCGAACGTAACCGTCAATGGCGACCGTTGTCGTAACATGATAGCCGACTATTTGATGCTGAAATTGAAGCTCGTGATCTCGGCGATATTTGGTTTCAGCCAGATGGCGCCACTTCCCACACATCGCATCAATCAATGGATTTAATGAGAAAACACTTCGGTGAGCACTTAATTTCACGTTTTGGGCCGGTCGATTGGTCACCAAAATCATGTGATATCACGCCGTTAGACTTTTTTCTGTGGGGATATGTAAAGTCTACAGCTTATGCGGACAAACCCGCTTCCATTCAGGCCTTGGAGGAAAACATCACGCGTGTCATTCGCCAGTTACCAGTGGAAATGCTCGAACGAGTCATCGAAAATTGGACTCAACGGATGGACCATCTGCGACGTAGCAACGGCCAGCATTTGATAGACATAATCTCCCAAAAATAAATGCCAAAGAATGTTCTTTCAAATGATAATAAACATTCCCCATTAAATTTTAATTTTTTTAAAAAAGTAGGGAACCTCGAAATGGATCACGATTTATAACAATAAAACATACATTAAAAAATATTAAATGTTATAGCTAAATCAAAAAACGGGTAAACAAAATAGAAATATCAAATTCTTAGGGAGGTTGGCTCACATTTGGGCTCATTTTCTGATATGCTTGCTCAGATTGTAATCTGAAATTGCTTTGTCCCCATTTATACTCTGAAGCAGATGCCTAAAAACATTTGAGTTTGTTGGGGAAAGGGGAAATACGAATGGATAAGAGTCTTTTGTTTCATGTACAAGCAATTTTGGAGAGGTTGTTATTGAGTGAAAGAAAAAAAAGAGAGAAGGCTTACAAAATGCTGGAAAGCAAAAGTTTCATTGTATGGACACGAATGCGGTTTCAAATGAGAACTGAAGAAAGTTTCTGGTGCAATTTCTTTACTACAACTGATAGAAAAGGCGTCATAACGCTGATGTATTTTTACATCAGTACTATGACAAGTGTCTTTGTTGTTTACCCAATGACACATTTCATCATTGTGAAGTCAGCCTTAACATCATTTGGCCTAATTGTCATCAGGGTCAAAAATTTAAATTATGTCATCAATAGGATGGCACATCGGCTTCACAGAAATTACAAATCGGAGTCTGCTTAATAAAACATTTTATCAGTACGATGACTCAGTAACATCGTAGCAAGCACTAATTAGGCTCAATTTAATGACAAACTGTCATTACTTTTGTTGTATTTCGCCTTTTGTTTACAGAATAACTCTTAATTATAAGACACCAGCAGCACGCCCGATATCATTCTACTTTGGCAATCAGAAGTATTTAACTAAATTATTTTAAAAAAATAGAATATGGGAAGTTTTGCTTCTTAACGTTCTTTTAAAACATTAAAATAATGTCAATAATACACAAAATCATAGATGACGCATGACAAAATATGACAACATTTTATGATGAAGTTCGTCATTGGATTGATGTCACTTTTTGCCTAATCGATGCCATTTGTAATAACATTAATATCACAATTCTGTTGTTAGGGCATCATCAATATGAAGATGCATTTTTCTATAAGTGTTTTGAGTCCTTCCGAAGTGATAGAGGTTTTGACTAAAAAATTATGTCGCACTTGTTCAAAAATACTGTATTAATTGAAAATTTAAAAATTTTCAGTAGAGCCAGAACAATTTTTAATTTTACATTAAAGGCATATTGCTCATTTACTTCAACAACGTCATAACTCAAAGAATGAAATTTTGGAGTAAGTGATGCAGAATTGAAGCGAAGCCGCGAATAACGTTGTAAAAGCCACTTTTTGCAAAAACAGTTTTTTTTGTAGATTAGCGTTAACATTACTCTTTTACACTGTTTAAACGTCAGTTCACCCAAAATTATGCACCTTAACGCCATCAAAATGCGATACAAAGAGTCAGCCAGTGGAAGAACGTTGTAAGTTACTAACAAAATGATACAAACGAACTTGTTTTTCAAGGTAGAATAACGTTCTAAAGGCCGCTTGCGTAGTGGAAAAACGTTTTAAATGACATCGCGATTGTGGATATGAAACGTTTTTCTACTAAAAAAAAAGAATATAAACTGTTATTAAACATGTTATTTAAAATTCGATTTACTTGATATTTTGCATAAAAGATTTTATTGTCATTATTTTTGATAATCTAAAAAAAAAAATTAAAAAATTAATAATCCTGCCTTCTAAAAATGTTGCTCTCCTGAAAAATATTTATTTTGTAACTTACAACGTTATTCGCGGCTGTGCTTCAATTGTTCGCTATGTTTTTCTTTATTTTGTGTATAAAATTCATCTTTATATATTTTATACTTTTCCCGTTTAAAGAGAATGTATCTTTATTTTATCTATTTGGTTAAAACCAATTAAAAACTTTAAGCGCGTTTATCTCAAAATGGATTTTTTTGAGTTATGACGTTGTTTACCTTAACAAGCGATATAAAAAAATAATTTTTATGTCAAGCGTTTCATTACCAAAATCGATATTTTTTAAGCGGTTAGATATAAATGTTGTTATATTTCAAGATGAACTTGTCGATTTTTTCCAAAAAGTGAACAAATAAAAATTTTGAGTTAATACACTATTGTTGAACAAGTGCGATATATTATGGTTTTGATTTTTTTTTTTAACTTGTAATAATTATATTTTTTAAAAATGTTTTTAGAATAATTAACATTGACAGATATACATATGTAGATCAATTCGATGCACTCATAAATGTTTACATAAAACGTAAAACTGTTTGGCGGCAATGGACACACCAAAATACAAAAGAATCTTAAAACAGCTAAAAAGTTACCAAAGAGCGATCAACTAATCCGAGCAGTCATAAAACACAGACACGACGAGCATAATAATAGCAAAAACGATAATAATGCTAGTAATAGTGTTCATAAAGACACAACTTGCTCTTTTCAATGTGCACATACACATACCTCCCAAAATATGTTTGTTTGTAAGTAAATAGTTGAAGATCCTCTACGCATGTGCGCAATGCTTTCAGTTCACTTTAGAAAATGCGGTCTCCGTCTTCTTTATCTTACGCACATGTAGTCAATTTACGTTTTAATGGTGCTCGTAAATCATCTAATTCCAAAACTGAGCCAGCCACACCAGCTAAAAAAAAAGACTTTTACCGCCACCAACACTCGCCGCAAGACTCCAGCCACTGCAAAAAAGGAAAAATGAAAACAATGTTGAGAAAAAGAGACCAAAAACAGAAGTGATCCAATTGTGGCCGAAAAAACATCTGTAGCCTGGAGTAATATTTATGTTTTTAACATCATAGAATTGTTGTAACGTTTCGAATGACATAAACGTTCAATCATGCCGCAGCAACCAACAAAAAACAAAATAATGTAATAGTATTGGCTTACAATGCAACAGCTACTACCCAACGGTAAAAATAATAAGTCAGTAGTGCCTAATAGAAGGCCTTATTTAGCAGACAGTAGCCATCCTCGCCGCATTCCGTACTTAATTATTTTTTTCACAGGTTGGCATTGGGAGCAAGCCCTTCTACACTTCCTATAATTTCGTCCCCTTCCCAAAGACGGGAGTAAGGAAGGTCACTAAAATAAACTGAACAGCTTCCTTTCTGCCTTCTTAAAGAAGGGAGTAGCGAATGGGTACTGAATATTTTGAAATGTTTTTCAAAAAGAAATGTATACCTTTTAGAAGGCATACTTCGAAAGTTGAGCTTTTAATCGGGAAATCCTGATCCCAGAAACTTAGGGATTTTCGGGATTTGACAAATCTCGATCCCGATTTTCGGGATCCCGATTATTTTATATTTTTTATTATTTTTACATTTTTTTTAATAATTTATATAAATTCTTTTTGTACGCGTATTTAAATTTAAATTTTAAATATTACCAACAATCAATACTAACGAGTGTTGAGTGCGAAATATGTTTTTCAACTGTATCATATCTTAACAACAAAATTCGTTCGTGCTTAGCAGATACAACACTGGATGCTTTAATATTCTTAAGAAACTACTTGAACTTAGTATTAAGTACACGCCTTTTAAAAGTTTGATATACATCAGTTCCAATTGTTTTTAGAAGTTTCCTAATGTTTTTAAAAATTTTTCAAATGCATTTAAAAATTTTCAATTGTATTTTAAAATCGTTCATATGTATTTTAAAATTATCCAAATGTATTTTAAAATTTGCCCAATCGAAATTTAAAATTTTCCATTTTTTTTTTTTGTTGAAATTTTATTAAATACATTTTTTTGGACAATTTTTAAATACATTTAGAAAATTTTGAACTACGCTTGTAAAATTTTCAAACACAGTTATATAATTTTGAAATACATATGGACAATATGAGTATTGTGGTTATTTTATTGAACTGTTAATGGTTTTTAATCCAAATTTAGATATTTTAATTAGGCTTAAGTTCATTGAATTTAATTTTCATTAAATTATTTGTCCTTCAAGTTGAGCTGGAAAAGGTCAACAAGAAAAAAGAAAGACAAAAACATGAAAAACAAAAAATGTACTTTGGATTTCAGGAAGAATTCTTGACAAAAGGTACGAAAAAACAGAAGTTAGGAAGAACATGTAAATTAATTAAAATAGATAATCATTCATTCAAAAGCAAATTTCGATCTACCAAAGTGAAATACCATTTGGTTTAAAGATTGATGTTTGACTATTGACGTTATCCGTCTTCAATAG
Organism: Pollenia amentaria; assembly: GCA_943735925.1. NCBI lineage: Eukaryota > Metazoa > Arthropoda > Insecta > Diptera > Polleniidae > Pollenia > Pollenia amentaria. The sequence continues at coordinate 256,819,918 of OX031006.1, forward strand.
CCGAGTGAGTAAAGCGGCAAACCCCACTGAAGAGATTGTGTGGTTACAATCGAAACTAGTCTGGGCTACCTGTCCGTGAACGCCTGGGTTCTAATCTCGGCGCAGTCAAGAATGAAAACTTATCAATAAAATTTTAATTAATTTCATGTTGTAAAATTCCTGTCTTCATAAAAAATAATTTAATGAAAATTAAATTCAATGAACTTAAGCCTAATTAAGATATTTAAATATGGACAATCTAAAAATATGGACAGTAAAAAAAAAAAAAAATAATAGGAATTAAGCAAAACGAACAAAATCTTTTAATATATTTCTAAATATTATTAAATTTATTATCAAAAAAGTTGTTTTTGGGGATACTATTTATTTCGAAAATTAGAAAATACATTTGGAAATTTTAAAATACAATTAGAAACGGTGTAATTTTTTACATCAATAAGATTTTTATGTTTTTTGTTACTTCTTATAATACATGATCTTTATGAATAGTGATCAATTAATAATTTAGTTTGTTTTTATTATATTTTTTTTTTTTTCAAATAAATAATATACAAAGTTCATGAAATATGTATTTTTATTACTGGAAGATTAAGGTCCTAATCATGTTAAACGCAACGCAACGCCAAAGAATTACACTGAAAGCACAATGTCATAAATATTTTTTAATTTTGTCTCAAGCTTGCAGCGTTTGAAATTTTAAAAAGCAATGTGAATTTCTGTAGAAAGCAGCAACAAAATATTTATGACATTGTTTGTGCTTTCAATGTAATTCTCTGGCGTTGCGTTGCGTTTTACATGATTAGAGCCTAAGTTGTTTTTCAAACATTTTAAAAAGTTTTATATATTGCGTATAAAAAAAATAATTTAAAAAGTATTCCGAAAAAATTAAAAAAATCCCGTGAATCCAGGGATTCAAAATATTCCGAAAATCCCGGTATCCCGAAAACGGGATACCGAAATAGATTCTTCAATCCCGATTCCCGGGATTCAGAAAAACCAGTCCCGATTGGAAGCCCTATTCTGAAGGCAGGATAGCATGCAAATCGTATCTTTTAGAAACGAGTATAGAGGCCTTCAAACGGCCTGCCACTTGCGGTCCTTTCAATAGTTACCACTGGGTATGTCTTTAAGCTTGTGTTCTATATTAGTGAGTCTACTTATTTTAGTTAAAGTTGCATGTTCAGTTGGCTGGTTGCCAGCAAATGAATCCTTTTTTTCTTGCATTTTGCTACTCCTTGTGTCTCTTGTCGCAATGAGATCATTTTTTTATGATCGTCCAGTCTATTAAAATGAAACAACACCACTACTCCACTTTATGCCACAAAATAGAAGAGATTTTTCTTCTTTTCTATACTTGAAAAATACGAGTACAACTTGTACTTCTTATCTGTAGCTAAAGATCTCTAAGTTTTCTACTTAAAACTTATAAAGATTTAAGTTCAGTTTTATGTGAATTATATTAAATGCCGAGTCATTTGGGTGTATGTATTGAATTCCATTGTGATTTGTAATGACATTTATTTGTTTAAATTTAATAATGTCAGTTTATTGGCTACAAACGAGTAAATCGATTTCTAGAATGGAGCATTTAGCCAGCCACTGCAGGCACAGAATGTACAATTTTTAATTTTGTTTTTTTCAATTAGTCATTTGAATGCAGGCTATTAGTCATAAAAGTAGATAAACTCTCTTAAGTGTTATATATCTGTAGCAATAAGGAAAAAGTGATTAAGTATATTTTTTAGTTTTGAAGAAAAACAAATTTAAACTTTAAAGGATGTTTGAAAAAATATATTTTTCGTCTTATAAAATCATTACATCTCTTCGGTTATAGTTTTTTTTAATGATTTTATACCTTAAAACTCCTAACGTCACAGGTCGGAAGCATCCATGTTCTTCAAACATGATTTGTTGTTTCTATATTATGACTTTAATTATGTATATAACACTACACCCCAATTACTTGAACATAGAGATGACAAGAATATCGACTTTCAGTTGCTCGATACTGAGTTATCATCCTTAAATTGGAATGATAATTTCTATATGGCTGTTGATGAACAAATACATTTTCTTCAACAATCTATCTATCTCTTTAATAAATATGTACCTTTAAAAGCAAATGTTATACGAAATGAGAAACCATTGGTTTAGATCCGAGATAAAAACTCTAATTGAGTGCAGGAATCATGATTACAAAAGGTGGTTACGTTTCAGAATGCCAGAAATATATAGTATCTTTAAATGCGAGGGCTATTACCATTACCATTTGTGAAAACGCGAATCATATTGAGTTCGGGTAACCGCAGGTGATTAGCCTACAGTCCCTAGTTTGGTGATAGGACTGCTACCTTAAGTTATTTATGTTGATGGATCCGTTGGTATCCAAACATGCCACGGATTTGATATATTTGTTGTCGGCATTTACTCCAGACACAAAGATGTTAAACTCAGTTATACCGCTGGGCGGTCGGATTCGAGCTGATTCAACTTAGTGAGAATGTTACACACCTAGCCCCCGAGACGTCATATTTACATATGAACCAGTCGGACTAGAATCAGCAGTACGGTAAAAATTTTATAGAGGATCAGACCACTCCTTTGCCTCCAACACTCGCCAATTTGTCCGGGCTTGTGACCGGCTGAGAAGAGACATGACAAGATTTCTGGTTTAAACCAGCTACCAATTAAAAACGAAATACAGAAACGTAAATATGGTTGGCTGGGGCACACTCTCAGAAAAGGAATTGATGAAATAACACATTCTGCCTTGGAATGGAACCCACAAGGACGGAGCGATGTTGGTAGACCTAAAACGACCTGGAGGAGAACAGTTGCAGATGAAACTAGAAAATAATTTAACCAGTTGCGGTACATAGCTAGGAATAGAACGGAATGGAGAAGTTTTGTAAAAAATATTTATGTGTGATTATTCTAAGTTCGAATTTCATGAATTGTAAATAAGAACATGTCATAATAATAATAATAAATGCGAGGGCTGCCGTAAATCTTAAAATCAGAATGGCTAAGTCAATGATCTATCATACTTAGTTTCAAACATATATTCACTCTGGTAGAAAATTAAGGGAAATTTTTAAAATCGGTATAGTAAATTGTAGGAGCGCCGCTGCACAGATCCTTGACGTGAACGAATTATACTCTCAATTTGCTAGTACACCTATGCCCCCAATAAACATAAATTTTTATGATAACTTGGGCCGTAATCAAAACCAAACAAACAACTTTCTTTAATTTTGCAAATTTCAATTCGAATTTTATTGCATATTAAAAAAAAACAGAAAGAGTGCTATATTCGGCTATGCCGAATCTTATATATCCTTCACCATGGTGCGATAAGAAAGTAATATAAATACCGTTCTTTGAATATAAATAAATCTTTTTACACCACGCCCACTTCTCCATTCACGGCCACATTTTGTCAGATGTTGTTTATGGATAACCAAGATGCTTGTTCCTAATTTGGAAACTTTTTTTCTTTCCGTTCACAAAAACAAAAAAAAAAAAAAACAGGCGGACATCGTTATATCAATTTCGCCGTACATATAAAGCTGCTCAAACTCAGTGATGCCAATAATAGGGAATTTTTTATAGTATGAATTTTTCCGGAAAATTTAAAGCGATAAGGAAGAAAGAACATATATTTTATTTTACGGAGTAGGGGACTTTAGGTCCCCCAATGCTAGTTTTTCTCTAATAACTTCGAAAATAATTTCTTTCTATCTAGTTCGTCTTAGGTAGTCGAGTTTTATTTTGAATAGTATACAAAAACTTATAAGTGGCATAAAAATATTAATCAGTTCGTAATTAGAAGGTAAGTTATTCGCTTGGGGGACCCAAGTTACCCCACGTCGTACTTTACGTTACAAATATAAGTCTGATGCAAGGGATAATTATATTTATGTTATAGGTGTTGAATTATTATATATATTTTATTTTGTATTTTTTTTAATGCTGAGAAAAGAATTGAATTCCTTAGTTTGTGTTTGTTAATAGTAATTTTAAGTTTATTTGAGGTCAAAACATAAAATATTTGAAAATGAAAATTATTTGAAAATTAATACTTTTTGATGCGATTTTTGAATATTAATAATATAATCCTTTTTTAATCCTTTAATCCTTTTCTTTACTAATATGCAAACCTTTATACTATATAATCTCATTTTTCTGTGGTGGACCTTACTGACCCCACTCCGTACTTTATGTCAAAAATTAGGCTTCGTACTCTAAGGGTTAAGGCAAATATATAGTATTTTTAAAGTATTATATCATTTTCAATATATTGTGTAAATAAATAAAAAGTAACAACCCTTTTTTAAAAATAAGGTTTTATTTAAATGCGCTAAAAAGAAAAAAAAATAGATTTTACTTTAAAACTTTTAGTTTCAACTTATAATGTCTTTTTCGAAATTAATATTATTGTTTCGAAATTTAAGTTTTTTTTACTTGTTTTTCTGCACAAGTAAAGCTCGTGACAAGCTTTTATATCATATAAATTGACTTTTATAAGTTGATAGTAAAAGTTTGAAATTGAAAGTTTATTTTTCTCTTTTTAGTGCATTAAAATAAAAGCTTGTTTTTTAAAAAGGTTTTCTACTTTTAATTTATTTAAAACTCGCATTCGTATTCTGTGTAAGTCCTTTCATTTGATACTTATATTGTAGGCAAGCATTAAAAACATAGTCCGCCATATTGTATTTAGAGTGACGTCACTTTATTTAAGAGGTATTCTCAGCAAGCCCTTTTATTTAATACCTAAATTGTAGGAATGCATCAAAAATAATTAGTCCGAGATCTTTGGTGTTTCAGCATGTTGGATTTAGAAGAAGGTAACACAGATAAACATGCACTGTCACCCAAACTAAATGTAAATACAAAATTTCAGCTCAATCGGATTTCTTCCGAACAAACACAAACATTGCAAGTTAAATAAAAAAATGTTTAATTAAGTTAATATTCGTATTATTTTTATTTAAAAATTTAAATTATTCATATAAAATAGCCTGGAAATCATCAACAAGTGCCAAACCGATGTGCGTATATATTAGGGGGCGCCGAATATTCGGATTCGTATTTGCGAACTATTCGCTTATTTTTGCTATTTGCATCCGCACTCACCTTCGCTAAAATGTATGCGAATAATAAAAGAGAATATTTAATGAATGAAATTTCTGCATAGCCGAGAAAAAACTATCACACCTTCTAAACTAAGAGAACTAAAATCATACAATTTGGAATTTTTAAAAAATTTAAGGAAAACAATAATTAGTATGGTGGTTATTTTATTGAACTGTTATTGGGTGTTAATCCAAAATTCGATATTTTTATCAGGCTTAAGTTCATTGAAATTAATTTTCAATAAGCAATTTTTATGAAGAAAGGAATTTTACAATGAATTAAAATTTATTGATAATAGATATTGGGAATTATTTCTTTTTCATAAGCAACTTTATTATATTCAACATTTTTCATTTTTCGAATTTATTCTATGAGTTAAATTTCAGTTATGTATTTTATAAAGCTTTTTGTAATAGCTCTATTCCTTAAAATAAAATAATTGTAAATTTTTCTGTACATAAATATACTTCATTGCTATCCAACGGAAAGCTAAGGTTAAATGTAACAAGAAAATACAATATAATAGTCTGATAGTGTATAAAGTCATTTCTAAAAAAATTTTTTTTTAAGGAATAGAGCTATTACAAAAAGCTTTATAAAATACATAACTGAAATTTAACTCATAGAATAAATTCGAAAAATGAAAAATGTTGAATTTATTGATAATTTTTCATTCTTGACTGAGCTGGGAATTGAACCCAGGTTTTCACGGACAGGTTGCCCCGACTAGTTTCTATTGTAACTACACAATGTCTTCAGAGGGGTTTGCCGTTTAACACTTAATTTAAGGAAAACTATTTAAAAGGAAATTTTCTTTTTTATATTTTTGTTTAGGGGAACTGAAGTAAATATTTTTTAATTCTATAGAGCCTTCCCTTTTATTTGGTACCGAGTTTGCTGCAAAATATTAGATACTTTTATTTAAAAAAAAAATGACTTAAAATAAGTATTCTTGAAAAAAGTTGAGTCCTTTAAAAAGAACAAAAGATGAGGAAATGAAAGTCAAACGCGCAGTTTGGCTTAGTTTTGACTATAGATTGAAGGAAATATAGTGGCTTTCTGCCAAAAAGAAAAAAATTTAATTTGTCACACAGTGTTTTTTTATTGAATTTTTCTATAGTTACTGTAAGCATGTCAATGTTTATCGCAATTATAAATTTAAGTATGTTTCACTGAAAAATAATAATTTTTATAACAACTAAATAATGATAACTTTGAAAACATATTATATTCCTCACAGCCATTTAATGATATTTAATAGCCATAACATGATAACTTTATATACGTGTGCCCATATTATGTTTAAGATAATATGAGCACAAAAAAAAAATTTTAAAGTGTCACAAAATAAAATATCAATGTTAAAAAAATTTTAATATTGTTTGGAAATAGTGCATTGATTTTTAAGTTTATGTTTAATTTAATTTTCAATGTTTAATGTTTCTTATGTTTGTCTACAACATATTATTGTTCAATGTAATAAAAAATTAATTTCTCTTATTGTAAGTCATAATTAATTGTTGAAAAATGTTTGTTGTAATAATATTGATAAATATATTTTCTTTAATTTAAATAGACGAATCCCTTGATAAAGTGAGCATAACATTCACGAATGTTGGGAAAATATGGGTTAACAAATAGATATTGGGAATTATTTTTTTTTTCATAAGCAACTTTATTATACATTTGTATATGTATTATATTTTATGATTTGGGTCGGTTCAGCTCTGTTCCCGTCATATACATTGTTACCTTGCTGCTTACGTAATAAACAATTACAAAATTGAATTGAATATCAAGTTAAATTTAACAAAACTCAAGTGGAGTAAATTATAAATAATACAAAATTACAATGTAAGATATTATTATTATTTAAAATTTATATTAATAAGATTTAAAAGACAAGCAATTAAATTTAAATTCATGATAAAATTAACAAAAATAAAACATTCAATTACAAAATATTAATAATATTTTTGTTTAATAAACAAAGTATTCTCGACTTTTGCGGAGATAAACGATTTCGCAAGTCTGTTTGAACCAGACCTGTAGTGGAAAATAGTGGCTGTGAGCAAAATGACCCCAGGAAATATGGCCCCAAAAAGAAAATGAAGAATATTCTCAAAATTTTACATAAGACACAAACAACACACAATTTCAGGGCAATTTTTTTTTTTTTTTTTTTGTTTTTTTGGGATATTTTTAAATTTTTTCGATGGTTTGTTTTTGCATTTTAAGTGAAATGAAAAGTGATCCCGGTATCAAGGCATAAAAATGGCCCCCAATATAATCACAGTTTTTAATTTGGCGCTATTTTTTATTTACTTCAATATAATTTTACATACATTTTATAAAAAAATCCTCGGGGGCTATTCAGACAAGCTTTAGTTAGCGAAGCCGGGTTTTGTTAAAACATAGAGTAAGACATTCTTGCGCCTCTATAATTATTCGGGATACTAAAATTCAGGACTTTGTAATTCTGGATTTTTAAACTTGGGATTTTCAAATTGATTTTAAAATTGGGAATTTAAGTTTCGGGTATATGAACCCAACCCAAATTTTTAATATAACCTTCTTTGTGTTTTTTTAACGTTTTTGGGGTCAAAATTCATTAAACATTTTGAGGTGATTTTTCATAATGAAGAATACCCCAATATTAAAAGGTCAAATAAAATTTTTTTAGGTCTATTTCGAATTTGTTGGAGCAACTTTTCATTGTATTTTTGGGGCCATATTTCGCAGCGTCGAAAATAGTCTTAGATGTGACAGAACTTATATGAAAACTTAAGAACTCCTGCGCCATTTTCTACATGTTTGGGTATAATATGTCACTGTGCCCGTAAACAAGCGGATCTGCGTCTCTAGAAATATTTGGAGATCTGAGGTATCTCTCGAACATTTGGCAGAATCATAGTATAGGATGGAAACAGGCTCATCCTCCTCGGATCCTCTTATAACTTTTTCACAAACCCTCCAAAGGGTAGACTTATCAGACCTTGTACCACCTGTTGGTGTGACAGGGTTTTCAGCACTTTCGGAATGCAGAGACAAGTTAAATAGCTCAATAAGACGTTTTTTAGGTACAATTGAAGTCAGTTGTCTTTGAAATATTTAATCATTGTATCGAGGGTCAAACATTTTAGACAAACAATAGTTTTAATTTTTTTCTAAAGCCTTAAATATTTTAGTTAGAGCTAATGCTAAGTCAACCTCTAAATTTTGAGACTATTTGAAACCATTTGAAACTATTTTCCATCTTGGTTGATTATATATTGTTGTTTATTATATGAAACAATTTCATTATTCTGTTTTAATGTTATTCTCTGCTTTTTAATGTGTAATTTCTCTTAGTTGCTATGCAAAAAATAAGCATAGAAAATTTAATTATTTGTTTACAAATACTAAAAAAATATATAAAAAGTCGTCGTATCGACAGCAAAATATCGCCCATACCGATATATCGGAAAATCAGAAGTATCGCCGATATATCGGTATCGGTATTCGATACATCCCTAATTAATATATTAATTTATTTATTAAAGTACCTCAACCTATTGTCTTTCATTTAAACATCCGATTACTCGTTTCTGCGATACTAACTTTTAATAATTCTAAAATACACCTCGGATTCGACTTTTTCAAATCTTTTGAAAACAAAGTTTTGGTCCGCAACATGCACTTACCTGATTTTTAAAAACCCAAATACTAATAACTTAATGAAATGTAGTCCCATTAGCCATCTCCTATCAAAATCAGGTACATTCATTATTTTATTCTGTAATTTAAAAAAGATTTTAATAAAATTGTTTTATATCTGAAAATCTAGACTGTCATATAATTTACTATTAGATATGCACATATAACCCACTTTTAAGGACCTTTATTTGAGTTATTTTGTTTTTATTAAAAACTATAAATTTCTTTTAAATCTCTGGCGTATCTTGTTTTCCTGATTTTTTTATTTTTTTTTTTTTGTTCCTCAAAATATTAGTTATGCTTATCAAATACTCGTATACAATACAGCAACTTAACTAACATCATCATGAATTGCATGGATAGAAAAGAAATGTAAATAATACCAGATGCTCAAAAATGCCTTTTAAAACAGATGAACCAGGAGCGGACTGGAGATGAAGAGAGAGATTGAAATAAAAAAGAAACTAATGCAGCCTGAAAGACCAAACAACTTTATTAAAGTGCTCCATTAGACTTAAGCTGTCAACACTATCATATAAATATACTTGATACACTCTTTACTTATTTCTTTTTTTTTTTTCTTACTTATTATTTCTTTTGTAGATATATGGGATCTAAATATATATATATATATAAAATATGCGTGTGTGTGTGTGTGCAGAAAGTACTACTTTTGCACTTAAAGAAAAAAGATATACAAACTACTACGATTACTATTAGAGGAGCAGAGGATGTTTGAAAAGTTATTGCAATTTGAAAAGATATCATGTGAAATTGTATTTTATAAATGGGAATTTTTATGATCACTCAAAATTTAGTTACTTTGAATTCTTGATGAAAAAAATTTATATTTGTGCTAAGAAATTGATAAATATATTGCAATATATGCAATTATAAGCAAATAAAGCATTTATTGAAAAATACATATCTTTCAAGCAAAAAACAGTGTAAATGGGTTTTTTTTTTAGTTACATTAGAACTTTCGATAACGATAACTACGGCTTGACAGCTGAGAATGTCAAACTGTGTTGACATTTCTGTTCAGAAAACGCTATAAAAACACTTCAAATTGTGGAAATAATTTTACATAAATTTCCAAAAAATTAGGCAATTAAACCTGTTTGGAAAATGTTTACCCATGAATACAGGATAAGGGTTAAACATTTAGTGCTAGCTTTTATTTTAAATCAACATCATTTATTTTATTAGTTTTACTTATGTGTTCCACTTTCTTATTATTTTTTTTAAAAATTTTTAATCCAAATTTAGATATTTTTAATTAGGATTAAGTTCATTGAATTTAATATTCATTAAATTATTTTTATGAAGACAGGAATTTTACAACATGAAATCAATGAAAATTTTTTTGATAATTTTTCATTCTTGACTGCGCTGAGATTTGAACCCAGGCTTTCACGGACAGGTTGCCCAGACTAGTTTCGATTGTAACCACACAATCTCTTCAGTGGGGTTTGCCGTTTTACTCACTCGGCTATTGAAGCCGGATGACGTCAATAGTCAAACATCAATCTTTAAACCAAATGGTATTTTAATTTGGTAGATCGAAATTTGCTTTTTGAATGAATGATTATCTATTTAATTGATTTACATGTTCTTCCTAACTTCTGTTTTTTCGATCTTTTTGTCAAGAGTTCTTCTTTAAATCTAAAGTACATTTTTATTTTTTTTTTTCATGTTTTTGTCTTTCTTTTTTCTTGTTGACCTTTTGCAGCACAACTTGAAGGACAAATGTAAACATAGCTCGTGCCTTAGCTGTTAACAATAATTAGTAATTACTTTTTAAAAATTTTTTTATATTCTTAACAGTTTTAACAAGCCGCCATCTTGTTTTTTTTTTGTTTGTTTGTTATTAAAATGTCTTTATTTTTGTACAGCGAAGTATTTTTTAACACTATATTAAAAAAACTAGAGCTGCATTCTAAGTACTAATGGATTTTCAGTAGATTTCGTCAAAACCTATCCATGAATCAGATTTTGTTTTGTATTGGAAATCTAGTCAAAAACAACTACATTTGCTTGAAATCTCGTAAGTATCAGTATTCGTAGCAGTGCAAACGGGCTATAACACATTTGGGTGATTCACAAGGTGTGCTATCAAATCATATCGCCATAATGTCCTAAAGAATATTTTATAATTGTTAAAAAAATATTGTTCTGCTTGAAACAAAATAAAAATTTTAATGCTGAGTTCATTGATTCGTCATAACTGCACAGTAGAAATCTAAATTGTAAGCGGATACCCGCAGCAGTCATATATATTTCTTGTCATTATTTTAAGACATATGATTTTAAAACTTTATGACTACCTTGTGAATCTCCCAATTATATTAAAAAAAAATTTAAAAATAGCAAACCAGCATTTTAAAAATATATTAATAAAATTTCACTTACTTCCTTGAAATTTTAGTACCTGAAAATAAAAATAAGAAAATATAAGGAATTTTAAAATATAAAAAAAATTTTTATAAATACCTTAAAAAATTAATCTACATTTCTAATACCTAAATAACTACATAACACGATGCAGAGCACAGAAAAAATTATCAGTAGTTTTTTATCAATTAAAAAATTGTTTAAAAATTGTTTCAGTTTAACTAATGTGATAATTGAATCAATTATTTTTTTAGTTGTAAGAAAATTGAAAACATAATTTTGATTTAATTAACATTGTAGTTGTTTATAATTTTTGATTTAAAATATTAATTAAATAACAAAAATCGTAATTGTTTTTTTTTCGTTTAAAATTAAATAATTTAAACTTGTAGAATTGTTGTTGGGAATTGTTAAGACCCTGAGCTGTATTTAATTAAATCAACTAACACATTGTCTGAAACGACAAAGTTTTTTAATAATTTGTATACCCTCCACCACCACTTGTGGAGAATGAGGGTATACTAAGTTTGTCCTTTCGTGTGAAACTTTTTTATTATACATCTAAGACCCCATAAAGTTTATATATTCTGGCTCTTTGAGTAATTCTAAGTCGATTTAGCCATGTCCGTCTATCTGTCCGTCTGTTGAAAACACACTCACTTTCGAAAAACGCAAAAGAAAAGAAGCAACTTGATCTCAAATTGCTTGTAGTTATCCGAAGTAGTTTGGGATTGAAATCCAGCAATATTGGTTCAGTAGGATCAGAACTATGAATCAAAATGTGAAACCGCCACCCTAAAACAATTTATACTTTTGATACAAAAACTAACATAATTGGTGGAATAATGCACGGAATGATATAAAATTTTGCACGAATTCGCTTTATACGACTGAAAATCATACTGTTATTTTATTTCGTTTTATTCTGTGAAGATCGGTCCATAATTGGCCATAGGCCCCATATAAACCCTACTCGCGGAAAACAGTTTAGTACGCCTAATCCGGACTATAAATCAAACTGCGAAAATTTCGTAAAGATCGGTCCATAATTTACTCTAGACTCCATATTAACCCTACTCCCGGAAAACAGTTTAGTATGCCTAAAACCGTAGTTAATAATGCTATCATAACAAAATTTGGTATATCACAGTTTTATACGACTAGAAATAGCAGTGTCAAATTTTGTGAAGATCGGTCCATAATTTACCCTGGGCCCCATATAAACCCTACTCTCGGAAAACAGTTTATTGCGCCTAAAACCAAAAAAAGCCCACTTTGGGAAAATAATTCAATTCGTCTAAAACTATAACAGATATAGATATTACGGTAAAATTTCTTCCAACTTAGATTCATATGGCCAGAAAAACTATCATGCAGTTTTGTGAAATTCACTTTTAACGCAAAAACTAATAACACTGCTGTGTTGAAATTTATTCTTGTTTATTTTTCGTAATACCAGAAATCAGTCTTCAGAATTTTGGGATGATTGGTCCATAATATACCATAGGTCCAATACAAATTACCCTCCTAAAAATCATTTTAGTTCGGCTAAAACTGTTACGAAGCTTGATATCGTCCCCTTAATAAAACAATAGTGTATAATTTTTTTGCCATTTCGAGATACTAGAGTTTAAAATTTTTGAGTTATTATTTTATTTTATTTGTATGGTATACACTATTTTATTTGAATATTTTACACCAAATATATTATTAAAAATAGTGTATACCAATATAAGTCATTTTTCGATTTTATTTTGTTATGAAATAATAAAAATAGTGAATAATAAAAATAGTGTATGCTTTTTATACCCTATTTTTCTTTGAAATGATATTCAGAGTAACAACTAATTAAAACACCATACCTGCACTTACACAATTATTAATGAAAAATTTCAAACACGCAATTATACAATAATATTTCAATTAATCTTTTGACCCACTTTGTGGCAGTAGAATTTCACCAAATTTTTACTACATTTAGAATCAGTTATGGAGATTCTTATTATGCAATAAAAAAATTAAGGGTGTACATGCGTATACACTATTGTTTTATTAAGGGGACGATATATTACTGAAGCCAGTTAAAAGTTCTAACAAGAAACGCATAAAACTTTCTTATTGTCGGTCAATAATAAGTCTAAATCTCAACCAATTTAAGTGTTGACGTTCGTTTTTGTGTACCCTCCATCCCTGACGGTGAAGGGTATCAAAGATTCGGCAGAGCCGAATATATCACTCTAACTTGTTTAATTTTTTTCTGTTCGATTATATCTAAGACACCTAAAAACTAACTAAACACATTAAAATAAATAAATAAATCAATAGAAGACGTTCTAAGTTTATATTGTAATCGATTGCAAATTTAAATAAAAAATGAAAAAAGAATTGACCAAAATGGTCCAAACCTAACAGCAGGGCTAAAGGCGATTTCTGCTGCAGACCAGTGTTAAATTAGATGTGTACATGATTAATTCAATTTTAACATGGACATATTATTGATATTCTTCAACAATATTCAATTGGCTGTCTGTGACCCTATATTCTCTCTGGGTTCAGTTATTCGGTTGAAATGGAAGAAAAGCTGTTTAGCAGTGAAATTGAAGATTTTTGACCAGAATGTCATGCAATTGATTCACATGCAACGTTTTTTTTTTTATATTAACTTAAAACACCCATTGAAATAAATTATAAATTAACCCACATATGATCCAAGAGACACATTCTACCACCTTCCTTAAAAAATAAAAATTGAGTTTACACATTTACAATATAAACAAAATAAATATGTATATATTTATAAAATATATAAATTATACGTACATTTTATATATGCATTTATATTTATATATATATACAAGTATATATAGACATAAAACACCATAAGCAACATGATGAAATGAAAAATTATATTAACAAAAAGGAATACAACAACAATAATAACAAAATTGTATATAAAAAAAATAAAATATAAATATGACATCAGAGTTACAACAAGGAGAAAAAAACAAGGAATTGAGAAAAAACTTGAAAGAGTTCTATATCCGGCTTTGCCGAATCTTAAACACCTTTCACCATGGTGCGATAAAAAACAGAAAGTTATATAAATACGTACAGAAAAAATATCAATGTTACATTTAAATGGCGCAATGTTGATTGCATATTATAGTAAATTTCTGCAAAATGATGGACTTACACGCAGAGAAAAAACATGATTAATGAATGGTCACTACGACCATTTTTGTTTATACTTGCCTTATATGTTTACCCTCATAAATTAATTATAGTCTTAATATAACTTAAAAAATTGTTTTTTTGTCCTTAACATTTTTAAATTCACTATAATAATATTATATGGTGGCTTACACCTAAAAAGGTACTCTGGTCTAGCTAAACATATTATATTATTTGATATGTTAGCTACTATAATATATATATTTTAAACTATACAGTTCAAATCATAATATTAGTTGAACACAAAAGGTATGTTTAATACCATCATTTTTGTTGGCTTGAAAACACATTCTCTTAAGATGCAAACATTTATTGTCAAAACAAACAGTGTGTGCTTTAAAATTACATTTTCTCCGTCCGCGAGCGTCAGTTAATCAGGAAACATGAATGATGACAGAATAATTAAAACCTTTTTCGGGGAGAAAAATGCCATGCTGCCTTGCAAAACTAACGAAATAAATTATTATACGTTTATTGAAATAGGTAAGTTATTTAAATATAATTATAAAAATATATAAATATGCAATTATTTTGTCTTTCTTGCAGCCAAAAAAACCTATAACAAATTTTGACACATCATTTTGTCATCAGCCCCGAATTTATTCAAAAACGGAATTCTTATTTGTTTGGATGTATTTGTACCACACAACGTAAATTTATAAATTAAAACACATACACAGGTATATGAATATGTGTATTTAATTTTATTTTTAATATATGTATGCTATATTTTATTTATTATATTTGTAATAAAACATAAATTTTTTAAAATACATTTTTTATTGTTTTTATTGTAAGAACCATATAAAATGTTGAAGTAGACATTTTGCATGGTATTGGGAAATATAGAAAAATGGTTTGAAAGATCGTGCGCATTTTTCTTCTGAACATAATAATATGTTTGAGACAACAATTATCGAAAATCATTATAACTGAACATATATTGTTGCTTAAGACGTGTTTGACACAATCATAACCACAAACATTAATGATAGTTTGCGATTGTGATTGTATCAATCATGTTTTTTCTTTGCGTGTAATTTTAAATTATCATTGTTTTATATTGATTTTAAATGAAAACTGTTAAAATAACATTCTTTATTATTGAATCCATAATATACAATTTTACTTGTTTTGTATAGAAACCACAACCATACTACAAGAAGAAAAACATACATTTTGTTATTTCCATATTCAAAATAATTTACAAAAAAAGAAAAATACCCGTATTCTTTTGTTTAAAAATTTTTAGTTGAATACATCAAATTTTCAAAATACACCGAAGGGGATTAAATTGCTTATAACTTTTTTATTATAATTTTTTTTTTTTTTTTTTTTAATATTTTGTAACGAAGACTTGGGGAATTTAAAGTGGAGCAGTACTCAATTGAACAACGTGCCCAAATTGTTGAGCTTTATTTTTCAAATCAACGATCCATACGGGACATCTTTGGTGAACGAATTATTTCGCGTACAAGTGATTTTAATTGGCCTCCGTTCACCGGATTTAACCGCCCCAGACGGTTTTCTTTGGGGTTATTTAAAAAGGATGTATGTAAGTTTACTTTGTAAAATAAACAGGCAGCAAGGAGCTGCAATACTCATTTAAAATTAACCTGAACTGGTGTTTTCATTTTTTCTAAAATTGGACACAAGAAGTGAGACTCCCAGTCCTACATTAATAAGCCTACAACCATCCAGCAATTAAAAAGTAATATACGCGACGAAAAAAACAACATAACACCTGAAGTTTTGCGAAAGGTTTTGGAAAATGTGTTAGTTTCATAACTAAACTAAAAATATATTAAAAAAAAAATTAATAATTATTTAAAAATAATTATAATAAAAAGTTATAACGAATTCAAAGCCCTTCCTTAATTTTGGGCCACCCTGTAGAATGATGGCGATAACAATATCGGGCCAATCAGCTGGTATTTTTTAATTGTAAGTGCTTCTGTGAACAAAGGGGAGTAAAAAAAGGTTGATTGGTTCCGCATGAAATTCACGTTGTTCCAACTTGATATAACTTTCATTCAACGTGATTCGTAGTGTTATTTGAATTCAAATGTCATTTTGCTCTAACTTTACGAGAATATTAAATTAACATGAATTAAAGTGATTTTTAAAGAAAAAAATGTTGTTCGCAAGTTATTGTAAACTACCGAAAAATGTACAATCAACCTTGTTTTGTACGATTTTACATTGATTTTTTTCTGTGTGTACAGTTCTTTGATATAATTTAATCTATTTTGTGACACGCCCACTTCTCCAACATTTTGTCGGATGCTGTGTATTGATAAACAAAATGCGTGTACCTTATTTGTAAACTTTGGCTCTTGCCGTTCTCAAGATAAACATAAATCTATAATGTCTTCGTACGGGAGGTGCCATACCCAATTCCCTTACTTCCCAGAGAGCTTGTGTATTGATAACTATGGCTGACTTCCAAAACGTACTAATACAAAATTTGTATACAGTTTTACTACTGTATTTTAACCATGTACATGTACAAAGTGCCGAAGCAATGCAACTTTGTGTTTTGTTTATTTAAACGTTTTGAAATGTAAGTGATGCAATGGATAATATTAAAAATAGACATGAAATGTTAAATGTCACAAAGCATCAATTTTAAAACCGATGCCCTGATTGCCGTTTTTCTGCGTTACTAATACTTAACAGTGGTGTTTTGGAAGGGTTTGCATTGTATATATTTTGTACTGCGGCGTTATGAAACATTATACTCTGTTATAATACAAAGCAATTGACGTTTTGGAAGTCAGCCTATGTGTACCAAATTTGTACAATTTTTCTCTTACCGTTCTTTAGATGGTAATAAATCTATCACGTGCCATGCGCACCTCTCTAATCCCGCCTACATTTTGTCGGACTTTTAATAGATTACCAAAACGCTTAAAGCTAATTTGGAAACTTTGACTCTTGCCGTTTTTAAGATATATATAAATAAAACAGAACAAACAGAAGCAACAAGGATTTTATGGGTAAAACAAGAGGCAGTCGTGGTTATTTGCTCATATCTCAGACATTTGCACGCAGAGAAAAAATATGGTTGGACATGGTTACGGCAACTACTCTATGTTTATTGTAACAATATATTGTTGTCGTGCACAAAATATTGTTACTTTTATTTAATATCAACAATATTATAATTACTGTAAACATGTCAATGTTTATCGCAATTATAAATTTAAGTATGGTTCACTGAAAAATAATAATTTTTATAATAACTAAATAATGATAACTTTGAAAACATATTATATTCCTCACAACCATTTAATGATATTTAATAGCCATAACATGATAACTTTATATACGTGTATTCATAATATGTTTAAGATGCAAACAAAATATCTTTACTCTAATAATATTTTGTTATCGCCATTTGTAAAATAATTTTGCATCAGTTGTGTCGTTTGTTTTACATATGCCTATCGAATTATTTGTTATTTAGTGGTTAAACAATTAAAAAAATACTCATTAAAAAACCAAGTTTTAAGAAATTGTACGCACATTAAAAAAAATTGCAAAGTGTCACAAAATAAAATATCAATGCTAAAAAATTTTTAATATTGTTTGAAAATGGTGCAAAAATACTGACCATTGTTTTGTGTTATTTTAGAGAAAAGGAATGAAAATTCTATAAAAAAAATTAATTAACATGATTACACGCAGAGAAAAAACATGATTAATGAATGGTCACTACGACCATTTTTGCTCATACTTGCCTAATATGTTTACCCTCATAAATTAATTATAGTCTTAATATCACTTAAAATTTGTTTTTTGTCATTAACATTTTCAAATTCACTATAATAATATTATATGGTGGCTTACACCTAAAAAGGTACTCTGGTCTAGCTAAACATATTATATTATTTGATATGTTAGCTACTATAATATATATATTTTCAACTATACAGTTAAAATCATAATATTAGTTAAACACAAAAGGTATGTTTAATACCATAATTTTTGTTTGCTTGAAAACACATTCTCTTAATGAGCAAACATTTATTGTCAAAACAAACAGTGTGTGCTTTAAAATGACATTTTCTCCGTCCGCGAGCGTCAGTTAATCGGGAAACATGAATGATGACAGAATAACTAAAACATTTTTCGGGGAGAAAAATTCCATGCTGCCTTGCAAAACTAACGATGTTAATTATTATACGTTTATTGAAACAGGTAAGTTATTTAATTATAAACATAAAAATATATAAATATGAAATTACTTTGTCTCTCTTGCAGCCAAAAAAAACCTATAACAAATTTTGACACATAATTTTGTCAATAGCCCCGAATCTTTTCAAAAACTGCTCAACAGTTTATCAATATATGTAGTAGATTTCATAAAAGAAAGAAAAGGTAAGTTTGTGTTTGACTTTTTTTAGAAGTCTTAAGAGAACGGAATTCTAATTTTTTTGGTTATATTTGCACCGCACAACGTAATAAAAAATTTATATATTAAAACACAAACACTGGTATATAAATATGTGTACTTAATTTTATTTTTAATATATGCTATATTTTATTTATTAAATTCGTAATAAAACATACATTTTTAAATTAAATTTTTTATTGTTTTTATTGTAAGAACCATATTAAATGTTGAAATAGACATTTTGTATGGTGTTGGGAAATATAGAAAAATGGTTTAAAAGATCGTGCGCATTTTTCTTCTGAACATAATAATATGTTGGAGACAACAATTATCTAAAATCATTATTACTGAACATATATTGTTGCTTAAGACGTGTTTGACACAATTATAACCACAAACATTAATGATAGTTTGCGATTGTGATTGTATCAACTATGTTTTTTCTTTGTGTGTATAACATTAACATGATAATAATATGCTAACTTCTTAACATATTATGACTAACATAATAATAATATGATTACTTCTTAACTTATTATGATTAACATTATAATAATATGATTACATATAATTATAATAGTCTGAAATAAAAGAAATTTAGGATTAAGGGAAAAATATTATGATGTAATATTACGAATATATTTGGTAATAATATGATTCAATAACAATCGTAATATGTTGACTACAATCATGAATCTTATCATAATATGCTGCTCTTAGAATATGTTTACCACAACCATGTTTTTTCTTTGCGTGTGTAGACCGATAAGGCAGAACTCCAATAGCAAACGATTCCGGACTAGATATGGTATAAATATATAACACACTGTCCCCTCGAAACTAGAGTCTTCGGATAGCCAATTTCAATAGACAGGCGGACATCGTGATTTAAACTTCCCTTCTCATAAGGATTCAGAATATATTATATAGTTTATAGGGTCTAGGATCAATATTATATAAATTTCAAACGGAATGACAAACTAATATATAAATACCCTTTTGCCTTCGGTGAAGGATATAAAAAGGATGCAAGTGTGCAAATGACAACACTGATACTAACGGTTCAACACATACGTTATTTTATATATACAAAATACATACTATCATAAATGTAAGTATATAAAAATAAAAAAGAACTTGGCAAAAAGTATTATATTAAAAAAAAACAAATAAAGCCAGCACTTTTCCAACAAAGATTATGGGTAAAAATCTTTGTGAGTAGCTTTGAAAGAGGTTCCTTATATACACAGTTACACACACTCATAAAACACTACTGTTGTTGCTTCAAACTACATCACTGCTGCTGCTGGCAACATTATGAGTTTCATGAATGTCATTTATGCAGGCTCAGTCGTTAGTAGTGAAAAGAAACTGGAGAACTATACAGTTAAAAAAAATCATAGAAAGAACCCCTGATTATGTTAAGGTTTCTCAAGTAAAAGAGACATTTATTTGACTTTATGCAACATGTGTGAATGTGCATGGTTGCAAGTAAGTGTGTAAGTGTTTGAGGATCATAATGATGATGGTAGCAAAATATTTAACAAGATGTAAAGAATAAACCAAAAAGAAACACAAATATCTTGAATTAAGTTTATAATAAACAATAAATTCCATAGTTAATGTTTAATGTAATTTAGCAATTACAACTTTGTTATAAAATTGGATCTGATCTGGACAACCTGAAAGACAATTTAGTTACCGCATAGAAGAGTTTAGCAGATATCTACATAGATGTTGTTCAGTATCTCACATTGCAATTAAGTTCGTTATAAAGAAATGTTCTATTGGGCGTTTTACTTAAAAATGCGGGGTCCACAACAGGTGGCGTAGGTATATTTTACATATGGTTTGTGTCTCTAATAACTTATAAGGCATTTGGGAAGTATCCTTTCTGTCAAATGCGCGAAAAATTTTAATTAGAAAAAAAATTGTATTTATTACTCACGGAAGCTTAGCCATAATATTTTTTTTTTTCAATGTTTTTGGATTTTATTATAACTGAGTACATTTAAGACCCATCTAGTAATTTACATTTCAATAAAAATCACGTGTGCTTAGATTATAACCCATTGGTTATAACTAATTGAACTAATACAAATTATATTATTTTAAGTCTCCAGACATAGGTCCATTGGTAGAGTTCTTCTTAGTCTTCTTCGGTGCATTGGATTTCTTACCACATCCTGTAGTTCTTCGTTTCCGTGTTGTAGTAGCTTTAAAGAGAGCTTTTTCGCATAAAACTTTACTTCATCATTTACAGTTGCTATATGTAGATCTCTATGTATATCAACATTCCTGACATACCACGGACAGTTGGTGATTAGTCTCAGGACCTTGTTTTGAAAGGTCTGAATTAGTTTAAGATTTGATTTCGCTGTACAGCCCCAATTTTAACGTGGGAGCAGTTTTGCCAATGAAAATTTCGGTAACACATGTCTGTGCCCCAAATTACACATTTAAACAAAAATACGTTTGCAATTTAATTAATTTTTTATGATTGCGGAACTGCGTTTCGTTTAAGTCGCCATTTTTGATCGCAGATTTTTAGACCTTGAGTGAATATGTAGTTTAATAATCAATCACAGATTCGATATTGAATTTCTGACCATTAACGTTTAATGTGTGTAGGTATACATACTTTTAAAATAATATACGTGAGCGTTGTAGGCATGATCTGTAATTTTTAAAGTATTGATAAATTGAATAAATGGATTAAAAAGCAAAACTCAAAATAAAATTACACACAGATTACACATGAAACTAATACCACATGGGCTACCCATGTAAGTAGAAATTACACACAATATGTGAATTACACATGGATTGGCAACACTGCGTGGGAGAGATGTAGTTCAGAACAGTGATGGGATTTATGGCACAATTGGGCCCTATAGCCCTTTCGCTCTTTTTTGGTACACTCACAATATTATTACAGTAACGGACTGTAGGTTATTCAAGAAGTATTCCGTTCAGTCATTTTTAAATAAATAAACATTTAAAATTCCAAGCAAATTGATTTTTAACTGATTCTAACATTTATTATAAAAACTAAGAGCACATTAATTAATACGGATTTTCGGTTGCATTTAATATTGTCAGTTGATTAAGTAAAAGTATTCTGTATGTAAAATTAAATGAAAATGAAATTTAAAACAACTCTAAATTTACTTAAAAACCGATCTACTTATTTTGCATTTTATTTTAACGAAAAGTTAATTTAATTTTTACTGTCAAAAGTTCAACCGCGAATTCCATAAAAAATTAACCACAAATTCCGTAAAAATAAATGAATTTTCAGTTATTTTATATAATTTAACTATCAAAAAAATAACCTACAAATTCCGTAAAAACAAATGAATTTTCAGTTATTTTATATAATTTAACTATCAAAAAAATAACCTACAAATTCCGTAAAAACAAATGAATTTTCAGTTATTTTATATAATTTAACTACCAAAAAATAAATCTATTTATAAATCTGTGGCAAAAAGTAAAAGTAAAAAACGATTTGCTTGTTTTGTGTAGAAAATTCCAATATTCTATTTTTTAAAATTATTTAGTTAAATACATGAAATTTTTATGGTAAAATAATTGCGAATGCCATATCGGGCATGCTGCTGGTGTCTTATAATTGAAAGTTCTTCTGTAAACAAAGTGGTCAGTATAGCAAAACTAAAACAAACATGTTTAACGGGGTAAGTAAATAAAAATAAATATTCTCTCTCTCTCATTAGAACAACAAGCGGGACAGGAGTCTGGTATTTTTTAGAAATTCGAGTAATATAATACAGGTTTTATATAAAATTACTGAATTACATAAAATAACTGAAAATTCATTTGTTTTTACGGAATTTGTCAGTTATTTTTTTAATAGTTAATTTTAATAAAATAACTGAAAATTCATTTGATTTTACGGAATTCGCAGTTGAATTTTTGACAGTAAAAATTAAATGAACTTTTCGTTAAAAATAAATGAAAAATAAGTAGACCGGTTTTTAACTGGATATTCATTTATTTTATATTACAATTTCAGTTAATTTTACGTACAGAATATTGTGAGTGTAGTAGAAATTTACAAAAACAATACTATTCAATTATAATTGATGGAAGTACAGATTGTACAACAAGAACAAAATCTTGCAGTTTGTAGAAAAATGTGTTGACCTCTTTTTTGCCCTAACGAAAATTGCTGATGGATTTTTAGATTCACTGTTCTTAAAATTGGTTTTTGTTTCATATAAATTCTTTCTTTCGCACAGCTTGGCATACTCAGTAAAATTTTAATTAAATTTCAAAAGTTTTTCAAGAAAACGGCATTCCTTTTACAAATTTGGTTGGTTTTGTTGCTGACAATTGTTTGGTAGAAATAATGGTGCACAAGTTTCATTAGCACGTCTTACGATTAATAAGAAAAAGTTTACGACTTCGAATCATTATTACTGCGTATAGCGCTTTTCGACTTATATGTTTCCTATGAACCTACCTAAGCCAAATAATTATTTGACTGAGAGTATGAAAAAGTTCGAGGATGATTAACTAGAGGCATTACTTCCCGAAGATAGTTAAACTCAAGAAAAACTTGCAAAGAGCAAACCACTCAAGTAGCAGTGTTACAAAAAAATTATAATTGGATATGAAAAATGGATCCATTATGTGAATCGGAAGCGCAATAAATCAACGCCAAAGCAAAATATACATAACGCAGATTACGCCCAGAAGGATCTTATCTATTATTTCTTGCTTAAATCGAGCCGGAAAATCAGACGGAACTACAAAAAAAAAACGCCCGAAATATACGACCAGACATATAACGTAATATTCGACCATTTAATTCAATAGAGTCAAAAAGCAAGAATTTTTAGTTAAATATGATAAAGAAATGAAAATGTTTAAAATATTCTCCTGAACCCTTGGAAATTTACTGCTTGTGAAAACAATGTACCACTATTTCATCTCAGTTTGGCAAGAGTCGTCAAAGCGTTAAGCCTTAACAGGGATTTTAAGATGTTTTAATTTTCCATTTAAAATGCATTGAAAACGGCCTGGCCAGACTCATGAGTAAGACGAAGGGTTAAGGTTTTAAAAATTTAATTGAGTTTGCTACCAGCGTGAAACTGCGATCCGATTAATGTAAGTTGTTGTTGTAACATCATAAACAATAAAAAAACTTAATCGGGTGGCTCTGCCAGATGAAGTAGAAGAATTGAGCTACTGCCACAGGGTGTAGCCAAAGACTTCTTTGAAAAAGCGAATAGGTCTTACTGGACAATTAAATGTGGGGAGTGTCATGGGGACCCTGACCAAATGCAGGGCATAGTTTTGGGTCATCACGGTCTTGGCGGTACCAGAAGGCATTAAGAGTATTGTTCCATCCTGATATTAGCTGTGCCAGCACGACTCTTGGCTTATGTGGCAGATTCATTTTACCGTCTGCTTCATGCAGTGGGCGACCTCCAAGTACGACATTCATGCGGTATCCAGCTATCGCGGAATTGGTGGTACCTCTATGAATTTCTTATATTAGCTGCGATCTAATGGATACCGTTAATACCTTTGTTTATTCTCCTCGTATATACGTAGCTCCTGTCTGACATGCATCCGCAAAGCCTCTAACTATGTGATGTCAAAGTTTGAAAGTCTTCTCCGACAGCATCCCAGAAGGAACTGTATCGTTAGCATGATATTGTATTCCTTGACCGGTAGAAACTTTGTCTCCTCATGAAGATGGTGTTTAGAGGTTATTTGAAGGCAACCTTTGACTTTGAGTGTTTATCCACTATGTATCGCTAAACGAAGGTGACCACACTGCAGCGGCATAGTTGACCACTGACTGACCAATCGTATTATAAGTAGTCAAGGTTTCTTTATCCATGCCTTAAGTGCTGCTGGCTAGCGCCTTGTTCCTTTGTCGCAACTTCTGCGTGATTGCAGTGGCGTGCGCGGAGGAGGTAAAGAGTGAACCACCCCATATTCCGGGTGGTTCACTGTCGGAATTCGTACGCAGTCGACCATGATGCCTGGTTAAAATTTACCTCATTCATTCTGGTGGTGAAAAGTATGACCGGTGATTTCGTTGGTGATAACTGCAGGTTACGTGCAGCGAAGAAATCGTGTATTTCGCCGAGATAACCATTATCCTCACCAGTACATACATCCGATTGCAGCCGTTCCAACGAGGCGAATAGACGTTGCGAAGGTTGAGGGAATTTTCGGATCCGGGAGTACAAAACTAATAGGTACTCACTCACCTTTTCGATGTTGCCAACAAAGCAAACATGCACTGATTTTCCTCGACTGCGTGTTTTATCTAAAGGCCGTTCCCTATCCGCGATCTGTGACCCATCACGGTCACAGTTTTTCACCATTCTAACTCTGCTTTAAACTAAACTGAGCAATATGCTAAAGACATGTTCATCCTACCTGGTAGGTTAACGTTTACTTGAAATTATAAATAACTTCTAATACATCTGACAAAATCCTACCTTTAACTAACGGCAAGTTGTAATAATGGCCCATAGTGTAATAGTACCAGTGATATATAAGATTGCGACTTATCAGGAGAATAGTAGTTAAAAGTATAATGGCCGTTTTCCCATTAGCCGAATATCTTCTTCCCCACGAAAAACTGCTGATTTCGGAAATTTAGTTTTCTCAAGAGCTTATTTTCTGCTATTCTGTCGCAAAGCTAATCCGTCCTCATCAGCCAATTATTTATTGAGAAGACCAAAATCGTTAATGGACAGATTATCAGTTTAATAAAATTATATCGAAATTTATAACCAGGCAGTTTGTCGATACATTGAGAAAACGGTCATAACAAATTCATCATAGTTTTTCATTATATTCCAACATTAACTTTTGACCTTGTAAATAATAACTGGGTTGGACATGTGTGTTTAAAAA
The DNA here is from genome assembly GCA_943735925.1 of Pollenia amentaria. NCBI lineage: Eukaryota > Metazoa > Arthropoda > Insecta > Diptera > Polleniidae > Pollenia > Pollenia amentaria. Next base: position 256,845,680 of record OX031006.1, read on the forward strand.
GTCTATCGAAAGTCACTGTTGCTGTTGTTTAAGTTTGTTATAGCAATTAAAGTAAATCACGATATTTTTCTAATGACTTATAGCAAACAACTAATTGCTGTTTATAAACCTTCGCCACACACTAGAGCCTGTAAAGTTAATAATTATAAAGTCAGCACTTACTAAAAACTTTATGAATTTATGTAAGTGCATAAATGTCTGTCTGTCTGTCTAGATGAACTACTACTTTTCCTGGTTAAAAGAAGTGGAAGGCCAAGATGAAACAGCAGAGGGAGAGAGGGGGAGGGGGAGAGAGATGCAGCAGTTGCAATAGCAGCAGCAAAAAAAAATTAAACTCCTTTAAGAATTATATTTTAACATGCCAATTAAACCGTTCTTTGTAATCATATTGTTTAAGCAGGGAGGGAAATGAAATACTTCATAACCAAAAAAAGCAACATAAAACTAAAGTATAATACACTATTCTTTTTAAGAAAAAAAAACTTTTTACAAAATTTACAACAAAATTGTTACAGTAAGAGTAGAAATTAACTGCCCGTCCGTCTGTACGCCTGTACAATTCCACGTCTGTCCAATGATAAATGTATACTTAATCAGCATTTAGTGTAATTTCAGCTTGCTGCAGTTGTTGTTTAAGCCCTTGTACAAATTTCTTCCTTTAAGACATGTTAAAACCACTTCCTTAAGCTTTTTTGTATTTTAATTCTTTTTCTTTTCTCAATTTTACCTTAAGAGTTGTCTTTATTTTACTAAATTCACTTGAGGAGCATGTGCACCTTTTTCTTCTTCTGTTACTTTTTTTTTTGTGGCTCAATTGCATTTAACTTAGCGACCAATTATTTATGACATGAAATTACAAATCCATTTTGGTAAATTTTTCATTTTGTTTCTGCGAGTTGCTCCGTTTGTGTGTGTGTGTGTGTGTGCTTTTCTTTTTGTCTTTCTTAAAAAAAGGTGAAACTTTTCAGTTGGTCTTCCCTCTTTAATTCATTTTAGTTAAGGCTCCTTCTTAGGTTTTTCGGTGGTGGTTAAGTGGTGTATATATTACAGAGTCAGTTGAGTTAGTGTCGAGTATAGTCATTGACTTGTCTTGTCCGTATTTCTGTCTGTCTGTCTGTCTGAATGTAGCTTTTGATTGTTGTTGTATGTAGTAGCTTCTTCATATAATGTGTCCACCTATTTTTCATTTATTTATACTCCTTTCCTTGTAACAGATCCACAGTCATACATGAGCACATGTGTATTTGTGGCATTGGGTTTCATTCCTTGGTAGCTCCTTTCTGTTGCTGTTGACTGGGGGTATAAGCAGCAATTTGGCTTGAATTGTAGTTGTTGACTTTTTGTAATATTTTGTTATAGCATTTTGATACACTTAAAAAAGGGGGAAATTAGTTTTTAGGAAAATACATGACGACATAATTACTATGAGTTGATTTTCGTTGTCGAAGTACAAAGTGCGCATAAATAAAGATGGTAGAAATTGTATAGCAAGCTTAATGATATGCGGAAGATGTTTAAGGAGGCTTGGAACATATATATTTGTGTTGCTAGATTCAGTTATTCTTAAAAAAATATTATAAGTATGTATGTATGTACACACGTGTAAATTTTCTTCAAGTAATTATTCTTTTTTCAAAACAAGGGGGTTGCCGCGTATTTCGATTCGAAAGAAATAATTTACGAGCTCCAACAATTTGTACTGTGTATTACGATATTCGTACTATTTGTTTCGAATGGACGGAATTTTTTATTACTTACTAAATTGTTTTTCCGGACCTCTTCTACATTTCAGTGTAGGTTTTTGCAAATGTTCAGCAATTTCTGTCTGTCTTGTGCTCCTGTTTTGGGCATTCGTTTACTAAACCGTTTTCTTCGAAGATGATATCTATTGTGTCTTGCTAAGTTGATCTTCGGCGTCCTCATCTTTTTGACCCTTCTGGTCTAGCATCTAGAGTTCTTCTAATGTCGGGAGTCTAAAATCATGGCAACGTGCCCATACCACCTTATCTTAGAGCGAATTATTCTAATTTGTTCACTTCCTTTTTTTCTCTCCTGGTCTTTTGGCTACTCTTCTAAGGTACTTTATTTCAACAGCTTGAATCTGGCTTTTTGTCTACGTGTGTATGTAGAGTTGTACATGGCTAGTTTAGTTTTGGTGGACACCTCTCGTTTATTTAGAAAGTTTTTGTTCAGATCTGAGTATAATCCTGCTGCCGCCGATATTCAGGCGTTTATATCTTTGACTAATTCTACATTCTCACTTATCACTGCTCTTCGATAGCGGAATTGCCACCTGTTTCATTTGTTCCGTCCCAATTTAATTTAATATCTTTGACCAATTCTTCATTCTCACTTATCACTGCTCTTAGGTAGGTTAGGTTTAGAGTTGCCATTCGTACTGTTTTTATCAGTACATGTACTGTTTTTTGTTTAAAGTACTGATTTATGCATTACAAGCAAATCAGTTCGCAAATGTACTGATTTTTCATTAATGTACTGTTTTTGTACTGTTATTATATATTAATTTTGTTCAGTATATGGTTTGTCAAATTGTTTGCGATACAAATATTAATATAGATGTTCTTATCGATAAGTTATTAACAAGATTTTTGCCGAGTCAGTACGAAACAAGAAGACAGTAGAAGAAAAATGGAAAGTGTTTCTTCGTGGTGGTGCGATTATGAATTTGAGGAAATGTGGAATTTTATTTCTTCCAATCCACATTCAAACGCTTTTACAGAACGAGTCTTTAGTTTTCAAAGTGGAGAAAAGAGAGAAACAGGCTTCTAAAATAAAACCTCGAAAGTGACTTGCAGTTAAAGACAAACTTTGGTTATGGTTGTAATGAGTTTTACAATTTTTTGAAGACTGAAGACATGAAAGAAATTGTGGACAATGTACAAAAAGGCCATAAATATTTGTAACTATAGTATGCTATATACTTAAATATTTATGTCCATACATATGTTAATACATATATTATTTATAAAAATCTATAGTATAAGATCGTCTGAAAAACGATTGTGCCTTTTACAATAATTACAATTATTAATAGTAATTAGTTGTAAATAATTTTTAAATAATTTTTTTAAATTATTTTGAAGATAAATAAATAACAAGCTTCGTTATTTCAAGTGTTTAATTTTTTTTTTAACATTGTTGTCCTTATATCTGTAGCTTGGTGATAAAAAGCCAATGTCAAATTTTTTAAGCTGCTCTCGGTTAAATTGGACATAGGCTGTATCCGCAAAATAAAAGAGATTCAGCATGACCTTTTAATTGCAAAATTAAATTAATTATGCTGGTAGATATAGCACAAAACTACTTTTATTTAATTTTTATTTAATTTTAGGCTGACCTATATTCAATTCAATGTAATATAAGTATAATAGAATAAAGGAAATAATTTTAGTTCACATGTTGGTCACGTTTTTTTTCGTCAAATATTGCTAGGTGTGACCGTAGGTTAAGAAAAGACTTAATGCAACAATTAAGTCAAAACAGCAACATATTGACATTGACCCGTTTAGTACGAAGCTTTAGACGTAATGAACTCAAATTTTGCTTTTAATAAAATTAATTTCTTTGAAAAATATTCAACCAAGTAGCTAACAAGAAATTAAGAATCGAACTTTAAGCAACTTGTTGTGTTTTAGATTTTTTGTTGTTCACTTTGTATTTCCGCAAAATATATATGTATTAGGAATTGAAAAAATTCAGTTTTATTAATTAAATTTTGTCACTGTTCAAATTATAGAATGCATTCAAGTTTAGTTTTAAAAAAAATTAAAGCTTTTTATGTTATTAATATGCAATTTTATATTAAAAAAGTATACCTACATATGTACTGTTTTTTATGCAATTGTACTGATTTTTTTTCTCTGACGTACTGATTTCACTGATTTGAAAACTGGCAACCCTAGTTAGGTTCCATGGGCAGCCATCGAGAGACAGCTCACTTGGGTCCTTCAGCGGTCCTTTTGTGATATCCAGCGCTAATGCCCATCCCAAAGAGCAGTTACTCAGATGGCGTCACTGCAGAGTTGAGCCAATTCGTCTTCCTAATGAAGAGAAAAAGCAAACTTAGTTCTATTTTAGATAGATCCTCCAAAGAGGAAAACACCGGCTGTCCCAGGTATTTTTCCCTGATGCCCCGTAGCCCAGGGCATTGACAGAGATAGAAAAGCACAGTGTCCTCTTCCTCCTCGTCATGACAACTTCTGCAGTAGTAATTGAATTCCAGACCCGACACCACAGTCCTGATTTGGTCCCTATTGAACTTAAGTAGAGATTTGGTTCTCCGTTCATCATAGCCAGGCCATAGTGCCCTGTATATGGAGCAGGTGGACTCACACGTCCATAACTGCTCTTAGAAAGCGGAATTGTTCCACCTGTTTCATTTGTTCCGTTCCAATTTAAATGCATTGGTCGAATATTTTTAGGCATATGACCATTGCCTTGGCTTTGTTCGTATTGAGGTCATAAGAAATTGAGGTTGCTTTGCAGGTCGTTCACCGCATTTGCTATAAGAGCCGCATCGCCCGCATATGCGAGCATGTTTGTTTCCACAGGTTGGAGTTACTAGTATCCTATCGTGCAGGTTTTCATTCTCTGTTTAAGGCCCTAGAAGTCGTCATCGAGGAGTATAATGGCCAGGTTTGTATATCTGCCTGCCTCTGCGTTATAATTTTCCATTCTGACGTAGTTGCGGCATCATCTTCAGTTGCTTGTCCACACAGAAAAAAATAAAAATTGATTCCAATTAAAAAATTTGTGATATTAACTAAAAAATTAATTAAATTTGCACCAGTAAACAAATTAAAAGTATCAATCAAACGTTTAATTTACTGGATTAAGCGTTAAATTTACTTGATAAGGCATTAAATTCACTTGATTAAACTTTACATTAAAAATGTTTTTATTTTTGATTAGCGCCTTAATTTGTTAAATATTTTGGAGAAATTTTTCTGTGTATGGCTTATGAAAATTTTCTCTACGTTTCATTCTCCTCAGTATCTTCCACATTTCAGTCCATTTTACAGTGTCAAAAGCTTCCATATTTCTATCTAACAGTGTCAAAAGCTTTTCCCAGATAAATGAAGCATATATTAAGTTGCCTATTATGCCCTATTGTTTTCTCTGACAACTGTCCTAATTCAAATGTAGGAGCTTGAGTACCCCTATTAGGACAAAAACTACATTGCCCCTTTTCCAACTGATGTTCCGCTTTACAATTGAGCTTCTCTTTCAAAACTCTCGAATATATTTTCCCTGCAACGCTTATGTAATAGAGATATTCCACGATGTTTTTGAAATAGCGGATTGTCTGCTTTTTTTGAAAATGGGCTTTGTTCCTGCTACTTGTCAATCTTTGGGTATTTTTGCATGTCTCCGTGCAGTGTTTATTTCTTTGTGTAGTAATTCCTGTCCTGTTTCGCCCATGTATTGGATGAACTCTGGTGCTGCGCCATCTTGTCCGCGCTGCCTTGCCTATCTTCATCTTTTTTACTGCTTCATTTTGTATAGTTCATCGAAAACAAAAAATTCCTTTCAAAACAGGCAATCTCTATTACACACAATAGCTTTTTAGCAAATTTTCCATTTGCTTATAAATAGAACTCTGTCAAGGATTCGACTGAGTATGAAAATCGTATAGCACAGTACAAATTTTTGCAATTCGTAAATTAGTTCTTTCGAATCGAAATACGCGGAAGCACCCCAGTATTGCTTTCCTTCTTTTGTTACTAACAATTTGACGGTGATGTGAAGATAGAAATTTTCATCTTTTGAGAATATACATAGATCGTTCCAATTTTTAACTGTTATTTTTGTTTTTTTATTTTAACTATATCTTAATTAAAAGTCTAAAGCACTTGACTAAACGTTTAATTGATTCTATTAATTTGTTTACAGGTGCAAAATTTAGTTAATTTTTTAATTTCTAATTAGTATTGTGGTTATTTTATTAAACTGCTTATGGTTTTTATTCCGAATTTTTAATATTTTATTCAGGTTCAAGTAAATTAAATTATATTTATTTTTTTTTTTTTTTTTTTGTAGTACTTCTTAAGTGAACATCTCAAAGTAGATGGAAAGTTCCATTCGACTTATACTTATAATTCTGTTCGATAGAGGGCGGGCTGTACGGAACGCACTGTTGTGTCGTTGGCGAAATATGGGCACAGCAAATGTCATAATCTAAAATAACTTATTGCTATTTTTTAGAAAACATCCTAAGTAAAATAAATGCAAAACTATTTTTTGATATTTTCAGTAGTTTTTGAGTTATTGCTCTTTAAAGTGGAATTTATTGAAAACTTAAATTTTTTTCTTTGAAGTGTGTAAAAGATGTAGGTACATTTAAGAGTTAAGCAATACAATAGCGGCGACGAGAGAACATCTTTCTTGGTAATGCAGTTCTAATCACCAAAGAAGTATTACTTGAATAATAATTCTAATTTGGTTGACATGTGCTTGTTATATCTCAATGTCCTTTATAATAAAAGAAAATACAAAATTATTTCCTAAATAACATACATACATAACAGTCAGCAACTTTCGACTTCCTCAGATTTTCGCAAAATTTTGTTCCACGAAATATTGCTTTAAGGATAATATATTAAAAAAAAGAAAAAAGTTGTACGCCAACGACTGCCTTGATTATTTTTATTAATTTTTTGTTCTGGAAACTAGGGTTAAAATACTTGATTTTTTTTTTTTTAATGAATGGCTTAAAGTGAAAAATAAAGACTAAGACATTTTTTGCAGATAAGATTTATGCAAAACAAATTTCGACTCTTAAGGAATTTACAAGTTGGAGAAATTTTTAAATTTTAATCCTGCTTTTTTTGTTTTCTTAAACGACATTTTAAAGAAAGACGTAGAGTTGGAAAAAAATTTTAGCATTTGGTACATTATCAGTGTGACGTGTACAAAAATTCAGTAGGTTGAACGCTCTTTAAGCATTTTTAATATAAAGATAAATGGAAAGGACACGAATCCTTGTATGGTTATAAAACAAGTTTCCTACCTTCAAGTCTATTATCAATTATCAGTGGTGCATGTATAAAAATTCAGGAAGCTAAAAGCTCTTTAAGTATTTTTTAATTTAAGGATCTATAGGAAGGACACAAATCCTTCTGCGGTTATTTAACAAATTTACAACTTTTTAATCTTTTATCGATATAAGCACATACATTCCATCGCTTTGCAATAACTCCTTTTATATTTGGCCACTCGTTAAATGAACCGCAAAACAGTGCGGCACTGTCATCGATCGATACAAGTGATAATCGAAATATGCAATGACTGATGAGTTTATCAGCTGATGTAGTACTTTCTTTACTAACTGTATCGATGATGATCTAGATCACTACTTGGCTCATGTTTATACATTTTGTATGATTCGGAAACTAAGGCCCTAATCATGTAAAACGCAACGCAACGCCAAAGAATTACATTGCCAGCGCAAACAATGTCATAAATATTTTGTAATTTTGTTGTTGCTTTCTACAGATATTCATGTACCCTTTTAACATTTTCAACGCCACAAGATATGCAACGTTTGAAATTTTAAAACGCAATGTGATTTTCTGTAGAAAGCATCAACAAAATTACAAAATTTTTACGATATTGTTTGTGCTTTCAATGTAATTTGTTGGCTTTGCTTTGCGTTTTACAGGATAAGGTCCTAAATTATCAAACTTCTTTTAACACTCACGGCCATCTGAGGGGTCAGCGTTAGCGTCAAACTCTAATCTTCCTACAACTACTGCCGATTTTCTGAATTATTGATGTAAATCAAAAGTATGAGCAAATCGCGGGTATTTGTCTGAAACAATTTAGAATGATGATAATGATATTTTGAAATCTGAAAGTTATAGCAACAATTTTATAACAGGAGCGTGATATTTGACTTCATATTCTTCAAATTTTGGTGAACATAAAATCACCCGACACCAAATAAATACTAACTGTCTGTTCAACAATTTCGAACGTTAACGTTCGCATATAAAATTTATATGCACGCCACTCTTCGTCTTAAAAATATCTTTTATATAAAATGCGAACGTTTACGTTTGAAATTGTTGAACAGGCAGTAAAAGACGTAAGCTTTAATGTCTCTAAAAATCAATTGTATTCATTCCTGACAGGACTATTTGCTTAAATCAAGGACGATGAAAGCAACAAGAGGGCAACAAATACCATTTTGCAATGATTCCGATAATTTTCCAATAACCGCCCTCTGTTGTGCTCGTATATCATAGATTAATTTTTTTTCTTTCCTACTAATGGGAAAATTGCGACAGATTTATTAGCCGAGTTAGTAAGTAAAATATATGACCTTGACATTTAACGGGTTAACTTAAATTATAGCTCTAATTCCGTTAAATGTAACATGACGACCTTAAACTACTTGAAGGCTTAATATTGACAGATCTTCAATAGAGCCCAATCAGCTACTATGAGAGCAGAACGCCACTTGGGACCTGGTCCGTGGACACGTTTTTTGTAAAGTTTAGACGTTAGAACTTCGACCCTATGAGTGTGACTACCCAGCTAGCACTTTCAATCATGTAAAAGTCTACTGGGAATCATATGAAGAGCGTTTTTGATTGTCGACGAGTGAATTTTTTAATCGTAAAAGATTCCTCGCACTGTTACGCAAGCTGATTGCCCTGTGGGATACTCCTACAACACAGCGAAATACGCTTATATTAATCGTAGAGGGAATCGCTTCAGATGTATGTAAATATTTTCTAACGAATCTTTCAGAATACATGTCAAGAATCGTATGAGAACCAAGTGGTGATTATCTTACAACTCGTGCAATGCTCAGCCGTATAACTGAGCTACTTAATTAAGACCATCAAGCGTCTTTTTCGTGTCAAAAGTTATAATTTTATACAATTTTTACAATAAAACAAATAAAACAACTTAATTATAAAAAAAAAGTTAAATAATGGTATTTCAGTAATTTGGTCATAACTCGGGCATTTTCCAATCGATTTGATAGATTTATACACCTACGTCTTTAGCCATTTTACCATTTACTTTGGTAATAAAACTTGGACTCGGAAAGATCTACGGTTCCCGAAAATGGGTATGTTTAAAAAAAAAATTTTATGTTGGGCATTACTCTTCCATTTTTGGGAGAAAGGTTTCAGGGTTTTCAGAAAATATATGCTGCTAAAAATTTCTGACATTTTGGTATATAAAACGTGTTTATATGTCATACTAGAGCCCTAAAATTTGTTTTGAGTATAATAATGTCTTTGTACGGGAGGTACCACGCCCACTTTTCCAATCGCGCCCATATTTTGTGGGATACTGTGTATTGATAACCGATATGTTTGTACCTAATTTGGGAACTTTAGCTCGTTTCGTTCTACAGATATACAGAAATGTATAACGTCTTTGTATGGGAGGTGCCACACCCACTTCTCCAATCCCGCAAATTTGAAAGCTGTAGCTCTTACCGCTCTCGAGATATGCAGAAAAAAAGAATTTAAAAAACAACACAACATGGGATTTATGGGAAAAATTAGAGGTAGTCGTGGTTTTTTGCTCATATCTCAGCCATTTATGGACCGATCTTCCTGAATTTCAATAGCAAACAATTCCGGACTATATGTGACATAAATGTATAAAAATCTAGCCTCCATCATATCTGGGGTCTTCGGAAAACCCATTTCAACGGACGGACAGACGGACAACAGGATTTGAACTTCCCTTCTCATTAGAAGCCAGAATATATATACTTTATATGGTCTTAGATCAATATTGTAGAAATTACAAACGTAATGACAAAGTTATATATACCCTTTTACCTTCGGTGAAGGGTATAACAAGCGGCCCATTTACAAAAAATATATATATGATAAATGGTAAAAGATTTAACTAACAGCATAATATGCAACATTGTCAAAACAACTGGCAGGTATACGAATGAACGTATTTGACATAAAACAGAGAATGAAAGAAATATGAAAGAAAAAAGATGAAACCGAATGATGAAAGAAATTGAAAGAAAATACAGAAATATTTCAATCTTTCACTTAAGTGAATCATTCAGTTGAAGTCATTCATTCATGAACGGCACAAGCCTATTCAGAATCAAGTGATAGAAATAAAAATAAAATTGCTTTTAAATCGGAAAAGTAGAATTAGACCCAGTTTTCTCTCACGTCACATTAATCAGACAAGGGTACATTTGTGCTCTCATCCCCTGATCTATTCGGCTTTAGCATGACAGAAAATCAGAGTACCGAAACGTTCACTCAAACATAAGCAAGCGTGAAGTTTATTTATTTATTTACACAAGGCATAAGTATATATAGCATTTCGAGCTTCCCTACTTTTTTAAAGGAAAAAAAAAACACAGAAAATTCAAATTTAGTGGGGAATGTTTATTATCATTTGAAAGAACATTCTTTAGCATTTATTTTTTGAAGATTATGTCTATCAAATGTTGCCCGTTGCTACGTCGCAGATGGTCCATCCGTTGAGTGCAATTTTCGATGACTCGTTCGAGCATTTCGACTGGTAACTGGCGAATGACACGCGTGATGTTTTCCTCCAAGGCCTGAATCGAAGCGGCTTTGTCCGCATAAACTTAAGACTTTACATATACCCACAGGAAAAAGTCTAACGGTGTGATATTACACGATCTTGGGGGACAATCGACTGGCCCAAAACGTGAAATTATGTGATCACCGAAGTGTTCTCTCAATAAATCCATTGATTGATGCGATGTGTGGGAAGTGGCGCCGTCTTGCTGAAACCAAATGTCGCCGAGATCACGAGCTTCAACTTCAGGCACCAAATAGTCGGTCCCAATTGCTGCCAACGGCGCCGAATCGACTCTCCACGGTATTCGTATACACTCACAGCGTGCTGCACGTGGTTTTTTTGAGACGACTCACACGTGATCTGTCAAAAAAAGGCTATTGAAAAAAGTATCTCTACACTGAATCACCCAATATTTATGTGTATGTATGTTGCAAAATAGATTATTTTCATGATAATGTGTTCCGCTTTCTTGCGATCAATATCTTTTGATATTCCAAGAGTTTTGTATTAGGCGTTTCCTTTATCTATTGAGTAAATAGCTTAACGCTTTTTCTCAAATAATTTGGTCTTTTTGCCACTTTTTCAGTCAAAAGATAAACCAATTTAGTCGGAGTATTTGCTTTGATGTCTCATTTAAAAATTCAAACTTCCAAAAGTCAATACACCGATAAAAAAAAGAGGAGCAATTAAACATCTCTGTAAAAAAAAAACTTTTTATTCGTGTTGTAAAAAATCTTTCTTTAGATTTTTTTCTAAACTGCTGTGAATCTCTCAAAACTCGTATTTAGTTTTTGTTTTTTGACGATCTTTATCTATTTTGAATTCATACGACTAATGATCTAATATAGAAGAAAACAAAAAGAAGAAAAAAAAAACAATCTATAAGACTTTCTACTTCCTTAAAAAATCTTTGCTATCACAACTCGCACACAGAAAAAGCAAAAGAAAATATTTTCCAAGATCTGTATTTTTCACGGCAAAACAATCAGCAAAGAAAGAAAAAAAAATATAAAACATTTATCTTAAATCTTATATCATGTACTTTCGACATTACAATTGCGGTAAAATGCTTCTAGTATTTAAATTCAACGCGTAAGTTAAAGTTTGTTTTAGTTTTTTGTTTCTTCTTCGACTCCAGAGTTACTTGCAACAACAGCAGCTTAAACATCAATACAATTTCAAAATACAAACAGTAGGCCGGGTTTTATGTTTTGTTGCACATTCCTCTGCAACGAGAAGTATGTGTGTGTGTGCCAGTTGCAAACGTTTTCTTTATTTGTATATTTTATCAATAAACAGCGATCATCAGTAACCCAGAGTTGAAGTGTTTTTAGGTTTATTCTGCACCGACTGTAAACATAAGCTGCATATTCTGAGCGATAATGCTTTTCCGAATAGATAAAATTAAGAGAGTAAATATATATCATCTTTTCTTTGCAGGTTACGGTGTGCGTCCTTGGACTACCAGGGCAAAAGACTAGCAGGGTTCAGGGGTTAGGTTTTAAGTTTGCCCTTAACCAATGCCAAAATTTGGCATACCGACATGTCTTTTTGAGTACTGTTTCTATTCAACAGATGCTTCCTTTTATCAGCATCTAAGCGAATCTTAAACTATGTGCTGGATGTAGCTCACAGCATCTCTTTTGTCGTCGCTCGGTCTGCTCTAAATCTCTTTTTTATACAGCTTTTCTTATTCAACACCAGTGCTGCCACCCGCGAAATTCACTAGAGACGAATCCAAATTACCCGATTTAAATACAACTACACCTGATATAAAATTACCCAGCGTTTAAAAATCTGCAGTCGAAACTAAAAACTGTCGAATAAAAAACAAAAATTTGTTTCCAACATTTCGCTTTTTGAGTTGGTTTGACAGCTACTGTTTACATTTAAGGAATCAGCAGTTTTTTTTAACAAATGACAAGTGGAAGAAATGGCAGCTTTCAACTTTGACTGCAGTTTTTTAAACGCCGAAATAATCATCTTGTTTTACAAAAACTTGTACTAAAAAAAAAAATGCATTTAAAAGAGAATAAAATTAAAATTAGTCACTCAATTTGCATTATTTTTCTTATTTAAAATAAATTTATTTAAATTACATAAACATAAAATAAAACACTTATGGCCAATTTTCAGGACTAATATTAAAATATTAAAACACATTTATGTTTAAAATCGTTTTAAATACAAAATTCTTTTCTTCACTTAACACTTAAATGAAACTTAGGCCCTAATCATGTAAAACGGAACGCTACGCCAAAGAATAACATTGAAAGCACAAACAATCTCATAAATATTTTGTAATTTTGTTGTTGCTTTCTACATAAATTCAGATTGTGTTTTAAAATTTAAATTTTCAATTGCTTGTTGAAAATTTTACAGCGGTACATGAATTTTTGTAGAAAGCAACAACAAAATTACAAAATATTTATGACATTGTTTGTGCTTTGAATGTTATTCTTTGGCGTTGCGCTGCGTTTAAAGGATTAGGGCCTTAATTCACCGATGCGGTACATTTAAATTTGACTTAATTTTCCATTGTAAAAACTAAGCAAGGTGGCGTCAATATCAGAACAATAGAACAAGAACAGCCAAAGCAATAACAGTCAGCTGTTTTTTGAGACCACCTTGTATAAATACACTTTTTATGATTTTTTTTTTTTTTTTGTATTGTATTTATACTATTAACTAAATTAAACATGACTTTTCAAATAAAACTCAAAAATTCAATTTGTATTTCAATAAAATTTAAGTTTATATGAAAATTAACATAATATAGATTTAAATAATATTCTGAAAATTGGACATTTAAATAATGAGTTCTCTTCGACATTTGGTTGCGATCCTTTATAAATAGTTTGTTTTCTAATCCCGATAGAACTTACGCAAGGGTTAGCTGTCAAAGGAACTGTCATACCGCAACATGAATAGATTCATGCTTGAACAACACTACCAAATTATCCCTTATGCTTATCCAAATATTATCCATATTTACTCTGAAACTCCGTCATCGATTAGCTCAACTTATAGGCAACTTATTTATGGATTAGTATGGTGTATAGAGCCAACCAGACTGTACCAGTACTTAATGCATGGATAAAGAAGACCAGAACATTTCTAATACTTCAAACCTTACTAAGAAAATATAAACATGTAATGTCTTCAGACACTGCGTTATATATTCTCCCAACTAAAGCATTTGAAAGTGTCAAAATAATATGTATTACTTTTTGGAATATTATAAACATATGTTTTCCCCCCGATAAGTGTTAAGTTTGAAAACCTCTTCGACGAAACTTCGGGCTCTTAGTCTCCATGAAGCTTATCTTTATCTAAATCTAAGAGTACATCTGTAAGTCTTTTCTTAAAAAATGTTTTAAAAAGGGCTGTAACGAATACCGACACCGAAAACAGAGTCAGACATTTTTTCTTTTAATTCTTTAGCTGGAGGTTCACATCACTGCTTATATGCCGTAGTATACAACTAGTATGCCAACTGGAGAGAGCGTTCTCAATTTTTTACTTCACCCCTCACACATATACATACGTTCTGTGTGAATTCAACACACATAAAAACAACAAAAACAAAACAAAATTTGATTTTTTGTATTTTAAATTTTTTACAATTGGGGTATTCACAAGGTGTGCTATCATGGTTTATTGTCATAATGTTCTAAAATTTTACAATGGTTTAAAAATATTGTTGTTGGTTTGTAAACAAAAAGTGTCTTAAATAAAAAGAACGTTGCTTGCTATGTTTATTGTGCTGTCGTAATTAATAGCACATTAAATTATGTTGCTCACAACAGTCGTATTTTTTCATGTTATTATTTTAAGACATATGACTTTATGACACCTTGTGAATCCCCCAAATAAAACACTTTTTGTTTAATTTTATGACACAAACACATAATTAATAATTTTTTCCAACACATTTTGCTTATTTGCTTTTGCAAAATGTTTTTATTTTTCACAGCTCAAAAATTTTTAAATAAATTTTTTTGACACAAATTTTTTTCTGTTGTTAATATTATTAAAGCCAGCAGAGTAGAATTTTGTGGTATGAAAAAATTATTTGAAATCTTAAATTATATAAATATTTTCCGGTATTGCAGAATAAAAATTAAGGAAACATTGTTTTTTACGTTTATAAATGCAGACAGCATTAAATAAATTTAAAATTTTTCGAATTAAGAAAATTTTATTTTAGAAAATTTTTATTGCCACATTCTATACGATTTTATGCAACTATGGTTAGGGGTGAAAATAGTTTTAAGCACAAAAATATTTAAAAAAAAGTCCTACTAATACAAACATATACTAGGTACTTGACATTTGAGTTAGGTACCTGTCAAAGAGTCGGCATACTAGTTGTATACTACTCGTATGTTCTATGCGTTTGATACTTATTTGACCTTTTTTCAAGACGCATGCAAATGTAGAAGGAAATCACACTTAATGCGTTCTATACGAATAATGCATACGCGTTTGCTGTGGAACTTGTCAATACCGTTTTACACTGATTCAACATTTTTGACAGATGCTTAAACGCATCATTTAATTGAACGCATAGTGAGGTTTGTTAAATATAACTTAAATTCAAATTTAACATTCGTATCCGTATCGGTATCGCTGATATTTCGTTTTGATTATCGGTATCGGCATCGTATCGGCAAAAAGGCGTATCGTTATATCCCTAGTTTTAAATGGCATACATTTTAACCATGAAATCAAATTTTGGTATACATTTTTTCACTGAAATCAAATCTTTATATTATTTGTTTTAAAACGAGAGAATTTTAAATTACATCTGATCTTCAGCTATAAGAAATTATCCACGCTCAACCCACAGCAGTAAAAATTACACCTAATTCGGGTAATTACACACAAAGTGGCAGCACTGTTCTATTTCCTACCCTAGTAAGTAGTCTTAATGCTGTTTACAAATTTTTTTCAATTCATTGCTCGTTCCAGAATCTCCACTTTTCTTTTTCAGATATAGTATTTATTTGTTTTCAGAAATATACAAAAAAAAAGGAAGAATATCTTTTTTGCATGCTAAAAACGCTGCATGTTGTAGAATTCAGATATCTATTTGTTGTCGTTGCTTGTTATTGGGATTGCTCCTGCTGCTTCAGCTGTTATTCCGTTAAGATTGTTTTCCAATGATTAAATATTATTTGTTGTTGTTTGTGTTGCTGCCAGTTTTATGTTGGTTTAATTTTATGCGTTTGAAACTGAACTTGGAATATTAAAGAGTTGTTGTTGTATGTTGCTAGTTCTCAACAATGCCACTAATATGAGGCAAACAAATACAAAAATTGCAAAAAAAAATAAGCTTAAGATTTGTTTGATAACAATAATAAGATATGAAAGTTTTTGTTGTACAACAACACCAGTAAGAACAAGCAACATTTTGCGAACTGTGATCAAAAGGAAGGCATTTAAAGTTTATTAGTATTCACAACCTGCTAGAGAGTAGAATAATACAAAGCAAATTAGCATTCATAATTTGGATAAGCTTAAAATTGTTGGATTTTCCTAAGAGCTCTTGCAAGTTTAAGTAGATACCTTCTTCAAATTCTAGAGACTTGTATGGCGTCTGGTATTTGAAAATATCCATTGAAGGATGAAAGATTTATAAAGTTTTTGACGTTTGTTTTAGAAACATTATTAACCATTCTAAAAATACGATTAATTTTTTAACAAAAAAAAAAAATATACACTCACAAGAAAAATCAATCCTTTGCTATCTTAATCAAGCCAAACCGGTGTCAATTGTAAGTAAATAACGCATTATCTTAAATCCGGTACAAATTGCTTGTTTCGGATTAATCAATTGCCAAATAGTAAACTTTAGAAATAGTTAACCGCAATTCAGTGGTACTTAAGAAATCCGAAAACGTGGTTAACTTTATTTAAAGTGAGATAAAATTTATCACAAACTGTGCTTGATTCAGGAATTTCTCAGTTAAATAAATCCCAAATTCTAGCTTGGAATAATATTTTGTTCATACTTTTTGTTTTGTAAGCCAAAGCAGAGCGAAAGACGCTTCAGACATTATATATGACATCATAGGGGAATGTAGGAAACGATACACTCAATGTTTATTATTGGTGTTTTATAGTATCTTTAGCTTTTCCAAAGTCTTTGGAAAAGGGTTTCCTGATGGTCGGGCCGAAACAACCAGCAAAATGCGCAGAAACTAGATTATCCCCCAGCAATAAATTTCAGTGTATTTATCAAAAATAAAAATTGAGAATTTAATATGTCTTATTAATGAAAAAAAAAATTGTGTATTCCCGACATAACTTTGATCATATGTGTTCATTTTAGAATAATTTTAAACCGGACCCCGGCAAAACTATCGCACGGTCAATGTTGCCAGATAATTTGGATAATCGGCAAAACTGGACAAAATAAATCTTCAAAAAATCGACAAAAATCAAATAACATAAAAATTTTATTCTTGAAAAAAGAAAAACTATTTAATTTATATACGCCTGTATTCAGACGCGGATCCAGCTTGAGCCATAGGGGGGGTAATTTTTTATGATACAAAACAAGTAAAAAATTTGTTTTTAAAAGTTTATTAAAAGCGATATGTTTATATTATATTAAAAAAAATCAACAATAAGGTCAAATAAAATATAAGATCAGTTCAATATAAATTAAAATAAATTAATCTTTTTAAATAACGTTTTGGCTATAAAAATTATTTTATTTATTTTTAATGTTTTTTTTTTAATTGAAACAATTTATTTGACTACATCATACTAAATTGTTTGACCAATTTTTCGACCAAAAAAAAAAATACATATGCAATTGTTAACAAAATTTTGGAAGAAGGAATATGCTTCACTAATTTTAAAATTAAGTTATGAATTTTAGTCGAACTGTTTGGGCTTTAATCTAAAGATACATATATAATTATTCTGGTTTAAGTTGATTACAGCTAATTTTTTTATTTAAATTATTTTTATTTAGAAAGGAATGTTAAAGCTTATAACAATGGAAAGACAAAAATAATTTTGACTGCACATACATACATGCATATCGATGGCTTAATATAAAAAAGGCGTAACTCAATTTTTTTCAATATAGCGTTTTTTGTGTATTCTGGTAGGCAAATGTCCCATACACCTTGCCACAAAATTTCAGGGAGATATAATTGCAAATAACAGATTTATAACGATTTCAAAAAAAGCCCTAAGTCAAGTCAAAGATTTTTTGAAAGTAAAAGCCCTAACTCGTTTTTTTTTTTCTTTTATTTCATTGGTTTTCACCATGACACAACAATACAAGGTAAATCTTCTAAAAAAATTTGACTACAAGTGTATTAAACATAAAATTATCTGCTGCAAAGAAAAATGGTATTGTATATTGTGTAAATTAAAATAAACAAAACAGTTTTTAAAGCTTAACTACATTTTAAAATCGTAACAAGCTGATGTATTTGGCGGCGGCTCGACGTTTCATAAACGACGTTGGTGGCCCACTGTAAGTCGATCGACTTGTTTCTCTGTTTTTGACATTTTATATTAACAAAACGGTACTTCCCAATAATGAAGCATACAAATATTTTGTGTGTTCTGATAAGTTCACTTTGCTTTTTTGTGTAAAAATATTGTTGGAGAAAGAACAGTTTTGACATTAAAAAAATTAAATAATATAATAAATAATATGAAAGCAAGCGAAAATTCTGACTCTGATTCGGGGAACGCAGATGGAATTCGAACAAGGAAAAATATTGCAAGAAAGTCCGAATGGACATATAACGTAAATAGAAAAAAAAGAATGGAAGGTTTGCAATATATTGGAATATCGAATAAAGCACTGTCTGTTAAGCCTCTTAGAGAACTAGGAGAAGCATGTTCATCACAATTTTGTAAAAAAAGTGCGCTTAGAAATTGCTCATCTTTTAAAGATAACACCCGAAATGAAATCTTTAATTTGTTTTGGAAGATGACTTGGGAGCAAAAACGAATGTATGTGATCAGCCTTACAAGCAGTTCTGAGACCAAAATTAATTCCACAGAAAAATCGAGACGAACGCAGACAATTCAATATTTTTTGAGACATAATTCGATCAGACTACAAGTGTGCCGTAATATGTTTTATTCAACGCTAGGCATAAAAGAAAAGATGGTTCGGAATTGGATTAACGGGGCCAGTAAACATGGTATGCAAGAAACTCCCGAAAAGACTTCAAATTTACGAAAATCTGCCAAACGGTCATCTGTCACAGGAAAGCGCAACGAAGAAAGGCGTATATTTCTACAAAAATTTTTAGATGAGTTGCCAAAAATGGAGTCCCATTATTGCCGAAGGGACAGTCAAAAATTATATTTTGAATCGGATTTTTCCACCTATCAGGAAATTTACCAGCTTTATGTCGCAGAGTGTGATTCAAAAAAAGAAAATGGAAACATAAAATTGTCCTATCCAATTTTTGCACAATTATTAAAGGAATTGAACTATTCCATATTTAAACCTAGGAAAGATCAGTGCGATATTTGCGTATCACATAAAGTTAGTAATTTGTCAGATGAAGATTATAAAAAACATAGAGAACAAATACAAAAAATGCGAGAAGAAAAATATAATGACATAACAAATGGTAAGTCCGGAATATGTGCAGTTATATGTATGGATGTGCAAGCGGTAAAATTAATACCTCAACTAAAGGCGAGTGCTGCATATTATAAAATGAAGCTACAACTTCATAATTTTACAATATACAATATTTTAACACACGAAACAGACAATTACGTTTGGGACGAAACAGATGGATGTCTAGTAGCTTCCGTTTTTGCGACTTGTATTATTAAACACTTGAGGAAGATCCAAACTCAATCGCCAGAAATCCATCACGTAATTATTTACTCAGATGGCTGTTTCTACCAAAATCGCAATGTAATACTGTCCAATGCATTGTTGGCTTTTACTATGGAAACACAAATAACGATTGAACAAAAATTTTTAATAAGTGGACATACGCAAATGGAATGTGACTCAAGCCATTCACTTATAGAAAGAAAAATTAAAAATAAGGAAATAAATTTGCCGTCGCAATTTGTGCAATTAATAAAGGAGGCACGAAAAGTTCCAGCACCCCTACAAGCTCACCATTTGCACTACGACTATTTTCTAAATTTTGAAAATATGCCTAAACGATACTCTTCGATTCGTCCTGGTAAAAATATTGCTTACTATAAAAGTTCTAAAAATGTATGTACTCACCCCTCTATTTAAAATTTTAGGAAGAAGTATTGGTGATTTTACTGTAAATATGCTACGAGCCTTGGCGTATGATCCATCAGGATCAATATATTTCAAAACAGACATAACTGACGATTACCAATTGCTCCCACATAGATCGAAGTCGGCGATTAAAGACATCCCCCCTGATTCACTATATAAGGAGAAAATAGCAATCACAAAAAAGAAATGGGACCACCTTCAGAATTTGAAAAAGTTTTTACCTGCAGATTGCCATCTTTTTTATGATAACTTGCCTTATAAGAACTAATATTTTACAGTTAACTTCTGATTTAAACCTCTTAATTTCATTAATTAATTTCTTTTATTATTAAAACCTGAATTTCTATAATAATATGTCCCATTTTCAACTCAGTTTAAAAAAGCCCTAACTTAATTTTTTTTCAAAAATATCAATGAAAAAAGGCCATATCTTAGCTAACTTCATTAAAATAAAAAAAATATATAAATTTAATGAGAAATAAAATGAGTTGCCTCTTTTCATTAAAAATGTCATTAAAACTTTGTTTGTATCTAAAATTTTACGGATTTTATTAAGTTTTTTCCTTCCCCTGTAAAGTAACAAAAAATCGAGTTACGCCTTTTTTATATTAAGCCATCGATATGTACCTTCAATCGTAAATGCGCTAATGCCACAATTTTTGAAAATTAAGGGTTTGATCCAGTTCAATGGAGTAAACAAAAATACATCGTTTGCAGAAAAAATACAAAAATTTTTTTCTAGTTCTTGTTTTGCAACGATATGTAAAAGTTCTAAGTCCAAAAATGATAAAGAAAAAGCGCTAGGGAACATTAAAATTTGAAAATTTCAAAATAAATTTGTTAATATTTGTTAATAGTCAACATTGAAATTAATAAAATAATTTTATAGTATATTTTATTTTTTTCAAATTGACATACAAAAATGTACATTAAAAGTATAAAAATAGAAAAGGTGATAAATCATAAAAAGCTACGTACAACATAAATGTATTTTTTAGTTGGTTTGCAAGCTAATAAACAGTCGGCAATGAAGCAAAACTGGATTTACAGACTTCAAATATATTCAGAACTAAAGACCTTAGAAAGTTTTTTCTCTCTCCTATAAAATTTATACATTGATATATACTTGTATAGGTACATTATATTAAAAAAAAAAATTACGGACTCATCACTCATTTTATGTATTTTTGTATATCAAAGAACTTTTCTTAATAATGCACTTGAAATTTGACAGTTATATAATTCTTTTTTGGTGAACTTTTACTAGACCAATATATAATTTCATATGTATATATGGGAAGGTAGAATGCATATACTAAGGCTTATTAATAATTCAACCGCTCGCATTTTCAACCCAAACGTTTATTTTTCGGATATAGAAAGCACTTGCTGTGATTGCATGTAGAATAATATGTATTTAAATACAGTGTTGGAAATATATAATAAATAACTATTAGGATAAATACTTGGATACTTATTGAAAATTTGATTAGAGATTCTATAAAAAACAAAAAAAAAAAAACTTGATGGAATTTCCAAAAATTTTGTACATTCGGAAATTCGTGTATTATCGAAATAAGCAAAACATATTATTATAATTTAGGGGGGGGGGGGGCGGAAATTTCCTTTTTTCATCCCCCCTGAATCCGAGCCTGCCTGTATTAAATAAATAACTTAAAAACATTAAACTAATAAATAAAAACAGAATCATATTTTCTAGTTCAGGTCTAGTTCAGTTCTAGTTCAGTTCTAGTTCAGTTCTAGTTCAGTTCTAGTTCAGTTCTAGTTCAGTTCTAGTTCAGTTCTAGTTCAGTTCTAGTTCAGTTCTAGTTCAGTTCTAGTTCAGTTCTAGTTCAGTTCTAGTTCAGTTCTAGTTCAGTTCTAGCTCAGTTCTAGTTCAGTTCTAGTTCAGTTCTAGTTCAGTTCTAGTTCAGTTCAGTTCTAGCTCAGTTCTGGTTCAGTTCTACTTCAGATCTAGCTCAGTTCTAGTTCAGGAACCACGTTGTGGTACTTCCAATATAAATATACGAAATTCACGTCAGGTTCATAGTGAGTGTATATAAAAAAATCTATCAATTGCTTATTAATTATTAAAAAAAAAGTTTATTAAAATAAGTAATTACAATAAGTGAATATAAGTCAATGATTAAATATACTTAATTAACAAAAAACTCTACCTTAATTTAAATAATATTACTTTTTACTTTCTTTAAAAAATATTAAAGTATATGCAAATGATTTTAAGATCTTAACACAAAAAAAAACTTTTTAATTTTTCACTTGATTACATTATTGCACGATAGAAGTATTTTGCCCAAATATTTTTTATTAAGGTTTCTCTTTTCATTTAGGGGTTTCCTTTATAACGCACAGTGGGTGTTATTATGCAAGGAGAAGTAGATTAATAGTTTATGTAAACTTTTGGTCGAATATTTATTTTCGATCATGACTACCTAATTCAAAACATTTATTGAGAAATATTTTAAATCAGACAAAAAGTAAAGATCGTATTGAACTTTGATTAGAGTTAATGCGCCCTACATTGAAGCCTCCTCAGAACGTCCCAAATATTCACATAGTTTCCAAAATCAAAACTTGCGGCCTGTGTTTAGAAAATA
This sequence comes from Pollenia amentaria, assembly GCA_943735925.1. Classification (NCBI taxonomy): domain Eukaryota; kingdom Metazoa; phylum Arthropoda; class Insecta; order Diptera; family Polleniidae; genus Pollenia; species Pollenia amentaria. Next base: position 256,868,135 of record OX031006.1, read on the forward strand.
AAAGCAAAGTTTTGTGTGAAAATTTGTATTCAATTGTGTTTTCACCCTAAGGGTTTTAACCATTATTTTGGTTTAAAAGATAAAACCAATCATTAAGACCTGGTTTTATCATACAAAATAATTTTGTTAAAACCATCTTAAAACCTTTTTTTGATTTGGCTTAAAGTAGGTTTTATTAAATACAACCATGTTTTCGTTGTACTAAATTCAGTGCTACCAAGTTAAAAAGATTGAAAACACCTGAAAATATGTAAGCTCAGCTAGCATTTTATATTACAATTGGATCTTTTAGGAATCGACTTTACATAACCGCATACGAGCTCATTTTTCTATCATAAATGATAAATACCTCATTTGCGATATAATTTTCGGATTGAAGAACTTAGTCGTTAATTATAATTTTTGAATATATTCCAAAACATTTTTTAATTGTGATGTCTTAAATATTTTTCTCCGAAAAAATCCATAGCCATTATGTCTCTTGATTATTTGAACCAACTTCATTCTGAACCAAATAAAAGTTATGGATTTATTTGTTTGACTGACACGAAAGTTTCTTTTTTTTAATCAGACGCGACGAATAAACAAGAATTCAAAATATTTAGAAATCATTATTTTCACATATTTGGCCTAGTATATTTGGTAAGTCTGCTCGAAACGCCTGTTGTAAAGTTGTGTTTTTATCGTGCCATTGTTTTTGTAGCTATTGTTTTTGACATGTTGTCCATTTCTTACACTTACAAATGCCTTGGGTTTTGACATCTTTAACATAATTTACACAAACGTGTTGTTGTTTTTTCTACTGTTGCATTGTTGTAGTTTTGCGCAGACCTACTAATTGGGCCATGTTCACATATTAATGAATCATATCGCTACCGAAAACGTAAAAATTACCATCTAATCTTTTTAAAAGTTTACAGGAGAACCAAAAAACTATTTAAAATGATAAACTGCCTTAAACTGTTTATAATTAAATTTTCTTGTAAAGCCTACCAGTTATTTGGACAATTGAAAATGTTATTATATTATGCAAACGGTTGGTTAAGTCTTTTTGCGTTTATCATATAATATTTGGTAGATAAGACCGTTTGTTTTTGGTTAATAAAATCGTTAATAAATTTTTGTCGATAGATTCAAAACATTTGTTGACATTTGTTTTGTTGCAGTACAACAGAATCAATGAAAAATACGATTTTAATTGTTGGTTAGTTAGGGCCTATTGCGTTTTCGATTACGATATATGAATCCTTTTTAATCGCTCAAGAGATAAATCAGAATTTTATAATCAAAAGTGATCTAAGAAGACTCATTTAGGTGATTTTAACATCCCAAATGCTAGTTGGGATGGCGTTCAATAAAAATAAATAAATAAAAAACAAACAAAAAAAAATTTCAAAATTTTATTGTAAGATTTATCTTTATTATAAAACTATTTGATTTCCAAGCACTTGACTTCATTCATTTCTTATAGAAATTCACTTACTTTTACGAAAAATTAATTTTATTTTCCACAAATTTATTTGACAAACTGTTAAAACCTAATTTAATAAAACTTGTAATGTGAACACAAAATCAGCTGGTTATAGTTTTAATGTTAAGACCAGGTTTTAACTTTAGGTGTGCAAACACTAGCGGATTTCACCTTTGATAGTAAAGTCTCTTGTAGACCTTGTTAATCTTATAATTTTAGTAAAAATACTAACATTTACAACACTGCAACAACAAAATGTATTAGACTAAACTATACTACGCTGTGGTTGAAAAATCCCACAAAAAGCAGTAGTAAACAAAGTGTGTGAATTTACCAGATTAAAACAGTTGAAGAAACTTTATCTGTCTCTTTCTCTCACTCAGCAAATTCATTAATTTACAATGCATACGAAAAAGACACTCACGCTTTGAAGTATAAAATCGTATTAAATATAACAGAGTTGTACACTTAATACAAAGGGTGAAAACCGCTACTATAAAACAAAAAACAAATTTCGTATTTTATTGTGGTATTCTGTGTCATTTCTCACACGAAATTTTGTTTTCGTTTTGAGTTTGGAAACCAGGAGAAAGAACTGGCAGTTAAACTCGACTACATTTCTGCATTTGATGTAGTATTTTTCGCAAAATTGAACCATTTGCTAAGATTTATTTCCTCTTATTTTATTATCTCCCACTGTGCTTTATATAATTATCATTTTGTTGTCCAACGTTTTTCTTTTCTTTTAGAGAGGAGGAGGGGGTACATTTTTCTATCATTTAGTGGTGTTAAGTTCTTTATATTCATTTACATTTGCTAATGTTTTTTCTATCTGCTGTTTTTTTTAAAGATTGAAGACTTTTTAATTATTTTTTATATATTCTTATTTCGAAAAACTTTTTTCTTTATATTTTTTCTATATTATTTCTAGTCCTTATCATTTCCTTTACTTCATTTTTTTCTTTTAGCTGCCATTGTTTCCCTTTTGTTCAATTTAGTTCCTTTTTTTTTACTTGAATGCATTTTATTTTCAATGTTTAAGTTTAAAATGAAAAACAAAAAATAAATAAAAACCATTTAAAATGTTAACAAGATTAATGATGTTCTATGGGTCGTTTGTTTTCAAGAATATCTAAAATTCTTTTTTATTTTTCTTTTCTTACGTTTTTTTTTTTTTTTTTTTTTTTTTTAATTTTAGATAAGGTTAATTATAATATAAATGAATATTTGAAATGTTAAATGAATGTTATCGAGATTTTTTTTTTTTTTTTTTCAAAAAATAAAGAAGCTTATTCAAGAAATATAGAGGATTTGTTTGGAAATCGTAATTATTTACAAATGAATTGTTATGTCTGACTTGGAGTTTGAAAATTGGTACCTTTAAAAAAATGCTGAAATATGTCTATAACTTAATTATAAAATCATAGTCAATGCTTTAAATAAAGATTTCCATAATAAGTCGCAGTCATCCTTTTGATGGCTTTAATAAATATGCGAATATAAAAATCAAATCCCTTTGAAGTAATTTTCTTGAATCCGTTAGTCATCGTCCAGGCTTGCAATTTTTGTTGCTTCAATTTTGGAAAATTCTGCTTTGAAATTGCATTAGTGGCCAGATTATGAAATTATAGTTTTGCAATTTTTGATCTGGTCTTTTCTCTCCACCTTTTTATATTTTGTATAAATACACCTACAGCCAGATTCAAGATAAAAACTGTGAGAATAACAAAACAACACAGATTTTCCGAGTACATGAAAATGAGTAACCCTCCGTAATCTTTTCACCCTCTCATTGATAAACTCCAGGATTGCTGCAACAAAAATTAGTCTGGACGTTGACTTACATATTGAAAACTGTTAATGAAATAATTGGGCGAAATCACAGCGAGCCTTAAAAAGGCATTTGACTTTAAGCTAATTCTGCATATTTTTTTCCTTCTATGCTAATGCCGCGAAGCTCTTCGCTTGTCTGTAGGAAAGCAAACTAGAGTATCTGGCGGGAATCGAACCAGCAACTTCGGCTTTGATACCAACTTCCCTCCGGGAGCTTTGGAATCGCTACTTAACCTTGAACATCGGAACTTATCCTCTTCACTCGGTCAGACTGTCATCTGAACAATATTCATTTATTGTATCGAAAACCTTACAAATTGAGAAACATATTTGAAAATCAATTTGGAAAATTAATTGACTTGTAAGCAGAATGTCATAGAGCTTGTAAAAGAGTCATCATCATTCACATTATATCAAGGCAATTTTTAACTGGTAAGATAAAGACAAGTGAAGAGAATCGTTTCGATTTGAATTATAAGTGCCGTTCGTACTTTACCTGCCGTTGCGCTAGACTTTATTTTAAGTCTTTGGACTAGGTTGGTAAGGAGATGCCGATGTGCTTGCGCTTTGGCGAAGAACTATCGACAAATAAAACTTTGGCCTCACATACAAGATGGCGCACAGTTCGTCACCGCATTGGAAGAAACAATAATTTTTGCAAATTACGATTAATATCAGTTCTGCTTTGATATTTGTGAAGTAAACAAATCCCCATGAAATAGAAATAGCTCCATGTCTTCTCAGGAACGCGCAATTGTTTTAATAATTTCTGCAAGATCGCCCGAGTTAACTGTTCTTGTCTTATTTTTGTTAGATTTTTTGAAGTTACGATCTTACGCCATCAATCCTTAGTGTCTTGGTGTCCTGGCAGAAAATATTCATGAGGAATGCGTGAACCTGTCAGCAGCCACCTTGGGGTATGGTATTTAATCTACGAAATTTGCTATCAAATAAACACAATCCAAAAACCAAATTAAACCTTTTAATTAATTAAAGAAAAATATTCAAACCGCATCGGGTAACAGTTTTTGCGCCACCTTGTAGATAAACGTTAGCAGTTAATTTTTGCAACAGGTTTTCAAATGAATCTGAATCATGGTTCAATCAGTAGGTCTATGCAAAACGGCTGATGATTTTTTGCAGAGTTGTAGCAATTGTTTTGAACAACTTTATCATGTAAGGTTAGGTTAGGTTAGGTTACATTGGCAGCCGTAATCAAGCACAGCTTACGTCGGTCCATTAATAAGCTCCCATTATGTTACCATGTCATACCGTATCCCAAGGGTCGTTATTACCTGGCTGCTAATATTCTCACTAAGCCACCCAGTCGATTCAATAAATGAGTGGATCCTGTTTAAATCAATATTAGAGATACACGTTTTGTCTCCAACGGTTCTTCGATCATACAGTGTAAGTCTTAGATGTCCGAAAGCCGAGCAACGACACATAAGATGTTCCGACAACTCTTCCTCCTCCTCGTCACCGCAATTTCTACATAGCTCATTGTAAGGGAGCCCTAGCCTTTGGGCGTGTATTTTAATGGGCCAGCAGCCAGTTATAACCGCAATAAGGTTTCTAAGGTGCCCGGGCAGCTATAATACCCGCCTATTCCTTTTTCATCTATGATGGGCCAAATTTTCCTGATTTCCACATAGGTTGTTGTATCAAGCCATCTCTGACCGGCTATAAGATGAAACTTGTGTGCAATAAGTTACTTACTCCTTGAGAGCGAAACACCTATATCATAAGTTGAATCGTTTTAATTCAAAGTGGTGCCTGCATGCGCCAACGAGTCCGCCATACAGTTTTCATGCATGTTCCTGTGTCCGCAGTAACCAAATGCGGGATGTCTCCTCTAGATTTTCGCAAATTCCCGGTGTGATATACACATTCGCAAGTTGTTTTTTGGCCGCCTTGCTATCAGTAATATGTGAATATCTCTGCCAGATATTTCACCGCACCGAATGTGCCTCGTGGTTGTGTAGATGACCATTATTTCGGCCCATATGATACTGCAGTGATCCGGCAGCCTTTAAGAATATTTCAGTTTATTTGATCGGAGTATATGCCAGCACCGACATCATAAAGTGTCTAACACCCGTCAGTCTGAATCGCATTCGTGGTTCTCTTTATCATGTAATACATAAACAAAATGGGAGTTGTTTTTTTCTATTGTTGCATTGCTGCAGTTTAGCATATATCTAATAATTGGACCATGATTTTAATTAAGAAAGAGCCAGAAAAAATTTAATTACCTAATGTCTCCTGATGCCTCTGTGTGTTCTGTGCCCCTATTGTTGATGACTAGAAAGATTGTCTCCTTTCTTGTATTAGTGGACATACACAGCGTCTAGAAGTTAGGGCCTACAACTACTGCGACATTTGTGGAGATTAATGTTAGGAGAAGAGAATAGAACATCTCCTATGCTATTGGCCGGCGCTGAAGAAAAACTTTAATAGCATCTGCTACTTTCAAGCAATTGTTTGAAATTCCTGCCATCAACTTCAAGGGTAAGTTCTGTTTTAGCAGAATTCTAAAGTGTCAAATGAACTAAAATGATAAGAGTGTCAAGTGGGAACTGACTGCCATTCTTAACCAGTGTAGCCAATTTAGCCATTTAGTGGCTTAATTAATTTAGCCAGTAGCCATTTTTATAAGCCAAATTCTCTTCAAGTTTTTAAAATTTTTAGAACAAAAATGTTATACATAAATGCAGTATAAGTTGTGTTGTTAAGTTTAACTTTTCTTATTTAGTTAAGGCAAATTACTTGCACAATAAAAAAAAGTCAATTTTATCGATAATTAGAGCTTCTCGTTATTAAAATAGTTGTCTTATGTTTTGTTTATTGTTATTTCAAATGTATTAATACGAACAAAATAATCTCTGATGTAAAATTTGTAAGTATTTTGTTGATATTTATGAGTTTTTTATAATAAAATCTTGTTTAGCCATTTTTTAGCCACTATTTCGCCACTTTTTACTAAAACTTAAGCAATTTTTAGTAGTGAAGAGCTGGCATCACTGATCTTACCCAGCAAAAACTTACATTGCAAAGTAATGAGTTAAAAAGCTAATATAACTACTCTTCACTACTTATACATTGGCATTTTAACTCGTTATTTTAACACGTTGATGTCATTGGCGGCAAGTACTTACCACCCTCGCTTACAAATAGGGAGTTAAAAAAGTCATTACCACATTCGCTTAGAAATACATACTTCACATTGTTATCAACAAAACATAGTTTGTCAAACAAATTGTGTCTTTAATTTAATTTGCTTTCTAATGCAAAATTTTACTACCCTGCATCAAGGACATATTCTTACCCAATACACTAGAGAACGATATGATTGCAAAAACGATATGATATTTTCATGGAAAACGACATTATAAGGAAAGGTACAATTGAAATACTATCGTTTCTGACACAAGATCGATATCATATATTATAATTTATATCACCTAGACGATGTCGTTATAATATCGTTTGGTTGATTGATTAGTGTAGTTTTTATTCAAAATTTTAATTTTAAAATACATTCGAAACCCAATTAAGTATTTAAAAAACAAATTGTAAGAACAAATATTTAAATATCAATTTGTATTAAATTTGAATTAATAAAACCTTAAATGTATTTTATTATGAATTAATTATAGATTTCGTTAATCAACTTATAAACAAGTGCTTATGTATCAGATTATATGTCAGCCATTACTTAACTACTTCTATGTAATGCAGATGGTATGAAGTAGGCATTGAAAAGTAAGTTGTTCAGTAATTTCAAGTCATTACCTAGTTTTTGCTGGGTAACTAACCAATTACTCCGGACGTGCAATATTAACCATTATTATTTTTTTTTTTTTTTATTTAACATAAATTTTAAGTAAAATGAGACGAATATTTTGTCAATCAAATCTAAAAAAAAAAAAAAAAAAAATACTTTCACTCATTCGAAGACACTAACTACTTAGAAAGAGTCATGCCCATTACTTGGGCACAATATGACTTCGAAAACTGTCAAAGTCAAAGAATTCGAGACATTGATACTGTTACGTTACTGACTTTTTAATAAGGTTTTTGGTTTATTTCCTTTATTATAAACCTCTTGAGAGTTATTTTATTGCAACTTAAATAAAATAAATAGAACACAACACTTTAAACATTGTTTACAATTAACACAACTTTATTTAGAATTAAGTCACTTTAACAATTGTAATTTATAATTGCGACCTCTACACACTTGAACGTTTATATGAATACTGACTAACGATGCCCTAACGTCTAGATGGCTCTAGAATATTCGAGCTGTCTGGAACATTTTTAAACTGTCTAGACCATTCGAGCTTTTATTAACAGCTAATACTCGTATCAATATGGTTGAATTTAAATTGAGCTATTAAACATCAATAAACTAAAGTATACTTTAAGGCTTAATAATTATCTATATCGAAAATTACAGTGGGGTTGAAGTACAATAACATTACATTTGTAATAGAAAATTCTGTACCGTGATTTTTACATTAGGAATGTGCATAACTAATACAAGAACAATTCAAACTAATAAAATTACTAACAAATACTAAATAACTAATAAATAAAAGATAACTAATAAATTAATTAAACTAATCCTTAACTAAACTTACTTTCGTAGCAATACCTTTATTTTATTTTAGATTTATAAGTTACTTAAACAAGCATTCAAATTACCTCCATTCATCAAAATACTCGTCTTGGCTCCTCATATAAATTAGTTTTTCTCAATCAAATACCCTTCTGATCATATTGATGAAATTCATGGCCCTTTGTCACGATATGTAAATTTCTTATCTATTTGCTTTTCTAGTTTCTATAAGAAACATTCTATAAAGAATTATATAATACAAAAGAACCGCCATTTAAACTATAGTTTACCTTGAGCAATATATCTAAATACATACAATAGCAAATGCATTTATAAACTGCAATATGATCTTTAGTATACATATATTTAAAACATGCTCATATGCACTGTCACAAGTGAAGTGTTGCTAAAGTACTTTTTACGTTTGTCTAAACAAACCCAACTACAACGTTTTCTGGGATAAAAGCCAACCGGCCGATCTGAATGTATGAATGAATAACTAACCAAACAACGAAGGTAACAAAGGGATACACGCCTCTTGAACTGTTTGCAAATCGTAGAATCTGGTAAGGAAGAACTTCTAATACATATTCGTATACATTATTCTCATATGTAGATGAGTGGGTATGTATGGAAATAGATGGAACTCCGAGTATGTGCCAAGAGTAGAATTGAAGCATCATCATAGTCAGCATCATCAAAAGCTTTTGGTGTTTTTTTTTCTCTGATAATTTTGGGTTATAATTGAAGTACTTTTACTGGGTAGATGTTCATGTATGTGTGGTCAACTTAAAAAAAGAAGACTGAAGTGTTTCTAGGTAAAACCCAAGTTTTGCATAGATATACAGTCAGTGATGAAAAAATTAACTCAATTTAGAAAATGATTATGTGTGCCAGGGTCATCTGACGATGGAATTTTTTAACCAATATCTCACAACATTAATTGACAAAATTGTAAATGTGGGGAAATGCCGAGATTTATGTCAGTTAGACGACTAAATGTTGAAAGCGCGTTCCTACACTAACTGACTAGTACACCCAGAGGAATAACATTTTTCAATATAATATAATATAATATAACAAAACTATTTTTAACCAACACAAATTGAAGCTCATTAAACTTTGAAAAAAAGAGATATTATGTATACAAATACATTGTAATGCAGGTAAAATTAAAGAAAAAATTTACTTTTTCTAATGAAATTTATTAAAAACTTGCTGTTGCATATCTGCAACACTATGCATTTATGTCAAAATAAACATATGTTTAATTTTAAATGAACATTTTTAAAGCAGTTTTTGGCCTTTGTGAAGCAAATGGCTACTACGCTGTTTCCACACTTTGTCATGGTATACCCCGTGAACCCAGGCAGCTTACAACGGATTCTTAGACCACCGGCCAAATTATCTCATGTCCTTAGGTAAAACATGTTGACGTGCCCACCTTTTCTTATTCGCCTGAATTTCTTCTTCGATGGTGTTGCTGCCGACGGGTCTTCCAAGTTTGCCACAGAGTGAAAATAAATCATCGACATTACCCAGTACTTCAAAGTAAATAATATGATTTACATGCTTTGGTACACCTTTGGCTAGACGGCTGACGACCTTTCCTATCGGTTTAAAATCTGGTTCATCCTGAAACCTCTCACTTCTTGCCCATATTTGAAATTTATGAGCGAAGCGCTTAACACAGGACATCACATATAATTTGAACCCCCATTTGTGGTGCTTATTAGGTGATACTGCTTCATACAGTGGGATACTTTTGCAGCATACATTTATTCGTCTATGCATGTACAATTTCTGTTTCATAAATGCATAATGTTGCAGGTTTGCAACATATAAAAATTGACAAAAATTACGAAAAACACAAAAGCTTTCTTTTAAAACAAAGGTGCCATTTTATATACTCATCTTTAACCATTAAGAAGAAACACAAAAAAGAATAATGTAAATTCCAGATGTTAAAAATGTTTGATCAACTTTTATTGTCAACGCCAAACTCACAAAAGAAAGTTTCGGAGAAACTGAAAAATATTGCCATAGTATAAAATGGATGGAGATTGACGTTAACTATCAAAATTATGCAGTGGGGGTTCAATATTAACTTTGTGACCATTTAAGTGGTACGTTGTAGTATTACAACAATATGCATTTAAGGGTTAATGTATTTTAAACTGAAATTATTAACAAATTAGAAGGAAAACGAAAATTTATAAACATATTATAGTTATTTAAATCATATTATTGTCATCGGCCAACATATTATGGTTTAATAAGACCTCCGTCACGAGGCCAGAACCATATTATTGTTGCCTCCGAACATAGTATGGTTAATAATAACAAAAATATGCTTAACACTTATAATAGCAGTGTTGTTTTGGAGCCATAGCCTATTACTCTCAGAAAGGAGGAAAATACTATTCTTAATTTAAGAACAAGTTATTGTCATATTTAAGCATAACATGTTAAGAGGCAAGCATAATATGGTTGTGGCTTCATGATGGAGGATTAATTTAACCATAATATGGTTGCCGGTGATGATAGTATGGTTAAATTAACCATAATATATTAAAAAATTTTCGTTTTCCTTCTAATTTTTTAATAATTTCAGTTTGAAATAAATTAACTTTTTTTAGTTTAATGTGCTTAAATTTGTGTTACGAGCAGGCTTGTAGAGCCGGAGTCGGAGCTAAAGAGTCGGTTGAAAAGAGGTTTTTGTAACGGAGTCAGAGTCGGTGTCGTAGTACCCACAAAAACTTGCGACTCCGACTCCAAAATTTATCGGCATTAAACGTTTTAAACAATTTTCTAATATTTTCCAAAATAAAAATTCTTCGAAATCGGCTATGCAATATTTCACATATTGATTTGAAAATTGTACAGAATCATTTTCTTGCTAAATTTAATTATTTAAAAGGTACTGCAAGTTCGAGTGCTATATTCGGCTGTTCCGAATCTTTGATACGCGAACGTCAGTATAAAAATTGGTTCCGGCTTAAACCAATTGAACGACAATCAGACAGTGTAATGCTTTTATTTCGAGCAATTTGAACTAACTTGAATAAAATATCATGATTCGTAACAGTTTATGCCGAACTAAAATGATTTTCAGGAGGGGAATTCATATTAGATCCATGATAAATTATAGACTAATAATCACAAAATCATGTAGAGTGATTTCTGCTATTAAACATCTAAATGGAACAAATTTCAATACAGTAGTGAAATTTGTTTTAGCATTTAAATTGCTTTTCAGAAGGCTGCTTAATATGGGATCTAAGGTAAATATGGACCGATAATCAGAAAATTGCATTATATTATTTCTGGCCATATGAAACAAAATTAGACCAAATTTTACCACAATATCTATATCTGCTATGGTTTTAGGCATATTTAAATAATTTCGCAGAGTGAGCATAATATTTGACATTATATGGTAAATTATGGACCGAGTTTCAGGAAATTTTATAGTGTGATTTTTATTCCTATTAATCATTGACGTACCAAATTGTATTACAATAGCATTATTTATTACGTTTTTTAACATACTTAACTTTTTTCCGAGAGTAGGTTTTATATGCGGCCGAGGGTAAATTAACCGATATTCACGAAATTTTAAAGTATAATTTCGAGCCTTCTAAGACTGTGGCGTACCAAATTTATATGGGGCCTATGGTAAATAATGGACCGATCTTTACGAAATTTAACAGAGTGATTTCTTGTCCTATAAAACTATGGCGTAGCACATTATTATGATAGAAATATTTATTACGGTTTTTAATATAGAACGACTTCGTGCAAAATCTTATATCATAGTTTATGTAACAAAATTGTAAATTTGTTTGGGTGGTGGCTCTACATTTTGATTCATAACTCTGATGCTCCTGATCGGATTTGTTTGGATCCCAAACTGCTTAGAATAAGCAATTAGACACCAACTTACCTTGTGTGTTTTTTAAAGTAAGCGTGTTTTCAACCAACGGACAGACAGACGGACATGGCTAAATCAACTTAGAATTACTCAAGGTAACAGAATATATATATACCTTATGGGGTGTTTATTGTAGATTAAACTCTTTAATTATATTCATATGAATTGGAAAATATAATTTTCTATTACTTAAACGTAATATAAGTTTCCATCCCTGAATTTATTTAGTACTCGTTGGAAATTCCAAATGTCACTTTTATTAAAATGTAGTAAACCATAAAAAAATTAAGTTACGCAATTTTAAAAGATACAAAAATTAAACACTTGCTTTTACGAATTCAACTTAGCCAGTAGCGATAAGTTCTACACCTCTTCGTTAATAAATTTAACCAAACCCTTGTCATACTCGTGAATTTGATTTTACAAAAGATACCTACCTCAACTTTACTTGCTGTAGATAAGTATACATCAACCTCCGTGTGAGCTACCTATGGAAGGTAAATACTCACCTTAATCTAAACCCCCCGCGCTTCATTTAGTAAGTGTCCTTACAAAAGGTTACAATTATGTGAGAGCAATTGTAATCGGTCACCTTCCTCAAAGATTGGCAACCTTGTTAATTCTAACTCCAACTCATAGTCAATCTAGAAGAAGCTTTCAATAAGTGGTCACCCGTACAAACACTTATTTATGGGGTATATATATATTCTGTATGCCCTCATTCACCACTAGTGGTGAATGGTATAAAAAGAGTTTAATGTCAAAAAGGACACATTAAGCATCAAGGTTAGAGTAGGAGTCGGAGTCGCACTTAAAAAATTTCAGCGTTTGAAGTCGGAGTCGCATTAGTATTCTTTTCTGACGACTCCATAGCCCTGGTTACGAGGAAACTTTTTGGAAATATTTATTTATTTTTTAAAAAAAATCCGTCAAAGAACTAACTTCCGGTCGATTTGGAAAACTAGTAGCATTATTTGAACTGAAGTTTATTGACATTTATTAAAAATTCATCTTTGTTTGTCAATGTTTTTACTGAATAGTTTTAAAATTGAATTGCAGCAGTCAATACTCCATCATTAGAACGCTTAAGTTCTCATGATATAATATTGCGGCTTTATGTTCGGTTACATAATCCCATCAAACGAATGAATTGCGTTCGGGACTGTTCTCTCGAAATTGTGTTGCATAATTAAAGCAGCTCATAATGAATCGGATTCCTCTGGTCTTATGAAATAAAGAATATTACCTTGGCCTGATGGATATTTGCTCTAGACGTTGATTTGAATGGTCAGCTAATTTTCGCATACGATTACTTGCACTTCGCTTCGACTTAATGGATCCATTTATTATAGCTCGAAAGGATACGTTTCATGTCGCTGGACTTCAACTGAGTTGAAACTTAACAACTTAAGTGTTGATTTCACAACACAAGTAATTGAATGCGTAGTAAAATTAATATGAAAAATACTCAAAATACTGAGTGCTTCTCATGTAAATTTTACAACACGCTCAATCACTTGTGTTGTGAAAACAGCACATTAACTTTACAACTGCTAGTGATGAGTTGTGATTGTTTGATGTTTTTGTTAACTTCGCTAACACAGGGTTCTAAACGGTAATACCAAACTGCAACATTTAAACTGAACTAGAGTTGAGTTATAAACCGAAATAGGCGCATTATTTTCCCAAAAACAATTTGATGAAAGACCTTAATTCCTTGCGCCAGCTTTTTCTGGCACCAACTGTATTTATCCATGATTCTCATACTTGTGGAAATTACAAAAGGATGAGTTAGATATTATTATGAAAGCAAGTACACCAGAAGCAACAACAAAAACAATAGCAAAATAACTCGTAGATTTTGCACTACTTGTGGTTTTCAAAAACACAGCTGCCAATGACATTTTCCAGGTAATATGCAATATTTTCATTTTTCTCTATGATGGTCGGTCGACAAAAGTGCTTGATGTTGTTCCTGTCTTCGATGTTTTTGTTATTGGGGGGTTCTTCACTTATGTAGCTCTTGGTACTACGTCCACTTAAATATACATATGTACATACATACACAGGTACAAGCATGAAAGTGTTGTGATGATTTTGTATTTAGCTTTGATGCAAAATGTCGTCTTTAAGTGTATGTGTATTTTGCAATGGGTGGAGATGAAAGTGGAAAGGTAGACACATGTGTAATGCATGTTATTGTTGGGAGAAGAGTATGATGTTGATGAGGTTTCGGCCGAAAGGGTTAATATAATGGAGATGATAATCTTTTTGGATGTTTGTCCTATTGTGTAAGTTTTGTATTTTTACTGATGAAAGACCATTTGGTTTCTTTGAGGACAATCAGAATATGCGTCCCACAAAAAAGCCATCAACAACAACTATACACTAGCTAGTTTAATGCAAACAGCAACAACAACAACACATAACAGTTAGTACGCAAGCATCTAACCTTCTCAATGGTGTTGTTTGCAACAACCACTTATGATTGTGAAACTATCGTTAACGTGTTTTAGGCATGTGAATGTTGTGAACATGGTGCTGTTGTTGTTGGTACAAGAATACTCCGTGCAACTTTTAAATAGTAGACGGACGTTGATAGTACAAGTGGTTTCTAATGTAGTTGGGCGTTAGAACCGTTGTATTCTACACCCACGTGAAAATCCTGTCATCGATTTATGTGGTATAAAACCATTTTTCGTATAATCGATAGGCCAGCTATTCACTCATTCACTCTTTCTTTCACCCTGTCCAACTCTATACTTGTTGGTACATTTTCAAATCCTCTGGCTCTAGCCGTATACTTGCATAATGACATTTGTGTCTTTATATTTTCGACTTTATAATTTCAGAGAACTTTTTTTTTGTATTTATTGTATTATCTAATTCTATATGTATATGAGGTTATGTTTCATTATGGTCCGCACATGAACTAGTTGCATTCTTTTTTTACCATGGCGTTTAAATGGCATCTAAAGGAAAATAAGTACATAATGTGAGAAGAGGTAGAAAATATCCGTCTCTTTAAGTGTATTCTATCCAAAAACGCTGATTTTAAATAAACAATTTTTTTGTAATTTAGTGGTAACTTTTTTTTACTACGGCTTTAGTGAGAGTTTATTGATTAAGTTGTCTCTTGCTACATGTGCGTAGCTTTTAAGCTTCTGGCTTAGTGTGACCAGATCTTAAAACTTTTTTTTTTTGCTAAAATGGCCGTTAAAAGCTATGGAGAGCTAAAATACTTTTAAATTAACATTGTGGTAGAATTTGATATTTTTTTTACAAGCCTGCCAGCAAAGCTAATATCTGTGGTTTTCATGCGCATCCGCATATGTCTTAAAATCGAAATTTTCAAGAGCCGAAAAACTATTTTAGATCATATCATGGGCCACACTGGTAGAAAGCACATCATAACGCTGATGTATTTTGACATCAGCACTATGACAAGTATATTCGTTTTTGACTCCGTGACACTCTTCATCATTGTGATAACTTGCATAACATAACTTGCATAACATAACTTGCCCAAATTGTCATCAGGGTCATAAATTTAAATTATGTCGTCAATGGGATGACATACCGGCATTACAGAAATGACGAATCGGACTCAGTTTAATAAAACATGTCATCAGTGTGATGACTCAGTAACGATTCATTAGACAGTTTGTGATTAAATTGAGTCATTGGAATTGACTTAAGTCAAAGAAGAGAATATTATTATTTGCATACCCGTTACAACTGTTTGTTTCACTTTGTTGTATTCCGCCCTTTGTTTACGAGAAGAACTCTTAATTATAGGACACCAGCATGCCCGATGATGTAAGTAACTCAGTAATTTAAAAAAATAGAATATGGAAATTTTCGCTTCTTATTTTACTTTTAAACATGAAAATAATGTTAATATTAATAATACACAAAATATGGCATCAAATTATTGTCACTGTAGTCATAGCATAGATGACGCGTAAAATATGACAAAATGTTATAATGACGTTCGGCATTGGATGGATGTTACTTTTTGCCTCATTGATGCCATTTGTTATAACATCGATGTCACAATTCTGATGTTAGGATATCATCAATATGAAGATGCAGTTTTCTATGAGTCCAAGTATTGCACTTTTTGAACTTTGTTATAACGTTAAAAAATCGGAATTGGTCCATCTATTTTCAGACATTTTTAGAACCATGTAAACGTTTAAAATTAATCATTATGGCTTCAACATCTTAAAATTGAAAAAAGCACATACGATGTTGCCCATGAGAACCACAGATATTGTATGTACAATGAATTCAATGCGATATTTGCTACTATTTCAGCACTAAAGTACCACACAATTTGTTGGTGCATTTTTCTCGAATTAAACAGCTTTATTAATTTTGGGGATGGGCCAAACGTGTCGTCACAAGTTAAATTTCTTTTAAAATGACTATATATTCATAATAATGATTCTTGCAATTCTTACTTTGGTTTTTATTAGGTTCCCCGTTCAACCCAAGTATAACTACTTTATACACAAATAAGTCTTAATACGAATTTGGCTAAATCTTCAAATGGCGGTGATCCAGCGGCATTTTGATATTTATTATAAACTACTGCCCCATATGCTCAAAGTATTAAATTTTTGTACGTCAACTTAATCTTTCTATTTAACAAACGGCAGTTTTCTCAATTGTGATTCATAAATGTCTGTTTAAACATTAATATTAATAACGGGTTGAGTTATTTTTATAATTAATCTGAAAATGGACTGTTCTAATGGGTAACATTACAAACATATTTGGAGCAAAATGGGCGTAAGTTTAAAAAATTCAGATTTGGTGGGAAACGATTCAGCATTTGTTGCAATAAAAAAAGCATATCTTCGTTATATTTATTGACAACACTGAATCTATTAATTTTATTTCTTAAAAATCATAGCCCAAATCCAATGAATCTAATGCTAAAGTCTACCTTTAATACTTTGTATTAATACATGTCAAAAACTCATGGAATATATAAAAGTGTGATAAAGTGAATGCAATGTTTTACGAAAATTACAAGTATTTGGGAAAAAATTTGACATTCCATACAGTTTTCGAAAATAAACAGAACATTATTAAGCGTTCGGCTCACACGCCCTTAATACCATTCGTAACTATTTTCAATAAAGTAACGAACATTATATAGTGTTCTGCCCTTCGTTATAAAACAGAACAATTGTAGTGGTTCTGTATACATACATTTGGGTGATTCACAAAGTCATAAAGTTGATTCACAGGATTATCATAAAAGTCATATGTTTTAAAATAATTACAAGAAATAATATTACTGCTGTGGGCATCCGCTTTTAATTTAGATTCCTACTGTACAGTTTGGATGAATCAATGAACACAGCATTAAAATTTTTTTTTTTTTTGTTTGAAACACAACATTTTTTTAAAATTTTTTTTTTTTTTAAATTGTAAAATATTATTTAGTACATTATGACGATATGACTTGATAGCACACCTTGTGAATCAAATTGCATTTTAATGTTATATGGTGTTTCTTTATTCTAAATTTAGCAACGATCACAGCACGAATAGCTGTGCGTGTTTTGTGCTTATCTTTTGCTGGGTTTTTGCTTTTTTCATATATGGACATTTCCATGAGAATGTCAACTACGACTCAAAAAATAAAAATTCTTAAAACTTTTTTCCAAATATGGTAGAAAGTAAAAAAACACTCAAACATTAATATGCAAATGTTTTTATAGCTTATTAAAATTTTTAAAAAGCAAAAAATAAAAGTTAAAATGGACTCTCTTTGATTCATTTTTAGTAACTGCAATCAACAATTTTCACTTGTCTGCCGATTAAATACAGATACTGGTAAAATTGGAATTATACTTTAAAAATAATGTTACAACCAAAATGAATAAGATCTACGAGGAAAGACCAAATATATAGTTCAATTAGCGGAATGTTTTTTGGTTTGTTTTAGATGCAATTCTAATGTCACGTACGTGGTGCAAAAACATCAATTGTTTTCGTCATTTGTATTTGATAAGCCGCAGGTGTTTCATAATAAAAGTTCAAAGCATGATATGTGTTGTAAAACAATATTGATCGGAATTTTTTTCTTAATTGGTATAATAAAAATTTTATAAGCTTTTAAAGGTCGTCACGTACGATGCTGTAAGTACTGTAAATGCAACTAAATGTATTATCTTGTTATGTTGGTATTAAGTTAAAATTAGGTCCAAGCTTATTTTATTTCAATCTAAAACATATAAACCAATGTTGTTGGACTCGGTCCATATTTGACCATATCACCCATACATATACTACTCCCGGAAATAGCTTTTAATGCCATAACTTCTTTATAGATGTGGATATTGACATACAAATTGGTGACAATAACGATTACGACAGGTACTATGCCATGACAAAATATTGCGCTGGTAGGTCCAAAACGAACTAGGTCCCATATAAACCACCTTCGTAAAATCAGTGAAAGGCAAACAAATCTCATATAGTTGAAGATATCTGAATAATATTCGGTTAAAAGAACTCTTATATAATTCTTAACCTCATAGCATAATTCTCTTCTGGCGCCCATGATTGGCCATGGGTCGAAAATAGGGTACACTCTCAAAAATTTGTTTTTAAAATATTTTGATACGTATCATATGGCGGGCTTGACCGACTATACTTTCTTACTTGTTTGTTCTAAGTTTTTGTATACATATATTTACCAAAAATATATTTTATACCTTGTAACTTCTATAAGAGAATAATCTGTCACGTACTGTATGTCACGAACGATATTACATTTTCATCATTATGAAACCATCCAGAAAATTTTTTTCTTTCTAATTACGGATTATAAAGGAAAAATGTGTGGTTTAATGAAGAAAAAAATTAACAAAAGGAAAAATACTTCCCACTATTCGCAGATTTTCGCATTTTTTACATTCAACCCAAAATTCGTTTTATGTCACGTACGATATGCACCTATTTTGCTAGATATTTTAGACAACAAGGTTCCGCAAGTAATAATTATTTTTTTCATATATTGTACCCTCTAAATGAAACATGATGATAAAAATCTTTGCCAGTTACTACTATTTGTGCAAAATCTCTATCGTTCTGAAAGCGTACAAATGTTACGTACGATGACATGAAAATGCCCATATGCATTTTGTTTTTGTAAAATTGAATCGAACGAACATTAAGTGCTAAATCGAACTCACCAACGCATTTAAATGTTCTCATCTTTTTGTTGAGTTGGATAAGTGCAGTATTATTTTTGTGTTCGTAGATCACAAACAGCGAAACGTTATTTTTTATGACTACACAGACACGTTTAGCATTTGTGTTTTCCACAAATCTACCGAACCGAACACTAAGGAACGATATTTAATGTTTTTTTTTTCGAACCCTGATTCCAGACGTCTTCATCGTTTTTGACATTTTTCTACACAATAATACTTTCATTTGATCAGGGTTGCATTTTAACAAAAGCATGTTCATGTGTGATAGTGTGAACACAAAATTAAATGTTAAAATAGATTCTTGGACAGTCGCAACAAAACATATCAGATTTCTATCTCACAAAGTATTCTGGAATGCCCAAGACTTCTGGGATAGTGTAAACTAGCCTTAAGTAGGATCAATATATTTATAACGCCTCATTTTATTCTTGTTTCGTTTTCACTACATACACTCAACATGATAAATGTCATAACTTAGGATAAAAATACGTTTATAAAAAAAAAGAAAAAAGCACCCAAAATTAAAACAAATTCTCCAAATCAAATTTTTTTTAATTCCCGTGTTCAACATTTCACGTGAAATGCTGTCAAAACTTATATGAAAAAAACTTGTACGGAATATCTATGAAATAATGTTGATAGAGTAGTACTCTGTTCATTTTGTGAAAAAGTTGCGAAATGTTTCTGGCAACATTTTTTTACAACTGTGAAATAAAGCAAATGCTCTATATTTCATACGGAATTTTGACAGCTGTGAATAATAAAGTTTTTACTAAATTTTTCACAAAATTTATTAAAAAGAGTATCAGCAACCAGCAATGTATTTTGAAAATTAGTTTCTATTTAATTTAATTTTTTATTAAAAAAAAAACACTTTTTTCGTATGAAATAATAGATGTTGCTGAACATTTTTCACAGAATTGAACAGAGTACTTTTCTTAAAACACTGACAACACTAGTCCACTTTATTATTAGATTTTCTCTTTTCTATTTATTATACCTTAAAAACACTCTCTCTCTCTTGTTTCATATTGCATCACTTATTTTCAACTAAAGAAGTTCATTTCTAAAGTCTTCAGTCTGATTTACAATTTGTGGACCTGTATCGGTCCGTATGTCTGTGTTTGTTTGAATGTGTATCTGTTAACGCTTTCATGTGGGACAAATTACTTGCATAGTTATTGTAATGATAAAGGATTGGAAATTTTCAATTTATTGTTGTCTCTGTATTGACTTATGATAATGAAGCTTAAAATTATGTTTGTTAAGTTTGTTTATGTTCCCCTTTTTGCACATGCATAATTTTTTTCTTTCTCATTTGCTGGTTCATTTAGGTGGTAGAGAAATATTAGTTTATTATGCCGGAGCGCATACTGACTTGCAAACATAGAAAGTTATTTGTTGATGCTGGAGTTATTAACAAGAAAACAAAATTAACCAGACTTGGAAAAGAGTTGAAGTACAATCTAGTACCAGTGGCAGTGGTAAGAGTAGGAAAATATGGTAATGGATTATTACAATTTGTTTACCATAAGATTTTTAATTTATGTACAGGATTTTGGCTTGGAGCGATTGGAGTGGGTTTAAGAAACTAATTAGCAAATTTGGGATTTAATAGAAAATTTAAGATATGCCTTAAGAGTTGTTGTTGATTTATATATTTCGGTTGGCTGCTAGAATACGGTTAATAGATTTGAGTACTGTCCGCTAGTCTCTTTGGTTTTTATTGATATACAGAAATTCTTTGTTTTCGGGGTAAGCGGAAAAGTATTACTTCTTCCGAGATTTCGGTTTATAAAAACATGGTAACATTTTCATAGTAAAGATAGTTATGGTCTTAGCAAAAAGTTAAGCCTGATTAAAATATAAAAATTTGGATTAAACAGCCATAAACAGTTCAATAAAATAACCACAATATAAAACCTATAAGTTTAAAATTGTAAGGGGGTTTTTTAGATGCTTCGAACTTTTTCTTTTTTTTAATAAAGAACAAACAATTCCGTAGAATTACCACAATTTTATCTTTATTGGCTCACAAGTTTGATGACATGAAATGTTTAAAATAATTTTTGGCATATGGCATCCCCGACTGCACCTTTTGAAAACAGTCTCGTCGGTCTTATTTTGCACCACTTGTTCGAGCATACCCCGTCTTATTTCGCCAATAGTGCATAGAAAGTTGTCTTCTAAATTTTCAATCGTTGCTGGTTGACCAGCATAGACCAGATATTTTACATATCCCCACAAAGTAGTCCAGGGGTGTGAAATAACACGAAAGAGGTGGGCAATTCACAGGTCCATTTCTTGAGATAGTTCGGTCAAAACACCTTTGGTTTTAAACTCTGGCATATTGCTCCGTCTTATGCCCGTAATTTCTACAAACAAAAATCTTGCTGGGCATGGGAATCTATGGTGCAAATGCTACCAATTTTTAAAGAATTCTTTAGGTAAGAACACGTAGGCCAAATAAACGTTGAAATAAGTTAAAAAAATTGTTATGTACGAAGACGAGAGCAGATATCGTTTTGTAGAAATTACGCGCATTATTGGAACCATTTCTCCTCTAAATGATTTGCAATGACATGATAAATAAAAAAATCACGAATCGTTTGCTTGTAACGTTCGTAATTCAGTCTTATGATGGGTTCGGACAAATGTGCCGATGGTGTATTCGAAATGTAAACCACACAAACAGTGACTTTTTCGGTATGTAATGGAATCTAAAGAGTCTAATGAGAATTGTTGTCTGTCCAAAGTGGCAATTCTTTACATACCCGATAAGCCGTAATCGAGCCTCATTGGTGAAGATGAGTTGACGATAAAAATCTGGTTAAATTTCCAGTTGGTTCTCAGCCAATTCGAAGCTGGCTTTGCTTATTGCACAATCCGGATTTTATATGGATGTAGGCCAAAATCTTTCCTCAAAAATTTTCAAGTAGTGAGCGCACAGAAAAAATTATTAAATTTCTCCAATCACCAAATTTGTTCTAAATTCATAATATCAAGCAAACAATTTGTTGATTTTGCACCTATTACCAAAATGATTATATTGATTACTAAAAATTTTAAATTTTTAAAAAAATATTTTCAATGAATGATATTTTTAATTTTAATTAAAAAAGTGATCAAAAAACTTTGAAATTTTAAACAATGTGTTAAGTTATTAAAAAAAATATTGACAATTCCAAACAACAATTCTACAAGTTTAAATTATTTTATTTTAAACGAAAAAAGTCAATTAAGACTTTTTGTTATTTAATTAAAGTTTTAATTGAAAATTTATTTCAAAACAACTAAAATGTTAATTAAATCAAAATTAAATTTTTAATTTTCTTTCAACTAAAAAAATAATTGATTCAATTATCACATTAATTAAATTTAAAAACTTTTTAAACCATTTTTTCAATTGATAAAACACTTTTTTCTGTGCGGGTAGAGACTGAGTTGCTGAGAAAGGTGTCAGATCGATTAATTCCAGTCCTTTGTTACGCTCACGTCTACAGCGGCGATGATTTCTTCTGTACGCACGGTACGTGCTCAATTTGGATTAATATTATCCAAAAAAGTAAATGTGTTTATAAATCGATAAAAAGTATTGCGTATTATCTGCTCAGATGGACGATTATCCGCACCGTAAACTTGACAAAGTGCTCTATAAGTTTGGCGAACAGAGCGTGAGTTTTGGGAAAAAATTTCCACATGTTGCATGGTGATTTGTCAAAGTTTACTGGAAAAAAACACACTTCATTAGTATAACAGCTAGTTTTGCAGTTATCCCTATCAAAACTGCACCCTTATTAGCCTAAAATTATTATGCATAATTGTATTGCAACTCTACTCTACGGAATTTGCTGGAGATGGAAAAGTATTTGTTCAATAAGATTCAAGGAACAACTAGAAACAAGATTATGTATAAGTACAGCCTAACAAAAAAATATTTATAGTCAATGAGCAGTTCAGTTCATTACTAATTGAATTGAATAATCATTTGTGAAATAAAAAAAGATTGTTAACGTGAAAAAAGTGTATGTATTTATTTAAATTTGGAATCAAAAGAACTAGAATACAGTAAAAAAGTAACAGTACACAGAAAAAAATAAAAATTGATTTCAATTAAAAAATCTGTTTGATATTCATTCAGAAATTAATTAAATTTGCACCAGTAAACAAATTAATAGCATCAATTGAATGTTTAATTAACTTGATTAAACGTTTAATTCACTTAGCTAAACGTTTGATTCACTTGATAAAATTTATACTTCAAACGGTTTTTTTTCGTTAATGCTTTAATTGTTTAAAAATGGGTTTAGTTTTTTATTAACAATTTTTGAACTTTTTCTGTAAATTATTGATACACTATAAATATTTAGAAAATATTGGAAATTGTAAGCTATGACCTCTTCCCATCTTTCAGTTGAAATATGGATTCAACGCCAAAAGAACTGCTCATTTGACCAACTACTCATACACAGAAAGAAAAACACTCGGGATAAATTAAGCTTTTTATACTTACTTTAAGTACGAGTCGTACTCGAAAATTCAAGTACGAATAACACTAAAACGTACTCACAACAATCTTAAATGGGATGACTTTCGAAAATCATTCCCGAAATTTCTTAAAGTAAGTAAAAAATTCTTAAACCAAGTACAAAAAAGATTGAACTTTTCGTTGGTACTGCCACTCTGAGAGTAAAATTACAAATTGAGCGTTTAAATCTCATATAACTTATTCAAATTTGTTCTAGCCACTTCAACAACACCACACAAGTAGATAAAAAACGATTTACTTGTTGTGTGTAGAAACAACAAAAATAACAGAACAAGAAAAAAAAAATTATTTTCATTTTTAAGTCTTTATCAATTTTACTTTTTAAACTTTCAATTTCTCACTTCTCATTTAGTTTATATTCTTAGCTAAATATGTACATTAAGTTTTTAAAGTAAAAATCATATCTGGCATGATGGTGGTGTTTTATAATTGGAACTTTGTAAGGTGTGAAACAGGTAAGTAAATTAATTATAATAATATTCTTCTTCTAATTTCAGTTTTGATTTATTTAATTCGGAATTAAATCAACTTTATAACACTTAATTAAGTACATTTTGAGATTGATTCAATCTCAGTTTCACTTAAATCAATCTCATTTTCGGATTATTGTAAGTACGAATTCGGGATTAAATAAATTTTATAATTCTTGAATCAAGCGCATTTTGAGATTGACTCAATCGCAGTTTTACTTAAATCAATCTCATTTTCGGACTATTTTAAGTACGAATCCTGGATTGAATATGGATAACTTGAGTATTTCGCGATTGAATAATCCGTACTTGAATCAATCTTTCTGTACTTGATTTAAGAAAATCTGTACTCACCGTACTATTGATACCGCTTCGGATTGATTTGAGTACGGATGGATTGATTTTTCTTTTGAGTGTAACACCACTAGTAGTCTCGAAATATGCTTTCGGATATAGTAAAGCAATTGTTACGAACGCTTCTTATTGAAACTGTGCTACAATTTCCTCTTCATGGACAATCCGAAACTCAAATACTCATAAGTTTTAATAGTATGAAACCTTGATTTGTGGAAAATATTTCAATAGGCCGTTCAAAGAACAATTTAAAAAATATTTTTATAACGTATACAATTAATCTTTCAGAAGCCAAGAAAGAAAACTGTAAAAATGCACTACTAAAATCAATTGTGCATTGCATTTTATGTGCAAAGGAGCAACTGATTATATTTACCATAATATTCATTTGAGATAAATTTTTACGTTACTGCCTTTTCAATAACGTTTTGGTTTATTTCATTTATAATAAACCTCTTGAATTCTTTTCTTGCAACTTTAATAAAATAAAATAAAGCACTTTAAACACTTTTTCAGCTCACAAACTTTATTTAGAACTTACTCACTTTCACAATCTTTATTTACAGCTCTTAGAAGCTAACTCACAACTGCAACCTCTATTTGTGATCTACGCAATTTAATGTTTGTACTAAGACTCACTAACGATGTCAACCTTCACGAGTATTTACGAGTATACTCTGTTCGAGCCCTGACGTCTAGATGACTCTACAACGTTCGACCCTTATGTCTTTTATGTTAATTAGACTTATGCATCTCTAGTTATCTACATTAACACTATGGCTGAATTCAAATTGATCTATTTTACATCAATAAACTAAAGTATACTTTAAGGATTAATCGAATATTCGAGAAATTACAGTGGGGTTGAAGTACAATTATGATTAAAAATGTTAACATTACATTTGTACTAGAAAATTCTGTACAGTGATTTTTACATTAGAAATATGCATACCTAATACAACAACAATTTCAACTAATAAATTAAATAATTCTTAACTAAATTTACTTTCGTAACAATATAATAAAAACTTCAAAGACACTTAGCAACATGAACTACACAGCGTTCGCTAAAAATTTGCAACAATACACAATTTTTATTGTACACAACACCGCAGTGACCCCAACAGTTAATCTGCAAACGAGCCAATTTAATTTTTCCTCAAATTGTTGCCCATCACCATTATAAGACCCTTTAAAATTAACACTTTTAAATTGGTTCATGTTAATTATCACTCTTGGCTCAAATACACAAACACATCTACAACAGTCAAGTAAAAAATACACCAAAATGAAATGTGAATATCTTGAATTGCAACAACATTAATTACAATTACCTGTACAACTCATCGTTGTCAGTTAATTTAGATATAACAACATCGACTGTGGCAGCAACAGCAACAGTTGCGTTAAGTAAATGACTCATTCCAACATGTTAATTGTTATTTTAATCTTTTAGTTTGTAAGTGTATAGAAGTAGTATCCTCTTAAAAGAGAGCTCTGAATTTTAACGAAACAAAAGATACACACTTTCAAGGACAACTGGACCGGACCGACAGCGACAACGATGATCATTTCATTAATGATATTATTTCAAAATTATTGTTTGTTCAGCTTAGCTTATCATAAATTATGTAAATGAGAACTAAACAACCAACCGGCGCAAACATCACAATCCCTCTCAACTAAACTGAAAACTACATTAAATTTAAAATGTACAAAAACCAAAAAGAAAAATAAACTTCAACCAAAAATTGAACAACAATTCTCAATTAATGAAGAAGTTATCACAGAAAAACAACAACAAACATCATACGATAACAGAAGTGGAAACATGAAAGGTTTGAAGGCAAAAACATGTAGAAGTCAACCAGCCACCATCATCAACATCATCATGATCATCTTCATCGTCATCCCTGAATAACATGATATTAATGAACCGAACTGAACCGTAACTAAGCATGCAAACTAAAATTTCAACACCAAATATTTGCCAGAGAATTCCTCCAAAAAAAAAGGAAAAAATGCATAAAACCAAATAAAATGCCAGCATATGTTGGCAATTCCTTCGTTTTTCTGACAATTTTTTGAAAAGTTAACTCGCTTAATGGTTGTCATATGTTATGATGGTAAAACTTTAAATGAGAGATTTAATACAGGGTGATAGATTTTCATGAGAAGTTCTCAAAAACCAAAAAGTCGTGATTTTATTTATAGATCCTTCAGATTGAAGTAATTTTTCTTTAAATTGTTAAAGAAATAAACTTAAATTAAAATAAATTTTAAAACTTTTCATCAGTTTGCAGTAAAAAGTGATACCATGTTATTTTTCAGTTTTATCCCGTTGGTTTCCGCATATTAAGAAAATTCTTTTTCCGATTTCCTTTTCGGATACTTAAAGGAAATAAATGGTGATCACAATTAATTTTTATACCCTCCACCACTATTAGCGCCACAAAAATTTTTATTTGCGCCGTTAGAGAGTTCAGCCATCTCAACATTTTTTTTCTTTAAATTCGAAGAAACCAATTTAGGATATTATAAGAAAAAATTTTTTTTATATATGAACATAATTAATATTCAATGGTGAAATTATCATACATACATCGGTATTGTAAAATATAAACTTCAGCCGGCTAATGATTCCGTCAATGGTGCACCACCGCTGCCGGTTTTTTCCCGGCATAGATTTCTAACACAGCTGATATCAGATGGTTTGTCAGAAGAAAATAGAGCATGCTCTAATTGAAATTTTGTTCGATGACTTTGCGTCTGACTTTTACAGATGCAATGTTTTAAAGGTAACATACGACATGTTTGTATTTTACAGTGGGAAATTTGACAAGTCAGATGTAAAAAACATATCGTCTACGGGCACCTTAAGTAATTAAAAGTCAATTCAGCCATGCTCGCCTGTGTCTGCGTCTGTCCGAAAAAAGGAAAAGAACAATTTTGGAGTCATATTGTTTCTAAAAGGTGTTTTTTTTTTTTGGAGCCACAGAACTTATTAAAAAAAACACAACAAATTCAATGGAATTATCAAAATATTGACTTTATAAGCTCACAAATTTCATGGCATTTAATGTTGAAAAATAATTTCTGGCATGTGGCCTCCGCGATTGCCCCTTATGAACGCCATCCTCTCGTTCGCATTTGTTCGACCATACCCGGTCTTACTTTGTCAAAGGTTCATCGAATGATGGCTCCTAAATTATCAATCGGTGCTGGTTTATCAGATATTTGACTTACTCCCACAAAAAGAAGTCCAACGGTCACAAATCACACGTACGAGGTGGCCAATTCAAGGTTTAGTTCTTCAGACAATTCGGTGACCAAACGTTTGCCTCAACAATGTGATGGTTTCACTCGCTGTTTGGCTTGTTAGAACAATAGAAAATTACTTGGGTGCGAAGTTGGCAGCACTATCACAAGATTCTAACTCTTTGGTTCATTCATTTAATCGTCTTAAGCTAGAATTCCATGCAGTAGATAAAACTACAATGGAATCTCTTATGACCGGACTTCGAAGGATCAATTGAAATGTATCAGTGCAACAGTTTCCGTCGAAAGAAGGTGTCAGCTTAAGGAAGGTTTCTGTTTAAGGATATAGCGCTGTATTTATTAGTTACAAAAGCAGCCTTAACATTAGAAAATTATAAAAGTCTCCAAACACCCTGTTTAGAAAAATTCTCCATAATATAAATACTTGCACATTTGACAGTTGATAATTTGTCAAAAACCACATAAACCTTTTTAAAACAAAAAAAAAAATTGAACCAAAGATGAGTTTTTATACTCCCGAGTTCACACACATAGACATGCACACAGTCGCACTTTTTTTTGCGAATTAAACTGGCAGGAAGTACGCAAATGTTTAAAATGTGTTAAAGAAAAGCTTTAAATATTTTTTGGTTTTTATTGAAAAAGAAACACTTAATTTCTGAAACACGCATGCGTGACTCGTTCTGAACGAGTCTGATTTTGAATGAATGAGAATCTTCATTTTTATTGTGTCACTTAAATTATGAAGAATTACCTTCATAAACTGGTAATATTTAAGCGCCAAAAGACAATAACTACAACAGCAGCAAGACCAGCACCAGCAGTAGTAAAGAATAACAAGAACGTGAAAAATGAAATTAACCATAAACATGTTAAAATTATGCTGTGCATCTTGTCATTCACTCGGTGTGTGTCAGTGCGTATGTTTGTTCAACGTTTTTAACATTTTCCCCGGTAATTACTGATAATTAACGATTAATAAATGTCAATTTGGCCAAAAATGACATGGTGTGTGTATGTGTGTGTGTGTGTGTGTGTTTTTACATGTCGTAAGGTGAATTTAATTTTTTATTTCTATGGATCACAACTACAAACGATGTTGCTGTATATGTCGGTTTTAATTAATTTGAATTAATAATAATTTAGAGAAGTCAAGCAAAACAATACGTACACGCATTTATTGTGACAATTTATTTAAGGCTATTGTGGGAGGCTGCAACGTTTTAACATCAAGGCAAAAGTCATGGTGAAAGGTTTAACATACATATTTCTCTATAAATCAAAATACTTTACAGTCAAAGTAAAAAAATGTATGATCTACCCAGGAAAAACTTTTTGAATTTTGGTAATAGGTCGTAGTTATTTCATACGTTACCTGGTAAGTAGTTGTCATTACAGTTATCATTATTCTGAAAACCTAAATAAGTACTTGCTAGTAATGACCTCTGTAAGTACTTTTCACTACTATTATTTTCAGTTATGAATATTTGCTTACTAATAATCAGCTAATTAACTACTTATAAGTTGTCTTGTTTTCAATACTGAATATTTACTTACTGGTAATTAGTTCCATAACTAATTATTAGGTCTATTAACTAGCGCCAATTAAATAAAAACTAGTAATTTTTCGGCTTCTATTAGGTATATTTTAAGTACTTACAATTCAACTTACTGGTAGTTAAATAATAACTAGATATTTTGTGACTTCTAGTAAGTGTATTATAGGTACTGAATTATGTGGACAGCTCGAACAAAAATAAGTAGTTATTCAGCCGAAAAATAAGTAGTGTTCATATGTCTCCAATATTACTTGCTAACTTACCAGGTAAGTAAAGTTTTTGCTGGGTAGTTTTCACATCGATAGAACAGATTCGATTGTAAAATTCTACACGGTTGTAGCCATCTCGGACCAATACTTTTCCTATTGTATACATCGACCTGCCTACCACAATAAAATTTTCCAATATACTTATGTATGCGGACGATGTTAAAATATTTCCAAGTTGTGCCGACTCCATTTTTCAACCCCACTTACAACAGGATTTAAATTTATTCTTTAATTGGTGCCAAACAAACTTATTGGTTATAAATTTTAAAAAATTAAACATATTCGTTCTTCCAGAAAAACTATTGACTTCTATTTCATTGGTGACAACAAATTGGAAGTTGTTATGTTTTCTTGGACCTCGGATTATTTGACACTAAGTTATCTTTTACTGCACATATAAATATGTGTACTAATAAAGCTCGTGGTGTACTTGGATTTATTAAGCGATGGTCAAAGGAATTCTCTGACTCATCTATAACAAAACAGTTGTACATAGCACTTGTCAGACCTATAATCGAATATGGCTCAACAGTGGTCCATAGTGATCATATTGAGTCTGTCCAAAAACAATGTTTGTTATTCATATAAAATATTGTTCCGCCCTCTTCATCGATGTTTCACAAGCTTTTGATAAAGTCTGGCATGAAGGCTTATTACATAATAAATTGAAGTTAAACTTACCAGTAAAGACACACAAGCTGTTAGAAAGCTACTTAGTCGGTAGAAGGTTTTTTATTAAAGAATGTGATTTTATAAGTTCTCCTCAGCCAATTGACGCTGGAGTCCCTTAGGGAAGCATCGTGGGCCCACTGTTATACCTTATATATACCTCAGACATGCCAACAAACAACCACACCCTTACATCAACATTTGCTGATGATACAGCTTTTTTAAGCGTACACGAAAACTGTCATGAAGCATCCCGTTACTTGCAGGATCATATATTTGAACTGGAAAAGTGGTTAAAACAATGGAGGATAAAGGTCAATAAGCAAAAATGCGTACATATAACATTCACCTTGCGTCGGGAGTCATGTCACCCTATTAAAACCAATAATCAATTAGTGCCCCAGCAATCGCATGTAAAATATCTCGGTATTCATCTAGATCGGCGTTTAACATGGAAATGCCATATAGAAGCAAAACTAACACAAATGAAACTAAAAGCAATTCAAATTTATTGGCTTATTGGAAGAAATTCTGTTCTTAGCCTCGACTGCAAACTTCTACTTTACAACTCTATATTAAAGCCAATCTGGTGCTACGGTATTCAGCTATGGGGCACTGCCTCGGCCTCAAATATTGAAAAAATTCAAAGGCGCCAAAATAAACTTCTACGAATAATCACAGTCGCTCCCTGGTATGTTAAAAACTCTAATATTCACAAGGATCTCAATGTGCCATTAGTAAAAACTAATATTACGAAGTACGCAGCAAAATATTTAAAAAGGCTTGAGTCGCACCCAAATCCACTAGCTCGAAATATTTTTAATGACAGTGGCCACTCTAGATTAAGGAGAAGAGATACTGCAGGACTCATCCGACGAGAAGACCGCTAAACATCTACATATGTGAACAGAAACCGTGAGGAGAAAAATTTTCGTCTAGCATTGGCAGGACAAAAATAAAGTATTGGTATAAGATTTGATTAATTATTGTTAGTTCATATTTCATATATGAAGATTCACTAAATAAATAACGAAAAAAAAAAAATTCATATTACGGAGCAGTTACCCAAATCCATCTATATATCTTCCTTCATATAGAACCAGGTTATTAGACATCCATTTACCAACCATAAAAAGCCGCCGAACAATGCTGAATATGATATTTGTTATCAATCTGATTAAAGGCAATATTTGCTCGGAGTTCCTGCTAAAAAGTTTATTTTTTAACCTTAGTAAGATAACGTTATTTTTTTGTACTGAAAAGATAACGTTACGCCTGAAAGACGTGTGCTAGTTTATATCCTTTAAAGGGCATCACCGAAAATAATATTGATAATTTTTTTTGTTAAAATCATTTATTTATTAAATTTCTTTTAAAATAAAGTAATTTTTTAACAGAAAACAATAATAAAAATTAAATAAAATAAAATGCAATAAGTCTTAAAAAATATCACAACTTAAAGACAGAAACCACAGTATTTTCTCTTTTTGTTATTTAGGCTGTTCTCCACTGCTACTGCAATTATTGTTTACATCATCTGCTAAATCTTTTTTAATGTTACCGTGCAAAGTTTTCGATAAAGGAGGAATTTTTAGCCTTTTTTTGGTGCATTGAACAATTTCTGAAATTATTTCGGTAGTAACAAAAATGCCGTAGCATGAAATTGGGTTGTACAGTTATTTACATTCCCAAATTAGTCCTCTTGCCGTTCGAACTATATTCATTGAAGAAATTCGGCCAGCGCTTTGACCCTTTGATGTAGTTCAGCAGTGCTTACTTTTACGTCTTATAGTGGGATAATATACTGTAATAATTGGCTATAGGCAGAAGTAGTAAAATTATCACGTTCTTGAGGATTTTCCTTAGTCGGTGTATATTCTCATTATCATCAAGGATGTCAACAAGCTTGGCTTGTACATCACTTTGAACATTATCCTCCATTTATTCATCTTCCGATTTGCTCACATTTTCCAGTGAATCTGAGTCGTCCAACACGCTTTTCAAGAGCAGCAACTTTTGCGTCGTCAAAGCCGCGCTTACAAGACATTTTTTCAGCTAATTTAAATAACAAATACCTTCTAATTCAACCAAAACAAAAAGTTATTTTTGCTACAAAAGTTACACTTAAGATAACGATACGTCTCTCAGACGTATGTTGTGCTTATTTGTGCTAATTTCTCAAAGAAAACATAAATTAACGCACAAAAAAAGCCACCACCAACAAGCTAATGCTAACGACTGAGAACATTGAGCGGGAGAAAGTTGTATGTTAACAAATGTGGGAGTAGGAGCACAAAATTGAAAAAGCGTATGTCTCGCAGACGTACCTTATCTATCTAGGGCTAATGTTCCCCAACGCCCTACACGTTATTACCAGCCGTTATCTATTGAATACTTTCAACAAAATTATGCAAATGCCGACCCTGTTCGTCGAACATGTGTAAATTGTAATGTTCTTTACAGTATTATTGATATAACTTTGGATATTAACACTATCAAACACAATTTAATTTTATATTTAAATAGATGATGTTAAATTTATTTGCATAGAAAACATTTCTCCAATCACCAAATTTGTTCTAAATTCATAATATCAAGCAAACAAGTTGTTGATTTTGCATCTATTACCAAAATGATTATATTGATTACTAAAAATTTTAAAATTTTGAAAATATATTTTTAATAAATGATATTTTTAATTTTAATTAAAAAAGTGATCAAAAAACTTTGCCATTTCAAAATATGTGCTAATTTATTTAAATAAATATTGACAATTCCCAACAACAATTCTAAATGTTATTATTATTTTATTTTAAACGAAAAAAGTCAATTAAGATGTTTTGTTATTTAATTAAAATTTTAATTGAAAATTTATTTCAAAACAACTAAAATGTTAATTAAATCAAAATTAAATTTTTAATTTTCTTTCAACTAAAAAAATAATTGATTCAATTATCACATTAATTAAATTTAGATACTTTTTAAACCATTTTTTTAATTGATAAAACACTTGTTTCTGTGTGTAAAATTTTGTAATATTTTGTAATTGTTGTCTGAAAGGAGTTAAACCATAGACTAATACATAAATAAATAAATTAATAAAACAAATGAATACATTCGAATCAAGTTAGAGCGCTATATTCAGCTGTGCCAAATCTTTGATATCCTCTACCGACAGTAAGACCAATTAAGGAGAAAGCGCCATATGGTCTATATAAGTTATTAACCAATTTTTACAAAAGCTGAAAAAGTGCATTGTTAAGTGTTTCTTTGATGGCATTTTTATCTTATAGAAGTGAGGCTAACGTCGAATTTAGAATTGGTGAATTTGTACGGCAACTAGAAGATTACTAGAAACAGAGTGGGAAAACTTTAATCATTTTTCGTATATATCAGAATCTGTGTAATGTATTGCGTCTAGATTTATATTTATATTTATTTTATTTTTTTGATGATGCAAAAGCTATAGAGTCAATTTTAAAATAGCCGAGCCCTACTAAAAGAACTATTTTTATTATTTATTTATTTAATAGATATTTTTATTAATATATACAAAGGTAAGTAATACAATTTTTGAGATCATATGTATCTATATTTGGCTTAACTTTATAGTTGTGAGCCAGATTGACATCTTAAAGCTGATTTTTATTAAATTAATTTATAAGCAAATTTAATTTGGTTCTAGCAAATTTTTAATTGATTACATAAAATAAAAAAGAACGATTTATACAAAATCTTTTGTACACCAGATTAATAATAATACATTTTAAAGGAATTTAGTTGAATTCATTCAGTATAAGTTTTCTGTACTTTAAACAAATTTCCAAATATTTATATAAACTATAGTAGTCTTTATCATTGCCATTTAGAATATTTATTACTTCAGTAATTTCCTTTTTGAAACCATACAGGCCGCCCCCACTAGCACCGCCAGCTACTACTAAAAAAAACTATATATGCATATAATCTAAAGAGTTTTTCATTTCATTTATTTTTAAGTTAAAATAATTTTGGTTTTGTTATGGAATTATTTTTACTTGAAATGAAAGTACAATCAATGCCTTTTTTATAGAATTCGACATAGTTCATAAGTTCGCAGCGGAAGCGTTGGGACGATGTACCTGATTTCCATCACTCAGGAACACAAATCGCCCGAAATAGCAGGAATTCTGCATGTTCTTCTGGCATTGTTGGCTTGTTTACACGGACCAGCTTTTTCATGTAACCCCAAAGAAAATATTCTAAGAGGGTTTGAACGGCGTTAAGGAGGCAACTAGTCTTGAACAACGATTCGTGAGATAACACGGTCTGATGTGTCGTACTCTGCATGACGCACTGTTCCATCCCGCTAAACTAAATATTTCCCAAGTTTATAGCGTCAAGCTGGTCCGAAAAATACTCCCATATCATGTTGACAGACATCAAGAGATCTTCCCAACCTCTTGCGACCGCGGCTGACCAGTGATCATATCCGGTACAGGGGAGTCAGTAGGCCCCAGTAGCAAGACACAGAGCTGGCTATTGGTTGAGCCCTCCGTTAGTATACTTCTTGCGGGAAACGCTTTCTGTTCTTCAGGAAGATTGTCTTGCGGAAGTTTCGCTTTTCTGTTTAAAAGATAGTTTTGAGGATCAAGTGGTGGTTACGCTTTACTACACAAAGTCTCTGGAAGGGATATCCGGAAAATCCTGAACTGAACTCAAGTGGGAGAGCATTTCGACTGGTAACTGGCGAATGACACGCGTGATGTTTTCCTCCAAGTCCTGAATCGAAGCGGGTTTGTCCGCATAAACTTAAGACTTTACATATCCCCACAGGAAAAAGTCAAACGGTGTGATATCACACGATCTTGGTGGCCAATCCACCGGCCCAAAACTTGAAATTATGTGCTCACCGAAGTGTTCTCTCAATAAATCCATTGATTGATGCAATGTGTAGGCAGTGACGCCGTCTTGCTGAACCAAATGTCGCTGATATAACGAGTTTCAATATCAGGCATCAACTAGTCTGTTATCGTGGCACGATAACGGTCCGAGTTGCTGCAAACCGCGCCGAATCGACTCTCCACGGTCTTCGTGTATACTCTTAGCTGCGGCCGCTATATTTTCTTCACAGCGTGCTGGACGTAGTCTATTCGATCGAATATTATCCAATAATGAATGCTGGGTTTTAAAATGGGTGATGGTGTTGCGAATAGTACGCTCAGTAGGCCGATTATATTGACCATAAGTTGAGCGAAGTGCACGAAACACATTCCTCACAGAACGTGAATTTTCATAATAAAGTTGAACGATTTGTAAACGTTGTTGGGGCAATAGCATGACATGACTCACACGTGATCTGTCAAAAAAAGGCTATTGAAAAAAGTATCCCTACTTGAATCACCTCTTATGTCTGCGGTTGGGGTCGGAGTCGAAGTAAGAACTATATTTGACCACTCCATAGCCCTGCAAATTACTACCTGTGTAAGCCCTTGTTGCGATCACACCTAGAGGCGGTTGGTAAACGCATTTGTTGTTATCCGGATAAAGTTCCCCATGAAGTAGGCCCTAGGGATTGCGTCCATGTAAATCATTTTCACTTTTTTTATCATAAAACTAAAATGAACCGACGACGTGATAAAAACCATACCAAAAAGTCCAATTTTTCAGATAAAGTTTTTCCTGGTGCGTTACTTAATGCTGCTTATTGTTCCAGATGCAAAACAAAACAATTGTGGCAAAAGTGAGCTTCATCCAACATGATTTTTTTTCTTGTGTGTGCTCAGTGTGCACACACACAGTGGGCACTGCATACTCATCAGTGTTGCCAGTGAAATTTCGAGAAAGATACATTTTAGTTTCCAAAAAGATACACTTTTTCCCAAAGAGATACATTTTGAAAAAAATTTAAGATCCATTTTTACCGTTTAACATTTATTAACATAACATTTTTATTTCATATTTAATAATATAAATTAATTTTTATATTTATTTAAGTCATAAATATTAGGTATGTAATTTTTAAAAATACATTAAGCAAACTTTAAAATTAATTATATGTAACTATCTTTGGATGTTATCAAAACAAATTCATTTTTGTAAAATTTAATATACGAGTTAAGGCGTTACTACTTACGCGATTATATTAAAAAGTTCACATAAATTCCCTGTCGGAAAATGAGTTAGCTTAAAGTTAACTCATGGTTAATCAGAAGTTAGTCAGAGGTGACTCACAAGCTAACTCATTTACATGGTTAAAGCTATTCAGTTTCTACACGCAATGTCCGCAGTACGAGTCAGTACTCACTCACACTGCGTAATTTTAAGGGAACCATAAGTTAGCTCATTATGAGTTAGCTTGTGGTGCATACTATATGTTGACTTTAATAAGAGAATTAAAAAAAAAAAAAACGTATTTTTGCTTTATTTATTTTTTAAAGAGAGACAGAGACTATTACACATATGTTTTCTTTCACTTTTGTTTTATTGCCCCTTTGTCTACAGACAAATTCTCAATTATAAGACACCAGCAGCATGCCCGATATGGTTTTCATAATTATTCTACTTTGAAAATGAGATGTATTTTACTAAATGATATTAACAAAGATAATATGGGAACTTTTGCTTATTATTTAACTTTGAAAAAGTACACAAAACAAGCAAAACTTTTTTTTTCCAAAGTCCACTGCATCACCTTTGAGTTAGCCAAACGCTAGTTCAATAGTTATCGAGAAGAAGTCAGTCGCACAAAACACAACTGACTCAATTCTGCACCAATTATGAGTTAGTTTACTAGTCAGTTGTAAATAAGTTAGCTAAAAGTCAACTAAATGTTGAGCTAGCTAATAAAAATCCGACAGGGTTGTTCTTCTAAAACTTCATCTGATCACACATATACACGAATAAGCAGACGACAGAAGAACCTAGAAAACCTGACATCAAAATACATGTTATTTTTGCATAAGTTGCTTCGTACGATCATACAATATTGTAAGCAGGCGTTGCCAATAGAAATATTTGTATATAATGGTGCCATTGTCAGATGCATTCTGACAAATACAAATGAGCTTACAATGTTCACACAGTAGCAAGACATTTTTAGTCAATTTTAATGGAATTTAACCAACGCTGTTTACCAATATTGTAAGATTTGACCACCGTCTGTACGAAGTTTATTTAGTTGTCACTGTTTTTTTTTTAGTATTAATAACGAAATAATAACTTTAAAAAACTTTGTCAGATACGAAAAGTTTAATATTTCATTTATGTACATTTTTCGTACAGATTCAAAAGTTACGAAAAATGTCAGGATTATACATGATACATGAAGTCATCAAAAGATACAAAAAAAGTATCTTTCGTATCCTAATGGCATCACTGATACGCATCGTAGTCGCAATTTTGTGTATCGCCATGATTTAGTGTAAAAAAGAATTGCAAAGGCAACTTCACTTCTATTTGCAACTGCAAATGTTTGAAGTAGGTACCTCAATCTCCAATATATTGGTGTAAAGAAAGCCATTTTACGGCGACTTTTGTCATGGCCGCCTTAGGTGTTTTCTTAAAAGGTTTTTACTACTACAGGAACCATATGAGAAATTCAAGAAGGGCGAAACAAATCCGGATTAATAAATTGCTTAATTTTCCCAAAGACCTATTGGCAACATGGAATCTCTAAGGAAGGTAGTGGCTTGTGAAAAAATCTACGCGCGAAGTTACAATTCCCTATCAAATTCCAAATACATTTTGGAGTATTTAACGGAGGGACCCGAAACACATTACCACTTTCTTTACAGTTAAAACATTGACGCTTGAAACCTTCCAGCAAATCTTTTCCCATCAGTAAGTACTTGCTGATTCATTTAAATACAATTTATGCAAAAATTATAATTTTCCTTAATACAAAATATAAATTTATGAATTTTATAGCATAGAATGTGGGAATAACTTGGTGTAATGACAAAAGGTGCAGCTATCATTTATTTAAATCGATTCATACCTAAAACCAATATTTATTATCTAATTTAAACTTTTACGATTCCAATATGATACTAAACCAATTACGTATTCTTCTTAAGGAGTTTCCAATACCATTTACCTTAACTATTTATTTATTCTGGTTCGGTTATTTAAATACATAATTATTTTTATATTCAACATAAATAAACTCGAACAACAAAGTTTCAAGTATGTTTAAAAAATTAAGTTTTTTTTTTTTTGCTTTCCTTTGTTGAAAAACCATTTGTGTTATAAATATTTAGCTAAACATACAACATTCAAACAGACAAACAACATTTCGTGCTCTTTGCAATTGTTTTACCTCAAGATTACTTGTCATTACCTTTTTTGAGGTCAGTGCACCACATGATTATAGGACCTATAATTTTCCTATAATATTCGTGTTTATGTCAAATTGTTTTGTGGGCTCAGCATGTTATAATATGAAATATAAACTACATCTACACTTGCACACTTGCATTAATATATGTGAACACGTATGTATTGATAAAATTTTGTTGTAACACGTACAATCAAAATACAACAACACCAACAACAACAACAACATAAATATATGTACATCAGAACAAGTGCAAAATGTATAATGCATGAGTTGCATACAAACAAATTCATGTTGTCGTCGTAGAGAAAGAAACGACAACTAGCAACAATGACTACAAAAACAACAAACAGCAGCAACAACAAACAATATTGCTGCTTAAACACAACTTTGGAACAACAGGAGAATTTTGAGGTTAAATACAAAATTTTAATGCGATAATTTGACCAGGCATTGTGGTCAAATTGACTAATTGAACAGGTGTGGTGGCAATCAAAAAAGGAGCCACAATTGTAACGCAATGTAAAGTGAATAATAATATTTAATAACAAACTAGGTGAATGTATGTACGCATATACTCGTAAATTTATATAAAAGCTGCATACATTTGTTCAGTGGTTTAAAGGAATTAATTGAAAATATTATGAAATAGTCACATGAAATAATTAAGGGTGATATTAAATCAATACATAATCGGTAAACTTAACTGTGTCTGAAGCTCCAGCTTCTTATACTCTAAATAGTAAGGAAGTGCATAATTATTGATAGTAAGTGACCCCTTTGAAAAGGACATCCGACTTTAAACAACGAAAAAAAAATGTGAATTGATCCCAATCCTGGCAACCGAATCGAATTTCGTTATCGATATTAAAATATTTGTTATTCCTGTATCTGTAATAAACAATTTTTATTTCGATTTTAAAATCGAAAATTTCGTTATTAAAATTATTTTAGTATCGGTATACTGATTCAGAAACTTTTATTCCGCTAAAGGTAAATTGGTTTTACATTTTAACTAACCAAACGATACAAAAATGTTAAATTATCAAAGAAGGGGTCTTATCGACTTAGATGTCACATTTTGTCACATGAAGGCAATTTTCAAAGCGACATTTTCTCTAAAATATTGTAAAAATTGTATTATCTCTGCCAAATTTATCAGCTTTTTATTTAGGATTACATCCTGTTCATAATAATAATAATAAAATAATATTAATGTATATATATTAGAGCGACTCACCAAAAAAAAAATGCTCGATGTCCCCTCCTAAAAATTAACTTTGGACTTTTTTGAGATGACATTTAAAATATTTTGGCTTCAGCTTTGACCTCTCGTGAGCTGGACCATTTTGAAAAAGGGTCTTTTTTGCATGTTTTGTTAATTTTAGAATCTGTTTCCTTACCAACATATACAATATGGGTATCATAAGAAAGTTTTTTAAATACGCGTTCAACTGTATATACAATTTGTCCAAGGACTATCATCCATGTCCTTTTTTTTTAAGGATATTCTGTAAAAAAGAACGGTTTTTGAATTTTTTGTTCGGGGTTGTTGGTAATAAAATGCCAAATTATATTGAATACAAAAAATGTTAAAATTTTGAAAAAATATTTTCAATAAATGATATTTTTAATTTTAATTAAAAAAGTGATCAAAAAACTTTGCCATTTCAGACAATGTGTAAGTTTATTTAAATAATTATTGACAATTCCCAACAACAATTCTACACAGAAAAAAGTGTTTTATCAATTAAAATAATGGTTTAAAAAGTTTTTAAATTTAATTAATGTGATAATTGAATCAATTATTTTTTTAGTTGAAAGAAAATTAAAAATTTAATTTTGATTTAATTAACATTTAAGTTGTTTTGAAATAAATTTTCAATTAAAATTTTAATTAAATAACAAAAAATCTTAATTGACTTTTTTCGTTTAAAATAAAATAATTTAAACATGTAGAATTGTTGTTGGAAATTGTCAATATTTTTTTAAATAAATTAACACATTGTTTGAAATGGCAAAGTTTTTTGATTACTTTTTTAATTAAAATTAAAAATATCATTTGTTGAAAATATTTTTTCAAAATTTTAAAATTTTTAGTAATCAATATAATTATTTTGGTAACAGGTGCAAAATCAGCAACTTGTTTCTGTGTACATGTTTAAATTATTTTATTTTAAACGAAAAAAGTCAATTAAGATTTTTTGTTATTTAATTAAATTTTAATTGAAAATTTATTTCAAAACATCTAAAATGTTAATTAAATCAATGTTAAACTTTAAATTTTCTTTCAATTAAAAAAATAATTGATTCAATTATTACATTAATTAAATTTAAGTACTTTTTAAACATTTTTTTAATTGATAAAACACTTTTTTCTGTGTTGGCACATATAATAAAATAGATTTGATACATATAGAAAAATAATA
The DNA here is from genome assembly GCA_943735925.1 of Pollenia amentaria. Taxonomy (NCBI): domain Eukaryota; kingdom Metazoa; phylum Arthropoda; class Insecta; order Diptera; family Polleniidae; genus Pollenia; species Pollenia amentaria. Next base: position 256,909,130 of record OX031006.1, read on the forward strand.
ATAAGATAAAATATTTCACAAAAAAATTATCTGTCTTTAAACCATGCAAAAATTGAAGATTTAAAATGCATTGCGTCGCTGATAGTCTGCAATTGTAGGGGTAATTGGATCCAAATTCTAATATCGTTTATAAAAAATTGTTGATTCGATATTTGACTCTTGTATCTAGGCTGTTTAATGCGGTTTCCTCTATTTGATCTTAAAAATTGGATCTTGGAGATATTTCGGTTGACGAGTGTTATTTTATGCAGATACAATAATGTCTTGCACTGTAGTAAATGCTCAAACGTGATACCAAAGACCTGTTTGACATAAAAGGATATTCTAGCATACCTACGTAGGCCATAAATGTATCGTGTAATGTTGTTGAATGTCACGTTAAGTTTACGTTTACTGGTAAAATCACAGTTGGCAAACAGTTCACAACCATAGAGTAATTTAGGCACAAGATATGTTTTAGCAATTAACATACGAATTTTAATGGGTAAGAAGGGTTGCGTTAACCATAAATTTCGCAGCATTCCATATACTTTGCCTGTGTTGTTGTTTATTTGATCACTCCATGTGAGATTATTGTTAAACATTACTCCAAGGTTTTTTACGGAATTTATCCTCTCAATACTGGAACTACCAAGAATAAGGTCAAAAATATTGCCCATTATAGCTACCTTTTTCGCTATAAGTAAGTATTTCGATTTACTCGGGTTGAGGCTTAAAGCATTTAATTTTGCCCAGACATTGATGCTGTTAAGGTATTGCATTGTTGCACCGCGGAAAACCGGAAATGACTAGTTTATTTTAATTTTCTAACTATATGTAAATAAATTTATTTGCTTATGGAGATAAAGGTTTGAATCCAGGGGCCAAATTAAAGAATTTCAACCATACATATATGGTGGCTTGGTAAAATTTTTAAATTTGGCCCCTGAAGCATGTTAGATGCTCCTAGATGGGTCAAATGTATTGCCGACCCCACTTTATTTTTTTTATCTCGATCATTTATTTCTAACATACCTACCCCCACCACCATTTCTTAAGGGGCTCCCATACAAAATGTTCAATATATACTAGAAATATATTTCAGAAAAGTCCCATAAATACCCAGAAGTCGCCCTTAGTGGGATATAATGTATGACCGACCTCAATTAGTTTTTTGTCCCTAACATTTTCTCGAGACATACTTGCCCTTTATCTCCACTACTTAGGGGGGCTCCCATACAAATATTGCGTTTTATGAAATTCTTAAATTAATTAAAATTTTTCGTCTTTTGTGAATAAAATCGTTTATGGCTTGCTTTGTTTGCAACTTAATTTTTTAAATGTCTGGAAAAAATTAGAGGCATAGATGCATTTTTCAATTGTTTATGAATTTTTAATAAACAAAAATTTTAAAATGTCGCTAAAAAATTATTTTTTTTTTTGCCAAAAAAAAAGTTATGTTCCCAAAACGACTGCGCATATTAGAAACAAGTTAACCTTTACTTAAGAGGTTTTTATTGCGGAAAACCTAAGTCGTTTTTGAGATACGCGAATATATGTTGTGCAACCTCCTCCATTTTCGAAATAACGGTATATCTCGAAAACAAGAGCTAACATAAAAAAACGATTTGCACCATTGGATTCAGCGTACCTAAATCATGTTAAAACGCTCGGTGGCCGGCTTGTCTCCAAAAAAAAAGAGTCAAATTCTAGCAAAGTGTAATTTTATTTGTTAAAAGGAGAAGGAAAATTGGATAAATGTTCATTTTTAACCCCGCCCCCAAACCAAAAAATGTAATCCCATTTCTTTGGAGTTTGTAAAAAAAAATTTTGCAAAATAGTCAGCCATGTCACAGAGTACAATTCCGCTCGGAATGATTCCTTTTGGAACCGGAGCAAACATATTTGCTTAATGATAATAAAGTATATTTTGCTAGTTTTTTGGCCTTTAAGATACATAAAACTCCCATTTCGTTCATGAAAACAAAACTGGTTTCATTCCGCAAAGTTTTTTCGTAATTTTCTGAAGCACCAAAATACGGAATTAATTCCATTTCCGAACGGAATTGTACTCTGTGACATGGCTGAGTTAAAGGTTTTGGCCGCGATTTACCACAATGTACCTTCATGGGATAAAAACAAAGACAAAAGAAATTATTTATGAAATTAAGGATATGACGGATTATACATTTAACAAAAAAAAAAAAAAAAAAAAAAACAAATTGAGTTGCTTCAAAAAATAATAAATAAAACCAATGTAAATTTGTATACGCTTAAATCTGCTCCACCTTTCTAGAAAGATTGTATGAGTTCAGTGAGGAAATTGTCAAGGTATTTCGCTCCTTAAGAGATCCTTATTTAATGCGAACTTGTGGAAAAAGCATAAGAGTTGCTTTAGTAAACAAAAGGTTTCATTAGAGGGATTTTTTTAAATTTTTTTCCCTAGAATGTAAAGAACCAGCTTTCTGACTTCGTAATTCGCAAATTACGGCATTCGATATCGATCGAAATTCCAATACGGGTGCCACGGTAGGCTAGCTGGTAGTGAGCTAGTCTATCAGTACCGGGGTTAAGGGTTCGATTCCCGCCACAGACTCTGGTCTCCTGCAGACAAGCAAAAAAGCTTCGCGGGATTTAGTGTAGGAATAAAGAAAAAAAAAAAAAAAAAAATTGTATTGTAATTTCGATCGATATCGAATGCCGTAATTTAGCCCCAGGTTACAGAACTCTTTAATGATTTGATACCTGAAAGTACTGGATCTTTTGAGACCATAAATGTCGCACTCCGTTTCACGCAAACTTACAAGAACAAATGTGCATTTGTGTAAAGTGCAGATATGTACGCGTACAAATGTGTATGCATGTAAATTCTGTTTGACTTTGAGTGTTATAGATGGCATTCAAAATGCTTTAACAAAGAATTATTGTTTTAGATCTTTTTCTTGTAATGTACAATTTGTCAGTTATGATATTTGACTGCTGACTAGTGACGATGAGTGCGTGTTAAAAAATTGTTTTATTTTTTTTTTTGTTTTTTTCTTTCTAGAATTTGGGTTCTTTTAAGGATAAGCGTCACTTTGTTAATTTGTGAGAAATATGTTGTACGAGTATGTAAAATAATTTGATCATTTGTCGACACAATCGCACACATAATTTAAAGAGTAAAATTCTTACGTGCATTTGTGGCTTTTGTGACCATAAGGTGATTTTCTTTATAATTTCGTAGGGGTTTTTTTTCAATTGAGTTCAATCTGATTCCATACAGTTCACTACCAATTGGTGCGGTTCTGTTTGGTGTGTTCAAGAAGTTCTGGTTTTGTGAACATCGACATTTAAATGTTGACAGCAATTGTAATGATTTTGAATAGACACAAAAGTACTTGTATACGAGTTGAAACGTATCGTGAGTAAATGTTTGAATACCTGAACGAACAACTTTGCATGCTCATTTGAACTGTCATCCAGATGACAGATGAAAGAAATTTCAAATACATGCACATAAATTGGATAATTTGTTACCACAGTTCAATTCTTTTGTGGTTTGTTAAATTTTTAAGCAACAATTATTTTACATCTATTTTGTATTTAAATTTTTTCTGTCGAATTTTTAAGTTATACGTTTAACAATGTGTTCCTTTTTTCACATTTGAATCAGGTGTAATATGTTGTTTTTTTTTTCTTCTATAATTTTAACATTATAAAGGAAATTATTTTAATAGTGATTTTGTTTTACGTTTTATTCCTCATTTAATTTCATAAACACGCATTGTATTCGTTTTTAATTTATAATTTATCATTAACGAAATGAAATGACCAACCTAAATGTCAGTTGGATAATACGTAATTAGTATTAAAATTGTGGCAAATATTGATTGAGAATTAGTAGTTTTGCTAAAGGTTTCTAAATGTGGTGGTGACATCTGGTTTGGCATGTCTCACAATTTTGTCCTTTTCCTTAAATTGATACAGAAGAAAAGGATGTTTTCGATAGTTAAAAAAAAACATCCAAATCCGCAAATATACATTTTTGGAGTCCTAAAAAAACTTTTCTAACTTAAAGTTATTTTTTACCGCAAGTAAATTTTAATGTATGGAATATTTTTTATTTTCATCGCTACTTTGATTTTTATATCTAATTTATTTTTTTATTTACTCAATTAGTTTCATTGGCAACTAATATTTCTTACTGTCTAGTATATGCTTAAATATGCACACCAAAAAAGGAACATTTTAGCATTAAATTTACCTTAAGCCATTCGAGAGGTTATTTTTCACGCCAACAGGATCAGTGAAATAAATATACGTATAAACATTCCCAGTAAAAAATGTGCTCCAAAAGGAGCAGGTTTAATGTATGAATTCATACCTCAAATCGCTTCAAATTATTGTATGCGTTTAGTTTTTTTTTTCTTCTCATATCAATCTCTTAACAGAATTAACCGAAACAATTATAACTGTTAAAAAATTTTAAATATTAAAACAGGGGGACTACTCTCTATTGCGATGCGAATGAAAATTGTAGCAAATCTAGTGATTGGTACCCTTTAATGCGTTTGTTAATTTGTCTTTCGCATCTTTTAATTTTTTTCTTTTCTCAAATCATCACTATTTATTTACAAGTTGGCATTTAGCTTTTGCATCGAAATTGTATTCGCAACAGAGATAGCCCCACAGGACTCTAATGACATAATGGACGATTTTATATGTTTACAAAAATTCAGGAAGAGGGCTGAGAAATTATATATTCTGTATTATGGGTTGCTTTTGATTTCTCCAACATCTACGAAAAATGAAAGAATTTTTTAAAAGTCAAGTTTTATCAAAACTAAAGAAAATAATCGATTTACTCCTACATATTTAAACCCAATTATTTGCATAAAAGATTATTTTATAAGATCTTCTTAAACTATTGAAATAACTAATAAAATGATCTTATAGCTTATTTTTTAATTACTATATAATATTAATGTATTAATTAAAAAATATGTATTACATATTTATGAATTATTCTTTTGTTTGCTTGTTTTAGTTCAAGCATTGTTATGTTTATGTTATTGGTTTTTTTACTAATAAACTCCAAATAATAAATAAATTATGCATTTTAAAACATTGAAATTACTTAATTTATAAAAAAACGTTACTAATCGGTTAACCGATCAATAGCAAAATTAACCGATTATTAACCGATTAAACCAAACCTCGGTTAATTAATCGAGCGATTAACCGATTAAAGCAAAAGCCCGATTAAATGAATACCCTAATATTTACATATTCATTAATGTTTTGCTTTTACTTGTTTAAATACTTTTTTCAATCGTTTTCGTATTATTTTTTTCGCTTTGAAACCATCTTCGTTGTCAGCACTTAAATAGCAGCTTATTCGTATATTTAAATCGTTATAATTTACTCCTGTATAAGAGCTCTCTTACTGAAGCGCTCGATCATGCGCTTTTTTTCTTAGGTACATCAAAAAAACACAAATTTTTTTCACTGGGTTGTTAAATTCGGAGATCATTCTGCGGATAGGGTCAACATTTGCCTAATTCAACCGAAAGTATTAAAGTCTAAAGGGTATACAATTTTTGGAAGAATGAATAGGAATTGAAAACTCAACTTTATGAATTAGGAATTCTACCAGAAAAAAGTGTTTAACAATTAAAACATGGTTTAAAAAGCCTTTAAATTTAATTAATGTGATATTTAAATCAATTATTTTTTTAAGCTGAAAGAAAATTTTAAATTTAATTTTGATTTAATTAACATTTTAGCTGTTTTCAAATAAATGTTCAATGAAAATTTTAATTAAATAACAAAAAATCTTAATTGACTTTTTTCGTTTAAAATAAAATAATTTAAACATGTAGACTTGTTATTGGAAATGTTCAATATTTATTTAAATAAATTAACACATTGTTGGAAATGGCAAAGTTTTTTGATCACTTTTTTAATTAAAATTAAAAATATCATTTATTGAAAAATTTTTTTCAAAATTTTAAAATTTTTAGTAATCAATATAATCATTTTGGTAATAGGTGCAAACTCAACAACTTGTTTGCTTGATATTAAGAATTTGGAATAAATTTGGTGCTTGGAGAAAATTAATAATTTTTTCTGTGCTGAAACAATTTCACCGTTTAAAAAGTTCAGCATGAAGGTGATGTTCATAATGTCCTCCGATTTTTAAAAGGTGGAAGATTAATTTGTTTTAAACGGTTTTCATACGGAGGTTAATTTATATTTGGATTCCAATGCACTTTTTAAAGACAGGATAAAATAAATTGCTTCTTTACGGATTCCAGTTTTTTTTAGCATGTACCTCATACTGGGGGTCCCAGACGACCGAGGCGTATTTCAGAATATGTCTCACTAATGAAATATATAACTGTTTTATAACACAGGGATCGTCAAACTCCTGCCCCCAACGTTTTACAAGTCCAAGTACAATACCCAGATCAAGGAATGTCTCTACTCTTTCCAATTGATGCCTATTTAGAGTACTGGACTTCTTCTGTAGAAAAATATTTAGGAAACATGGCACATATATTTGGTTCATTTGAGGATTCTATGTCACCAAGTTTTATCATAGAAGGATAAACAGATACTTGTTGCTTTGAATTTAAAAAACTATAAAAAGATATTGGATCGCTTCTAATCGATTTCCTTAACTTTAAAGAGATAATTATTGTAAGATTGGATATTTGCTAAATTGTAGGCTGATCTTGTCGCTGCGTATCTAGTATAGTCTATCGGTAGACACGACTTTTTATATTTCTTTTATTACTTAATTTTCAGGTATTTGAAACTAGCAAGTCTAATTGTATTCCGAGATGGACCACTGAATGTTTTTTGCCTTTTGATTGGAATAGATTCTCTGACGACATTAAATAATGCAAGTTCTTTGGAGTGTAAAATACGTAAATCCAAAATTCATTGGTTTCGCATTTTAATTAGGCAATTAAGGCACTTGTCATGAAAGAACGTTTGAAAATATATTAAACTCTTACCTCTTTATTGATAGGCGATTATTATGTTTAACAAACATTTATTTAGTGAAATTTTCATAGAAAATTAGTTTAGCAATACTTTATTACATTAAAAATATTTTTATGAATACGTTAGCAAGCCTTTGTACGATCTTGGATTTCAGCTACATTAACTTGCCATCTTTAGTTCCTTTAGTCCTATAAATTGATCAATCGTTTTTTAAGCAACGACTTATTTATGGGCATTCAAAAGGGTGTTAAAATTTGAAATATCAATAGTCAAAGGAAATCGCTACAGGCAGATTATCCGAGGCTTTTTGTGTCGGAAAATTGACGATTTGGACATAGAGAATATGTCGTCTTTACCAAATGGTGCCACATAGCAAGAGAAACACTGGATTTGTTAACAGAAAAGTTCGAAAATCGCATTATTCCTCGGAGGGGAGGAGCAAATTGGCCACCAAGATCGTGAGATTTGATACATTTAGACTATTTTTTTTGGGGGGATTTTGAAATCCAAAGTGAACAGCAATAATACCACAACAATTAAAGAGCTTAAAAAATATTATCGAGCAGATATCAACCATTGACATCAGCTTATTTCAAAACAAGTTGGGAGAGGGGGTCACTTCACCGACATAATTTTTCACTTTTAACCGGAACCAATTTGTAAAAAAACTTTAATAAAAATAGTATTAACATCTCAAAAAAACTCTTGTCTTTATAAAAATAAAAATGATACCTCAATTGTCAGACACCCTTTACTTCACCCCAGGAGTTGTCAGTATACCTCTTGCGGGCACCTTCCTCTAAGTGTTGCAATCTTACGAGAGTGTCTTGTTGTTAAAAATCCAATCTAGTGCCAAGCGGAACTTTAGGACTTTAAAGGTTCTGGAGAAGTTTTGTTGTGAGGACCCTTCGAAGTACTCCGGGATAAGATTTTCAAGGTTTTCACCCAAATCGCGAAAAGAGAGATCTTAAAGATTACGGATTAGGGGCTGAATTTTACTATAATTTAGAGATAAAGCCAGTATACTGGCATTTAACAGAAGTAGCATTCAAGAAGTTAAGGATATTATTGTATTGTTGCCGTTGTGGGTACCCGTCGGTGTGACATTAATCTAACGAAACACGATTAAGAATCTGTGGTACAATTTATGCGCAAAACACACCGAGTGTTAAAACAGTAATATAAGTTTGGCATTCCAATCTAAATATTATTTTGCAACAACATTTATTTATTTATTTATTTATTTATAAATATCAATTTTCTAATACAACAAGATAATATATCTTATAAATTACAGCATTAGAATCAGAACATTAAGGTATAAATATTGGATAAAGTCTCTCATCGGCTAAAGGTACGTTCAGACTGATGAAATATTTGAAAGCAAACATCAAATATTTCATAAAAGTAGTCTGAACACAAAATATTTTTGAGTATCAAATAAAATAACTGCTGATTTTGAGCAAATAAAAGTATTTGCCGGCAAACAAATATTTGTCCAATGTGAACACAAATAATCAAATATTTTAGTAATTTTTGAGCAAACATTTATTTGATATTACAAAAAAAATTGTAAGAGCAAACAACGGCAAATAATTTTAGCCATGTTCCGGATAGAAGCAATTTTTCCTGTAAGTTTTCGGATTCTTTACAATTTTAAAGATTTTTTATAATTATTAGACTTTGCTATCGTGCCGCTATTAGCAATTTTTTGCAAATTACCGCTAATTTAGCAATTTTTATAGAATTTTTGCCATTCCTTATAGTTTTAGGCAGTTTTACTAAATTTTATGCCTTGTTTGAAATATTAAAATGGTTCGCGAACTTTCGCTATGTTTGCAACATTTTTTTTTTGTTTTTCCCCTACATTTTGTTTTTTAAGCGATTTCGCAATTTCAAATATATTTTAGGGTTTGTTTCCAAGTTTGCAATTTTTCGCAAATTTTAGCCATGTTCCCGTTACCCATTGTCTTTCCGTTTTTTTATCTTTTACATTCTCCTGTTCTAACACTATAAAAGATGCTGCTCCACAGAATAAAAAAAAATAAATTAGCTTTTGCGATCATTTTTACTATTTGTGAAATATATTATTATTTTTGAACACTTTCATTAAATAATTATTTGATGCAAATATTTATTTTAGTCTGAACGCATGGCAAACATGATTTAATTTATTTTATTTGAAACTATTTGCCAACTGTTTCATCAAACAAAAATTATCAAATATTTGAGCTTAGTTTGAACATTAAACAAAATATTTTTTTGTTTCACACAGTTTGAAGCAAATATCAGAACAAATATTTTCGTCAAATATTTCATTAGTCTGAACGTACCTTAAGTAAAAAAATGGGTCGAAAAGAAATAAGCCTAAAGTTAAATTTGAAACAACTTCTATAAACAAAAAGTGGTTAATTATGAACGTTTTATTGGTAGCAGCTTCTTATAATTTATTCGCAGGGCCTCGATAAATTAAGAGGGACGCATAAGTAACGCATTTTTTCAGGAATATCTTTAAAAACTTGGAAAATTTATGCCAAAAAGACTAAGAACAGAATAATAAACAAAAGCGGTTGGTTTTTATTTTTAAAGTCAGCCTTTATTTACACAGATGCAAAGATCATGTCGAAATTGTAAGTTTTTGTGCGCGAAGGATCTTTTGCAGTTCGAAATCATTTGATAATTACTCTAGTGCAAGCAAGTAATAAGGAAAACTGCGAATAGACTATGAATTTAACTGTTTGAGATTTCTAGAGGTCTTGTGCATTGAATTTGCCATAAATAACGCTCTTTCGTATACAAAATTCAATTGTATCTGGAAAACCACAATGGTATGTAAGCAATTATTTAAAGGATTTTACACCATTTAGTGCAACATCCTACTGAGAAATGAAGTGACATCAGTACCTAAAAATCGGCCTTGTTCAAAATGAACTGATTTTTTGAGATTGCGGCTGACAAGATTTAATAATATGGAAGTCAGTAGGGACTGCGGTGCCAGCTGTCTATTGCTTGAGGATCCTTGGGGGTCACGTGGTGGTTGTGGTTTGGAACCAATTGTCACGAGAAAGGAGATCTTTAGAAATCAGCTTCGAGGACTGAGTTTTTACCACTCGCGGATCTCCCTAGGTGCTGTTACTATTAAGCAGATGCTGCAAACATACTCACAACCTGCTCCGAAGCTGGCGAATGTATAATTCTGCCGAGCTTATCACTCAAAATGCTACTTGTGTGTGCCGGTGGCGCTCACACACAGGGGCGATTGATAAGCGTTGGTTGTCAGCCAGCAGCGGTTAAGACCATAACGAGATTAGGCCAAGACGGCAGGTGTTCACGTAAATATTTTCTACTCATTGTTTCTAGACAGCAGCGAGCTTAGTTTTGAAGTCATAGTAATCTTTCTATCTGTACGTAAACATTTAACGTTTCCACTACAACTTATCCTCAAGGGTTTTTAAATCCTGTTCCGTCTCAAATCCTCTAAAAATGTTGGAGCTACCAGACTAATAGACCAACATTTAAAGCAATGCATACAGCTATAATTGCTGCCAATTTTCATAGTCATTTGTTTTTTATTTCGCTTTTATATTTTATTTATTTATTCTCATTTTATTTTCAATATTATTTTTTGTTCATTTAACAATGCGTTTCATTTTAATTTTTCTGATTGTTGTTATTAAAATTGTTGTTGTAGTTGATGTTCGCTTTAGTTTGCCGATATATTTTGTTGTTGTTATTGTAGTTGTCGTTGTCTAGGTTGCACAATCATTTACCAAATAGAGTTGAGTAAATTATTGTAATTTTAATTGAACTCATTGTATTGTAATATTCACAGATAGAAGAGTGAATGTGAGTGACTGGATGTTTGGGTATGTGTGTGTGTGTATGGATTTTTAATATTTTTAAATGCCTCTAGAATAATCTATAAAATGAATATAATAACAGATAATTTTCGTTTATATTAAAATTCATTTTGTTTTGTTATAATTTACTCGATTTTAAAGTACATAAAAACACTTAAAAAAATTTTTGACTAAAATCCAAACCGAAAATGTGATTCCAAATGAGATATCTCCCGGAAATCATTTTTTATAAAATCCTAGGCCCTGTTTCTCAAAATTACAAGTTACAAATCCACAAGTTAAATAGTTTTGAAACAAAAACAAAAATTTTAAAATTGTTAATTTTTTTTTTAACGTATTTTAATTGTAGATTTGTAACTGGTAGTTTCGAGAAACAGGATCCTAAACGAAATGACAGATATCGGTATTTAACACAAAATTAGAACAAATTGTAGCAAAAATAGCGACTTAATCTGCTTAGGAACATTTTAAAAAAATTTTTGAACTTTTAATTGCCAACATTGGTTTTTTGTAAAACACATAAGGTGCTGCGAAATATGGCCACAAAAAAACTGAAATGTGAAAAAATGAATCACAGTACACAGAAAAAAGTGATTTATCAATTAAAAAATGGTTTAAAAAGTATTTAAATTTAATTAATGTGATAATTGAATCAATTATTTTTTTAGGTGAAAGAAAATTAAAAATTTCGTTTTGTTTTAATTAACATTTTGGTTGTTTTGAAATAAATTTTCAATTACAATTTTAATTAAATAACAAAAAATCTTAATTGACTTTTTCGTTTAAAATAAAATAATTTAAACATGTAGACTTTTTATTGGGAATTGTCAATATTTATTTAAATAAATTAACACATTGTTTGAAATAGCAAAGTTTTTTGATCACTTTTTTAATTAAAATTAAAAATATCATTTATTGAAAATATTTTTTCAAAATTTTTAAATTTTTAGTAATCAATATAATCATTTTGGTAATAGGTGCAAAATCAACAAATTGTTTGCTTGATATTATGAATTTGGAACAAATTTGGTGATTGGAGAAATTTAATAATTTTTTTTGTGTATGACCCCATATTTTTAATAAAAAGTTACCACAAAAAAAAAAATAAAAAATGGGCATAAAAATTTACTGCCAGGCCCACAATATCGACAAGAACATTTCTTTCGCATTTTTATATTGAAAACAATAATAAAAAATTTAAATTTGTTTTTGTTTTCAATATAAATATAAGAAAGAAATGTTCTTGTCGACATTGTGGGCCAGGCTGTAAATTAAATATATTTGGGTTTATTTTTTATGATGAAATATTACCTCAAAATTTTTAATGAATTTTTTTTTTTTTTCAAAATTTATTTTTTGAATCTTCATATATTAAATTTGAACTAACAAAAATGAATCAAATCTTATCCTAATATTTACTTTATGTCCTGCCAGTGCCAGACAAAAAATATTTCGTCATCACGGTTTCTGTTCACATTCATATGTAGGTGTTTATCGCTCATCTGATTGTGTGAGTGCTGCAGTGTCTCTTCTCCTTAAGCGAGTGTGGCCGCCATAATTTCAAATATTTCGAGCTAATGTATTAGGGTTCAGTTCCCTCTTTTTTAAGTATTTTACCGTATATTTGCTTATCATAGTTTTTACTAATGTCACATTGAGATCCTTGTGGATATTTGAATTTTTGACGTAACTTTAATGAATTTTAACCAAAAAAAAGTTAAAATTACAAAATAAAACCACAAAGAAAATTAAATTAAAAATTTGGGTTGGGTTCTTAAAATCTCAAATTTTAAATTCCGAATTCCAAGATCCAAAGATACAAAATCCAGAATTTCGAAATCCTGAATTTTAATATCCCGAACTAATATACAGTTTTAAAAAACGCACGATAGATCGCATTGTTGGGTCTTCACCCGGGCGCAAGAATTTTTCTCCTCTATGGTATAACGAACACTGGCTTCGCTCACATAAGCTTTTTATATAGTCCGCCTTTGGCCGGGCGCAGGCATTTTCTCCTATCCCTAGAAATTTTTATACAAAATCTTATAAAATTTATATAACATTTTTTGGCTAATTTTTTATTTCTTAAAATTTGTATTTTATAAAAGTAAATAAACTTTTGCCCCAAAGTAGAAATTGTGATTTTATTAGGGGTCATTTTACATTTCCTGATATTGGCACCCACATTTTTTGATAATTATTGATACTTTGACAAAATATGTCACAGGACATGCCTACCTCGTATTAACCTTTAAGCTATAAATATACATAATTGCAACATTAATTACTGACTAACTCGTCATCGTGCAGCCTAAACGCCTGAAGCTAAAACGTTGAAATTTGGACTGGCGGTTGGTTTCCCGTCAAATCGATCCACTAAGACGGGACTTTTTAAATTTTAAATGTTTATGGGGTAAAAAGGGTAAAAACGCGTAAATTCGCTAAATAAGTAAATTCCGGAACTAAAAGAGTAACAAGAATTGAACAAATAAGTGGGCAGGTGTCTGGTACATTTTTGATATTGCGACTCTTTGGGAAGTAAACGGGCAAAACATGTATTTTGGAACTTCAACGCATCTTAGTTTTAGCCAAATAAACATAGAAATAGCAATTGTATCACATTGGTAACTTATCTAAAAAATAGAAATATAAATTTGGTACTTTTCGAAATTTTAAAGCTTAAGGGATGAATATCGTTCATATTCTTGGTACTTTTTAATAAAACATTTTTCTCCATTTATTGGCATACAAACGTATTAAATTATTGTCTCCCATTACAATATGGAAATTTATGAGGAAATCATTTAAAGAATTGGAAGTGTAGGAAATTAACAGCTTGGCCCCCGATGTCAACCACTATCGTTCGCTTGCATTTTCAATGACAAACAGCTGATTTGCGGCCCACTAACAATTTTCAGCACAACAAGTCGATCGAATATGCAAGCAACCGATTACGTAACAGTTTCCATACAAATTTGCAGTTCACTCAGAAATATTATGCGACCACAAATGTCATATTCAGTTACTTGTGTTGTAGGCATTTTGTTAAAATATTTAAAAAAAAATTCTTTACACGCAAACACTAAATATTTTTTTATTATAAAATTATTTTAAATTAAATTATGCAGGTTTTTAAATTATTTTTTATAAAATTCTATTCAAGGCGAATTCAGCTACAGGTGGTGTCGGAACTACAACAATCCAAAAACAACAGAAACAACATAGAGTTTTTTGCATTGCGTTGTTAGTGTTTACGGTCCAAAATGTCAACCATTCCTAACGAAACACAAATAAATCAAAACAAAGTGGCTCGAACTGTCAAAATCAGATGGCGATTCGACACCACCTGTAGTGGAATTCGCCTTGATTCTGTTCTATATTTTTAGTTTACTTCTTTGTTTGTTGTTTGTTTACTCCTTTGTTTTCGATTCTGATATGGTTGTAGCCAGAAATCTATTTGTTTCTTTAATTTATTTGTTTTTTTAGCGTTTGATTTATGGAATTGATGATGTGGCAATTCAGTCATTTGACAATAAATAAATGAATTCCGTTAGACACGTAAAACCTGTCGACCGACAAGTCGATAGTTAATGGGCCGCTTAAGAGACCGATAATGAGTGACTTGTTGTCGCTGGATTAAGTTGTCGATCGACATCGGGGGTCTGGCTGCAAATTTTTTTCTTTGCTTCTTCCCTTCTACATGTGGTACTTTTTGAATTTTCTCTAATATTAAACTTAGAAGCATAAACATATAGGCGCAGGGTGCTAAGTGAATGAAATGTTGGTACTTTTTCGTCAAAACCTAGCAACATATACTTTGGCATATAAATATGTCCATGAAAGATTTTAATCATATCACTCCAAGGACTCGTACAGTTCTTAGGCATCCTTTTACCACAATTCACTTTAAAATAACTCGAGAAATAAATTGAAAATAATAATACTGATAATCTAAATCGCGTCATTATAACCAAAAATATTTATTTTTTTTTAATTCCTATGCTAATCCCGCAAAGCTCTTCGCTTGTCTGCAGGAGACCAGAGTCTCTGGCGGGTATTGAACCCGCAATACCGGCACTGATAGACTAGCTCGCTACCAGCTAGCCTACTGGTGCTGTACAGTGGTCTTTATAGTTAAATATTTGTAAAAAAAATCGAATTGTTCGTTTTATACTAGAATTGCTAAATGTTAGCTTTTTTATGCACACGGGGCTTTAGAGAACGTAGTGAATTCACCCGGTATTAGGAACATCGCAATGGACATTCTTGGATAATATTTAAAGCTTACACTTCTACTGAACTTTGCTAGACAAATCCGGTAATTTCGTCTCAACCATCCGTCATGGAGAAAAACATTCCCCGTCGAATGTCCTAAGAAAAAATATTTACAAAAAATCAAATATTTCTCCAAGTGCATATGTGTAATATTGTACGTGAACAGATCCGTATTATATATACATACATATCGTCACCTTAAATGCAAACGGACGTAACTACACGAAAATTCCAAATGGAGTTTTTGATTGGTTTTTATTCATTTTATTAAACTACATGCTCAAGCATGCGATCAAAAATGACGATTTTATTAAAGAGATTCAAGCTCCAAGAAAATCTTGTTGTTACGGATTTTGTTAAGTTTTTTACTTCTCCTGTAAAAAAAAAAATTAGTTACGTTTGTCTGCATTTAAGGTGACGATATACATATATAATTATTTTTTATAACAAAATTTTTTTCATGGTATAATTTTGATTGGTTTGTTTGTACACGCACTTTTGGTAAACTTTGCATGTACTTGGTACGTTTGTATGAGAATTTGTTACATGGTTTATTTTACTGGTTGGTTGAATAGAATCAGTTTATCCACACACACACACTTTTACATGCAATACTTACCAACATCCTCGTACATACATATCTACTTAGTTGCACTAGAATGACATGCAATGCCAGGCCATGCCAATTGTATTATAATATTTCTTTCTCGGTTTTAACTGACTCACTATCACTAGTACTACGTATGTATTTACTAAACTCGAACAACTACAATTACAACTATACAACTACAGCTACTGTTACTCCATCACACACTCTTTCTGCTACTCCCATTGTAAATGTTGCACTTGTATGCATTTTGTTATGTGATTTTTTGACATGTTGACAGTTGATTATTCTGACAATTTAACTGGTTTCACTGTAAATCAGTTTCAAAAATATAAAGTTTTCGGTGTGTGTATGTGAGGATTTTTTATGTAACAAAATTGTAATTTTCATATTGTTATTGCAACAGAAACTAATAATTGTTCTACCGCATTCTTGTATTTATGCGTTAAATTATTACTCTTATTTGTTGTATTCGCAATCAATAGATTTATAAAAATTTCCCCGAAAAATTTTGTTTTTAGTTACCAATTGTAAATTAATTTTGAATTTTGAAAAAAAAAACTTGGAGTTATGTATTTTTAAAAAAAAAAAAACAAATGATACATACATGTTATTAAAAATAACACAGGAGCTTTTAATTTTCCTGAAATAAGAATAACTGATCCTTAAGCTCGATTCACCCATGCGTTCCGAACAATATTTTTGTCCGGACAAAATTTGTTTTATATTGAGTTTGACGTCTTTCTTTTAAGAGAGAGAGAAATTATTTTGTTCGGAAAGTTTTTTCTTGAATTGGTTTAATTTTAATTCTTGTTCGGAACAAAATGAACTGAGATATCATTTTTTCAATTTGTACTTAGAAGTTGAACTGAGCTGCCACATCAAATAATGTTTTGCATTTATATTATAACAATTGTTTTTTGCCGAATAATTAAGTAAAAAATAAATACCTATAATTAAAAAAATCAATATCACTTTCCTTTGTTATCCATTTTCTTTAACACACTCTTAGAAAACAAATCAATATTAGTATTTTACTAGTCGTTGTGCCATTTTTTTCCATTGTTTACATATGTAAACAACATGGTAGCTTTGTTTTTCCGGACTAATTTTCCGAAATGGGTGAATCGCTCCGCAGAAAACTCTCAATAAAAAAATTATTCTCCGGACAAAAATATTGTTCGGAACGCATGGATGAATCCACCTTTATTTATTTTAATTTGCTGTTGATGATGGCGTCATTAGTTTTTTTTTACCAGCTCTAGTTTTAAAGATTAAGTGACATTTTTACATACTTTACGCCATTTTGTATTATTTAAATTTCAATTTTAATTTTATTTATTTTATAATCTTTAAGCCATAAAAAGGCCTAACTGATTACAGTAGAATTGCTTGTGGCAGTATAGTTATTGACATTTACAACTGATTATTTATACAAATTTATATTAATTATATTATAAAATAAATCTCTCTCAATCATGGGTATGAATTCTTCCTATAACAATAAAAAATTATTGCAGCATCACCAAATTATAGAACTGAAATAAGTTTATTTTTAAATTCTTTAAATGAATAAGCAAAATGTCTATCAGGATAGGGTAAGATATAACTCTAAATCTTACAAACTCTAACAATAAAAGAACGTTGCATCATTAAAACAAAAAAAGAACGTTGCATCATTAGCTTTATAAAATAACATCATTATTCTAACTTTCAAAACATCTTCAAATGAGCAACATAAAAAATCTGTTATATAGGAAGTTACATGGTCACGCAGCCTAAGCCTACACTCATTGAAAAATGCGTCTTCATATTGATGATGCTCTAACATCAGATTTGTGACACCAATGCTATTACAAATTTCATCAATGATGCAAAAAGTGACATCAATCCAATGACGAACGTCATGCTAAAATATTTCCATATTTTATGCGTCATCTATGTATGACTACAGTGACATCAATTCGACGCCACATTTTGTGTACACAGATAGAAAAGGCATCATAAAGCTGATGTATTTTGACATCAGTACAAACAAGCTGTCATCAGTGCGATGAGAAACTGTCATCAGTGCGATGGGGGGTTATCGCGTATTTCGATTCGAAGGAAATTATTTACGACTTCGAATAATGTGTACTTTGAACTAGGATTTTTTCATTATTTGTTTCAAATGAATGGATGTTTTTATACTTTATCCCTTTCAAAACAGCTACCAGTTATTTTTGTTAAGAAATAATTGCCAAATGTGATTTTTTTATTAGAAACGGTCATGTTCTGAAATTGCAATCAAATGAAATTTTAATCGATGGAGATTTTCATTTAATTTTTTTTAATGAGCTTATTTTTTTCCTGATTTTAATAGTAGAAAATATAAGTGGCACTTAAAGTAGAAAGTGCATAACATCACTCGGAATCGATTTCAGAACATGACTGACAAAGTACACACAAGTAGTTTTAGTATTTATAAAAACTAGAATTAAGGTTAAATGTTCTTAATTTACATTATTTCCAGTATTATATTTTAATACATTGAAATACACATAGGAATTTTAAATATTTTTAAAAAAGAATTTATGGAATTTACTGTAAGAAAATGGCGTGAATTTAAGAAATTTGAAATTTAACTTTTTATAACCTGTCGGTATGTATAGTTGTTTAATGTCTTTAAGATAATAATTTGGCAATATTTTTAATATATAAAAAAAACTTTGACCTCATTGAATGTGCGTTCTGAAAAAGGAATTTGTTTATATTCGCCATAATATTATACAAAACATTTCAAATAGAATAATTTTGAAACAGTAATTATAACAATTATAAATTTAAAATACAATTTACAAACAAGAAAAACAATGTATTCCCCTTTTTATAATATTTTTTATACACATATGTAAATTAGAAAATATTCACAAAAAAATGCATTTCGTATGTCGCCAATAGTTTCCAATTTCGCTAAACTAAACGCCGTATCACCAAACGTAAATTTCGACCGCTAAAATTAATAAAATTCGCCAAATTTTACAGCCCTCCCACTGACAGTTAAAAAGCGGAAAACAATTTAATTTTTCCTTTTTCATTATCAGAGAAGACTAAAATGCTTCTTTTGGCTGCTTTGCTTTTATTTAGCTGTTTTTTATGAACCCTGCTGTTTTTTCAATGGTGGTGCTTTTTTTTGCTATTTTAGGGATTTTTTGCTTAAAATTACCATTTTTGCATTAAAAACTCTTATGTGCACACACTTGTTGCAACTTTTTTTGCAACTCTGCTTTAAAATTAAAAAAATCTACAGAATTCATAGTAGGCTGGTAAAAATTTAGAAAAAAATGCCGAAAGAAAAAAGTAATAAAAATTTATTATTAAAGATGATAAAAACCTATGAAGGAGTCTTCAGGATTGAAGAAAACTGGCTCTTTTGCAATATATGCTGCTGCAAAATCAATAGTTCGAAAAAGTGTAATGTGGAACAACATATAAGATGTGGGAAACACCAATTGGCGTCTTCTAAGCAAGAGAACCGCTCACAAAAACTAATCACGGAATATCCAGTGGCTTCAACTGCAACAACATTTCAGAAGGATCTTTGTAAAGCATTGTTAGAATCCAATATACCAATAAAAAAAGTTAGTTGTCCCAGTTTCAAAAATTTCATTGAGAAGTATTCTCAAATGTCGGTTCCGTCTGAAACTTGCATTCGACAGAAATACATACCAGAATTGTATAGGGAATATATAGATAAAATACGTGAAGCAGCCAAAGAAAAATATATATGGATTTCTGTAGATGAAACCATGGACAGCGAACAGAGATATGTTGCAAATTTTATTTTTGGAGTCTTAGAAGATTTGAAATTCAGTAAATCTTATTTATTGCACATGCAAGTACTTGAAACAGCAAATGGCGCATCTATTGCAGCATTTTGTAATGATTCGTTACAAATATTGTGGCCTGATGGTAAAGTAGAAAGGAAATTGAGTTTAGATTGATATTAATTTTCTGTATTTAGGCATAAAATATAACAAAGTGTTACTCGTAGTAACAGATGCAGCTGCATACATGTTAAATGGAATATCTTTTCTAAAAGCAATGTATCCGAAAATGCTTCATTTGACATGTTTTGCACATGGCATCCATCGACTAGCTGAATTCATTCGAACAAACTTTCAAATAGTCAATAAATTGATTTCCAGTGTTAAAAATATTTTCTTAAAGCTAAATAGAGCTATTCATATGTTTTTAAAAATATATGTTTAAAAATATTTACAGGCACCGTGAAGAAAACAACTGTTTCTAAAAATGTTTCCTAATGTGGTACTTCCACCGTCTCCATGCCCAACTCGTTGGGGTACTTGGTTAGAAGCGGCAATGTACTACGCTGAACATCTTGCAGAAGTTAAAGCCGTTGTTTTAGAACTTGACAGTCAAGACTCAATTGTGCAAACCAAAAAATTATTTGAAAGCTCCGAACTAAGTTCTCAACTTGCATTTATAAAATACAATTTTACAAACATTTCGGTTGCTATAAAAAAATTGCAAACTAGGGGATTATTTATTTAAGAGAGCACTAACGCTATATCAACAGTTTTTGATGGACTATGCAAGATCGAGGACCAACAATATAAAAAGAAATTTGAGGCACTATTAAAAAAAAAATACCGGTTATCAGCAGTTTTTGGAAATAAAATATATTTTAGAGTCTGGTACTTTTCCAAAAGATGAATATGTAAAAAGTTTGACTTCGAATGAAATTCTCAAATTTAAATTTGCACCGTCAACCTCTGTTGATGTAGAACGAAGCTTCTCTTTATACAAAACGCTTTTAGCAGATCGACGTAAAAAATTAAAATTTGGAAACATAAAAGCCCACATGATAGTATATTGTAAAAATTTTGATGATATGGAAGAATTAGAATAAAACATTTTTTAAGTGCTTGTTTTTGCTGTTTAATAAATTTTTTTTTGCTTTTTTTATAATTTCTTTTTGCTGTAAAAGTATTGAATATTGCTTCTTTTTGTCTTCTCTGTTCATTATTTATAACTTTGAAATATAAATTGCGTTTATTGTAAAGGACAATTCAATTTATTTACTTTCAATATACTGAATTTTGTATGGAAATTGGACGGGTTTAACTCTTATAAGATAAAATATTTATTATGAAAAAATCTCAAATAAATAAAAACTTTTAATTTACGAATCTAGTTATGTTTTTAATATGTTCAAGAATTACAAATCTTGCTTTATTTTCTTAATTTGTAATTAATATTTTCCCATTAAGTGCAAATAACCTTTGTTTTACAATGCAACCTAAAATAAATTTTTATGGTTTTCATAATTAAGAAACGGCATTTCTCACTTGGTTATATTTTTTTAAAAGTTTCATGACGTGCTGGCCTAAGCAACCAGCGAAATGCGCATAGAAACTAGCTTTCCCACAACAATAAATTTCAGTGTTTTCATTAAAAAATTGGGATTATTAGCACATCATTAATAAATGAATTAATTAATATTTTTTCACATTTGGTAACTTTTTCAAAAATTTTGGTTGTAAAAATTTCATTAGTCTTGGCAGCACTTTATATTAGATTAAAATGCTCAATTTGTAATTTTACTCTCAGAGTGACACTGCCAACGAAAAGTTCAATCTTTTTTGTACTTGGTTTAAGAATTTTTTACTTACTTTAAGAATTTCCCATTAAGGATTGTTTTGATTTAGTTTAAGTGTGATTCGTACTTGAATTTTTAAGTACGACTCGTACTTTAAGTATAAAAATAAAAAGCTTAATTTATCCCGAGTGTTTTTCTTTGTGTGTAGACTATAGCTATATAGACTAGCCCACTACTATTTAGCATATTTTATTTTTCGACGTTTTAAATGATGTATTGAAAATTGTCTGTCAAAGATTTAAATATTGAAAAAAAAAAAATTAAAAACTCAAGATATTTTTAAAAATATTGCTATAAGAATATTTGCATATATTGGGGGGATTCACAAGGTGTGCTATCAAGTCATATCGTCATAATGTCCTAAATAATATTTTACAATTGTTTAAAAAAAAAATATTTTTTTATGTTGTTTGAAACACAACAATATTTTTTTTTTAAGCAATTGTAAAATATTATTTAGGACATTATGACGATATGACTTGATAGCACACCTTGTGAATCCCCCCATTATTAGAAAACTCAACTTCTCGATCTTCCAAACCTGTCTAAAAATTCAAAATCGGACGAATTGTAATATTGCAAAATGTTTTCGTCTATGAAGTCTTGAGTGAATTTTATGGATAAGTTCAGATTTTAAAGGTGCAAACGAAATTCTGAAAATTCCAGTATTACCCAATCAACAAGGTCTACTACTTAAGGTCATTTTAAAAGAGTTTTTAACTGCCAAACTGTATTATTAATAAGTATTTTTCATCAGCCATCTATTAATAATATTTAAAGACTTTCATTACATTTAAAAAAAAAAGCGTAAATCAACCAACTCATATGATAATAAAGCTTGAGCATTATTATTATTTGCCTTTAAGAAACCAAAATTAAAAACGAAATGTAAAAAAATACAAAATTTAAATGCCATCATGTTTAAATGTAGAAATCCACATTCAATGACCACCGAATTACGCAGAGTGAAGAAAATTGAATAATCTTCATAGAAAATAAATGTTTAAACGCTGTTGCATATCTGTACACACGCGTACCGGTATGCTGAGCACTGTGCCTGTTGCAAATTCGCATAGTTGCCAGTCTAATTGCCTTAACGATAAATCTTGTCAATTAAATTATTATTTTTAAGCAACAAATGTCTTTTTTTCTCTATAGTTTTTGCGATTTCTTTTTTTTGTTAGTCAGACTCTCTACTTAGTCGTTTGTTACAGCTGCAAAATGAAGAAAAAATATTTTTAAAAAAAAGATCTAAAATACTCATGCAACTATAAATGAACAGTTGGTTTGATTACATGTTAAATGCGGGAATACGAGGTATTTGCGCCATTCGTTGCATTTAAAAGAAACAGAAGTGTTAAGACATTTGATTTCTTTTGATGGCCATAATCGCGCGTAGATACATTTAAACATTTCCTCTGATAAATTACTAACACTTTAACGGTTTTTAAAGATCTCTATTTTTTTTTTTTTTTTTTTTTTTATTTACTTTATACATTTTAATAAACATTATAATATTGTTGCCAAAGCATTTTGTAAATTGTGTGTACAATATAATTATGAAGATTAAACGAGTGTTCTGTGTTGGTTTGAATTATAAGGGAGGCTTAGTACACAGAAAAAATATCTTAAGAAAATTTTTAACAACACAGTTTGTTAAAAATAAAATATTAGGTCAACAAACTTTTTATTTGATTCAATGAAAAATTTTATCAAAGTTGCACCTTGCAAAATAGCACTCAATAACACACATTTAATAATGAAATAAGTAAATATTTCTTCATATTCAATAAAAAAAATATATGAATCAAACTAAAGACAGTATTTGTACAACTCTTGTCCATTTTTTTGCAAGTAAGACATGAGTGTTTGTAATTCTCATTCGCTTTAAAGTTTTATTTATATAATATCATTAGTTTTTCCTAACTGGGCTACCTAAACAAGGGCGGCAAGCGTTTTTTTAAACAAGAAAATTCTATTTCAAATACATTTTCAGTAAGACAAATCGACATAGCGATTTGTCAAATAGGATTTTCCAGCCGGATGGTGTCGAATTCGCGTTCTAAAGGTTTTTTTATAAACTTTATGCAAATGAAAAGTTTTGACATACAAAAAACGCTTACCGCTCTTATTTAGGTAGCTCAGAAAGTCTGTGAAAAAATGTTTCCTGATGATCTGGCCTAAGCAACCAGTGAAATGCGCATAGAAACTAATTTATCCACCAGCAAACAATTTTAGTGAATTCATCAAAGAATAAAAATTGGGAATTAAGCACATCATAACAAATAAATAAATACACATTCGATAAATATTTTGTTTGATTAATTTATCATTTCAAACAATTTATTAACAAATCACGTAAATCTTTTGTTAAAGCTCAGTTAGGCGAACGTTGCTGTAACAAAAAAAGTACATAAAAATTTAATTGTACACAATGTATGAATAAAATAAGGTACATAAAAGTCTTATGAATATATGAGGTGAAAATCAGGCACTTATTTGTTAAGTTAATATACTATTTGGAATTTTTACTTCATATCAGCATGAATTTGTCGATCTTAACCAATCCTTTGTTTGTATGAGGCTTGATAATTTTGGCACTTGTAGTCTGTTTATTTTCTTATAGACGGTGGTCAGATGTTACAATATTGTAAGTTGGCAATAAAAATGTTTTTCTGACAATGGTGCCATTGTCAGCTGCATTAATTTTACACGTCTGCCAAATATAAATGAGTGTACAATGTTCACACAGTAGCAAGACGTGTTTCGTCAATTTCAATGCAATTCAATGCTGTTTACCAATATTGGAAGATCTGACCACTGTCTATACGAATCTTTAGTTTTTATTATATTTTGAGAAGAAAAAACTTTTTCCACATTTGCAGACGAATGTGGAATGGATAAAATTCCAGCAACGATTTTAGAAATGCAGGAAACATATGGACATTCAGCTCATTTTGTAAATTAGCTACTGCCGACCAAAAACTACAAATGATTTCAATTTTTAAAGACTGCAGTTGCTCGACATCAGCAAATCTCTAAAGGCCATTATTACAACTTACAAATAGTTATTTTTAGGATGCTATCTGACAGATAAATAGTTTTTGGTTATTACAAGTTAACATTAACCTAAAAAGTGACTGATAAGCTAACATCAGGTTTGTCCTCATGGTAACTTTACAAGTGAACTTTAAGAACTTGAAGATGCCATATTTTCTGCTGAAGATATGGTAACTTTAATGACAGTTTTATGCCATATTAAATTATTTAAACTTTTAAAATTAAAAAAATGGACAACAGACGGCGTTTATTTTATTTAAATTAGATAATAAACCGAAATAAAGCACAAGATATAAACTTTTGTTTTCAATTAAAAAATTAAATAAAACTAAGTCGTTGCCACTACGTATTTTAAACAACCAAAAGTAGTCGGTATATACTGCAATGTTGCCACAGTATATAAATTACATTTTTTATTTTATCGGACAGTTGTCATAATGCAAAAAACTTATTGGTCACTTTATCGTTCAAGATAGCTATTGTTCACGTTAACTATCCGCAACTTTATCATTAGGTTGTAATAATGGCCCTAAATTGATTATTGATTGAATCAAAATTTGCAATTTCATTCGGGAAAATTTTTACAAGAAGAGGTTCAATACTACTTTTTTTTACCTGAAATAATATTTTCAGGAGTACATTTATGGAACAACATTAAAACTTCGTGATTAAAGTTGACTTTGATTCTCAAAACTTCGCAAAATTTTATATAAAATTCATTATCAAAAATTATTTTCGGGAATGAAATATTTTATTAATTAATTCATTTATTAATGATGTGATAATAATCCCAATTTTTGAATGAAAACACTGAAATTTATTGTTGTGGGAAAGCTAGTTTCTATGCGCATTTCGCTGGTTGCTTAGGCCAGCTCGTCAGGAAACTTTTTCCAAATACTTTAGAAAAGCTAAAAATATTAAAATTGTTTTGCATTTTCTTTAATTTCTTAAACAATATCAATATTGATATTATTTGTAGAAATATATAAATCCACTTCTGTTCCGCAATAAATTACTTCAAAGGGAATGTGATTTTTGTAAAACATTTTTATTCATGAAATTACGTTCTATTTGGCAGAACAAAAATGTTAGCCTTTGTAAAAATACATGCATTCGAGCATCTTCTGATTGCATTTCTAAATTAACCATGTAAATAACTTTAAGTGCATATTGCATAAATAGAAAATGCTATTTAAAAGAAGGATTTTTAATTCCAAATGAAAAAAATAATAATTAAAAAAAAATGTAAGGAAAAGGACTCAATAATTTGTTTGCTATACTAAAATTTTAAAAAGGGGGAAATATCCCAGCAAAAAATGTGCTCCAAAAGGAGCAGGTTTTATATATGAATTCATACCTCAAATCGCTTCAAATCTGCTGATGGGATGCCTGATTTTTGTATTTGGTGTCCCCGGTTTGGAGGACTATTTTCTGCTGACAATAAGCGCTCCTTTTAACCTAATAAAACACGCAAACAAAGCACTCCTAAAGCGCTTTTTTAAGGGCTTTTTTTTACTGGGATGATAAAAAAAAAGTACAATTGTACCAACTTTACCATCCCTGTTTTATACCGTTGTTACGTGACATTTGTAAAACAGTGATGGGTTGAATGCGGGTATTTTCGCTCTTTTTTGTTTGTTAATTTTTTCCGTATACCTATGGACTTTCGATATAACTACTTACAATACAATATATTTCCATATGTGACAGCGCATAGAGAAAGGGACCTAAGGGTAAAAAAAATCAATTTTCACTTTTTTTTTTGATGTGGACAACATCTGAGCATTGAATGAGACCGATCCCATGTACCAAAAGTGTTCCCTCCCAGAGATATGCGCATTTTATGAAATTGAAGTCGACGATTCTAAGCGCAAATAGAAAGGGACCTAACGGTAAAATTTATTTATTTTCATTTATTTATTTATTTTTTTCCTTATGAACAATTTAAAAAAATAGAAAAATCATTTTAATCGAGGGTGCTTGCGAATTGGTTCCTTAGAACTTGACGGTACCGGTCCTTTTTTTTTTTTTTGATTTCTTCTTAACGTCTGCTGAGGAGCAACCGAATCTTTTTTTGAATCGTCAAAACATAAGCCCCGGATCTCTTTGTACAAGTACCATTGACGCTTAATCAATAACCCTGGTGACGGAATTATAATTGGCTTGTCATCGAAACTGGTATTGTTACTCAGATGTATGTTTTTATTTATGATGGCTGAATTCGCAACAGTTTACATTGCACTCGTGACTGAGCAATAAATACAAACTGATGATACTTCGATATTCCAATTAAAGTTTTATATTTAGTGGAGAAGTATTCGTCCCATTTTCTCCACTCAACAACAGGCTCACTTGAGTTTGGAAGTCGAATAGGTACAGGAACATTAAATCGATTACGAGATGATTTTCTAACACAATCAACTACATCCATGAATCAAAACTTTTCCGTTTCTCCCTTACAAACCTGCTTCGTTGAAAGCTCCATTTTTTTATTGGGATGCTACTGCAGTTAAATTTGTTCTGTCAGAGTTACATAAGACTAGAGATCGCTTTGCCGAATTTCGTGAAGATCGATCTGGATCCTAGCACTGGACCCACTATCCGAAAACTCTCTAGTACGCCTAAAATCGTAGCGAATTATGCTTTAGTACTAAAATGTTGATTTAGTTTAACAAATTCAAAATCACACTACTTAATTTTATGAACATCGGCTTATAATTTGATACAGGTTCCACATAAAGAACGCTCTAGGATAACATTTTAATGTGCCTTAAACTTAAACAAGTTGTGATTAAGTAGTAAAATTCGGTCTAATTTAGTTTCTAAATTCACTATGTATAAGTCGAATATAAAAGCCCCTGCTGAAAATCATCACTTTAAAATGCTTCAAGGCGAAAGAAACCACGTAATTGTATTACAATTAGGTCCAATTTTGATATATATGATTAGAAATAAAATTATTAAACCTTGAGGTAATCCGCCCATAATTAACCAAAGGTCCCATATATAGAGCGTACTCTCGGAATTGAACTATAAGCGACCAACCAATTCTAAAAATGGTGTTCATAATTTATCATAGATCACATATAAAGCCTGTTTAAATATTCCAAGTTTCGGTGGAGGGTATCAAAGATTCAGCACAGATGAATATACCATTCTAAGCTGTTTAAACTAAATCTCAAACAAATATTTGACAATGTGCTTATTAGTTTCACTTTGTTAAGTTATTCATACAATAGCAAAAAAGGAAAAAAAACCAAATAAATCAAAATTCTCACTTTGATCTTCTCTTATAGGAATAAACACATTCACTGCCTTCCAAATTTATTTTTCCCAGAAATTATTATCTGTGATGAAAAAGGGATGGGAAGGGTAAAATTTAGTTGACTGGTTGGTTGGTTGGCTGCTTGACTGCACGATTTGATAGATGACTTGAATGTGCATTTGCTTAGTTAATTTGAAAACTCCGAATTCTTTCGTTTCGTTTATTTTTTATTTTTTTTGTTCTTTTTTGTATGTATTAATGCTACTTGCAACATCTTAATCTTATGCAACTAAATCTTTGACTTCTTTAGCGCCCTCTGTCGAGTGTGTAAGCAAAAGTGAATGAATATGAATGAGAGTGTATGGGTGTATGTACGAATTAGTGTGTTTATTTGTTTGCATTAATTTTCAATAACTTTGGACGATTGTATGGTACGAGTAGAAAACCCAGACCACAAGCAAGTGCAATGCAGTGCAAAATCCATAAATTTCCACCTTGTCAACTTTTGATATTAATAAATTACCAACAAAGAGCATAATTAATTAAATTTGTAGTACTACAAACGGAGTTCTTCAGTGTTCGTGTATGCATTATGGGTTGCATCTAGTCATATAGAACTTTGACCATGTCGCGTCTATAATTCCTGTATGTTGTTGTTGTTGTTGTTTTTGCTACTGAAGCATAAGTGCAAAAGTAAACTCACGACCAGTGAATCCGTCCACTAGAAGGCCCCTAGAATTGTATATGTGAGTGAACGAACGATTGTGTGCACGCATAGTTTACGCAAAAGTGGCATCATTTATTTCTGTTACCCATATTGCTCTCACTTTGTCGTCTATGTGGAGGCAAGCAGAGGCATTTATTGCCTTGGACAAGATGTGCAATTTATACAAAAAGATGTTTGTATTATTTGCTACTGTTGTCATCAGGATTCGAAACTATGTGGAGCCTTGTTGTCATTACGAGCTGTTGCATTTACAACTTAAAACCGTCGGACATTTTATATTCGTTTGTTAGTTCGTTGGTAGTGTTGTTGTTTAATTTGTCTTATGTACCGGCGATGCACAGTGAGGTTTCAGGTGAGAATGGTAGTGATAATTAATATTAAATATGTTTTGATGTTGGTATTACGTTCATATCTGCTAATTTTTGGACTTTATATGTTATAGAATTTAAGGCGCCAAAAGAAGTTTTACAGTTGGCTGACGTGTAAAGGGTCACAGTGGTGGAGTCAACTTAAAATATTAAAAAGGAAAAGGTAATTATAATTGTAAAAAGTAATCTCTGTTCTATTTAAAGGATATGCCTTCTTTGTGAAGCACCATACCTTAATAAATAGTTACTGTAATCACTGACAGTAGCTATTTAGCTATTTCCAAGATATTTATTGTCAAAATCTTTTCATTTAGACATATTATTTGCTCATTGCTTCTCATTCACACATTTGCCTTTTAACTGGACCCGTGAAAAGGTTGAAACTTGATGAGTTGAACTCGTGAGAATACTTTATCGTTTTTATCCCTTTTAAATTGACCGTCAAGTTAAAATGGGAAGTAAATTTATTTATCACTTTCCAAACGTCTGGATGGATTTCGACATTTAAGCTGTCGTTAGATATGTCTTAAAAGCCCAAATATTATTAGGGCCATTACACTAGGGCGCTGTTTACAATGCTAAACTGGATCCAGGCTCAATGCTCGGCGATACGGCTGAACGCGGCACACGGCTGGTCGACCCGTGATCATGGCCACTCCATAATTGGGTGCTATATTGTCCCTGAGGTAGTGGACTACTGCTAACCGGAGCCTTTTTTTGGTGCGAGGTACGCGGCACATATAGCCCACGGAAATGCGCTGTCGGTCATGGACACCTTCCATGAACCGGCCCTAGGGGTATACACTGATGGTTCGAGGAAGGGTGAACGAGTTGGCGCAGGTTTCTACATAGAGGAACTGGGCGTAAAAGTTTCCTTTAATCTGCCGGATGGATGTAGTGTCAGGCGGAAATCTCGGCTATAAGGCGGCCAGCAAACTGGTTAAAGTATTATTGCGCATCGGTATATATACGTATATTTACTGATAGCAAGGTTGCCATTGCTTTTCTTGCGGGTGTCTACACGACATCTAGGTTAACTGTAGAATGCCGGATGTCTTTGAATGAGATTGCTGAGCATTTAGGGCCCGGACTGCCCGGGAAACCAGATAGCATATGAACTGTCACTCAGCAGGCGCGAGTATTATAGGATTGCGCAAGAGGGATGGACCTGTGAGTCCACCTGCTCCATATCCAGGGCACTTTGGCCTGGTGATAATGAACGGAGAACTAAATCTCTACTTAGGTTCAGTAGGGACCAAATCAGGAATGTGGTGCCGGTTGTGACTGGACACTAGCCTGTTGGGACTCATGCTAGGAGAATGGGTCTGGAATTCAATGACTACTGCAGAATTTGTCATGATGAGGAGGAAGAGGAGACTGTGCTTCACTTTCTCTGTCAATGCCCTGGGTTACGGGGCATTAGGGAAAATACCTGGGACAGCCGGTGATTTCCTGGTTGGAGGATCTATCTACAATAGAACTTAGATTGCTTCTTCTCTTCATTAGGAAGCAAGTGGCCTGAGATTATTTATAATGTCGTATAGCCAAATTTCTCGGATCTTTTACGGGACAGGATTAGGGACTTTATGTGTAGCCTGACCCTCACATAGTGAGACATACAGGCTGCACAAAAGATCCTCTGGGTCATAGTGCTTACGGCCTTCTATATATACAATACAATGCACAGTAAAATTCTCGCTAGTTTTTCACCAATTAAAGCATAACTCAAAAATAAAATCAGTTTTAATTAAAAATTTGATCAAGTTAGTTAAACGTTTAGTCAATTGAATTAAACGTTTAATCATTTTTAAACAGTTAATGCCATAAATTGTTCTTCTAACCGATTACAAAAGTTGTAAGTTCGCTTTCAGATTAATGTGTTTTATTTTATATTATAAATCAAACCTCACGATGAATCACCCGATATATAATAAAACTCATAATCCTTATAAAATTCGCAAATTCGGCACAATCAAACTAATTTTAAAATTATAAATAATAAAAAAATTTATTATTTAAACTTCACCTGAGTACTAGGTCACATTTATTGTGCGTTCATTAATATTATTTCTCTCCCACTTTATCTTAACACAAAAAAGTACCAAATCAAATATTTCTTTAATCAGTTCCATACATTTTTTTTGTATGAAAGTTAACAACCTAATATCCCCAAATTCAAGATTTAAGATAAGAAATTAAACATTTCACCCAAAAAAAGTTTATAATTTTGAGCTGAAAATAAAATTTAAAAAAAATCTATATATACATACGTACAAACAAACATTAGTACATACGTATGTATCTAGGTGTATCAAATAACATATCTAATGGCTTTTTTCATTTCAAAACAATGCTATTTGCTGTTTTTCCTGTAAAAACAACAATATGAACTGAAAATTAAAACAAGTTTTGGGAAAAAGTCAGTCAGGAAAACAACAAGAAAATTACAAAAACCAAATCAGAAAAAAAAAATAATTTAAACAAGGATAATTAATGATATTTTGTAAGCTTATCTCTGCTTCACTTTTAGCCTCATCCTTACAATTTTCAAAGTATGTGTGTACAACTACTCCTTCAATGTTAAATTGGTAGACTGACAAACAAACTTATTTTTTTTTTTTTTAGAATGGAACAAAATAAACTTTCACAATAAAAATTACCGTATAGAACGAAGCCATTGTTTCATTATCTTTTTTGTTGATGTATGAAATATTATTAGAAGCAGAAATAACGAAAATAATATCACATTGGAGGTAGTATTGAACGAATATTGAAAGAGCTGCTGCAAATGTCCTTATAGAAAAATCAGATGGCCTAAAGATATTCACGTGAAGAAAACCACAATTGTCGCTATTGTCATCTCTAAAACTCATTGTTTTCTATATGGTTACTAAGGTTTGGTTAGATGGCCACTCATACAGACCCTGCAAAGACCGTGTTGGTCCCGAGCGTTACCACGATGACCGATACCCCTCAAATGAAAAGGTTAGTTCGATGAGTTGATACCCAGAATACTACACACCTTCTTGGCAATCACTAGCAGTCTCAATTGCCCAATTCCAGTGATTTCCACTATATCTTGGAAGTAATGATCTCCGAGACAGTTCGCTCTTGAGCGCATGAGTGCCGGACCGTAGCCGAGTATATGCTCCCCCTTTTCTTTTCCCATGTACCCCACAGAATCTACAATTGTCACTACTGAGTTCCCCCGCTGTTATGGCCTATACTGCCCTCCAACAGTAACAAGTTATAAAACTTACTAAAAGCCAACTTTCCTTCCCCATGTAGAGAGAGAAGAAGTTAAGACGACTTTGGATTATAGGATCCCCACATAACTCTGGAAACCTTGCAGCGTCGGTGTTTCTCCAAACCGCCTCAGATTTCATTTGTTTAGTTGAGTACGTATCGCCCTTCATAATACGAATTGGAATTGGAATGTCAATTACTTTGCTGTACGGTAATTGAACCCCGGTTTCGCTAATTCGTCAGCCACCTCGTTAACTTCACTCATATAAAAATGAGTCTACATATTGATGATGCTCTAACATCAGAATTGTGACATCAATGTTATTACAAATGGCATCAACGAGGCCAAAAGTGACATCAAACCAATGACGAATGTCATCATAAATTTTTTTCATATTTTATGCGTCATCTACGCTTTGAATGCAGTGACATCAATTTGACGCCACATTTTGTGTACACTGATAGAAAATGACGCCTGATGTATTTTGACATAAGTACAGACAAATTGTCATCAGTGTCATCAGTGCGATGACATAATATATAATGTCATCAGTGCGATGACAAACCGTCATAAGTGCGATAACAAACTGTCATCAGTGCGATCGCAAGCTGTCATCAGTGCGATGACATAATACATCATGTCATAATATATTATTTACATTATTTTTATGTAAAATTACAGGCAAAAATTCTCATATTCTATTTTTTTATTATTTATTTAAATACATCAAATTTTTAAAGTAGAATTATTACGAAAACCATATCAGGCATGCTGCTGATGTCTTATAATTTAGAGTTCTTTTGTTAACAAAGGGCATAATACAACAAACAAACATGTGTAACGGGTAAGTAAAAAATGATATTCTGTCAATTTGACTTCAGGTCAATTACAATGACTCAATTTGATGACAGTTTGTCATCGCACTGGTGACATGTTTTATAAAACCGATTCCAATGCGTCATTTCTTTGATGCCAATCCCATTGATTACATAATTAAAATTTTTGACCCTGATGACAATTTGGTCAAGTGATGTTAAGGCTGACATCACAGTGATGTAAAGATTCATGGGGTCAAAAACGAAGACACTTGGCATAGTACTGATGTCATAATATATCAGCGTTATGACGCCTTTTCTATCAGTATTCCATGCCCCGGTGGCCACAAACTTAATAGAGGTGTACTCTCCTGTTAGCACCAAGTCTATCCATTGAGTCCTTACAGTCCCGGACTACCGAAGAATATGTATATTCAGCGGATATTAGATGGGTTAGGTTGCTATAAGATATCTTTCGAACAAGATTTATCTAAATACCAATATAATAAAGGAGTTTATCAAAATTGCGATCTGAACTTTGCTCACTAAGTTTAAAAGAAAATACAACCAGCTATCCAGATAGATATCATTAGATCGCCTTATTAAAGGTAAGTCTAGAACCAATATTTTTATATATTACACACGTCAGCATAGACGCATAATACCCTCTTCACTATTCTGTGCCCATGTTCTGTAACTCTCGCTTCGAGAAACTTTTCGACTGAAACGCGAGAAATGAAACAAAAATGCCATAAATTTAAACCAACAACTGTTTTTCTGACTTCACTGTGTCTGTAACATTTTTAGCGAGACATAGCTGTCACGTAAGGAAATTACTCACCAATTTACAGAAAAAGTGTGTCTGTAAAATTTTTGTGAGAAAGTTCCCGCTTTGAACTGTCAAATAAGCTCACGCATGAAAACGGTGAGAAAAAATATTACCACTAAAAAATATATTAAATATGCGAAATGCAATGAAAAATAACATGGAAGAGAAAAGTATTTTGTTTTAGACTGATTTTTTCATTGTATAATTATTTTGCTTTTAACATTTTCGAAAAATATACGAATGTTTTCAAAGCTATTTTTTAAACAACAAAAATTAAAGTCGCACTCTACATTATTTGCTATAGCCGACGGTTGTATTTTCGCCGCCGTCATTGAAAAATTTTGGCAGTCATGGTAAAATATGCGGGGAAGCTTGGGTTAATGAAGCCGGTGTTATTTTTACCAAAGAAGAGAAATGTTCGTTCTGAATTTTATTAATATACTAACAATAAATAAAAGGTTGATGGACATAAAAAATCTTTTTCGAGAGATCGTTTGTATGGGGCTATTCTCAATAGACTTATTTACCAAATTTTGTATTTACAGAAGCAGTATTTACAGTGTAGTATTTATAGATTTTCGGTTTCAGCCAATGGAATCTGGGTTTAAGTTGAAGCAAAGATTTTAATTAAGATTTAAGCAAAGATTTAAATAAAGTATATCATTAAATTTTACTGAAAAAACTTTTAAGAATTGGAATTCATTCCAATTTTTTTCTTGGTTATCCTCTTGGACGTTTTGACAGTATAGGTCAGAAGGTCGTCGCCTACGCGGATGATGTAGTTATATTGGTATCGGGCAAGTTTCTGCCGACAATTAGCGATGTCATGCAAGGGGCGCTGGGCGAACTGGCAGCATGGGCGACTGATAAGGGCTTGGGAGTTAATCCGGAGAAGACAGAATTAGTTCTTTTCACTAGGAGGTACAAGGTGGAGAATTTTAGGCTGCCGGTACTAGGGGGAGTAGAGCTTAGGCTATCTGATAGTGCTAAGTATCTAGGAGTTTTTCTGGACAGTAAGCTGTCCTGGAAGAGGAATACTTTTCTATGCTTGCAGATCGTCGATAGGTAGGAGTTGGGGACTCCGGCCGTCAGTTGTGGGATGGCTGTACACTTCGGTGGTTAGACCCATTCTTACGTATGGATGCTGTGTTTGGTGGGAGGCATTGAAACTAGCTAGTCGGAGGGACCTTCTGTCTAAGGCTCAGAGGTGTGCTTCGATCGGCATGACAGGTGCCTTGAGAAGTACGCCTCAGGCGGCTCTGGATGTTATTCTTCATCTTCTGCCTATAGAGCAGTATGTGTGGGAAATGGCAGCAAGGAGCATTCTTAGGCTGAGGGAGCTAGGACTGTTAGGAAATTTCACGGAGGGTCACTCGCGGATCTTGAGTGAAATTGGTACTAGTGGCTATCACCTAGGCTCGCCCGGCTCTACGGATTATTTGGTCACTAGGGTCGA
This sequence comes from Pollenia amentaria, assembly GCA_943735925.1. Lineage (NCBI taxonomy): Eukaryota > Metazoa > Arthropoda > Insecta > Diptera > Polleniidae > Pollenia > Pollenia amentaria. The sequence continues at coordinate 256,944,273 of OX031006.1, forward strand.
TTTTGGGCGTTTGCCAGAGGTGATATTGCCTTCTAGGGAGAGCTGGTCAGGGCAGGGCAGATTGTATAGGGGATTTGCTATTTTCACTGATGGCTCGAAGATGAAGGGCACGGGTGCGGGGGTCTACATTGAGGATCTGGACATCAGAAGGTCATATAGACTTCCCGACGACTGCAGTGTATTTCAGGCGGAGGTTCTGGGGGTTCTCAGAGCCGTAGAATTGGTAGGAGCTAACATTGCCAAGGGCTCGGAGGTCACCATATATGTGGACATCCAGGCGGCTCTTAGGGCCTTAATGGGCTGTTATGTGAACTCCAGGCTAGTGGACGATTGCAGGAGGGCTCTAGGAGTAATCTTAGGGAATTATGTTGTGAGGCTCTGCTGGGTACCAGGTCACTGCAACATCACCGGCAATGAGATAGCTGATGAGTTGGCAAGACTGGGCTCGAAATGGAAGATCCTGACAGTTTGCAAGTGGTCAGGCCTCCAATGGGCTTCTACTTTGGGAGAATTAGGGAATGGATTCTGAACAGGACTAATCGGGCTTGGCGGGGCCGAACGGACTGCCGAGTATCGCGCACTCTGTGGCCGATGCTTAGTAGGTCAAATTCGGACGCGCTGCTGGGTAAGAGTAGGGCCTGCGTCAGGACCATGATAGGTATTATCACGGGCCACTGTATGATAGGCAGAATGGCGGTGAGAATGGGGTCTGGCTTATCGGATATATGTAGGCTGTGTGAGGACCCAGAGGAGCTGGAGACAGTTGAGCACTTTCTGTGCCACTGTCCCAGGCTACAGAACAGCAGGCTGAGGTGGCTAGGTAGCAGATTCCTGCACGAATTAGGAGATGTCTCGGGCTGCGGGCTCGAGAATCTGATGGGATTCGTAATGGGAATGACCTGGCTGCGCGGCAGGAGGCTGGGAAACATGTAGGGCAGTTTTTCCTGTTTGGTAGGGTTGTGTTTTGCTTGTTCTGTCCGATTTCTTATCTTCCACTATCTTCCTTCCCTGTGCTTTCACCATTTACTTCTACTACTCTGTCACACTAGACATCTTTCTCTTCTTTCTTCCTTTGTTTCACTAATTAAAGGCATCACAATGGAACATATTGGTCTCTGGGTGAGGGTGTGAAGTTTGCTTCACACCAGCCTTTCTAACCTAACCTAACCTATCCTCATATTTACAAAATAGAACTTCTGTTGTTAGTGTTGAATATTACAAATCGGCACCATATGAAAAAACATCGGGCATGCCTCAGAGTAGTATTATGGCTCTTTATTGTTGAATAGTTTTATTAATGATATATGTTTGTGTTTTAAGTATTCGAGTTATATATTATATCGAGCCTTTCCTGCAATAGAGTCATAACTCCAAAAACCAGATTTTTGAGCTAATGTATTTAATTTTTTAATTCCCAGTGGAACATACTAACTAATAACGTGGAGTTAATCGCCATATCGTTTCTTCATATTGTGTAAAAATTTCATACATATAACTTATATCAACTCTACACAGAATAATTAAATTTTAAGGTGCTAGAAAATTCAAATTTGAGGTGTGACTCTATAGCAGCAAAGGCTCGATATGCGGATGATTTAAAATTTTTTTAAAAAATAAAAACAGTAAACTGTGCACTTAAATTACAATCGAGCTCAGATCGTTTATCAAGTTGGTACGTTGATAATAAATTTTTAAAAAATCCGTATATATCGCACTTGTTCAACAATAGTTTAACTCAAAATTTTTATTTGTTCACATTTTGGAATACATCGACACAAAATATTAATATCTAACCTATGTAAAAATATCGTTTTTATACCTTCCACCACCACTAGTGGTGAATGAGGCTATACTAAGTTTGTCATTCCGTGTGAAACTTTTTTATTATACATCTAAGACCCCATAAAGTATATATATTCTTGCTCCTTGAGTAATTCTAAGTCGATTTAGCCATGTCCGTCTGTCTGTCAGTTTGACCGTCTGTCCGTCTGTTGAAAATACGCTCACTTTCGAAAAACGCAAAAGAAAAGAACAAACTTGGTCTCAAAATGCTTGTAGTTACCCTAAGCAGTTTGGGATTGAAATCCAGCAACATCCGTTCAGTAGGATCAGAACTATGAATCAAAATGTGGAACCAGCACCCTAAAAATGAAAATTTTGATACAAAAACTAACATAAAAGATGGAATAATATACGGAATGATATAAAATTATGCACGAATTTGCTTTATATAACTGCAAATCATAATGGCAAATTTCGTGAAGATAGGTCCATAATTGACCATAGGCCCCATATAAACTCTACTCCCGGAAAACAGTTTAGTACGCCTAAATCCGTAATAAATAAGGCTATCATACAAAAATTTGGTACATCACAGTATTTTAGGACCTGAAAGCACACTGTAAAATTTTTTGAAGATCGGTGTATAATTTACACTAGGCCCCATATAAACCCTACTCCCGGAAAACAGTTAGTACGCCTAAACCCGTAATTAATAATGCTATCATAATGAAATTTGGTATATCACAGTTGTTGAAGACTAAAAATCGCAGTGTCAAAATGCGTGAAGATCGATCCATAATTTACCCTAGGCCTCATATAAACCCTAATCCCGGAAAACAGTTTATTGCGCCTAAAACCAAATAAAGCCTACTCTGGGAAAATAGTTAAATTCGTCTAAAACCATAACTGATATAGATATTGCGGTAAAATTTCTTTCAACTTAGATACATATGGCCAGAAAAAATATCATGCAATTTTGTGAAATTCACAGTTAACGCTAAAACTAATTACACTGCTGTATTGAAATTTATTCTAAATTATTTTTTTTAATGCCAGAAATCAGTCTTCAGAATTTTGGGTTGATTGGTACGTAATATTCCATAAGTCCAATACAAATCAGCCTCCTAAAAAATTTAGTTCGGCTAAAACTGTTACAAATCATGATATTTTATTCAAGCCAGTTCAAAGTTCTAACAAGAAACGAATAAAACTTTCTTATTGTCAGTCAATAATTTAATATAGGTCTAAGCCGCAATCAATTTGAATACTGACGTTCGTCAGCCCACTTCTGTCGGTGGAGGGTATCAAAGATTCGGCACAGCCGAAGACAGTTGGTTTAAATATTCTTTTTCATATGTATTTATGGAAAATTAAAAATTATTTTGCTTCTACTGAAAATTTCTATATTTTGAGTTAATACAGTATTGTTGTACAAGTGCGATATATCATATACATAGTTGGGGGTAGTGCACTAAATTTTGATTTAAATCAGCAGTACACCATCACTAAATAAAACTGGAAAAAAAATTGTTTTTTTTTCACAAGCACTAAATGATGATTGATGTTTTTTTTCACTAGCACATTATTGCAAATTTATTCACTATCACTAACAGTAACTGAATGCATTAAATCTGCACTCAATTCAAATACATATTTACTTGCAATCAAAAAAGCTGCATATAAACAGACTCTCACTAAAATTTGATTCATGTGATGATATGCATAAGCAAAGGAAATTAAACAACATGTGAATCATTTGTCCATAACGGTATGTCTCATGGCTTTAATTATTGAAAAAAAAAGTTTTTTGCTTGTAAATTTAGTGCAACATTTTAAGTTGCACTCAAATGAGTGAAGAGCAAACAAGTTGCAATAACCTCATGATTGCTTTTTCTTAAATCAAATTATTTTTTTTTTTAGTGCAAAATTTTTTAGCTTCACTATCACTAATGTTTAGTGAGGCTGCTAATTTTCAATTCATCACTCAACATCAACAAAATTATTGCAATAATTTTGCACTATCCACTAACTCTGAGTTAAAACTGCAAAATGAGTGCACTACCCCCATCTATGATCATATACACATTAGCTCAATCCACTTCAAATATCATTTAGAATTTGTTGCAATTTATTGAAAACAGTTAAAGAGACATATGATTTTGGGCAAACTATTTGATAAGAAATTAAGTTTCATTCACCAGTTCGATTCACTAATTCCAAAAACATACTCAGAATTGGCCATTATATAAAAAAAAAAAAAAATTTTTGTGATTTTTGTGATCCTTGTACCTGAAAGAATTTGTTCACTTCTTAAATTAGGTCAAAACATGAAAACTAGATCAAAAGGCAACAAGTGTCTAGCGAATCTAAATATTTGTTTAAATTTAAAAGCAAACCAGCACGAAATTGCACAAAAAGAATCAACATAAAGTTAAAATATTAAGTGCAATTATTAACTGGTAGTGGGGAGGACTATAAACTCAGATATTCAAACTCAGATATTTTAACTCAAAATATCAGATGGAATTAAGAACACATGGGGCAAATTACAGCATTCGATATCGATCTAAACCTTTTTAATTGTATGGGTATTTCTATCGATACCGAATGCCAAATTTGTCAACAGCATAATTTAAATCAATTTAGAAGTTACAGATTTTCCTATTTCCTTTTTTGTCAGTTCTTTTCACATGGGCGTTAATTAGTAATTCCGATCTGCCCTTGAAACCATTTTTTATATGGCCACCATTAAAACTTTTAAAGTTTTGCAAATTTTCTTCCTTTCGCAGAAAATTATTGATTTTAATGTACACGAATTTTTTATTTAATAAAATTTTTTTATACATTACGCCTCCTCAAGGTAGGCAATACATTTTGAAAGAATTCGAAGCAGCTCATGTATGCTATGAAAAATTGGTTTATGTTGATTTTTCAGAGCGAGTTTATTACTAAAAGTGGGTAGTAAAAGAAGAATAAAAGCTATGTAAAATCTAGTAAAAATTTAAATTTTTAGGGTGACCCGGTAGGCTAGTTGGTGAGCTAGTCTATCGGTGCAAGGGTTTCGGATTCGATTCCCTACAGAGACTCTGGTCTGTATCACTATAATAGGCTGAAGGTCTTAGTTACTATTGCTCCGATAAATTAAGTTAGTATACAATTTGGAATTGTATTTGTAAGTCTAAATAAAAATTAAAAAAATTTAATCAGATTATATTAAGACTCTCTTATGCCCAATTTTCAGGATAGTATTTAAATCTATATTATGTTAATTTTTTTAAAAACTTAAATCGTATTTAACTACAGATTGATTTTTTGAGCCTTTTTTTAAAAGACTTATTTAATTAAAATAAAAGTATGGTAGCACAACTAAATACAAAAAATTATCACCATAAAGTGTAGTTATTTACAAGGTGGTCTCAAAAACAGCTGGTTGTTATTGCTTTGCCTGTTGTGTTTGTATTGTTGTGATATTGCTAAGTTAATCCAATGGAAACTTAAGTTGAATTTAAATCTACCACATCGATGAATTCATTTCATCCTGAAGGCATTCCGTTTCGCTGATCTAACTAGATTCTTAAACCTGTTCAATGCCGACTTATATTCCGCCCAGTTACCCAGACGCTTAGCCATATTGAATAACTTATGACTGTCTTTACGAGACTGTGCGACCTCAGGGCGCCACCATGATGGCTTTCCCCTCCTTTTTAACCACTACCGCCTCCTTTCTTAACAGTGCCGTTGCCTGCCGCAGTGTCTCTCAAAGGAATTCCACCGCCATTTCAGCCTCCGTAACGCCACTAATGACAGGGACTGAGCCCAGAGAATCAGCAAGCAGACTTACCTGATAGTTTCACTTCGTTCTTCTCCTATTCACAAAAGTACACGCCCCCAAATTGAAACTCAACATATCTGTGGTCCGAAAAGGAACAGTCACTAGTGACTGTCCAGTTATTTACTAAGTTGGAGTGTTCTTACAATGAACGTAGGTTCCGCGCCTATGTTTGCTATTTCCAAGTCACCATTACAGATAAAAGAAAATAGCGACGCACCTCTAGTGTTTGGTGTCAGAGCTGACCCACGTGATGTGGTGAGCATTCGCATCAGCACATATAACCACCGGGGTGCCCAAGGAGCCAGCTTTGGCTACTAAACTACGGACGAACCTATTGGGTGGCCTATCACCATGGTCGTGCGCATATAGCCCGAGATGATCCATATTGACCTATCGCCCATCTCCAGGGCCGCTTATGTTTACAAAATCTAATTTTACCTGTTCCTTTGGCATATAGTAGCCTATAACCCCTAGGTTAAATCCGCAAACCCAATCCTTGTGGATCCATGGTTCTTGGATCATTACAAGCTCCTCCTTCCTCACTACCACCCGGAGGAGCAGCGCAGCGGATGCTGCGTTAGAGTGGTGAAGGTTTATCTGTGTCACCTTCACCATGCACAGTATCGACGATTGTGACATTGGTGTCCTCCTGATCTGATTCCAGGAGGGCGTCCTCATCAGCCAATTCACCCATGCGTTCAAAGAGGTCACCCCGGATGTCAGAGACGGACGGGGAGCTTTCTTTGTCGCATGAATGAATGGAAACGTCCTCAGTCGCGCAGTCCGCAGACTGCGTATGTTAAAATGGTATAGTTTTTACTATAAACCCAAGAGTATTCTATAGTATTTACTATAACATTTTGCAAATGCTACGATGCAAGACCATTTGCACAAGATTGTGAATTGGGCTAAGATAAATACTATCTTAAAAATTGGGCATAAGTCTTTACTTTTTTCGTAATATGAGAAAAAATTATATATAAATATAATTTTAAAATAATATTTTGTAAATTATGTTTAAATTTTGTTAATAATTTTTAAATTTATTAAAAAATACACAAATTTATTAAAAAATATACAGGTAATACACTGATTCTATAGACAAAACTAAATTAATAAATTTCGACCTGTAGATACGTTGACCCACATCCAGCCAGATAACCAAGGGAACAAGCATGTTTAGGTCACTTCGGAAGTCATTCAGAGTTTATGTATGTATATGCGTAACAAAGTTTACCCTGAATGCGGGTTTAACGCAGTGCAGTAGTCCAATTACGGCATTCGATCTCTATCGAAATTACAATACAATCTAAACGAAAATTTCGATTAAGTCGAAAGCCATAATTTACCTCCAGCCTTATTTTTACCCTTAATAAAATCAAACAGCTAAAATTTGATAAACAAAAAAAAAATTTTACGCATTCACAACAAACACACAGCTGTTTTCCCTCTTATCCAAAACTGAATGTAGGGTATCAACACAAAAGGTAAAGTTTTGATTTTGCTAGACAAACAGCATTGCTGCATTTTAATAGGATTTTCTTGCTTTTCTTTCTTACTCTCTATCTATTGCGTAAAAAAAGTCTAATCACTAAATTCTAATCTTTAAGAAATGTATTCATTTTTAATATCTTATAAAAAAAAAAAACAAAAAACAAAAAGAAATCGAATTAGAAAATGTTGTCTTTCTATTTTATTTGCCCAGCTTTTCTTTTCTGCCACTTTGCTCCTGCTATGATTTACTGTTTTCGGCTGACAGAGGTTGGAGGTTGGAGGGGTGGTAGATTTAAAGGACCTTCTTCTCGATATTTTTTTTTTTTAATTTCTTCTACTTATTTTAGATTTCATTGTTTCGTTTTGTACAAATGTAAATTCGTACATTGTGTTGACTGAAAGATCTATTTGTAGCAAAAGTAATCTTAGGCAATCTCGAGGAAAATGGTAATAAATCAGGATTAAATGCATAAACACCACATAATAGACAAAAGAAGGAGAAAATAGAGGAAAACAACAAAAAAAAAAAAAAGACGCCAGTAGAAAATAAATGCTAGTGTGTGTGAGATATGTTTTAAGTATTAATACTACTACAATTGGTGTTATCAACACTGAAACATTATTTAAAGAAAACAAAAATTTATATGGGCTTAATGGAAGGACAGAAAAAATTAAATGAAAAGTTTCCCTTAAAGCCTGTTTCCATATTCATGTTTATGCTGTAATGATTTATTACTTGATGTTTTTATAATTTTAATACATTTTTACTACCTCCGCACATCCCTCACTCCTCTTTTGAAAAGTTTAATACTGGCTTGTTTTTTTTTAAGTACAAATATATTTTGCATTTATAATTATGTTTTTCATTAGTTATTTTTTCTAATGCATTTTAAAATACCATTCTGTTATTGGCATTATCCTTTTTTTTGTGCTGCCACTGCTGGTGTCCTGATGATGTTGACGATGGTGTGTACATGTGCATTAGTTTGTGTTTGTGTGCAGATTTCTAATTTCCTTAACTTTGTTATTTCATCTTCTTTTAGTTTTTATCAACCAAAATGAATTTACAGAGTAACAGCAACAACAAATGTCAACCTTTCTTTGAGGCAATTTATCATTTTGTTGTTTGTTTAGTTGGATTTTTATCCTGTACTCCTGCTTTCTTTTGCTGGCCTTTGTCGACGTTCTCATCGTTGGCCATCGCTTGTGTGCCATTTAAAATTACTTACTTATCGGAAATGAAATCATCAGCATTTTTATTTTCTAATTTTCTGTTTGGCCATTATATTCCATCTTTTAATCGAATAAAGTCACATTGTTTGTTTCATTTTCTTCCTAAGTTTTTCATGTTTAGTTTCTTTCCTCATCCATTTTTTTTTTCTTTTTGTAAAACCTTTTCCTGTTGTTTACTTGTTTGAGCTTGTGATAGGAGGTCATTTCTTTTAAACTGCTTAAAATTGTTTGCTAAAACTAATCGAGGATATTTAAGGTTAGAGGGTGTGCGTTTGAAGAATAGTAAAGGATTAAGTACAAACTTGTATTCCACTTCATAGATAAAAAGTGATTAAAGAAAAAAAATGTTCTTCTAAAAAAAAAAATATAATAAATTAAAAAGCGAAACTCTTTTTATACGTTCAACTACTAGCGGTTAATAAGGGTATACTAATGACGATTTATTTTCTTAGAAAAATATGTTGCATTTTATACTTACATGTTACACTTTTTAATTTTACATATAATTACTTTGCTCGAAGTGTTACATGTTGCACAACTTATGGTGTTTTCTTTTGTACAAAAAAAAATGTGACATTTTATTTAAAAACTGCAATTTGGTGTTCGTTTCTTAAAAATATTTTACCCTCTAAGATCGTAAATTTTTTTTTTTTTTCTTTTTAATTCAAGCATTGCACTTTTCGCGCCGTATCAATCGACAGTGTTGATAGTGCCCTATAAAAAAGTTGGCTTCGGTTTATATGGGGCTTTACTTATAACGGCGATAATTGCCTCAAATTGTTGCTCTTTGCAACGCAAAAATTGCAAAAATTCGGAAAAGTTTGCAAAAATAGCGAAAACTTTTAATATTTCAAACATGCGATAAAATTGATTAAAAGTCATTAAAACTATACGGAATGGAAAAAATTCGATAAAAATTGCTAAATTAGCGGAAATTCGCAAAAGTTTGCTAACAACAGGATAAAAGCAAAGTCTAATAAATCATTAAAGCTGTAAAGATTTAGAAAACTTACAAGAAATATTGCTTATATGGCGAACATGGAAGCAAACTCTAAAATTTTTATGAAATTTGTTATGTATGTATTAGGGTATTCATCCGATTTATTACTACCCAGATAACTGATCGGTTAATTTAAAATTGTCTTTTTTCGACTAAACCGATTAATTTCAGTCGATTAACCAATGTATCACAATTTTAAACTATTTGCAGTATTATTACATATTTTTTGTGTTTTTAATTAATTGTTTTGACTTTTATACAAAAGGTATGTGTTTAGAAAATATTTTTTCATACAGACAAAGAAGTCGTTCAGTGATTTTCATTTTAAATAGGTTTTTGCTGTCAACAGCTTTTTGTTTCACGTACCCTTTATACGTATGCGTTTAGTTATTTTTTTCTTCTTATATCTGCTCATATCAATCTTTTTACAGCATAAGCCGAAATAAGGCGAAGTCTGAAAAGTTTTAAAAAATTAAAACAGGAAAATCCAGGAAGAGGACTGAGAAATACGATATTCTGTATTATAGGTTGCTTTTGATTTCTCGAAAAATAAATGAAAGAATTTTTTCAAAGTCAAATTTAATCAAAACTAAAGAAAATAAACGCTGAAATCCTAAATATTTAAGGCAAATTATTTGTATAAAAGATTATTTTATAAGATTTTATTATTAAACTATTGAAATAACTAATAAAATTATCTTACTAACAGTTTATTGTTTAATTAATACATAATAAATAATGTATTAATTAAAAAATATGTATTACATTTTTATTAATTATTCTTCTGATTGCACGTTTTAGTTCAAGAATTGTTATGTTTCTTATGTTTTTGGTTTTTTTACTAATAAGATCCAAATAGCAAATAATTTATGCATTTTTATATATTGAAATAACTTAATTTATAAAAAAAAAACTTTATTAATCGGTTAACCGATCAACAACAAAATTAGCCGATTATTCACCAATTAAACCAAAACCTCGGTTAGTTAATCGAGCGATTAACCGATTAAAGCAACAGTCCGATTAAATGAATACCCTAGTAGGTTATTTGGTAAATATGAGATATTAAATGAATACCCTAGTATGAATATTTGGTAAATATGAGAATAGATCATAATCATTAAGATGTTCCTATCCAAAAAAATTCTCCCTATTTTTTTGTTTGTATTAAAGAAATCAATTCAGTGGAAATTATTGTCTTCAGCGGTCATATATCCCATCACCGAGCTCTAAGAATCATTCGATTTTTCTTATTTAACAACCAAAATAGTCACGAAAATAATTTGCCGGGTCAGCTACTATTGAATAATTTATATACATAATTTGTGTTAAAGCAATCTTTTCTCGAAACTTTGAACGGTATGTACCATGATTCATGATAAACAAAACAAAACCTTGGTTGCACGAACAAGGTAAAAGGTACCTCAGTCTTATGGATCAACAAGCCTTGGCTCGGTTTTCCTGAACATCATGAAAGCATAGACAAATTCATAATGGATAAATATCTATCGGTAACATCACTTCCAATTTACATATCAGTCGGACAAGTCAACGGTGACGGCTAATCAACACGTTTTGGGCACGATTGAGAAGGAGTTGGACGCACGGCCAAATATCACTTTGTGCGTTCATCGCCATTCAGGGAGCCTTCGACACTTCCTTCGACGCAATTAACCTTGTTCTAACGAGGAAAGGAGTTCCAGTTGTTATAAACAACTGGATAAGGAAAATGCTGGTATCCATGGTGTTTAGGTTGGATCTGTGTGGTTCATCGAGGAGCATTGAGGCAACCAAAGCCTGTCCACAGGGTGATATCCTATCGCCTCTTCTGCGGACCTTGGTCATCGATGAGCTATTGGAGATCCTTAATGACCTGGGCATCCGACCTTATGGCTACGCTGACAATCTAGTTATACCTGCGACTGGATTCGATGACGCAACTATTTCGGAAGGGATGCAGCAGGCCCTGAACTTGACACTTGGTTAATGCAGGGAAAGCGGTGCTTAATATAAGACCCGCAAAAGCTGCTTTCGTACCATTTACCAGACGTAGAGCTCTGAGACTTATTGAGCCGGCACTGAACGGTAATCGGATTCTCTTAGAAGGTAAAAAACTTGGGGATCCTTCTGGATAGATCCTTTAACTGGAACGCTTAGTTATCCCATGTCAGCAGAAGGGCAACAAGGGAAATATATGTCTGCCCAAGACTCTTCGGGAAGACATAGGAGCTGAAACCTAGAATGATCTACTGGACTTTTATTACGATAATTAGACCAATCTTGACCTATGACTAAGATCGAACAGGTCTAAGTTAGAGTGATATTCGATAATAGGGCATTTACATAACATTGAAATCTAGTAGATTTTCTTTGAAATCTTCCTCCAAATCTAGTTCGTTTACATTATACTTGTATGACATTAGCAAGATTTGGTTTTCACAACAAAAACCGCCGACTGAAAGTTTTTTGTGTAACACATACTTACATATAAAGAAAAAGGCATTTAAAGATTTTCTTTATAATCAACTTCATTTATTTTATCAATATTATTTGTCATTTGCATTTTTTTACTATTTTACGAAATTTTTAAATTTTTTAACAATTTTAACAACCAGCTATTATTGTTTTTGTTTTGTTTTTTGTTAAAATGTCATTTTTTTCTTGTGCAGAGAAGAAGTTTTTAGTGCTATATGGGGAAAAACATAGTTGCATCACTAAGTACTACTAGATTTCGAATAGATTTCGTCAAAATCTAGTCACGGAGTAGATTTTGTTTTGTACCGGAAATCTAGACAAAAACAACTAGATTTGCTCGAAATCTCATAAGTACTAGATTTGGAGACAATGTAAATGCATTATAAGGTTTATCATCTCATCTCCATATCGATCACGAGCGCCATGAAGACCTGACCCAATCTGGCTCTAGGAGCTATCCTGCACATTCCTCCGTTACACATATCTGTAAAGGAGGAGGCCTGCAGGTATATTAGCTAGATGCCGCGCGTTGCTGAACACGAGGCAGGTGACTATGTGGGTCACATGATGATCCTTGAAATTCTTAAAAACAGTCCGTCTATCTTGGTTAGTGATAGTATCCTAGTTAAAAATGTGCTCCAAAAGGAGCAGGTTTAATATATGAATATCATACCTGCTGATGGGGTGATTTTTGTATAAGGTGTTCCCGGTTAGGAGGACTATTTTATGCTGACACTACTCCTTACTCCTTTGAATTTTGTTCTAATTTATTTATTTTTTACTACTTTACTACACTACCAAATTTTGCGATGATCGGTCCATAACTTTTCAAAGGTTAATATAAAGTTTTCTTCTAAAACTAAAGCAAATCATTGTATTTTGTTTAAATTAGGGCATTCTAAGTTTAATATGACTAGAAATATAAATCGGCCCAAAATTTACAATATGTCTTATATAAAGCATACTATTGAAAAGAGTTCAATATGCCTTAAGCCGTAACGAATTGTAAAACTAACTTTTTTTTAATTTTGATCCATAATTTACAGATAACACTGCCCACGGCTGAAATACTCTTATACAGAGTGGTGGATAGCAAAGATTGGGCACAGCCGAATATAGCACTTATACTTATATATCCTTCACCCGATTGTTTAGGGTATATAACGGGTGGTTAAATTTTAAGGGCCGATGTTGAATGTGAACCTCACCTAAACGTCAAGATTTTTTTCTGCATTTCATTTGACATTTCTCAATTTCAGACTAATTCAATTTGGAAAGATATAAAATCGAGCAACGCGTAAGAGTTATTCAGGCTTTTTATGAAATGGGTGTTTAAATCAAAATGCATATCGTGCACTTCGTGATTTTTTCGGTCAATTTAATCGTCCAAATGTGCGTACAATCGGAAAATCGTGCAAAAATTTAAACAAACTGTAGAAGATGTGAAAACACCAGTGCATGCTCGTACAGCTCATACTGCAGAAAATATTGCTGCTGTTCGTGATACTGTGGCTGAAGAGCCGTCCACCTCAACTCGTCGTCGTGCCCAACAATTGCACCTCTCACGATCGTCGTTGCTGAACATTAGGTTACGAGGTGCAATTGACTCAAGAACTAAAGCCTCTTGACCATACCAAACGTCGTCAATGGTAAGAATGGTGGCAAGAAATGGCAACAGTGGTTGATAGATGTTCGAAGAAAATCCTCTTCAGTGATGAGGCAAAGAGTGATTGTCGAAAAACCAATGTACCCACAAAGAGTAACTGTTTGGTGCGGTTTATGGGCTGACGGCATCATCGGGCCGTATTTTTCCAATATGAGACCGGTCAGCTATCGTGAGATGATAACGAACTTTTTATGGCCCGAATTGGAAAATATGGATGTGGACGATATGTGGTTTAAACAGGACGGTGCCACTTGCCACACATCTAACGAAACATAGCTCTTTTGCGCGACAAATTCAATGGCCGTGTTATCAAATAACAATTCATTTATAAAAATATATAAATAACTTTTAATTTAAATATTATCAATTAAGCACTCGCGACCGACAACTTACTTTTTTACGCGTCGCTTTTAAAGAAAAGCAAAATTATCACTTGCGGCCCATAGCGGTGAAATTTTTGTTTCAACTAAATTTTTCGTGTTTTCTTCTAGCACAAAAGAAAAAAAAGCACAAAACGAAGAAGTAAAAAGAAGAAGCAAGACTTTGTGCAATATTATTTATGAAACGTAAATTGTTAGCTTGACAAAAATATCATCTGTAAATTATCGTCGTTTTAATACTAAATGGTTCTTATAGTTTCTTAACACAGTTTTTACTTATTCTTTTACAAAAGGTTCGGGTAAATTTTTAACAACAAAAAACTTTGTAAAATTTACTAATAATTTGTTGACTGCAGTCATTCTACGTTACAAAATCTGTTTTGTATATTTTAAAAAATTTTGTATTTTAACTAAATTCTTTAGCGCAATCGAAATACAAAAATTTTGTAATATATACAAAAATTTTGTAATATATACAAAAATTTTGTTAATTGCACAAAAAATTATTTACAAAAATTTATTTTGTATTTTTACTCATGAAATATTTTCAGTGTAGAGATAATTGGTTTTTTTAATCCAAATTTCGATATTTTATTCAGGCTTAATTTTTTTAAAGCGAAATTAAAATTTTGTTTTCAAAAATTCATAAAAAAATTCTAAGGACAAACATTTTACTTATTTATAATCAATAATCCAAATTTCGATATTTTAATCAGGCTTAAGTTCATTGAATTTAATTTTCATTAAATTATTTTTATAAACAAAGGAATTTTACAACATGAAATGCATTAAAATTTATTGATAATTTTTCATTCTTGACTGAGCTGGGAATTGAACCCATGTTTTCACGGACAGGTTGCCCTGACTAGTTTCGATTGTAACCACACAATCTCTTCAAAGAGGTTTGCCGTTTTACTCTCACCGCCATTGAAGACGGATTACGGCATCAACATCAGTCTTTAAACCAAATGGTATTTTACCTTTATAGATCGAAATTTGCTTTGAATGAATGATTACCTATTTTAATTGATTTACATGTTCTTCCTTACGAAAAACAGAAGTAAGGAAGAACATGTAAATCAATCGAAACTACTCAGGGCAACCTGTCCGTAAAAACCTGGGTTCAATTCCCAGCTCAGTCAAGAATGAAAAATTATCAATAAATTTTAATTCATTTCATGTTGTAAAATTCCTTTCTTCATAAAAAATAATTTAATGAAAATTAAATTCAATGAACTTAAGCCTGATTAAAATATCGAAATTTGGATTAAAAAAACCATTAACAGTTCAATGAAATAACCACAATACTAACACTATGCTAGTTGAAAAAACGGACAAGCCGGGCACATGGCGTTTTAACATAATTCGGATACGTTGAATCCAGTGGTGCCCGCGGTTTTTTAAGATTGACTCTGGTTTTCGAGATATACCGTTATTTCGAAAATGGAGGAGGTTGCACAACATATGTTCGCGTAACTCAAAAACGCTTTAGCTTATTGAAAAGACTTAAAAAACCGAAATTCCGCAATAAAATTTCCTTTAAGAAAAGTAAACTTCTTTCTAATATCCGCAGTGGTTTTAGAAACATAATTTTTTTTTTGGAAAAAAAATAATTTTTTTATCAAAATTTCGAAATTTTTGTTCTTTAAAAATTCATAAAAAATTAAAAAATTAAGCAGACATATAAAAAACGAAGGTGCAAACAAAACAAGCCATAAATGATTAAAATCTGTTAGCAACTTTTGATTTTATTCACAAAAGTCGATATATTTTAATTAATTTAAGAATTTCATAAAACGCCCCATAAGGGATGATGATAAACGGAAAGTATAATTTGACGGAATTTCGGTTTTTTAAGTTTTTTCAGTAAGCTAAAGCGTTTTTGAGTTACGCGAACATATGTTGTGCAACCTCCTCCATTTTCGAAATAACGGTATATCTCGAAAACCAGAGCCAATCTGAAAAAACCGCGCGCACCACTGGTTTCAGCGTACCCGAATTATGTTAAAACGCCAGGGTCCCAGCTTTTCACGACAAAAAAGTGTCAATTTCTTGCACAGTGTAATTAATATAAGAAAAAAAATTATATTTTTTTTTGAGTTTCTAAAACTTAGAGGTTATAATCGCTTACGCGGATCATTACAATATATCAAAAATATTTGTTAAATGTTTTTTTAAAGCATTTTGATATCTTTTAAAGCCCCCCAAAGTCGTAAAAGGTGTTAAAACATATTTTTGGTTCAGAAATTAATTGCAAAATATACAGATTCTGCGATATATCCAAATCATTATTTTTTAAGCAAAAGCTTAAAAATTTACATAAACTTAAATTCAAATACAAAAGTTGGTACGTGGCTATACAATTCTAAGGAGTGTAGCAGACGAAGCAGTGCTTGCAGATAATAGCTCTTGTTTAATATTGAAAATATTTGTGGTTTAATACTTAGACAATTTTAATGTCCTGGCATTAATTTTAATTTAACATGCACAATGAAGTAAAATTTAGAAAAACCCTAAAACAAATTTTCTTCTAAACATCAAACATTTAACAAAAATTCAACGAGTCTTCAGTTTAATGCTGGCAACGCATCAAACCGCATTAACACATGTGTTAAAACAACATGTACTCGTATGTTGGTGTCTGTGAGCAGAAGGATACAACACAAAACGCTCACATACATTCCCAGAAAATTGCTCAAATTGCGGTTTATTTGTTAAGAAAAATAAAAGCTTGCACTGTTAGAACGCCAGCATGATGATCGAACCATTAAAATTCTTTAAAATAAAGCTGTTTCCTAATGTACACGTACGAGAACATACTAAATTCAAGATATAAAAAAAAAAAACAAGAAATACTATTAAGATGAAAACAAAATTTCATACAATTTAAAATGACAAGAAGGAAAATACTCATGTATGTTGCATAAAGAAGCTGGTGAAAAAAAGAACTACTCGTACGTAAGAATTAACAAACATGTTCGTATGTACGTACCACTCATGCGGTGGTACAAGCTAGTGCTGGAAGTTCTTAAGCATTTTACCTATTCAAGGGTTAACCACAATCCATATATTTGCAAATTTATACATTACATTTGTCGAGTTGAAATTCTATTTTAGTAAAATTGAAACATGTATGAAAGCAAAATTTCTCACGCGTATTTTAAAATGAACACCAAACGAAAAGAAGGGAAATGCTAAACACATCTTCTAAGAACTTCGAGAATGGAGAGATAGAAAAAACAAATTGGAAAGTAAACACTTTATGCATACAAAAATAGAAGAAAATGTTTTAGGATAACAGAGTTTACAACATATAAAAAGGGTGATAACCCAGTCAACACATACATGCGTCTTAAATGTTCTTAGATTTTTATACTTAAAAATATGATTTAGTCCGGGTTTTTGAGATCTCAGTCAAACCAGGTTTTGTTAACCGGAAAACAGATTGGTGCTGCCGTATCCAAGTTTGTATACAAAATTTTGACGAAACAGCTTAGTTTTGCTTATAATGTTGGCCTTTAACGCAATAATAAAAAAAATCACATTACGACGGAAAAATCCGAGTTTCAGAGTACGGTAAACTAAGTTTAAACTTAATCCATATCTCAAAAACCCGGCCTTAGAGCATGACATTAGTTAATCAATTCGTTTAAAACAAGGGCTTTAAGGAAAAAAATAAACATTTATTTGTATATGTATTCTATGTCTATGAAAAATGTTTTGTAAAAACAAAGTACAAAAATAGGTACGATATTCACCCCTGAAACGTTCGAATTTGTTATAAAAGATTAAAAGAGAGATACGGTGACAAAGAAGTTCCAAAATACAGGTTATACACGACGATTCCCTAAAAGGTCCTATTTTCAAAGAAGTACCAGACAGTTTTCCGCTTATTTTACTAATAAAAAACGGTTCGTATTACATTGTTTGTATCTCTTTTGGTGTTCGAGATATGAGATATTTTTACCCACTCAGATTTTAATAAAATATTTACAGACCAATTATGAATAAAAACTCCTCGTGAGTTTTTTGCCTATTCCCATTTGTATAAGTGAATTTAAATAGCAAAAATGGGAGAAGGGAAAAAACTCTAGGGGAATTTTTATTCATAATTCAGCTGATATTGTGCACTTTTGCATTAAAAATACCTTTAAAATTGCGTATTTTTTGTTCCAATCGATTGACAAACAGAAGAGGAAAGTGTTCTTAACTGTTTTGCGTTTGCCGATTTATATATACTAGTTTTTGCCCACTGTTCGAAATTCGACCATAATTATTTATGCGAATATGAAGAAATCATACATATAAGTAAAAATTAATTTACATATTTCGAGCATTTGTTTTTTATTCGTCTTGGTGGGTCGGTTTGGCGAGTGACCAGCCTCCAGTCTACTCTTCCACTTACAATAGAAAAAAAAAAAAAAAAAAATCAGAAATTACCATTTAAAAAACCAAAAAGGACAAAAAAGTCTTCTCTAAGATAAAGTTTCTCAATCACTCTGCATATTTAATTTTATGTTTCTTGGTCAAATTTTAATGAAAATTCAAAAAGTATCTGTTGAAAAGCAAAAAAGTGCCAACATTTTTCTTCTTGCAGGTTCTCATTCACTCCTATAATTTTATGTTCCTACGCTCAATATTATAGAAAATTCAAAACTTACCACGTGCAGCACGGAAAAGAAAAAGAAATTTATATCCCGTATTTCGCATAGAAAATTAAAATAAATTTTAGAATTTTGTTTTAAATATAATTTTATATGCGAACGTTGATGTTCGAAATCGTTAAACAGGCCGTTAAACTTTTTTAAACGTTTTTTTCGATCCCTTATTTTTACACTTTTTACCCCCGCAGATTTTAATGAAATATATATTGTGCACTACTGTAAGTAAATACCTCTCATATGGTGTACTTTTTGTTCAAATCCGTTGGCAAATAGAGTACCAATGTGTTCTTAACTGTTTTGCGTTTGCCGATTTATATATATAATACTAACCGTTCCCGCGGCTTTGCCCGACAAGAATGAATTTTTGACTAGCTATAAAGAAATATAAAGCCTGTGTGTTTAATTGTGTGTAGATCGATCTACATCGATTACAAGTTTTAAATTTCATCAAAATCGAAATTGCCCATCTGTGCCTTCATATTCCTAACTTTGAAAAACATCTAAACACTGTGTGTTTTAATTATTTTTATTTTATTTTTTTATTTTTATTTCAACTGCAAGGACTTTAAGAATAAAATTCTTTAATAGTCCAGAGGATTACATAATGAACGCTGAAATATCTATTCAGATTTAATCGAAATTAGTTAGATATTTTCGGAGTGGCACACAGAAGGAAAAATACTCGGGATAAATTAAGCTTTTTATACTTACTTTAAGTACGAGTCGTACTCAAAAATTCAAGTACGAATAACACTAGAACGTACTTAAAACAATCCTAAATGGGATAACTTTCGAAAATTAATCTCGGAATTTCTTAAAATAAGTACAAAATTCTTAAACCAAGTACAAAAAAGATTGAACTTTTCTTTGGTAGTGCCACTCTGAGAGTAAAATTACAAAATGAGCGTTTTAATCTCATATAACTTATCAAAATTTGTTGTAGCCACTACAACAACAGCACACAAGTAGCTAAAAACGATTGGCTTGTTGTGTGTAGAAACAACGAAAACAACAGAACAAGAAGAAAACACATTATTTTCATGTTTAAATCTTAATCTATTGATATTGCTTCAGACTGATTTGAGAACGGAAGGATTGATTTTTCTTTTGAGTGCAGCAATTCTCCGTATGTCCCCTCTTGGTCTCTTTCGCATTCGGTCAGTGGACGGTCGAGAGGAGAGATAGACTGGAGGCGGAATGGAGGGTGAATGTTAAAATGGCTTTCCTTTGAGTATGGCAACTATTGCTTTAATAGATCTCTTATAAAACGATCATTAATGAAGGAGGTTTATCAGCCCTGAACCATATCCTAAGTTAGAACCAGTAAAGGAAATACAAAGTACCCAAAAAAAATCATCTTACAGATTCTCATTCGCTTAGGACCTTGCATGTTTAAGTTTATGTTTCTAGGTCCAATACTAATGAAAATTTAAAAAAGTACCAGCTAAACAACAAAAAAGCACCAAAAAGCCCCGCATACTGAATCGTATTCACTCGGGACATTGCATAATAAATTTTATGTTTCTAGGTCCAATACAAATTAATAATTTAAAAAAGTACCAGTTAGAGAACAAATAACTACCAAAAAGCCCTGTTGCAGATTCTCATCCACTCAGGATCTTGCCTGTTTAATTTTATGTTCATAGGTCTAATATTAACGAAAAATAAACTACCAGTTAAAGACCGAAAAAGTACCAAATAGATCCCATTAAAGATTCACATTCACTCAGGACCTTGTACGTTTAATTTTATATTGTAAGTCCAATACTTACGGAAATTCAAAAAGTTCCCCCATAGAGTCTTAGCACTCAGGATATTGCATGTTGAATTTTATGTTTCTAGGTCCAATATTAACGGTAATTAAAAAAAGTACCAGTTGTACAACCAAAAAGCTAAAGAAAAAAAATTTAATTTTCTGTATTTCTCATTTTTGGTACTTTTATTCTGCCCATTGAAGTACTCGTATTAAAAGTTTTAATATTGTAGTGGGAGTCCATTTAATTTGTATATGCCAAAAGAGAGAGAAAATACTTTGTAAAAAAGTATCAATAATAGTTACGAATTTTATCACTTAAACGTCCGAATTTGTATTTGTATTTTTAAGATAAGTTATGAACGTGATATAGTGTTTTTTATGTTTATTGGTTTAAAAGAAAGACGGTAACAGTACCAAAATTCAGGTTTTACCAAAAGGGACGAATTTCAAAAAAATACCAGACATCTGTCCGTTTATTTTTCTAAAGAACACCGATAAGTATTAAATTTTTTTCTGTCTCTTTTAGTTTTGGAGATATTAGTAAGGTTAGAATAGAAGGCTTAGCGCCCCTAGACCCTATCCTACGCAGTTTAGTGGAACCTTTTCTATCCTATGTCCGCCAAGAGGTTCCACTCTTTTTTTTTGGTGAAGAAATTTTTAAAATCGAAATGACAGTTGCGGAGATTACCTCTTACAAACATAGAAACATTCAAACTTTTCAGCTTTATAATATTACCCCATATTCATAAAAAATATTTTTGATTAATAAAAGGTTTATTAAACAAATTTTCTTAGAAAATGCATTTCACAAACCGGCAATATCCCTTAAATATTTTTTATGACTATGGGGGGGAAACATTATAAAGCTGCACCAAGGTTAGTCCTATTGGATAGTAGTTTAGACACAAATTTTCAACAAGATCGGTCAAAAAGTTTCTGAGATAGAAGGGGTCAAAATTTGACATTTTGGCCAAACAGGTGTTCTTTCTCATCTATGTAACTTATTATCTATTGGTGTTAGCAAAATTTGTCCCAAACATATTAGATAGCTATTTATTCAATCTTTTGAAAAAAAGATTCTGTTTATTTTAAATTTTAAAATTTTTTTTTTTAAAAAATAGATATTGGGAATTATTTCTTTTTCATAAGTAACTTTATTATATTCAACATTTTTTATTTTTTCGAATTTATTCTATGAGTTAAATTTCAGTTATGTATTTTATAAAGCTTTTTTGTAATAGCTCTATTCCTTAAATTTTTAGAAATGACTTTATACACTACCAGACTATTATATTGTATTTTCTTGTTACATTTTACCTTAGCTTTCCGTTGGATATTTATGTACAGAAAAATTTACAATTATTAGACACCAGCAAAATGTAATGCATTTTCTGGCCCGCTACGGCCAGAATAAATTCGAAAAAATAAAAAATGTTGAATTTTTTTTTTAAATTTAAAACTTTTTTTTTATTTTTTTTAAGCGGGTACTTTTTTTTTTTTTTTTGCTTTTCCTTTAAGGTATTTCTGGTCGCTTTTTGGGCCGCGAGTGGGTTTTGTATAAAAAAAAAATAATTTCTAAGTCAAGACGATGTTGTTTCAAATTTTAGCATATGCACTATTTTGAATTTTTTACTATTTGTGTGTAAGTGTTTCTAAAATCTTAAAAAGAAAACTTATGCTGAGAAACAAGACAAATTAACCTCTCCGACGGTATATAACATACCTAACAAGCATTAAGCATTGCATACCCTCGATACTGTAATACCTACAATATGTTAATCCCAGGAATAAAATCACTTTTGTTCTATAGAGATGTTGACAAATAAAATTTTTTTATTTATTTGTCATAATAATTAAATTAATATAAAATAATAATAATAAAAATAAAAAGATAAATAAATTAAAAAAAAATTAATCTTAATCACATAACATCCTTTTATTTTTTTTAAATTTATAACTTTTTTTTTTTTAATTTAAAACTTTATTTTTTAATTGTTTTATGGAGTACTTTTTTTTATACCCTCCACCACCACTGTGGTGAATGAGGGTATACTAAGTTTATCATTCCGTGTGAAACTTTTTTATCATACATCTAAGACCCCATAAAGAATATATATTCTGGCTCCTTGAGTAATTCTAAGTCGATTTAACCATGTCCGTCTGTCTGTCCATCTGTCCGTCTGTTGAAAACACGCTCACTTTTGAAAAACGCAAAAGAAAAGAACAAACTTGGTCTCAAATTACTTGTAGTTATCCTAAGCAGTTTGGGATTGAAAACCAGCAACATCGGTTCAGTAGGATCAGAACTATGAATCAAAATGTGGAACCACCACCCTGAAAAAATTGATAATTTTGATACAAAAACTAACATAACTGGTTTATTAATGCACGGAATGACATAAAATTTTGCTCGAATTTGGTTTGTATGACTGCAAATCATACTGGTAAATTTCGTGACGATCGGTCCATAATTTACCATAGGCCCCATATAAACCCATCTCGAGGAAAACAGTTTAGTACGCCTAAAGCCGCAATTAAAAAACGCTAGCATACTTAAATTTGGTACATCACAGTTTTATAGGACCAGAAATCACACTGTAAAATTTTTTGAAGATCGGTCCATAATTTACACTAGGCCCCATATAAGCCCTACTTCCGGAAAACAGTTTAGTACGCCTAAAACCGTAATAAATAACGCTATCATACTTAAATTCGGTACGTCACAATTTTATTGGACGAGAAATCACATTGCCAAATTTCGTGAAGGTTGGTCCATAATTAACCCTAGGCCACATATAAACCCTACTCTCGGAAAACAGTTTATTGCGCCTAAAACCAAATAAAGACCACTTTGGGAAAATAATAAAATTCGCCTTAAGCCATCACAGATATAGATATTGCGGTAAAATATCTTACTTAAATTCATATAACCAGAAAAAATATCATGCAAATTTGTGAAATTTTCTGTTAACGCTAAAACTAATTACACTGCTGTGTTGAAATTTATTCTAATTTATTTTTTGTAATACTAGAAATCAGTCTTCAGAATTTTCGGATGATTGGGCCATAATTTACCATAGGTCCAATACAAATTACCTTCCTAAAAATTATTTTAGTTCGGCTAAAACTTTTACGAATCATGATTTTTTTACTCAAGTATGTTCAAAGTCCTAACAAGAAACGCATAAAATTTTCTTATTGTCGGTCAATAATTTAATTCAGGTCTAAACCGCAACCAATTTTATGCTGACGTTCGTTTTTGTGAAGCTTAATTAATAATATATATGTATTTATCATATAGAGCCCACTCCTGTCGGTGGAGGGTATCAAAGATTCGGCACAGCCGAATATAGCACTCTAGCTTGTTTTTTTTTTTTTTTTTTGCTCAAAAGAAAGCTTAGGTCTTTTCCTTTAAGTTAGTTCTGGTCGCTTTTTGGGCCGCGAGTGGGTTGTGTATAAAAAAAATAATTTCTAAGTCAAGACGAGCATTTTTAAGTTTTCAGACTGAAAGATGCACATTGAAAACAATAATTTTAAATGTGCATGATTTTGTGGAAGAAATGTGTAGAGGACTGCTAAATTTAAGAAGCCATGACTTTTAAGTCAAAGAGCATTGGTCATTCTTCAAGGATTTGAAAAAACATTTGAAGTCTGGGGAATTCGTTATTTCGTTTGATTTCGCAGAGAACTATAAATATGTTCTTCAGTATGCCATACAGTCATTCCACTTCAATAACGACCAAGCAACTATATTTACAGTAGTTATTTACTACATGAAAGATGAAAAACTGGAACAGTTTATGAATACCAGAAGATAATACTAATTTAATACTAATATAATACTAATTTAGTATTATCTTCTGGTATTCATAATCTGCAACCTGTTTTTCAAATTAAAATAAAAATATTCGTTTATAAATTCAAATTGAAAACAAAAACAAATTTGAGTTTTTTTTTATTGTTCATTGTAAATACCTAAACGAAAATTGTTATTTTAATTAAAAAAAACAGCCAGATGATAGTTTCGTGATTATTTCAACTTTTCGCTTCCTTAGAGTTTGGTTTATTGGGTTTCCTTTAAAATTGCAAATTTAATTTGCTACTACTCTGAATCAGGGATGGTAATAGGAGTTTTAAATATTGCTTCTAAAATTGTACTTTTAAGAGTTTCTTTTATTTCACACTTACTTCTTGCAATGTTTTTTGTTATTAAATAAAGAATGTTTCCAAGATTCAGATAATTTGCATTTTGTGTAAATACCAGAATTTTTTACTAAAAAGGCTTGACGGAGTTTTTTCGATTGTTTATGGCAAAGTATGTCTCTATCTGCATTCGTATAGTACATTTTTCTGGCTTGTACTAAAACTCTATTAGCCAATGGCAAGGCGAATTCACTAGAAGGTGAGGTCAACTCTACAACAATACCGCTTTTGTGGTCCGAATGTCAAAAATATTGCTAGTAAAACAAACATTTGGTTACTTAAAAAAACTAGTTTGTATACAAACTTTGAATATTCTAGTGAATTCCCCTTGGCTAGTGATGTATTTATCGTTACTTTGATAATTGAATATTAGGTTTTTCGAATGGTATATTTTTTCCAACCCTGATCCGTGCATGTTTACAGAGTCTCAAAGCCTCCATGTTTGGCCAAAATGAAACACATACTCCTGCCCACAAAATCATCTATAAAGATCCTTGAGATGCTGTGTAAGAATTTAAGAGTGCAAGGATATAAATTTGCAACTTATACCTTGAACAACAATCAAGTAAAGCAGAACAAATTTTCGTTCATTTTTGGATTGTGCCTGGAATTTTATTTCTACACCGGCAAACAAGCGAGCAACTCTAACAAAACGTACTGCTTTCTTAGTTATTTATCTATTTTCATGTATTACGTTTTCATATTATTGTTGTTTTTTTTTATCTTTTGAAATTTGTGGTTTTCTTTCTTTATGCTCAAACCACTAACACACGAAGGTATAAAAAAAATAGAAATCCTTTAGATTAAACCACACAGCTGAGCAGAAAGAAAGGAAAGTAGAAAAAAAACGTTAAGCGCTGAATTAAACAGAAAGATCCATTTTTATTTTTGGCAAATTGAAAATAACAAATTCACATCTTGTGTTGTGTCTTTTACTTCTCTCCCTGTTACCATTTTTTTTTTTTCTTTTTTTTTTTTTTTTGTTGGCGGTTTTTGTTCATCTTTTTTTTCCAACTCGTATCTCAAGTTGTTGTTTTGCAAAATTATTAGCGTTTGTGGTTCCCGGCTCTTCTTATTAATGTTGCTTGCAATGCTTTATTTTTAACGTTTTCCCCCTGCGTTCCGTTTGCTGTTAAGTTTATATGTTTACGGCATTCTGATATGGAAATAATCGCTATACGAGTTCAGTGTGTTTAAGCAATTGTATCTGTGTGTGGCAAAAACCGCCAACAGAATTTCAATTGAATCTCGTACATCTCTCATCCAACAATCGTACATCTCTAAAAGCGACAAGCTTAAATGAACGTGACAAGCACATCAAATCAGCCATAAGAAATTAAATAACAAAAAAAAAAACCAAAAGAAAAACGAACATGAAAAGATACAGCACCTTGAATACAGAAATGAAATAAAAGGATATTTAAGGATTTATCTTTTAACTACAAGACTACAAGCACTTTACATTTTAGTTACATGATTGTGGATTAGAAAATTAATATTCGAAACCGTTTTGTTGCATGAAATAAACATTTAATTTTCTATTAAATTGATTCTAAATTAATATTTCCTTTTTTAAAACACCAAGAGTCTTTTGAGACTATGCGAAAATGTTCTCTTATTATTTTGTTATATCTTCATTCAGGACAGCAAATGGCAGCAACTAATAATCGAAATTAGCTACGTTGGGTTCATAGTGAGGTTGGGAATGTTCCTTAAATAATTTATTATATCTGAGTCTTTTAAAGACTAAAAGAGCTGTTCATCCATAAAATGTCTCACTCAACGCAGTATTTGACTATCGGAATGGTGTTCGTTCCGTGTAGATTTTTACTAGTTTGACAACATCAAGTGCAGGAGAAAAACTTCGTTTAGTAAATATTTGGTGTTATTGATGATATTAATTCCCAAAACGAATTGATCCACGATGGTCCACTTCTAAGGCCATTGTACTGTATTCACTTCTTACCATTAGCCAAAATATGATCCAAAAAAGTTTATTTTTTCTACAATTAAAAGTCGTCCGTTTTTAAATCATATAAATTCCTATTTTCCTTTCTTTCCAATTTGTTCTAAAATTAGGTATCCACTAGCGATGTAACGATACGCCATTTTGCCGCTACGATACTGAAAAAAATATCGCTGATACTAGAGTATCCAATTATTTGACTTTTAATTTTGTTCGAGTAAGGAATTAATCGATTTCAAAATTTTTATTTTGCTCGATTAATCGTATAAGAGTTTTAATTTGTTCGAATAACTCGAACAATTCAAAAACTTTTATCTACTGGAAAAAATATACATGTCTATTTGATTTGATACATTTATTATATTACTAAACAGAAGAAAAAAACAATAAAATAAAAATATAGTTGAACAACAAAATAACAATTTATTTATACCACGTACACAGTCTAAAAACTTTTATATTAAATAAATAATTAAAAAATCAAAAACCCTGCTGCAAAACATACGGTTTTTAAGGCGCTAAAGAGACCGAAACAAGACTAAAGGTATGTTGAGACCTAACCAATATTTGATGAAAAAATCCAAAAAAACGCCAGACCAGCTAATTGATCAAACTTAAGTTTTATTTTTAACAATTTTGACTTCCTAATCTTAATTTGTTAGAAGATAATTGTATAATTCAACTAAGAAACTGCTAAACGATGTTTGATCCAGAAAACGTTTTGCCAAAGCAAATTTTTTTTTAATAAAACTAGTGGTTACGTGTAGGACGTAAAATATTTAATAGGTGTGAACATAGCTTAAGGAAATAAAATAAAAATAAGCTATTAACAAAGTAAACACTTGTTCGGTTTAAAATGATCTTAAAGCCAAAGTTTAATACATGCACTTGGTTCAGCAGCAATCGGGGTCCATTAATTTTTTTTCAGTGTATTATTTGCAATTATTTCCCGCCTGCTAAACTTAATACGAGAATTCAAAATAGGCTTTCTTCTCATATTTTTATAAATTATTTTTTATTATTTATATTAGACTTTTTTGTCGCGGCATTTTTTTGAGAGGTTTTTTTTTAATTTTCATTCCTAATCATTTTTTTTTTTTTTTTTGTTTAAAAGGTCCAGCCTATTTAAACAAATTTATTATTCGTAATTAAATTTAACTATGTAATTTGTTATTCCTGAAAATCAAGTAAAACTGAAATAAATGGAGATTCTCAATTAGTTTTTTTTAAATCACCGTATTTTCCCTGCTTTAAGAGAAGTTGTGGTTAAGATAAGAACTCAAAGTATGGAGAAGCTTTTTAAACTGGATAGTTTTCCAAGTTTGTTCGATTTCAATTTCACTCATATGTATTTGATTTACCGAACATGGCTGATAACTTTATTTTTGTTCATTTTAAAACTCTGGTCTATAGGTTTGGGTAATTTGTTTCTCTTAACGTATTACTATTTTGGGCCAACAATCTGTGCTTTTGTTTTCAACTATTTACTTCTCAAAGGACACTTCTTTTTTTACAATGAACGTCAAACTCAATATGAAAAAGCGCTATTTTAGTACGAAAATTCTTACGTATCGAATAAGTAGTTAATCGTTTATTACATGATTTGTCTTACACACACATCTAAAAAGTAACTAAAATATGTTCAGAAGTGCGAGTTACACTATAGATACAGAATATAAGAACATGTTATTTAGTTGTTATGTATTTTATTAGTTAGGAATAAATTGTTCAAGTTATTCGTTATTTGAAATTAGCTATTTTAATTATTCGATCAAATAATGGCGAAAAATTTCTTCGATTAATTGAGTGGATACTCTAGCTGATACCGATACCGAAACTGATACGAATATTAAATTTAAAATCAATATAAAATTAACAAAACTCAATTAAAGTAATTTCTTTATTATAAAAAATTACCGTGTTAGAGTTATGTTGTCAAGAAAATTTAGAAGCAGAAGTGGAAAAAGCAGAAGTAGAAGAAGAGAAGCAAGAAAGGTTAAAAAATATAAAGAATAGCTATTGAAAATCTATTTAAAATTGATATTAAACAATGAATTGAATTTAAATTCTTGGTAAAATTAACAAAAATTATTAAAAGTTATTTTCGGGAATAAAAAATTTATTATTAATTAATTCATTTATTAATGACGTCGTGCTAAACTCCCAATTTTTATTTTTGATAAAAACACTGAAATTTATTATTGTGGGCCGTGTGATCAGATCTTGAAAATTTTTGGAGCTAAATCTTTCATTAGACTGTACCAAAAAATGATAAAAATGATTTTAAAAATGCTAAAAATAATGCTAACGTTTTTAAAACATTTTTTTTTAAATTTTTTTTTATTCGAAACTAAATACATTTTAGTGACCTATTTCTTAATGAAATTGAAGTTTTAAGTTTTAAATTTATTGAGCCTTTTTATAATTCTTTTTTGAAAACACACTTAAAATTATTATAATATAAGAAGGAAAAAAAACTTAAGACTATAATGTAATATCTTAATTTACAGTAACAGGAATTCAGCACCAAGCTATACAGACAATTAATGAAATTGAAATAAATGCTTATATTTAATTAAGTGGGCAGATTTTGGTAAAGTATCTGATGCAAATAAATATGTTGCACAGGCAGTCAAGATTAAATGTTAAACCTCTGATACCTGCAAAATTAGAACAATTTTTTTTTTCTATGCTATACAAAATTTGTTTGATCATTTTTTTTTTTCGTATAGTTTAAGAAAAGTTGAAGTTTTAAAATTTTTATTTTCTTAGCTGTTTAGAGCAAAAAACTTTTTCAAATATTTACACTATAGAATTGTTATCTAAATACAAAGTGAATTTTTCTTGCATTTAAATATCGTAATATAGAAGGTCAGATAATTTTCACAATCAACATGAGGGCTTTCCTAATATTCCCTTTCTTAACATAAGAAGTATCCATTTTCATACGAAATTTAATTTTTGGTGCAACATTTTTTAATTAAAATTTATTATACGATAATTTATAAAACAATTTAAGTAAAATCAATAAAACTGTTTGCGCATTTCACTGGTTGCTTAGGCCAGATCGTTAGGAAACCTCTTTCCAAAGACTTAAATTAAGCTAAAAATATTATACAAATAAGACCATAAAGTAAATAAGAGTTTTAAACACTCAGGTCTTACTTGTAACAATATCAAAGCTTCAACAAACCCCTAACAAGAAACCGCGAATTTATCTTTGTTACATTCCCCTACAATTGGCTGGGTTTTTTCTAACACGAATTGATGTTGTAATTTATTTAAAAAAAAAATTGAATATTGTAGAGATTATTAATATTTAAAATAAATTTTTAATTATCATAGTTGTTTTTGGGAAAACAATTATTTATTTAAAGATTTTGTTTGTTGTGCTTAATTCACATTTTTTAATAATTGATAAAAAAAAAATACTGAGATTTATTGTTGGAGGATAAGCTATTCCTATGCGCATTTCACTGGTTGCTTAGGCCAGTTCATCAGGAAACGTTCTCCTAAATTATTTTAGAAACGCCAAAGCTGTCAGCAGCGTTACCAAAAAAAGGGGATAACTACAAAAAAAGTGGCAGCACCAAAAAGGGGATATTAAAATAATAAGTGGCGCCTCTTTTAAAATCAAAACAACTACGCCATATTACATTTTTCCACGTATTTTTATTAATTTATTTTAAATTTCAGATAACAAACAAATAAGAAAACATTATATATTAACACTGATCGTTAAAAAAAAATTTGGAGGCAAGAACTTTGTTATGGGATTTTAATTAATTTTAGCGTGCCGAATCCAAATCTCTTTACAGATCACGTCTAGCTTTTTTATAGCCTAAACCAATATTTCGCCCAAAATAAGGCGGTTATGCTAATACATTTTATCATAACTTGAGAACGATTTGTACAATTTTGATCAAAATACTCACAGATGATTAGGAATAAAATTTGCTTTGAGTCATCCAAATTTTTTATATTTTCACCCATTTCGGAGTTATTCAGGAGCTACTGGCGATAATTTTTTTGCAAAATTAGTACCATTTTTCATACAAAAATTATACGGTCAAAAATTTAACAATTTTATCATTAATCTGAAGGCCAGGTATATAACGAATAAAAACGACATATATCATGAAAGTAGTAAGACAAATCAGGCAATTATGCTAATACATTTCACCTTGACTTGCGAACGATTTTTCCGATTTGGATACAATTAACAGCGAATGATATATTATTTTACATTAGTTTTTTTTATTTTTTACCAGTTTCAGATATATTCAAAAAATAGTGGCATTTGTTATTTTTGTTTTAAAAAAAGAATTCAAAAAAATTATATGAACAAAAATATTAAATTTTTATAATCTATTGAATAAAATAAGCCACAAACCATAAAAATCGGTTGGCAAATTTTGGTTTTGATTCACAACTTATTGAAATTTTTATTTATAATACGCGAATACAGCAATTCCATGTAAGTACTTTCATGTGTAAAAGCAGTGTTATAAAAAATAAAATGTTGCGATTTTGGTCTAATTTGTCTTACGTTATCGTCCAGACTTGTTGCTGAAACTTTTAAAAATTCTGCTTTGAAATTGCACTAGTGTTCAGATTATGAAATTATAGTTTTGCAATTTTTTTTTTTTGTTATCTTGTCTTTCCTTTTCTCCCTTTTATATTTTATATATAAATGCAAATATAGATACAGTTAATTTCAAGTCAAAAAGTGTGAGAATAACAAAAAAAAAAAAAAAAAACGGAACTGCAGAGTACATTAAACTGAGTACCTCTCCCCAATTTGTTCACCCCTCACACGAATAAACTCAAGAATTGCTGGAACAAAAATAGCAATTCTTGACCATGACAAACAAAATCGAAAGAAAATTAAATTTGGCAATTTTCGGTATATAAATTGGCGACTAGGGTGGAAATATCTGACAACCCAGATTCGAACCGACTTAAGTTTAAAGTGTATTCCATATACCATGGCATACGTATTCTATACACCATGGTATAAGTAATTATTTCATCATGGTATACGCATTAAAATAAGCAAAGCGAGTCCACTATGGCAAAATATTGTCCTGGTAGGTCAGAAATAAACCATAGGTCCCATAAAAGCAGTTGAAGTCAAACAAATTTAATATAGATGAAGATATCTAAATAATATTCGGCACATAAAACTTTCACATGAATCTTAACCTCCTAACATAATTTTGTTCTGGCGGGTCCATGACTGCCCATGGGTCGCAAATGGATACATTTGCAAAAATTAATCTTATATACTGCGGAATCATATGGTTAGGCTTGACCGACTATACTTTCTTACTTGTTATTATTATTTTTTGTACTAAAATTTAAAAGTTTTATATAATTTATTTCAGGTCAAAAACAACGAAATTCCAGTTTGCTGGACCCCAGTTCAATGTAAGTAAAAAAATAACGTTGGCAAAACTATTGGACGATTAGGAGAAAATTTAAATATAATTTACCTTTCATCCTTATCAGATGAAGAGGATGAATCCAATAATTGATTTACTGTCATTTCTGAACATATAATGTATGCGGTAATATCCTTATTTTAACATTTTCCTTTAAGAATGTATGTATGTACAAAATTTACAGAAATTAAATAAAAATTTAAGAATACTAAAAAATATTCTTTAGTTTTTTTTCATAAAAAATATAAACATAAAAATACAGTCTCCAGATTGTTGATTTATCGACACCAAGCTTTAAAGATTTTTTTGGATTTGAAGACTTTTTATGAGAACAATTTTATAACACCGAAGAATAAAAAAAAAAAAATAATAATAAAAAAAAATCAATATAAAATCTTAACTTTTTTACTACCCTATATCGAAGTGTTTTTTCCTTAAGTTCGTCTGGTAACCCTATATAAAAACAGAAGTGACTTGTTTTACAGGGCATTGTCAACACGGTCGATTTATAACTTAATTTGCCTTTTGCCATTATTAACGGTGATTTTTAAAGAATAAAGCAGGCCACCTTTTCAGAGAGCAAAATATTTTTAAGAAACAAACACCAAATTTCTTTTTTTGTAGGAAAGAAAACACCATTCATGCATATTTAGTGCACATTTTAAAGAATATTTCCGGTTTCCCTGATTATAACTTTTCTTGGGTTGCTAATTTAAATTATAAGTGTTAATCGCCAAAAATGAATAATTAACAGCGAAATACTGGGACGGGAATCCCCCGGGAAAAAACTCTAGTTTTATAATTTTAAATTTTTAGAAAACGATGTGTCAATTTTGTTTTAACATTCATTCAAAATTTCCATATTTCTTTAAATAATTTTACAAAACTCTACATGTGAGTTTATGCACAAAAACATCCTAGAAGGGACAAATAGTTTAACTTTTACCCAATGAAAAAATACCTTTTTTTGTAATTAACAAAAATCATAATTAACAATTTATGATAACTTAAATTTTCAAAATTCTTAAGTTTAAAATGTATTTGTTTATGATATTTCTAATTCAAATTTAGCTACGAGTTTCATTTTAAACATTCATTTATTGCATTACAAACACACGAAAAAGGCCAAAAAAATTTTTTCTGTTCAATATTTTTGTATATCTCTCGAAGGAATAACATGTCAATATTTACATTAACAATAGACAAGGTATATGCAATTGCAATTTAAAAAGTTTCCAAACCAATTTTTTTTTTGTTATTTTTGCTATTCGATTTTAGTTCAAAATATTAGAAAATGTAATTATAAAACTGCTTAAATAAAAAAGTCAGCTAAAGTACAGTACTCGGATACTGCGAGCAGTAGATTTGTGGATACATTAATTTTATATTAAGGCTTTATGAATGTCCTTTTATAAGAGCTTTTACTGTTTGCAAATTTATATTGTTTATGTTGGTGTTTATGCAAAAGTAAATTTATGTTTTTACATACAAGCCCATTGTCATGAATAAATATTGGGGAAGAGAAAAGCTTTGTGAATATTGAGTACATTTTGACTTTCTTTAAAGTTTTTTTTTGCTCTATGCTTCGCGCGAAGCTGCACGCTTGTCTGCAGGTGACCAGAGTCTCTGGCGGGAATCTAACCTGCAACCCCGGCACTGATAGACTAGCTCACTACCAGGTAACCTACCGGGGTGGGTTAACTGAATAACCCCAGTATTTAACAGACGATTCCTGTAACGTCAGATAAACGATGTTCTCACTTAAAAACTGCCAAGGCAACTCTAACAGTTGAATACATGTCAGTAGCAGTCAGAAAATGGTTAAATATGTCCACCACGGAAAACGTGATCAATTCAGTGTTGAAATATATCCGCATTTATTTAAAAGTTTTTTGCCTTGCATTTATTTGGGAAATTTTTAAAAATATTCTCTCTTAAAATGATATATCTTTTGTGGACTTATATAAAGGTCCCTTTTTGAGATGAGTGTCAAAGTAGAACGAGTTGCTTGAACGTTATTGTAATAATTGATAGACTCATGTTGAAACTTTATACACTCTTTGTTTAGAACTCACACATTTGTAGTCAGTTGGCAAATGGGCACCAAAAAAAATTATAGAAAAAATTCTTTTTTTGGGTACATCTTTATTTATCTTTCTTATTCTCATATTTCATTAACATATTTTAAAATTTAAAAGTCGTTAGATTTGACTTCTGTACAGTAATCCATTGATTTACGTCACCTCGATTAACGTTGTTTCGGTTTGCGTCGCCAAATTTTGTGTGACTTCTAAATTTAATTTGCGTCGCCATTCGATTTGCATCTTCAGATTTTTTGTACCTTACTAACTCGATTTGCGTCGCCGTTCGATTTACGTCGCCGCATTTGCTTATGTTTTATAAGCAAAAAGCGGGGAAACACAGTTTTTAGTTGAAATGTTCTTTTGGGGTTTTCATGCGTGTGTAGCTATTAATATATATAAATGAATACATTTTTGTTGTTTTTGTCAAACACAACGGACAGAAATATGGGATCAAAAAAACACAATCACCCAAGTTATGAATAAAAATTCCCCGGTATTTTTTCCCTTTGCCCATTTTTACAATAGGAAAAACTGCCGCGAAATTTTTATTTATAATTGGGCTGAATATGTAGTGGAAAGGGTATTATGCATAAGTGCTAATGTTTGTAACACCTTAAATTCTTGTCCTAGACCCTACTATTAGTATACCGATCGACTAAGAATCACTTTTGGAATCGATCTAACGATATCCGTTCGTTCGGTTGGCTTGCAGGCTGTGAATGGAAACATTGTATGGAAATTACAGTTCGTACTTTTGGAGATAATTTCATTAAATTTGGCATACATGCCAATTGAAAATGGTAAGTATCGGTTCATAATTTCACATAGCCCCCAAACAAGGTTTTTTCGGAATTGAGTCTTTGTGCCCATGAACCCACTTATTATGTTGGTATTTAGCTTAAATTTGGTCCAAACTTATCTCATTGCAATTTAAATCATCTTAAAAAATTATATTGGAATTGGTCCAAATTTGACCAAAGTGCCCATACAAATACTATCCCGAAAATATATTTTTTATAAATGTTGGTATTGACACAAAATTAAGCGAAAAAACACTTTAACGATAGATTCTATGTCATGGCTAAACGTGGCATTTGTAGATCCTAAATTAACTATAGGTCCCATATAAACCCCCTTATCTAAAATCATTTAAACTTATCTCATATAGATGAAAATATCTTAATAATATTCGTCATGAAGAACTTTTACATGAATCTTAACCTCTGGCTTAATTGTTTCTTGCGGGTCCATGATTGCCCATGGGTCCCAAATAGGGTACACTTTTGAAAATTTGTTTTTAAATATACTTTCTTACTTGTTTAATTCTGTAAATGTTTTGTAATTTGTTTATAAATTAGCCTTTCTTTATGTTTTGAATAAAGGAACATTTTATAGAACACATTTGCACATGTTTAAATTCGATTTACGTTGTTTCGATGTACGTCGTCATTTTCCGGAACCAATTGCGACGTAAATCGAGGGACTACTGATATCAATAAAATATAAAATTCTTCAGTTTTGGCAGAATATGAGATACGTTAATCTTATTCAGCATCTAACATATTTTATAAATGGTCCAATAGATCCCCCACAATATTTCTAGTACATGCTCGCACATGAGAATTATATATCATACTACCTAGTGCGCTTTGCCCCACGCCACTGCTATCTACATATATAAAAACGGTTTTTTAGATTGCAAGGTCGTCGATTTGCCCCCTGACTTAATACCGCCTTATAAACTAATAATGTGTATTGCACCGAAAATATGCTCGCTAATGTTTCTTCAATTAAACCATTATTCCAAAAAAATCTGTTTTAATTAAAAATTTAATCACGTGAATTAAACGTTTAATCAAGTGAATTAAACTTGTAATCAAGTCAATTAAACGTTTAATCAAGTGAATTAAACGCTTAATTGGTACTAAAAATTTGATTACGGGTGCAAATTTAATTAACTTTTTAATTAATATATCGAGGATGGCAGAAAATTAAATCAAATACAAAACGAGTTGTTTTGTAGTTATAATGTAAATGAAAAGTGTATGTATTTATTAAATTTGGTGATATATTTAAACGTCCGCGCGTGTTCTGCACCTTATTGATGTTTGCGATTAACTCCACTGGTGTTGCCCATCTTAAAATAATTATTGTCATCTGGTAGGAGAGTTACCATACGAGACAAATATTACAAATTTTCTAATTGAAATCAATTTTTGTTGTTTTCTGTGTGATCATAACGTAATTTACATCAGTTTTATACGATTTTCCTGTGAACGTTCTCCACTTCTTTTATCCCGCCGTCTTTTTTTTACAGGTGTTGTTTAATTTTAACAAATCTTTTAGTGCTCAATTTGGACAATGTTACTCTTATCGTTCTTTAGATAGAAAAAAATTTACTTTTTGTCACGCTCACTTCTCTAATCCTGCCCACTTTTTGTCAAATTTTGTATATTTTTTATTGATATCGAAGATATTTGTATCAATTTTGGAATCTCCAGCTGTTGTCATTCTCCATTTTTACAGAAATATTTTTCATGTCGCGCCCACTTATTTAACCCCGCCCAATTTTTTGCCAGATATCGTATATTGATTTCGAAACTATTTGTACTAAATTTAGAAAATAAATTTGTGGCTGCTCTCCAGGTTTACAGCAATCTATTTTGTATTTGTATGGGAGATGCCACGCCCACTGATCCAATTCCACCTACTTTAAGATAGATGATGGGCTTCCTTAAGGTATGTTCAGACCTAACACATATTTGACGAAAAAATCTGAAAAAAAAGCGGGACCAGTAAAATTATGAAACTTTAGCTTCTTTTTTTTTTTTTAGCAATTTCTATTGATTTACTCAACTTTATTTGTAAGGAGATAATTGTATAATATAATTTAGAAACTGTTAAATGACATTTGATCTAGCCAAACGTTTTTCAAAAACAAATAATTTTTTTAATAAAACTTGTGGTTACGTGTAGGACCTCAAATATTTAATATGTGTGAACATAGCTTTAAATCAAGTACAGAACGCTGGATTCAAGTAAGTCTTATTTAAGTGTCCCGGACTTAAAATAATCCGATAATGGGATTGAATTAAGTAAAAGTGAGATAAAAATTAAGCTCAACCTGTGCTTGATTCAAAAATTTTCTAAGTTAGTTTAAAGACCAAATTCGTATTTAAGAAAATCCGAAAGTAAGATTTTAATTCCAACCTGAACACTTAGAATCAGAGAGAGAGAGAGAGAATATTATTATTTACTTACCCCGTTACACATATGTTTGTTTCACATTTATTTTGTTACATTCCTGCCTTTGTTTACAGAAGAAATCACAATTATAAGACACCAGCAGTTAGCACGATGTGTTCACAGAAAAAACTTTTGACCCAATTAAAGCATTAATCAAAAATAAAATCAGTTTAAATTAAAAATTTAATCAAGTGAATTAAACGTTTAATCAAGTGAATTAAAAGTGTAATTGATACTATTAATTTGCACCAGTAACAATTAAATGTTTAATTCACTTGATTAAACGTTTGATTCACTTGATTAAAAGTTTAATTCACCTGATTACGTTTTTAAATAAAACAGATTATATTTTTTAATAATGTTTTAAATGGGGCAACATTTTATTTTGTGTTTTGCCTAATTATTCTACTTTGAAAAATGTTTTTAACTAAATAATTTTTATAAATAGAACGCGGGAATTTTTAGTTTTCATTTTACTAGTTAAATATGAAAATAGTGTATGTTTTTCTTCTTGTAGTGTTGTTATTTCTACACAAAACAAGCAAATCCGTTTTTACCTGGTTTTGTAGTATTGTTGTTGTTTCTACAACAACCTTTTAAAAACGTACGCGTATTCACGTATGGTTTTGAAAAGTAATTACATTTTGGATTATTTTAATTACTTTTTGGTGTTATTGGAACATAAATTTTTAAGTACGACTCGTACTAAAAGTAAGTAAAAAAAACTTAAATTTAGTACGAGGTTTTTCTTCCTGTGTATTGACTATAAATGCAATTTTTAACTTCTTTTAAAGGCAAATCTAATTAAGAGCGGCAATCGTTTTTAAACATGAAAAGTTCAGATTTTTTTAAGAATCCAAAATAAGAAAAAAAAATTTTAAAAATATTTTGTTTGCTTCGAAGCTTGTCAAAATATGACTCTTCATGTTTTGTAAATAGTACAATAATTGGATGCCCCATGAACTCAGCTATATCGAACACCGATCTTACTCATCAGCAATCCTGTTTCAGTGCTAAAAAAAAATGGTTGAAAATGGATCTATTACCAGAATTCAAAGCGTAAACTATTTTAAATACTTTAGTAATATTTGTAAACTATTTTATTTACAATTGAATTATGAACTGCTGTCAACAAAATAAACGAAAGTATCCAAAACGTCATTCAAAAATATGTAATAATACTAGAAAGTTCTATAAATTAGTATAAAATTTGTCATTTGAAAAATCGTAAAGTTTAGGGTATAAATCGTCAAATTGTCAATGTGTCATTTTTGGACCCCAAAATCATCAAAATTACGTGGTTCGAATCGACTGAATATTTACAACGAAAATGCTTGTTTTCTACGTAACTTTCATACAGGTACCGAGTTACACGCGAAGCTTTACGCTTGTCTGCAGGAGACCAGAGTCTCTGGAGAAAATCGAACGCGCTGATAGACTAGCTCACAACCATCTAGTCTACCGGGGCACTTTACAGCGCAATAGATAGGGTTTCTTGCGGGGTCAATACCCTCAGATTTCGCAAATATCACAAAATCTGTCTCCAACAAAATCTGCTTCCAAAAAGGTTTAAATCCCCAGTTTTGAGACAAGTCCCCTTATCGGGCCACGCTGATCGAACGTTACTAATTTATTATTTAGTTACATCTTGACCAAACAGAATATAAGCATTACTTTTTTATGCCAAAACTTTTTCCAATGAGACTTTTTCCCTTACCCAATTAGGCATAAACAGATAATATATACTAATATATAGTATACGAGTAACTAAACTATCTATACATAGAAATTTGCTTAGCGTTGCATATTTTACCAATTATCCTTTAACGTTTGTTACTTGCTCGTGCTAGATAAGTAAATATGGAAATGTGTTTGTATATGTGTGTGTGTGTGTGTGTGTGCTACTACATATTACAATGCTGACATTTCAAACAGAAAATTACAATTGTTTGTCTAAAATTTTGATTGGGCTTTAATTAGAATAACGCCTCTTAAAAATTTACTTCATTTAGCAAATAAAATAAACATTCAAAATACGTCAAGATACACTTGGAAACTAATATGCAGATAAATATCAATACATTTCCTGTTGTTTTTAAACAGAATTGGTTTTTAGTTATTTGTTAATGAATGCTGTTCAAAATAGAAATATTTTAATACAGAAGTTATAAAAACAGGGTGGTCCAAAAAAACTGCATGATCTATAACTTATTGTTTTTAATATGATTTTCTTATATTTTTTCAGATTGTTGTAAAGAGGACTTCGGATATTTAAAATAAAAAAGGAAACCATTGTTTAACTTTAAAATGAGCGATTTATAACAGATGATGTATGTTTTAAACATGGTTTGGGAATTTGATAACTCATACGGTAGTTTAAATGGTAAAAGTCTATCGTTGATTGTCATTTAGTATTTTTTTTTTTTACCTTTCCTAATCCCGCAAAGATCTTCGCTTGTCTGCAGGAGACCAGAGCCTCTGGTGGGAATCGAACCCGTAACCCCAGCACTGATAGACTAGCTCACTACCATTTCAAGCAATGTGTTAATTTATTTAATCAAATATTGACAATTCCCAACAACAATTCTACATGTTTAAATTATTTTATTTTAAACAAAAAAAGTCAATTAAAAATTTTTGTTATTTAATTAATATTTTTATTAAAAATTTATTTCAAAACAACTAAAATGTTAATTAAATTTTTAAATTTCTTTCAACTTAAAAAAATAATTGATTCAATTATGACATTAATTGAATTTAAATACTTTTTAAACCATTTTTTTAATTGATAAAACACTTTTTTCTGTGTATGTAAAAATTAATAAAATTCATCATTTTGTGTATTTTTCACGAAACCTACGGATTAAATTTATTATAAAATTTTTAAAAAGAATCGCAAGTCCATGCATCTTGGGATATTGTCAAATGGAAGGTGCGTTATTTAAAAAATCGGTTTCGGAAAAGTTGAAAATTGGAGGTGCAAACAAAATGAGTTGCTCACGTCAAATATGTGCAACTATGCTATTGTACACAGGAGCAAGAGTAAAAAAAGTTCACGTGAATACGAGGGAAGTAACGAATACCATACCGACATATCGGCGATGCTTCAGATTTTACTATATATCGATTAGGCGATATATTGCTGTCGATACGACGATACTTTTTTTGGAGTATTTGTGAACAAACTATTTAATTTTTTATGCTTATTATTTGCATAGCAGCTAAGAGAAATATTATTTTAAAAAGCAGAGCATAAAATCAAAACAGAATAAGGAAATTGTTTCATATAAAAAATGAAAAGATGAAAAATAGTTCCAAAATTTGGCGGCTGACTTAGCCTTAGCTATAAATAAACGATTTGAGGCTTTAAAAAATAATGAAATCTATTGGTTATCTACAATTCTTGACACTCGATACAATGCTCAAATATTTAAAGGACAATCGACTTCAATCATATCGAAAATAACGTCTTATTAAGCCACTTAACATGTCTCTGCATTCCTGCTGTAATTCTGCTAAAAAAGAAGAAGACAAAAACCTTAAATCTTCAATATTTCTACAGACGCAGATCCACTTGTTTACGGCAGCAATGACATGTTACACCCAAACTTAAAACAAATAGCGCTAAAATTTTTAAGTTTTCAAATTAGTTTTGTCGCATATGAGAGACTATTTTTCATTATAGGTGTGGTCCAAACAGGCTTGCATAATCGTCTGCTCCGCAAAAGTAAAGAAGACTTTGTTTTTTAAACAAAAATTTTATTAACATAAATTTTAAATATTAATATGAGAGCGGATCAATAAGTCCATGACTTTTTGAATCTATGGCATCATCAATCTCACGCACTTTTACTCTTCGCTCGGCCAACCCCATTTTGTGAATTTTTTCGACATTTTCGGTCGTATTGACTTCAATTGGCCGTCCAGTAGCTCGTTTCTGTATTTCTCACATCGTGAAATTTCTCACCTGAAGTGTGAAACAAAAATTCCATCGTTTCTCGATTTGTGAGAAAAAACGTGTTTCTGTATTTGAATTCGAGAACAAACAACACAACTTCTGTTTTAACTGGAATACTTCCAGTAATTAAAGGCCATGTCAGATAAAACTTTTGCTTCGCGTTGCGTTACCGATTCGCTTTGACATCTAAGATAAAATATACGTACTTATACGAAACATGTCACATAAAGTACTTTCAAAGCGGAGCGAAGCAAAAAGTTAGCCAACTCTCATCTTTTTGCGCGCTTTGACAATTGGCTAGTATAATTTTCTTTTTTTTAAATTTTTTTTTGCCAAATTCAATTCCAAAAAACCATCCAATTAAATTTTTAACTTTTATTTTTGTAACAAATAATTAAATGTACAAATTACCAACCGCTTTTATAAGTTAACAAACAATGCGTGAGTGTTGTCAAAGTTTTCATTGTGGCATACACCTTTTGCTTTGCGTTTTTCTGCCGAAGGTAGAAACGTCACGCAAAGCGACAAAGTTGTATCTGACACGGCCTTAAGTGTCAAATGCAAGCGAAACGTCAACGAAAAACGTCATAGAAATAGATATAATAAAAATAAGGCTGCCAGATTTGACGATTTATCCTAATTTTGACGATTTTTTATTCCGAAATTGGCAAGGTGCTGATTTGCTGATTTTCCACGATATTATTCAGTCTTCGAAAAAAAAACAATTTTAAATATTTTTACAGAAAAAAGATATCTTTAGAAACAAGGCCGCTTAAATTTTTATATATATCCCTATTGTGAAAATTGTCCTCGAAATTGTTTGTCTGTTTCCTAAAAAATGTATCGGCAAAAGCAAAATTTCGATGGAAAACTGTTTAATTTTTATTTCCTTGGATTTCCTTGGACATTTGTGGTCAAAACATTAAACTATTACCCCATTTTTCAGTCAACGGGCTGTAGGAATGGCCACAAGGAAAAATAACAATCTGAAATTTTAAATTGTTATCGGATTAAAGAAAAAATAATATAAATAATTTTATAAAAATAGACCTCAAGCTTGAGTTTGTATGTATAAAATATGTATAAAATACCCATGAACTTCAACTATGTTTTTTCTATTTGGATTTTTTCTTAGGAAATTAACGATTATTTAATAGTTTATCTGGCAGTCCTGCATAAAACGAAAACTATGAAAGGCTTAAAAAAAATTAAAATAAAAATAATATAACAATTTGCTTTATTTAGTTTCATCATATATTCCTTTATTTTCAAATTAAAAAAATACACATTCTTGTGTACATACATGCGTATATGTATTTATATACATAATTGTTTTTTCGGATAATTTGGTCTCCATTTCTTGAAATTTTATTTTTCTCTCATCAATTTAAAATGTGTCTTATTTTGACAGTTCTTGTGAGAAACTTTTCGCAAAAAATTGTTGCAGAAACACTTTTTCTCAAATCCTTCCAATAATTGCTGGAAAATTATATAAACGGGCTACAGAACGTTCAGCGTCATTTGTACTTGTGCGACTAAATCGAAAGTCAGTAAACCACTTTTTTACCATTGAAATCGACGGTACAGAGTCCCTATAAGCTTTTCCTTGGTTTGATTGACGGTTTTTTTTCGCAAAAAATAAGGTTTAATGAGCACTCGAAATTCAATTTCTTCCATTTTTAAAATAATCCACGAGGTTGTATGTTTTGAACAGTTGTTAAACGCAAAGTAATTGACGGAACTTGCTCAAAACTTGGCAGTAGTCTATTAACAGGTGGCAGTGATGCATTTCATATAACTACAAGGGCAAATCGAAAAGTCACGGACTTATTGCTCCACCCTCGTAATAAAATTCTTCCGCTTTTATTTTTGTAAAAAAAATTTTATTTTTTGTTAATTTTATCATGAGTTACAATTTTATTCTTTGTTTTTTAAATCATATTAAATTTTATATTAATATTCTCTTACACTGCAATTTTGTTTAATAAAAAATATTACTCTAGTTGAGTTTTGTTAATTTTAACTTGAATTTAAATTCATTATATCTATAACGATATCAGAAATATTTTATTTTGAGTATCAGTATCGTATCGGAAAAAGGCGTATCGTGACATCCCTAGTAAAAATCTTTAATATTTTACAATAATTCCTCAATGTGTAAAGCATAGAATGGGCAGCATTAAGCCAACGTTATTTTTCACATCTTAAATAACCGATTTTCCCATTTATTAAAAAAGTGTAATACAAAAGAAAAATTTTATTAACTACGACAAAGAAATTATTGACTACTCAAACCTCCAGGTTCCTTTTGGGCCACCCTGTACAATATTTTAAACCAATCATGTATATTTTCAGATACTGGCACATGTTTTAATTGGGGGGTAAATTAAACTCGTGTCAATAGTTGATAAGTAGTGCATACATTTTCTTAATTTCAGGAGATCCATAATAAAACGCAACAATTCCACTATAACAATTTTTTGGATATATGATGACTCTTTTTCAGACGTATTGTGGCAAACGAGAACAATTCATAAATAAGCTAGTTTGTTTGGCAGTTAGTTATTAATGTGCTGTTTTCACAACACAAGTGAGTGAACGTGTAGTAAAATTTATATGAAAAGCACTCAGTTTTTGAGTGTTTTTCATATTAATTTTACTACTCGTTCAATCACTTGTGTTGAGAAAACAGCAAGTAAGTATATTTAGAAAACAAATTTGGAATTTTTGAGTTTTGAAAAGTGGAATTGTTGCATTTGGGTATGGAACTCCTCGTTTGTTTTTTAAATAAAAAAAAAAACCAATACGAAATTGAGATACAGATGGATGTAATTATAATGTTGTCATTTTAAAATATTTTATGATTAACAGTGGCATTAACAATCCCCAATTATCCTGCTATTTATGTTTGTAATTTTTTTAAAAATTATAAAGACTTGTGTCCATTTAGTGGATGTCGTTTATTGTTGAGAAGGGGTAAAATGAAAAAGTTGTTTTCTTTTTTTTTTTTGTTACCAATTTTGGCTTCTGTTCCTAGGTGGCAAGCAGTGTTAGTAGGTTCCAGTAAGCAGTTGTAGTACGTGCCTTGTTGTCTAATTGCTTTTTCGATTAGTTGTTTTATTTGTGGCGCCATATTTTACATTTTGATTGACTTTGATTCGAAAGAGTTTCTTTATAATTTTTGCTTTTGAAACTTTTTCAAGCGTTTCACTTTTTTTTTTGTCAACATAAGGTAATGTCATGATTGAGTGTTAAATGTCTAGCTATAATTACTGTCAATCTTATTGTTTTTTTTTTTTTTTTTTGCCTTTTATGGTTTAAAATGAGAGACAATGTTTAGTGTCACTTTAAATAGTGCAGATATTTAAGGAAATTTTTGAAAATATTTTTATAATTAATTGCGCATAGATTTCACATAATAGACGTGGAATAGACATGGAATAGAAAGAAGAGACAGACGCGCCATCTTGACTATTAACTAAATATGGTGGGTGATTGATTTTATAGGAATTACTCTAATGTCTTGAAGTAGGGGTTTAATTATATTATTTATCTATTTGGAAAAACTGATTGAGTTTTTACAATTAATTTATGTTCATGATCGGAATGTGTGGAATTGTTGCTCTGTGATGAAAATTATGGAGAATAAATTGGCTAAATATTACAATATGTATTTCCTAAGAATCGAACTTATGTTTTGGCAAATTTTGCATCATAGCAAAATGCATCTTCATATTGATGATGCCCTAATA
Source organism: Pollenia amentaria (assembly GCA_943735925.1). Lineage (NCBI taxonomy): Eukaryota > Metazoa > Arthropoda > Insecta > Diptera > Polleniidae > Pollenia > Pollenia amentaria. Next base: position 256,989,208 of record OX031006.1, read on the forward strand.
ATTCATAGGGCATTACCAATTACAAATGGCATCAATGAGGCAAAAAGTGACATTAGTCCAATGACATTCGTCATCATAAAATTTTGTCATATTTTGTGCGTAGTCTATGCTATGACATCAGTGGCATCAATTCAATGCAATATTTTGTGTATTATTACCATTATTATCATGTTTAAGCTTAAAGCAAAAATTCCCATATTATATTTTTTTAAGTTATTTTTTTAAATTTTAAAACGCAATGTGAATTTCTTTAGGAAGCAACAACTAAATATCAAAATATTTTTTTTTTTTTTTTTTTTTTTTTTGTAGTTATTATTTACTAGCTGACCCGGGACGCGTTGCTGGCCCTAAGCAAACATTAGTGTTGTATCACCAGACGATTTTAATTGATCTTTAAGCGAAATTTACGGCCTTTAAATAAAAATCCATGAAATACCTATCAGTTTTTTTACAGAATAACTTACATATGGTGTAGATATGGGTTCAATGAAAAAAGAAACACATGTATTTAAGGCAAATTGGAAATTATATTTATTGATTACTTCATCTTAAGGCTAGCGAATAGACAATGTTTTTTGTTTTTTTTATTTGGTGTAAAAACGTATAATAGAAAAATGCTTAATAGAAAAAGTGGTCGTAAAAGTAGGCGTGGTAAATTTTTCTTTCGATGAAAACTTAAAGTTGATTAATACGAACATTTGAAAGAAAAATTAGTCAACTCGATGGAGCCGTTTTCTGATTTTAGGTAAATCGAAAAAAGTGGGCGTAAAAGTGGGCGGCGCAAAGTTTTCTTTCCGTAAAAATCTAAGTTGGACCATGGCGATCATTTTAAAGAAAAAATCGTTCAAATCGGTCAAGCCGTTCTCAAGTTATGGATTTTGCCACGCCCCTCCGCCCCCAGACCGATCAGACTTCACAGTGTCACTCGCCTGAATATTCTGAAGATTCCCTGAAAATTTCATCAAAATCGGCCCAGCTGTTTTGGAGTCCATACGTTACATCCACACATACATACATACACACATCCTATTTTATATATATAGATAGATAGATAGATTTAACCACAAGGTTACCGTCTTGGTCTGGACAGACCAATATTCTATAAATGATATGTTCTGAATCGAATGAAACTAATTTTGATTCGATTGGAGCAAATAAGTGGGGTTAAATTCCATTTTTATGTAAAAGTCTATGAAATGACCCTCTTGGTCTAGCCAGATCAAATTTTTTTTTTTTTGTCTTGAAAAATATATCAAATAGGACAAAATATTACAAAAACAGATACGTGAATTCTAGAAATATGTTCTTAATCGAATGAATCAAGTTTGAATCAAATCAGAAAACTACGGCCCATTATGCACTTAGTTCAATCTAACTACAAAAACCTAACGCAAAACTCGTTTCACCTGTGGTAGATGCGAAATAGCAATGTGCGAAATTAAAGACTATATTTTTGATGGCTTGCATATGGAATAAAGTATTGAAATAATAATATTATATAATAAATTTGTATAATCTAAAGTAATTAGCATACGTTCAATAAAAAATATATTTACTATTTTTTTTTTAATTGTGGTTTTAGCTGTACAAATTGTGGTCTGGCCAGACAAAGAGTAGAACTTAGTGGTAAACAGTTACCGAGAATTCTAGGGTTAAACATATTATGAGTACATGTATAGAAAGTTATTATGTTATGGCTAATAAATATCATTAAATGGTTCTGAGGAATATAATATGTTTTCAAAGTTATCATTATTTAGTTGTTATAAAAATGATTATTTTTCAGTGAAACATTTTAAAATTTATAATTGCGATAAAGATTGACCTGTTTACAGTAACTATAATATTGTTGAGATTAAATAAAAATAACAATATTTTGTGTACGATAACAATATATTGTTACAATAAACATAGTGTAGTTGTCGTAACATTTTTTCTCTGCGTGCGTGCTTTAACAAGCAATTATTAGATGCACCAGCTGTGTATATAAAAAAACGGTGCCTTTAAGATTCAAAACTTAAGCTAATTCAAAACTTAACAAATATTGGACGGCTAAAACGTAAACAGTAGCTTTATGAAACAACTAGATGATATTGTAAAACGTTTGCCAGATCCAACATCATTTAACAGTCTATAAATTACATTTTACTGTGATCTTTTCGCAAATAAAGTTGAGTAAATCAATAAAAATTGTTTAATAAAAAAGCTAAAGGTTGCTCAATTAAGTGGTCACGCTTTTTTCGGATTTTTTTTTTTGTCAAATATTTGTTTAGTGTAAACATATCTTTACTGTAATGTTACCAGATACTTAGGCCTTACTCATGTAAAACGCAGCGCAACGCCAAAGAATAACATTGAAAGCACAAACAACGTCATAAAAATTTTGTAATTTTGTTGTTGCTTTCAACAGAAATTCATGTACCGTTTTAAATTTCAACGCAATGCAGCTTTTGAAATTTTAAAACGCATTGGGAATTTCTGTAGAAAGCAACAAAAAAATTACAAAATATTTATGACGTTGTTTGCGTTGCGTTTTATATGATTAGGGCCTTAATCTCCCTAGGAAAGGTATTATTTTTACCAAGTAGTGGATACTCTTTTGTGACCTTAAAACATTCGTTAGAACTTCCTTTGGAACCACGCAGATTTTTTTTTTTTTTTTGTAAATTTGTGAAGTTCATCGGAAACACGTTTTAGAAAAAATTTTCTTTTGAAAACAAAAAACAAACGCCACTCTTAAATAAATTAAGCAAATTTCAAAAATTATTTTCTGTTACCTCCAACACATCAATTAACATTTTTGTAACGAATATAATACAATTCAGCATTATTTGCAGAATATTCCCTCCCATTTTATTTCTGTCTTATTTCCAACACTTAATACATCCATCATATTAAATGTTTTATGACACATTACATGTACAACTAAAAAGGAGAATGTGGACTTGCTACAACCATTACCACCCATACAACAACAACTACTACTACTACTCTCATTTGGGTCTAGAGTGTGGTAGTTGCAAGTAAATCCCATTACAGTAATTAAATCACATCCATATGAAAATTACATAATTATACACACAATACAAGGGTATTTTAATAAAACAAAAAAAAAACATAAATGAATGAATAAATAAATTATGAGTAAGAGACATAGAGTCCACCAAAGCATCATAAACATATTAAAAAATAATTTACTTAAATAATAACATCAACCAAGAATCATGAAAAAGGACTAGACTTAATAGGGGAGGACCAAAGTGTAAGCTATAAGAAAATTAAATATGCATAATTCAAAATGCAAAATGTAATTTAACACTTTTAAACAATTAACAGAAGAGAATATAAATATATGAAGTATAAAAGTAATGGAAAAGGGTTAACAATTTTAGACGGATTTCTTTAACTTTTTACATCAATTTAGTGGGGGTGTTTATTTCCTTAAGGATTTCACAAAATTGTTAATTGTGTTTTAGTTAAAAAGATGGAGGATTTACTGATTTTTAGGTTTTGTTTGAATAAAACAGCACACTTAGAAACTCAATGACAGCCTACACTTTGCTCATAAGTGTTATTGAAAAATCAGACCCGTAACCTAACATTTTAATCCTTTCGATCTTTATTTGCAACTCAGTTTTCCAAAAAGGGGCGCCAGCAGTAACAATTTAAGACTCTATATATCTGAAGGGTACACGCAGAGAAAAAATATGTTTAAATATGGTCACCTCCAACAAAACTATTTTTAAATAAATTTGTAAACATACTATGGTCATTTTAACCATATCATTGTTATCGACAACCATATTATGGTTAAAGTAGTCCTCCATCAAGAAGGCACAACCATATTATGGTTGCCTCTGAACATGTTTTGGTTATAATAACTAAAATATGTTTAATATTTACAAAAGCATGGTTGATTTTCAACCATAGAATGTTGCTCTTGGAAAAGGGGAAAATACTATTGTTAGTTTAAAAATAAATTATTGTCATATTTAACCATAACATGTTTAGAGGCAACCATAATATGGTTGTAGCTTTTTCATGGAGGACTAATTTAACAATAACATGGTTGTAGGTGACAAGAATATGGTTAAATTATGTTTAAAATTTTCTTTAAAAATAGTTTTGTTGGAGGTGACCATATTTAAGCATATTTTTTCTCTGCGTGTACTGGTAATTGTTGTACTAGCTTAAGATATTGGTTACAGCTTTATCATACCAATAGGACTTTCCTCATAAAATGACTAATTTAAACTAAATTTGTATGTACATCCAGTCCTAAAATGAACTGAACTTTTAAATTTAATTTTACACTGCGTCTGCTCGTAGCAATGCTTAGAACAAGCAAAGACGTCCAGAGAAATGCAATGTCAGATAAATGACAATTGATCGAACAGCAGATTGGTAAGCAATAATTGCTTAAGCAATCAGAAGAGCAAGTATTGCGAAATGGATTGCCACTCATTGTAATATGTGGTCCACACGTCACAAATTTTATGGAGCAAGCAAATTTGATGTTTGCCGGAATAAATATTGCTACTTGGAGATCCGGGACTATGGAGGCCTTCACCTAGGGCTGCTAGACGGCCTGCAATGGCCTGGATTTTTTTGGGTCTTGTCCAGTTACCAGCTCAAATACAATTTGTCGAGTTAAAAAATGAATTTCGTTAATTTAAAAAAAAAGTAATTTTTATTATTAATTATATACTAAATATAAAGAAAAAAGTTATAGTTTGCCGAAAGATATTTATAAGATACGATCCAGTTCATCAAAAATGCGATCAAAATTACGTACAAAATCTATATATACAAATTGATCTCGTCTGTTTCTTCCATAGCAAAAGCGCTGCTATTTTGTGAAAGAACTTTAAGTATTCTTAATCGCAAGAAAGGAATATGAAATTTTAATAAGGCTAAATTTTGATGAATGTTTCAAAAATTTTAAAACTTTTTTGCTTACAACTAAATCCAGAAATCCAGGTGAATTTTTTTACAGTGTCCAGTTATTTAAATTTTGGTTTTTGGTTACCGTACTTTTACCACAGGTTTGTCATTCCGTTTGTAATTTCTACAATAACGATCTTACACCCATAGAAAACAATATTGACGATGCCCTAACATCAGAATTGTGACATCAATGCGTCATATATTCTATGAATACAGTGACAACAATTCGATGCCGCATTTTGTGTATTATGAACATTGTTTTCAAGTTTAAAAAGTAAATCAGGAAGAAAAAATTCCCATATGCTATTTTTTTAAATTATTTAATTAAATACATAAAATCTTTAAAGTAGAAAGATGACGAAAACCATTTCGGCATGCTGCTGGTGTCTTATAATGAGATTTCTTATGTCAACAAAGGGCGGAATACAATAAAAGTGAAAGAAACGTGTGTAGCGGTTAAGTAAATAATAATATTCCCTCACTTTAACTTAAGTCAATCCCAGTGACTCAATCTAATGACAAACTGCCCTTTCAACGATGTTACTGAGTCATCTCAATTATGACATGTCTTATTAAACTGACTACGATTCGGCATTTCTGTGATGCGGATGTGTCGTCCAATTGATGGTTACAATGAAGTTTTATTTTTTTCTTTGTTTTCCTATCTGATAATAAGCATTTATACACATATATAAAAATTCACTAGTGTTAATTAACATATCGAGCCCTTCCCGCAAAAATAGTTTAAGCGACATAATTTTCAATTTTTGTTTTTTTTTAACCCTTTTTAGAATTTATTGGCAACACTTGCATCATCTCCTCAAATGTCATGATCACACGATTCTATAGCAAACACAATTTTAGCTTAAGCGCCAACCTTCATACAACATTTTTATGAAATATAATTTTGAAAAACCTTTGCCTGTAAAATTGTATTTTTGTCGCTTAAGCTTTTTTTGCGACTCGATATATGTAAAAATATAATCCACATTATTATTAAGATTACTATAGGACGTGATAAAGTCCCAATTTTTATTTTTGATAAAAACACTGAAATTTATTGTTGTTATTAGCATACATGGGCATACTGCATTACTTTTTTACTGCAGCAAGCGTTTCAGTAATCATTAAATGCTTACTGGTAATGAAATATAATTTTCATAACCAGTAAGTTTTTACTGATTACTGAAAAAAAAAGTCAGTATTCAGTAAAGTTTACTGATTACTGGAAGAAAAAATCAGTATGCAGTAAATTTTACTGATTACTGGAAAAAAAAATTCAGTCTTCAGTAAATTTTACTGATTACTCAAAAAAAAATTAAGTAATCAGTAAAGTTTACTGAATACTAAAAAAAATTTAAGTAATCAGTAAATTTAACTGATTACTGAAAATTGAGTCACGATTACGTATTTTTTTTTTTTTTTTTTTTTTGACAAGCTCAAAGCTTGAAAATTTGTTGAATAAAGATAAAAGATTTTATATATTATTGGCTTTTCTTAATAGCACTGTGATTATGCAGACAATTTATGCTAGTGTCTTGTTCGGCCAGGTACAAAATTGTTTCCTGGAGATAGTTTGCCAAGTCACCTGAATTAATAGTTATGCCCGTATCTGTTTGAGAAAATAAGATAAGCATGTGAATAATAAATACAAAAATTTAATGGAAAATAAGATGCAAAACGTTACCATTACTTTCCTATCCAAAATCTAAAATTGCTTTTTGCGGTCTTTGAGGCAAAGCACAGCTTTCAATTGTGGGTATTTTTCCATATTTTACAACATATGTATTAAATATTTTCTTAACCTCTTCTTCTGCTTTCCCCGTTGCCGTTTCTAAAAGAGGTTTTAGAAACCTTAGCTTTATTTCAGGTATTGTTATTGCGGCAATAATGGCATCCCAAGCCATTTTTTTCAATATTTAATAAATTTAAATACAAAATTCCAATTATTTGCGGAAAGAATTTCTAACCTCTATAATACAAAACTTGTTAAGCAACAACTTTTACAATTAATCATGTAATTAACACTGTTAATTTAACAGCACAGGTTGATTCACATATTTATATTTATTAGTTTGTTCTTAATTGAGGAGGTTCTTTTCAAAACTTGGCTATTTCACTTTTTGTGTTTTTGCACAGTTTTTTAGGAATGCCATTTCGAATTGGAATAATGTACTTTTGATAAAATCATGCCTTTTAATTTTTCCCCTGGTGTTATTATACACTCAAAATATTATGTAGGTAAATCCCACAGAAAATTAATTTAAAACCACTAAAAATTTATTTATAAAACGGATCATTAACATTTCATATAAAATAAATAAATGAATTTTACATAAATTTTTGAATTTTTTTTAAACAGAATATTCCGTAAAATTTAACAGTTATAGCTTTAAAAAAATATAATTTTACTGACAAAAAATCAAACTCCATAACAATATTAGTACGGAAAACCGTATTTTTTGGTAGTTTGTTTTTGAATAACAAACATAAAATTTAAAAAATAAATGGATTTTTAAAATAGCTATATTTTCAATAAATTTTAATTGTACGGAAAACGAATTTATTAACCTACAATGAGTTACTGAAATAATTTAATGAGTGTAGAGTTTTTTTCCCTAATTTTATTTTCGCAGAGTTTTAATTTTAATGTTACCAAACAAACAAAAAATTAAAAACCATTTCTGTCAAAAGTGGAATAATTAAATTTTAAAAAGAACCTTCTTAGTTGATCAAAAATACAACAATATAGCAGGCTAAAATAATGCGTCAGTTTTACGCATGAAAATCTTTAACTCATATGATATGATTATCATTCTAGGGTTAAAATATGATGTTATCCAATGCTATAATGTACCAGTATATTATAACATCCCCTAATTTTATACAGCAGGAAGGTTAAATGTATACGGAATAGAATTTAGTTTTTAGAACTATCTTCTACAAAGTTCCATTTAGTTTTAAGAACTATCTTCTACAAAGTTCCATATATGCACGACAATTGTGCAGATTATACAAAACGTAAAAAGCTTTAGCATTTTATAAAACTAAAACTCCCAACCAATTAAGCCGCCCAAAGCAGGTGAAGTTGTCATAATGAAATTAACGATTTGTCTCAAAACTAAATCACATATTAATCCCTTGACCTAACAATCTCATTTAAAAATGTTCTTTTTCTTTTATTCCAAAAAAATCTTTCAGAGGTTATGAACGGAAATACTTAGTTTAAATTTAACAAAATTAAACACAAACCGAACAAAAAAATTCCACTTAAAAATTACTTGGCAAATCAACAAATGCAATGATTTCTTTTGATCTTTTACACTGGCCACGAAAGCCCAAAACAAAACAAGTATGATTGTTTTAACTCGGCTGTACCGAATCTTTGCTACCCTTCATTAAAAATACGATTTTTGCGGGAGTGGACTTTAACCCTAGAATAGCATACTTATTTTTATGACGTTAACATCATACTTCGTCGAATCGACGACGGAGCTACTAACAAGAGCAAAAAAGAATAAAATTGCGTTCAAATTTGGCTTGTTCAAGAACTTGTTATTGATATTCATGAAATAAAATAAATAAATATTTTTATTTTAACATTATATCATAAAAAGAGAATGTTTTAGAATACTTCTTTGTTTGGCGTGTTTTTCAAAACGTAACAAAAAAAAATATATCCAATAAACTGGATTGCATCGTAAAACTAACTTATCATTAACAAAAAGTTTACGGGTTTCAAAAGGCTTAGTCTTTTCGCAAGAGGCACAAGGTTTTTTTGTGCTCCGTAGATAGGCTTTTTTCCATTTTAAGAACACTAATTTTGTTATTCGTCGTTTAAACGGGGGACAAAATAAGCATATCAGTAACTTCTCTATTGGTAAAAGCTGCTCTACTTGCTATTATATAAAAACACAAAGCATAAAATACTAACTGAAGCAAATAAACACTGGGAATTTATAGTAAATGTTATATAAACATCATACATGTTCGCTCGACGACGCATGTGCTAAGAAAAACCTATTTAGCAAATCTGCAGACAGCTATAAAGACGTACACATCAAGACAGCCGCCAGCTAAAAAAGAACACAAATACAGAAAAAGAAATACGAAATAAAAACATGCGTCGTCGATTCGACGAAGTATGACGTTCTAGGGTTAAATAGGTTTTTGATAAATTGGATATACGTAAGACAAATAAGCACCGCGAATCTATGTCTATCAAGCTAATTATAAACAAATCTTTACAACCAGTGATGCCATTATGTTACGCAAGATACATTTTTCGTATCTTTTGATGACTTCAGGTACCATGTATAATCCTGATATTTTCGTATCTTTTGAATCTGTGCGCAATATGTACAGAAATCAAATTTTAAACTTTCCTACTCTGACAAAGTTTATTAAAGTTATCATTTCGTTATGAATGCTAAAAAAAACAGTGACAACTAAATACAAAAATAACATGTATGTTGTTAGGTTTTCTAAGTTGTACTGTCGGTTGCTTATTCTTGTGTATGTGTGTTGAGATAATCGCCTTCGTATAAACGCCTTAGCTCGTATATTAATTTTTACAAAAATGAATTTGTTTTGATAACATCCAAAGATAGTTACATATAATAAATTTTAAAGTTTCCTTACTGTATTTTTAAATTTACATACCTGATATTTATGACTTAAATAAATATAAAAATTTATTTATATGATATCATTTTCTTTATAATATTCATTAACTATGTAATAAAAATGTTATGTTAATAAATGTTAAACGGTAAAAATGGATTTTAAAATTTCAAAAAAAAAGTGTATCTCTTTGGAAACAAAAATGTATATTTCTCGAAATTTCACTGGCAACACTGTTTACAACATCTGACATCAAAATTTCTAGTCATAAAAAAGGAATTTGTCCCAAATTTCATAACAGCATTATTATTATTTACGGTTTAAGGTGTATAACGTATACAAGGTTGCGTAAAAACCATGGCCGTATCAGAAGATTCTATAATTCTTGCAAATGGCGGTATGTGATAGTTCCGCTTCAACATTTCTGAAGTAAACAGATATATAAACAATATCGTACTCTTATAATCAAAATTAACAGCCATTTCACAGAGTACAATTCCGTTCGGAAACGTAATTCATTCCGTATTTTGGTGCTTCAGAAAATTACAAAAAAACTTTGCGGAGTGAAACCATTTTTGTTTTCATAAACGGAATGTATCTGTATCTTAGAGGCCAAACAACTTTCTATTAATAAACAAATATGGTTTTTTTCGGTTCCGAACGAAATTGTACTCTGTGACATGGCTGATATGTCAATAAGAAAAGGAGCTTTATCCTCCTCTAGAACGTGGAAAATTTGTTTCGATTTTCTGAAGGCTGCATTTCTGGGTCGGCTATTTGCAATGACCGACAAGATTTAAACCTTTTGGAGTTCTTTTTGTGTGGTTTCTTGTAGCCTCGAGTCAATGTCAACAAGCATATCTTACTGAGCGTACTATTCGCAACACCATCACCCATTTTGAGACCCAGCATTCGTCATTGGATAATATTCTACCGAATAGACCACGTCCAGCGCGCTGTGAAGAACATATAGCGGCCGTAGCTGAGAGTACACGAATACCGTGGAGAGTCGATTCGGTGCAGCAACTCGGACTGAGGTATGGAACGACTTGGCGCATTTTACGTCGAGATCTTAAATTGAAAGAGTACAAAATACAGCTTGTGCAACAACTGAAGCCGCTCGACCTTCCCAAGCGACATCGCTTCGCTCTATGGGCTCTTGAAAAGTTCCAAGCATATCCGACGTTTTCGAGGAAAATTTTGTTCAGCAATGAGGCCTATTTCTGGCTCAATGGGTATGTAAACAAACAAAATTTCCGCATTTGGGACGAAGAGCAGCCTGAAGAGATTCAAGAACTGCCACATCATCCAGAAAAAACAACGGTTTGGTGTGGTTTGTGGGCCGGTGGAATCATCGGTCCATATTTCTTTAAAAATGATGCCGGTGTGAACGTAACGGTCAATGGCGACCGTTATCGTGCCATGATAACTGACTATTTTATGCCTGAATTTGAAGCTCGTGATCTCGTGGACATCTGGTTTCAGCAAGACGGCGCCACTTCCCACACATCGCATAAATCAATGGATTTATTGAGAGAACACTTCGGTGAACACATAATTTCATGTTTTGGGCCGGTCGACAGGACGGTGTTATATCACCAAGATCGTGTGATATCACAACGTTAGACTTTTTCCTGTTAAATTCTAAAGTTTATGCGGACAAACCCGCTTCGATTCAGGCCTTGGAGGAAAACAGCACTCGTTTCATTCACCAGTTACCAGTCGAAATGCTCGAACGAGTCATCGAAAATTGGATCCACGGATGGACCATCTGCGACGTAGCAACGACCAACATTTGATAGACATAATCTTCAATAAATAAATGCCAAAGAATGTTCTTTCAAATGATAATAAACATTCCCCATTAAATTTGAATTTTCTGTGTTTTTTTCTTTAAAAAAGTAGGGAACCTCAAAATGGATCACGCTTTAGGTGAAATACAAACACAAGCACGCCGCTTTCAACGGAACTGATATCAATTCGTCTCAAACCGGTTTCAAAACAATCGGGTCATGTGCGGTGCCTCAAATGAGTCTATGGCATAAACTCAAATGAAACTCGATACTAACTAGAAGTTTCAGCTTCGTTGCAGTTGTGGTTCACCTTCTGTTCTGGGCCAATTGAACTCCCATTAATTTCTGCGGTAAATGACTTGAGATTTTTACCGTTACCTTAGGATAGAAGTACTTTTTGATTTAGACGACAACACCTGTTTTCACACCCAGAGAAAAAATTTTTTTGAATTTGGTCACCTCCAACAAAACTATTTTTAAGAGAATTGCAAACATATTATGTTTAAATTTAACCATATTATTGTCACCGACAAACATATTATTGTTAAATTAGTCCTCCATCAAGAAGGCACAACCATATTATGGTTGCCTCCGAACATCTTTTGGTTAGTAATAACTAAAATATGTTAAACATTTATAATAGCATGGTTGATTTTCAACCAAAGCATGTTGCTCTTAGAAAAGAGGAAAATACTATTGTTAATTTAAAAACAAATTATTGTCATATTTAACCATAACATGTTTAGAGGCAACCATTATATGGTTGTGGCTTCTTGATGGAGGACTAATTTAACAAATTTATGTTTGTCGGTGACAATAATATGGTTAAATGTAAACATAATATGTTTAAAATTTTGTCTCAAAATAGTTTTGTTGGAGGTGACCATATCTAAACATATTTTTTCTCTGCGTGCACTTATAACTAGATCCACTGAAAACTAACAGTGTGACAAATTGCATAGCCAAAGCCGTAATGTTAATATTTTTCTGTACGCTTTGTTTACATGCAGTTAGCGTTTCTAAATAACATTTAGTTAGGGAAATTAAGGGGGTTCCACATTACCCGCCTATTTGACAATATCCGAAGTTAGTCTATATATTTTATCGATATATATTTTTTAATGTTACAAACGCAATGAAATACTAAGTAGACCCTTAAACCACCACACTGGGTGGTGAAGGGTATAATAAACAGTAGCTTTTGCACTGACATCAGTAAAACCAACGTTCCACAATCATCTTCTAAAAAAAGCGTATAAGAAATTTACGAGAAATATTGCAACAGCAAAACACATGCTCCACATATTTGCTGGACATTTATTGAAGTTAAATTCTAACCGAAACATAAATAAAACATAATCCCGACGATGACGACCACAACGGCAACGATAATGACAACAAACGCTGTGATTGTTCAAAATAAAGATGATTATATTAATGATAATAATGATGGTTGAGTGATGATCATAAAGATTTTCCGTTTTTTTTTAATTTTTTTTATTTTCTCCGACACAAGAAATAAGCCCGTCTATATTAAATACAAAGTTGTTAAGCAGACTTGAAATAATTGTAGAAATCTATTGAAATAAAAAACCGCAAATTTATGTATCTAAATACGCAAAAAAAAAATATAAACGAAAAACCAGAACCCGGTAAATTCTTAATTTCCTTCCACTAGTTAATACGACGTTCCTGCTACTCCACTCGAAAGCAATTGATCGAACAAGACTGATGATCAGGTCAGGAGTAGATGAAGAAACACTGGTAAAAAATTCGTTGCCTACAACACCATAAATACTCATACTGCAATAAAAATTGGAGAAGCAAAAAAAGGACCGGATTATGTTGTTGATGGGTTTTAATTTTTTGCTTCTTAGTTTTTTTTTAGGAGTTTGGTTCTGGTTCTCTGAAAACAACAAAAAAAAAGTTAACAGAACTAAAACTTATAAAGTAAATTTTTTTTTGTTCTTGGGTTTTCATCTTTTAAACAACAAGTAGTTTCAGGAATGAGAATAATGTTACTGTTAATACATGAACTGTTCCAGTTAAAGTTGCTGCTACAGTTACCGCCACCAATGAATGACTCTCATTGTTGTTGTTCTTTGAATTGCTCAGATTAAACTTGTAATGTTGGCGACTTAAAATTTATTTAATCTTTTTTCGTTTTACTTTGCAGCAATGAGTTGTTAGCATGTATGTGCATTATGTGGCGGTGACATCAAGTATATTCTTTTTTTTCTCCAAATTGTGGCTTATACATAATAATTTTTCACATACATTTAATCGGACATAAAGCCAAGGACTTCTGTATGAAATGCCAAATCAAAATGTACAACAATAAAATAAAATTGAACGAATAACTTACAACAATTTTTTGTTTGTTGGTTTTTATAAGTCCTTAAAGGATTTGTAGGATTTATAATTCTTGAAAGATTCGTTATGATCTAAGTTAAGTGGATGAGTTAGTTAAGGTTTTCAAGAGGGGTAACGGATAAGTGTAGACCTTTTTTTTGTATGGCTGCGATTAATGATGACATTTTTTACCCAGTTTTTTATGAGATTCGTTACTCCCGAATTTATATTTATGTACATACTTGCTAAAAAGCATATTACTGTACGCAGAGCAAAAATATGGTTGGGCATTGTTACGACAACTACACTATGTTTATTGTAACAATATATTGTTATCGTACACAAAATATTGTTATTTTTATTTAATATCAACAATATTATAGTTACTGTAAACAGGTCAATCTTTATCGCAATTTTAAACTTGAGTATGTTTCACTGAAAAACAATCATTTTTATAACAACTAAATAATAATAACTTTGAAAACATATTATATTCCTCACAACCATTTAATGATATTTAATAGCCATAACATAATAACTTTCTATACGTGTATTCATAATATGTTTAAGATGCAAACAAAATATCTTTACTCTAATAATATTTTGTTATCGCCATTTGTAAAAGAATTTTGCATCAGTTGTGTCATTGTTATGCCTATCGAATTATTTGTTATTAAGTGGTTAAACAATTAAAAAAAAATCCCCTTAAAAAACCCAAGCTTAAAAATATTAAAAAAAAAAAAATCGTAGGTACATTAAAAAGTTGTAAAGTGTCACAAAATAAAATATCAATGTTTATACATTTTTAATATTGTTTGAAAATGGTGCAAAAAAATATTGAACCATAGTATAAAACTAGTATGCCGACTCTTTGACAGGTACATAACTCAATTGTCAGTGGAAAATAATTTATGTTTGTATTAGTAAGATTTTTTTTAAATGTATTGGTGTATAAAACTATTTCCACCACTAAACATAGTTGCATAAAATCGTATAGAATGTGGCAAAAAAAATTTTTCGCAAATGAAATTTTATTAGTTCAATAAATTTTTAATTTATTAAATGCTGGTTGCATTCATAAACTTTGAAAAACAATGTTTGCAAAATTTTTATTCTGCAATATCGGAAATATTTAATAATTTATGATTTCAAATATTATTTTCATACCACAAAATGCTACTCTGATGGCCTTAATAATATTAACAACAGAAAAAAATTCATGTCAAATAAATTTATTTAAAAATTTTTAGTTTGTGAAAAATAAAAACATTTTGTAAAAGCAAATGCGCAAAATGTATTGGAAAAAATTAATAATTATGTGTTTGTGTCATAAAATTAAACAAAAAGTGTTATATTGTAAAAAATTTTAAATTGAAAAATTTAAAATTTTTTTTTTGTTTTTGTTGTTCTCATGTGTGTTGAATTCACACAGAGCCTGTGTGAGGGGTGAACTAAAAAATTGAGAACACTCTCTCGAGTTGGCATACTATTTCTATACTATGTATTGAACATTCATTGTATTGGATTTTTTTTAAAGAAAAGGAATGAAAATTCTATTAAATAATTAATAAATAATTGGACCTTGACAAAAATAGGTGAATAATTTTATGTTGTAGAATTGCTTCTTGGTATGAAGTGAAATATGTGTAATAGTTGTACGTTAAGGTTGCTAGTAAGTAAATAACCATAAAAATATATTAAAAATATTTTTCGATTTCAGATTTAATATACATATTATTTGATTAATATGATAATAATGTGATTACTTCTTAACTTATTATGATTAACATGATAATAATATGATTACATCCAATTCCTAATAATAACAATGATTTCAGGCCAATTGCAATACTTCCATTGCTGTCTAAAGCTTTGGAAAATATCATAAAAACGCAGATTTGTGAATATGTGCGTAAACATAATCTTCTCACTGATTATCAATCTGGATTTAGACAGGGAAGGAGCTGCATTACTATTCAAATTGACGTGGTAAGAACTTAGGTCTAAATTGGACAATGACATGGTCTCTTTTCTTGTACTGTTAGATCATAGTAAAGCTTTTGACACTGTTGAAAATCATATCTTACTATCAAAACTCCAAAGTTTTTTCAACTAATTTTATCGTATCTTCTAAATCGGAAGCACACCGTTTTCCTGAATGGCTTAATGTCAAATTCTCTTGAAGTTCAAAGAAAGGTTCCTCAAGGCTCTATTTTAGGTCCCCTGCTGTTTTCGTTGCATATAAATGACCTGCCAGAGGTATTAAGCCATTGTGGAATACAATTGTATGCTGAAGATGTACAATTGTACTTAAGCACCAAAATAGACAAGTTCTTGTATTGATTTAATAAACAATGATCTAAATAGAGTTCATCACTGGGCGTGCATGAATGGTTTGTGCATAAATCCATCGAAATCTAAATGCATATCATATCCAGGAATAATAAGAAAAAACTAAATAACAACGCTTTATTATTAATTAACAACACAAAAACCGACTTTTTGCCATCGGCATCAAACTTAGGAATTACGTTCAATGCTGAACTTTCATGGTCAAACCATATTTGTATTATTGCAGGAAAGGTACATGGAATGCTTAGAAACTTATGGGCTATTAAATCTTTCACTCCATTTAATATGCGATTGTTATTAGCTAAAACTTATATAATACCGGTTTTACTATATGGATGTGAAATATTTGCAAATTGCGACACCACTGATTTTTACAGACTTGAAGTAACCTATAATAATATAGCTTGATATGTTTTTAATCGTAGTAGAAGTGATAGTATTTCGTCGTAACTTACTAAAATACAAAAGCCTTCTCATGATGAATACAATAATATATATAAAGAAGCCAGAATATCTATTTAGTAGAATTATTGTTGCCAAATCTCCACGCGGTAAGAATTTGATTTCTCAAAAATATAGATATCTTATCTCCTCAAGACAATTTTATAACTACACAATTAGTCTCTGGAGCATATTACCATCACGTTTCCAAACACTAAGCAACACTGCGGCCTTTAAAAAGGAATTATTAAATTATTCTAAAAATCTTTAATATAACTTATATCTACATATATCTATTTAATTATTAATTGTTTCTATTTTTTTTTATTTAACTTGAATGTATGTATTAGGGAGATCGAACGGTTATTATTCGACCAGTTAGAACCGGTTATTTTTGCTTTGCCCAAGTCGGTTATTTTAAAATGTCCATTTTTCGAATATTGAATAAACCGGTTATTTTGGTATAATAAACCGGTTATTTTAATAAGGTGTAATTTATATTTATATTCCTTAATCTTGTTGTAGATGTACCCGTAATTTACGTATTTGCAAACTTAAACTTTTTATGAAGAATGTCAAAACATAATGTAACAAAACTCAAAAAACATTATGAACGATGTAAATACAAATCGCTTATAAGTTCTTTTAAAGTCGAATTAGAAAAAAATTGTATTTTTTTACAATAATATTGTGCTTAAGTGAAGTGTATTTTAAATATTTTATTACAAACCAATACGAAGTTTGCCCACATTTACAATGTGTAATAAGCGTAATCTTTTTTGTTACATTTGTGGATTATTTGTTGACAAAAAACATCGCATCGAATTGGTAAAAAATAAATCTGTGGTAGAAGCTTATAATCTATATTTTGATCGGTCGTACGTAAGGACTGCTTGGAATGAACCCCAATATGTTTGTTCAAAATGCTCATGTATAAATTGGTGATACAAATATAAAATTCGTTAAGTTTTATTACATTAAAGTTATTTTATTAAATCATGCTAAACTAAGCGAAACAGGTTTCCACTCTTTTGTTCGCAAAAAGTATTATAACATCCTCATTTCTCAACCGATTTCAACAAATGATGTATCATTTTACTCAGAAAAATACTGTCTTTAATATATTTGTTGTCTTTAAACAAAATTCGGAAAAAAGTCTCGTAGAAATTTTAAAAGTTTAAAAAATATTGAAAATTTTTTTTCCATATAATTGAAAAAATCTATTCATATTTGTGCTAATATTGTATGAAAAGTATATAATTTTAAAAATAACAATCATTTTGCTTTCCAAAACCGCTTGAATTTCAAAATCGGTTAATAAAAAAAAAAGTTATAAATGTTTAAAAGTAGCAGCGTCAAAAAAATTTGTTTGGTCCATAACTCGGGAATTTGTAGGTATATTGAAACTTTTAAAACGGTTTTATAATACACTCATCTAGACCTATAACATACACTAGATCACTTTGAAAGTGCTTGCAAAAAAGGAAATTTTGTAGCACCGTGTAATATACTAAAATACGCAGCCAAAATTTAATCATTGGGTGAAATATTAAGCCGTTTTGTTGGCGAGGACGGAATGCCCGTTAAGGCACTAAAACTCTTAAGTTGTTCTAGCATTTATTCATGCTTAAAACTACAACATTCCGGCAGAATCAACGATATGGAAAAAATTAAATAGTTTTATTTATTTAAACACCAAGAACTAAAAAACAAAATTGAAGAAATCAAACAATGTCATGGAAGGTTTAAATTGTTTGTATTTCATACAAAAAGCATGTTCATATTATTATTCGTTTCTATAATGCTGAAACAAAATAATTTGAAATATATAATTCTGGTATAGAGATTTTGTTTGCAACTTTTCAAAAATATGGTTGAAGTTTACTGATTCATATAGAGATGCTTAATCACTAACAAATTAAAATAAATTTGGGAGAATATCTCAAATATTAAATTTATTAAATTCTTATAATTTTTTATTTGCTTTTGCAAAACGTTTGTCTAGATCAAACATCATTTAACAGTTTCTAGATTACATTATACAATTATCTTCTTACAAATGAAGATAAGGAAGTCAATAAAAATTTTTAAAAATAAAGCTTAAATTTGAATAATTAGCTGGTCTCGGTTTTTTTATTTTATCGTCAAATATTTGTTAGGTGTGAACAACCCTTAATTCATATTTATGTATTTTGTTGGCTCCTTATCTTTGTGAAATGTTTTATTTTTATTCAAGAGAACGTTTTTTTTACAAATTTTATACAATTTTTTTGTTTTTAAGTATTCGAATTAAAACCGGTTAACCGGTTATTTTAAAAATATTTAACCGAAAACCGGGATTTTTAAAATAGCAACTATTCGTTATATTCGAAAACCGGTTATTGAAAAAAGTCGAATAATCGATCTCCCTAGTATGTATGTATAACATAATTTAATAATACAATGTGTATATGTTCAATTGCCATGTTACTTACTATCACTGTAAATTATAAGATTTATATCTTGTTGTGATAGATATTAAAAATAAAACAAATAAATTATAAATATAATGAATTAAAAACAAATTAGGATTAACGGAAAAATAGTATGATGTAATATTACAAATATATTTGGTCATAATATGATTCAATGCAAACCGTAATATGTTGACTACAATCATGAATCTTATATGTTGGTCTTAGAATATGGTTACCACAACCATGTTTTTTCTTTGAGTGTGCAATACACACAAATCTTTCATATTCTAAATAACTAGAGTTTGTTTCCGGGATTTCCCGTAACGGGAATTCATGCAATCTACAATGAAATTTTCCAGATCGCGTAAATGCGTTGCATAGTGTGTAACCAATAAAGGAGCAACCTACATTTAATTTGGAGTGTCTAACTATTCTAGTTGTGCGGGTAGGTATAGAGAAATTAATAATTTTTTTATATACAAGGAAATTAATAATCACATTGTATTGGGGATTCCATCTCCCATACCATTCGAAATTAATTAGCCTATTTCAGTATTTCGCTTGCCAGTAATCCAGTCGCAAAATTTCAACACGTTTTGTCTTGAATTGTGCCAAATTTTAGCACTCTATGTCATTAGATGGCTTAAGGAAGTTTTGGAAAGAGAAAAGGACATACATCCAGCATAACAAGGAATTTATATATTTATAGAAAGATACTCTTTAAGGAGTACTCATGGTCCTACACACATTTTTTGATGATATTGGATATACAGGAGATATTTTCTGTGTAACAAAGAATTTCTGTCATCGCCAAAGTTTCTAAATGGAAAAGGAATGTTCATCGTTGTAAGAAGATGAAAATAATCACGGTACTATTGTATAAACGATCTAATTATTTATTCCTGAGAGGATCATAGGGCCACTTTTTAGTTGGGGTTTCTTTATTATCTTTACCTTTTAATGTAAGCAGATGATTGGTCTACTGCACCCGCTCCTGTTGCTGCTAGCAGAGCCAACAGGCTTGTTTTAATTTAAAAAGGCAGCCTTAATTGTAGGAACAGACTTCCACCAGAAACCGCTAATTGTGAATCGGTAGTTTCCTGGATTTATAAAGGTCTATGTTTTTGTCCACTGGTGGTAATTTATTTCCCACCCACTCTCAGCACGCGTCCGATGGGAGACATTGAACTCCGATCTTATAAGATAAATATATATATCATTATCTTATAGCGGCGAGTTGAGTATTTACTGAAAAAATTATCAGTAGTTTTTTATCAAATAAAAAAAAAATGCTTAAAAAGTATTTCAATTTAATTAATGTGATAATTGAATCAATTGAACCCGTCATTACGAAAAGGGCATGAGTCCATACATTAAAGCTTTTCAGGATTAACAAAAAACGTATTTGTTCGGAAAAAATCTATGATGGTTAAGAAACTGAATATAGAAGTTAATAAATAAAAACATATATAATTTTTGTGCCATTTATTTATTTTTTAAAAAAGCATGTAACATACAGATTTTGGTGGTTGAAATTTTTGGACTTATGCCCTTTTCGAAATGACTTGTTAGAAATAATCGCAAATCCAAAGATTTTCGGAAGAACTGACATTTAATCATCATTATTTTCTTCATATTGTTCATTAGCTGAAGTTGTTGGCCATGCAAAAATCTCTGCATAGAAATTTTGGTACTTTTCTGGAATGTATTTTTCTAGTTTTTTCAAATCTGGTATTTTCTTTTCATTGATTGGCACTTTGCCAGCATACGCAGGAGTATCATTTGATGGTAAAGGCGGGCTGGTGCCCATTCTCTGTAAGAGCTGGAATTCATAACTGGTTAAACAATCTATAGATTCACGTGTTGTAACAAGGCCTGGTGTAGACTTGGAAAATGTGAAATGTGACACTTGGGAAATAGCAAAAGTTTTTTTTTGTCCTTGAGTACTCTTTTGCCATAGGAATCCACAGAAAGCACCAGTTTCTTGTAATGGTTCGGCCACCATTTTTTTATGTCAATAATTTCTTCAGTTTTAGGCCTTCTAATTTCAAAATTTTCATTAGCCTCAACTATAAGATTTTCATACTCGGCTGGTGTGTATATCCTGTCATTTTTTCGAATATGTCTCTTTACTGTCCCAAACATTCTATCGTTTGGCAGGAATGAATGGCCTCGTTTGGGTATGTAATATTGGATCTCAGTTATATTGCTATTTTGTTCCCCTACCAAAGATAAAAGAAGACGGACCATGGCATGATTCCGATTTTGGCCGGCACAACCATCTGAAAATAGGTGCAGTTCTTCGGCATCATGACCAATATTTTTTTTAATATAATCCAGGACAAAGGTACCCACTTCGTTGGGACCTTTTTTAGCGACTCCTTCACAATAGGAATAAAAAACTGACTTACCAGTTTTAAGATCATAAATGCAAAACTCATATAGCCACAGTTGACGTAGATAAAAAACATCTTGCACTGGAATGTGTGGAAGTGGCACATTTTGCATATAATCAAATGCAATCCCATAAACCTTTGGATCATTCTTGCATTTACTTTCCACTTCCTGTAATTTTTTGTAAAATTTATTTGCATGACTTTTGTGCATCTCGAGATCTGCTTTATACACTATTTTTCCATCGTCATTAAGATGAGGGTTTTTTAGTTTAATCTTTAACTCTTCACACAGTGCACAGACATCAATTTGCTTTCTACCAAATGATAAGCTAAAGTTTTCTTGAAAATATTTTAAGTAAAACTTATATTTTACTGGATAATCTGGATATTTTTGTTGGTATATTGTGTGCATAATTTTCAAGTTGAGTTTTTCATCTAAATAATAGGATGATGTATCTTTGTTATAGTAGTGTACACATTTAACAGGAAATGACTCAATATGCTCCCTTATTTTAGTTAATGTATCACCAGCTACTGCATTGGTCCGTGAGCCCTCTGACTTACCTCTGTGATCAATGGGTTGCTTATTTGTTTTTAATAAATCACATAAACGTCTAACTTGTTTCTCGGAAATTCCATGTATGCCGCAAAATGCTTTTTTGCACACTTTGGTTTTTACACCTTTAATCTTAAAATGATATATGTAGGTAAATTCTCTTTTCTTAGGTTCTTCAGATCTGGGCCGTTTTCTCTGTATTTCTCTTTTTTCAATCAATGTCTGCAAGTATGTGTCTTGGGCATTTTTACTATCAAAATTGTTAACAAAATGGATGGTACTTTGCCTAACATCAGATATATCTTGCATACATTTTAAATTACATCTACACAAAAAAAAAAAGTTAGTTAACAACAAAATTTCGTCAAAGTAATAGCAAATTTGTTTAAATCACTTTTGATTACAGTTTCGTCAAAGTAAGAGAAAATGTATTAAAAATATTTTTGATAACAGATTTCGTCAAATTGAGAGCAGACGAAACATCATGAGGAATCAAATATGTTGAGAACGAATTTGGAACAAACAACTAACCTGCAGTCAGCTCCTGTTTGTCTTGGTGCCACATCTTTCCCTTTATGGTTCTTATGAGATTCCCCAACAATTTTGGATTTTTTTATTTTATTATGTTTATAGTTTTCAATGTTCTTTACACCACGCACTCTTTTTCAAGATTTGTAAGCATTTTCGGCAAGCTCGCGATTTTCCATTTTCGTGAAAGTCCACAGATGTGACGGAAAACGTTTTCGAACGAAATTAAATATGTATGTCGGAGTACTGACTGTGTTTGGATTATTAAACGGCAACGATTATAGCAATTTTAATAAATACACAGGTTACGATCAGCAAAATTTCCCGTTAGATGACGTAGTACGAGTCAGACGTCTAAAAGAACTGGGCTGCCAGCT
Source organism: Pollenia amentaria (assembly GCA_943735925.1). Classification (NCBI taxonomy): domain Eukaryota; kingdom Metazoa; phylum Arthropoda; class Insecta; order Diptera; family Polleniidae; genus Pollenia; species Pollenia amentaria. The sequence goes on from OX031006.1 coordinate 257,012,029, forward strand.
CTATGTCTGCCTACTATTAGTTTAGATAGTTAAGATTTCATATGAAAATATGTATGTAATGCAGTGAGTTGGCAACCCTGCGGTTGAAATCACTTTGATAGATTTGTGAAGAAATAAAACAACAAAGCAAAACGTAAACATAAAGTCTGCAGTGGGCAACCAACGGTGAAAAATATGTGAGTATGCGTAAAAGTTACATTTCGCTTGTTTGCTTAAAAACATTTCATATTATTAAATATTAAATGCAGATATTTCCAAAAATTTAATAAAACTGAAAATTAATATAAAAAAAGTGGTTTCGTTTTTCGCTATCAAATAAATTGATGGTAAAAATAATTTTTTGTCCCACTGTCTAGCTAGCTTGGCTTGTCTAGCCACTTGACTAGCGCGGCTGAGGAAAATAATTCAGAATAAAAATACACAGTAGGCTGCATCAGAGACGAGGTGCCAATAATAGAATTCTATACAAATATTATACATTAGCATTTTGTTTCCCCTGAAAAGGGCATAAGTCCCGGACTCGTGCCCTTTTCATACAGACTTTAGATTTCGAGGGCCATATAAGGTGGTTTGTTGCACTTGAAGATCTACCATATTCACAGAGAATACGTAAAACCCTTAAATGAATTCAATGGCGTCAAAAGGTGATATTTGAAAAAAGTGTGACTCGTGCCCTTTTCGAAATGACAGGTTCAATTATTTTTTTACTTGAAAGAAAATTAAAAATATAATTTTGATTTAACTAACATTTTAGTTGTTTTGAAATAAATTTTTAATTTGAATATTAATTATATAACAAAAAATATTAATTAATTTTTTCGTTTAAAAAAAAATAATTTAAACTTGTAGACTTGTTGTTGGGATTTGTCAATATTGAATTAAATAAATTAACACATTGTTTGAAATGGCAAAGTTTTTTGATCATTTTTTTTTAATTAAAATTAAAAATATCATTTGCTGAAAACAAAATATTTACAATTTTACATTTTTTAGTAATCAATAAATTCATTTTTGTAATAGTTGCAAAATAAACCATTTGTTTGCTTGATATTATCAATTTGGTATAAATTTGGTGTTTAGAGAAAATTTTTAATTTTTTCTGTGTTCTAAAAACTTCTTTAGTTGCCCTTGATGATTTCACTATGATTGCCACCGATATACATTAACATCTATTTCTGCAGTTCTGGGCATTTATATAGAAACATAACCCCTCCAATAATATCTGCAGGAATCTCCCAGCCCTGTCGAAAAAAGTATAGTTAAGGGATCAGTTGCTATATTTTGGAAATTTTTAGTTATTCCAAGTTAATTTAATAATTCGTAAAAAGGGGCACCAATTGTACTAACTATTTTGATTTAATTGGCACAAAGAAAAGTATTAGCTTTATACAGGGTGGCCTAAATAAGACCGTACAATGTTAAGCACGTTTAACTTTTTTAACTTGTAATATAATTAAATTATTATATACTTGTCAACGATCAGTTGTTATAAGGCAGCAAAAATGTCATCGATACTTTAATTCAAAAAAAGCTCACACAGCCCTCACGATAAAGTCGTCCTTATTCATGATTAGAAATTGACTCGGCCGTTTTGAGGAATGGTGTTCAATAATCGACCGTATTAGAGGAAGTGCTTAACGAAATATTCGCACAGAAGGCAACGTGAAAGCCGTGCGGCAGAGGTTTAAAAATTATCCATTTGTCTCAACTTGTCGTCGTTTCGTCGTTACGGCCCAGAACAATATTGCAGAGAATTTTAAAGTTGGATCTTAAAATGCATCCATAAACAACTTAAATTATGCAGGCACTGCTGCCGCAAGACTACCAACAACGACATTAGTACGTCTTATTAAGCCCACCCTGTACAACAATAAGTACCAACAATCAACGCAGGCATTCAAATGTAACGACATTACATAAAATAAAAATTCAAAACAAAAACTTATTAAGCTCCAATTTACGTAAGTGTTCTTAGGTTTCTGAATTTCCTACAAACTAAAACTCTATTTCTATGTACTTTTGTTCATATTTACGTCATTTCATAGTGACATGTGAATTTTGACAGCTGCACCTTAGGCAGATATTATAAGCAATACAATACGGATACTCATGCTTGTATTTGAAAATTTTTCAAGTAAAGTTCGTGATTAGAAATGACGACTATAACTATGGTTATATGCATACGAGGGGTATATGGGGAGTTTTAGAAAATTAAATCAAAAATCTTTTCTGGAAATAAATTTTACAATAGATTAAGAATAACAAAAGTAGGTTATTCAAAACTATTAGTTGGGAAAGCGTTGGCATTCGGTAAAGTCAAAAAAAATTATACGCAAACTCACAGTAAACATATTGCATTTATTTTAGTAAAATGTAATTTGAAGGTTCGAAAAGGTTTTGTTGGGAACGTTTTATGGTCTTTCCTGGACTTTTTCATTTCTCAGGACAATAGAAGACAATTTTGAATATTCTGGGATCATGAAAAATTCTTGTTTAAAAAAAAAAAAAATTAAATAATTAATTAATAATTAGTATTGTGGTTATTTTATTGAACTGTTAATGGTTTTTAATCCAAATCTAGATACAATTAAAAATATATAAATTTATATTAAAAACCATTAACAGTTCAATAAAATAACCACAATACTAATTATTGTAAACAGCTAAGGCACGAGCTATGTTTACATTTGTCCTTCAAGTTGTGCTGAAAAAGGTCAACAATAAAAAAGAAAGACAAAAACATGAAAAACAAAAATGTAATTGGATTTCAAGAAGAATTCTTGACAAAAAGTACGAAAAAACAGAAGTTAGGAAGAACATGTAAATCAATTAAAATAGATAATCATTTATTCAGAAGCAAATTTCGATCTACCAAAGGTGAAGTACCATTTGGTTAAAAAAATTGATGTTTGACTATTGACATCATCCGGCTTCAATAACCGAGTGAGTAAAGACGGCAAACCCCACTGAAGAGATTGTGTGGTTACAATCGAAACTAGTCTGGGCCACCTGTTCGTGAAACCCTGGGTTCAAATCTCAGCGCAGTCAAGAATGAAAAATTATCAATAAATTTTAATTAATTTCATGTTGTAAAAATTCCTGTCTTCATAAAAATAATGTTCAAATAAAAATTAAATTCAATGAACTTAAGCCTAATTAAAAATATCTAAATTTGGATGATTTAATAATTAAAAAAAAAGTTTTTTATATCCATCCAATTGTCTTTATTAATTAGATAATTCTATGTCATTGAAGTTTAAATATGATTTCGGGCATGTGACCTCCGCGTCCATTGCGTACATAGCTAAACCTTGAGGTCAAACTTTCATAAACTCTTTGCAGTCAATTCAGCAATAATGTGTTAGATATTTATTTCCAAGTTTTCGTTCGTTTCTGCATTGACCTGGGACTATACACACAAAAAAAAACTAACAATGTAAAATTAACATGGCGCAACAGAAAACCCTTTATTTAAAATTATCATTGTTTAATATTTATGGTCTCAAGTAAGAAGGCCCTAACTCGTATATTTTACGAAATTGAAATTTCCAGTGATACTTATACATTTCACACATATACATCGTCACCAACATTTATTTCAAAAGTGTCAAAAATAACGGTTTTAGAAGCATTTGTATAAGCAATTTTAAATTATGATACAAACAGTGTCTATTATGTTTTTACCTTCTCCTATAAAGTAACAACTGGTTGGGTTAGGGCCTTTATAATTAAGACCAACGATATTAATTTAAAATGAGAAATGTAATTTAAAATGAGAAATGTAATTTAAAATGAGAAGATTAATTTAAAATGAAATGTAGAATTTAAAATGAGGACTGTATTTCCATAAGTCACTGGTTTAGATCCGGTTCGAAGGACCATGTCTTAATTTAATTAAGGCCAAAAAGTATCCTTTAAGACTTATAATTTCTCCGAAGATGAGAAATTACAAATCCAGCGGAAAATGTTTGTTGGGAAAGAAATAAAATAAAATTGGGGGACTAATGGCTAATAAATCAGTGAGTGTTTAAACGCGGGTTTAGTTGAACTAAACTTAAATTTATATGTAGTTTAAACTCAACAGTTGTAAATCAGTGTCCCATGTATTATATGTAGTTTAAAAAGTAACATGTGGCAGCACTACGATAAATGTTGACAAATTCATATGGTTTGCATTGGTAGTTTAAACGCCCAATTTTATGCGTTTAAAGATGTTTATATGTTTTCTGCTTTAAAGATTTGTTGGCTTAAACACATTTTAAACCAAAAAGACGGTTTAACTTGCTCTGAGTTATTAGCCCTAAGTGTGGAAAACAAAAAGGCGAGAGAGCAAATAGATTTAAATAAAAGCAAGAGATGTTTAGCAATTGAGTGCTGATCCGAAAGTAGTTTTTACTTTTTCTTTTATGTTGCGGCGAAGGCCGTTTTACAAATACATTTCATTTGTTTCACTTAACTTAACGAACAATTTAGGGTGTATAAGTATTCATGATATATAAATTATAACACTTATTAATGTTCTTTTTAATAATTGTTGTGAACAATGATAAAAATAAGAAAAATATTACAAAATAAAGAAAAATATAAAAAATATAATAAGCGAAATTCAAAATTGATGGTGATAATTTAGACACACTGTTTTATATTGGATCCATAAAACCCTGTTTTACTTGATTCGTGTAGAAACAAAAACAACACTATAAGAAGAAAAACAACAATTTTTTTATTTTTTTAAAATAATTTATAAAAAGAAAAAAATTCCCGTATTCCTTTTGTTAAAATTATTTAGTTCAATACACCAAATTTTCAAAGTAGAATGATGACGAAAACCATATCAGGTCATTCTGCTGGTGTCTTTCAATTGTGAGTGCTTCTGCAAGCAAAGTAGAATACTACTACTATTCTCTCTCTGATTCCGGAAGTAACTGTTTATAATTATTTTACACTCAAATCAAAATGATTCTACATAAACTTCACGTTGTTTCAACTTGAAATATCTTTCGTTTAACGGGATTCTCGTAATGTTATTTAAATATGAATGTCATTTTGCTCTAAATTTACTGGAATGTTAAATTAACATGAATTAAAGTTAATTTAAAAGAAAACAAGTTATTGCAAAATCATGTTAAATTAAGTTAAAGTTAAGTTAATTAATCCAAATTTCGATGTTTTAATCAGGCTAAAGTTCATTGAAGCTAATTTTCATTAAATTATGTTTTAGCACTCACCGCCATTGGTTTAACTAATGACGTCATCCGTCGTCAATGGCGATGAGTTCTAAAACGGCAAACCCCTCTGAAGAGATTGTGTGGTTACAATCGAAACTAGTCAGGGCAATCTGTCCGTGAAAGCCTGGGTTCAATTCCCAGCTCAGTCAATAATGAAAAATTATCAATAAATTTATTAAAAACCATTAACAGTTCAATAAAATAACTACAATACTAATTATTTTTAAGTTAATTATTTAAAATAAAAAAAAGTAAGTATATCTCTATATGTAGGAATATTGTAAAATTTTGGGAAAATTTATATAATTTATATAAATTTTATTTTAATTGGTTTAAATAAAACTTTTAAAGGTAGATTCACACCCATTCACAAAAACTTGTCCGGACAAAAAAATTTTTTATTAAGAGTTTTCTTCAGCATTTCGGAAAATTTGTCCGGAAAAGTAAGGCTGCCTTATGTACACAAATTCTACATATTCTTTTTACAAATTCGAAGTACTTTATTGGCAGATTATACTTTTAGCTTTGTTTTTTTTTTTTTTTTTTTTTTTTTTTTGGACAAAACTAAATATCATGATTCATTAAAAAGGTGGAAGCAGTAACGCAGCTGATCGCAGTGTTTTTCTTCTTGGTGTGACGTTTGATGTTATTGTTTTTTTTTTTTTTTTTGGTTATTTACGTTACTAATTTTGACATGCACCGTCACAATTATAGCAATAAAATGCCTGTTGATTTGTCTATTGTTGCATTGTTGTTGAACTAAGCCAACTTCATTAACCCTGGAAGATTAATATTCATTTAAGTACACCAATACCCCGGTTTGAGTCGCTTCGGTTTGCGTCGTTTCGATGTTGCGTCTTTTAAAAATTTCTGTGAGTTCGAAGATGCGTCGTTTTAGATTAACTTTGCGTCGCATGGCTTCGAAGTTGCGTCATTACTGCTTCGATTAGCGTTGTTAATATAAAAATGTTTGTAAAATAAAAATAAAAAAGGGGATTTCCCCTTTAAATCTAATGCAAATATGTATGTAAATATTATCTCCTGGTTGCAAGTTGAAGGTCGTAAGGTCGAAATTACAATTGCTGAAGTGAAGTTAAATTTAAATACTTTGCAACAATCAATCAAAAAAGAAAGCAAATAAGCTTAGAACAAAATCTGGGCATATTGAAACTTTGTAAATCAAGGGAAAAGGCTGTTGATATTGGAAGAAACCTTGGACTAGGCATTCTGCAATAAAATCCATTTGTTGTTCCAGAGACGCTGATAAAATTAAAAAAAAAATTTTGGAAACCGGAGGATCGTTACAAAAATGAGAATTTATTTAATGAAAAAAATGGAACCACTTCTTATCATTTGGATTGAAGAAAAAAATCAGCGAAGAATGCCCTTCAAACAAATGGTAATTCAAAAGAAAGCTTTAACTTTATTTGAAGATCTTAAAAAAAAAAAATTATTTTTTCAGCTAAAATTATGAATCTCGGTACCAATTAAATGAAAATCAATACAAATGAATGGAAAACCGTGCTTCGGTTTGCGTCGTTTCGGTTAGAGTAGCGTTTTTCCGGTCCCAATTAGCGACGCAAAAAGGGGCATGGGTGTACATGTTCGTCAAATCGTGGATCTCTTAAAAACAAATTCTAGCGGGATGGTTTTTGAAGGTAAAAAAATCAGCAAAATTTTTTTTTACTAAAGCATTTTATCAAATAGAATCTGGAAATTTTAGTTCTCATGGTCAGAACACATTCCTGGAAAATATTGAAGGAATAAGACTACTAACGTATGAAAGCTTTATAAATTGTTATTTGACTTAGAATACACATTCGAATTAATATGAAAATTTATAAAGCATTTTATTAAAAAAACAAAAAAAAATAAAGCATACCAAATAAAAGTTCTTCCTCTCTCTTTAAATTCGATAGGAATTTTTGGGTTTTCAAATTAAATCCATTTTTTAAACTTTCGTCATCGGCTTACGTTGTGGCAAAAAAAAAGTGTAATTTGAAAACACAGCAGTAACCATCCAGGGGTAAAACATTTGGCGGCGTATTGGATGAAAAAGATTATCATTCACAATTTTGTTTCACATACAAAAAATTTGTATAAAATTGTTACCTATTGGTAACTCAGTTCTAGATTGACAGGGCAAAATATAACGATAAATTAATTCCAGCTGAGAATTCTTCGTAAAAAATATTTCTTTGCTATTTCTAAATTGCAGATCTTAATCAAATATCGGCTAAATAACTTTTGTGGAAGTAAAAGGTTAGGTAAAGTATGTATCTGCTACCAAATTTTCTTATATTTTTAGTTAAATAAAAATTTGCGAGCATATATTACAGTGATGGAAAATTCAGTACTTTGGTACTATTTTCAGTACTTTTTCTTTTCATAAATACCACAGTACCCCCATGTCTGTTTTAGTACTCTTTTCTTTTTATGCTTATAAAGAAATTCAGGGTGAACTTTTTTTATTTGACAACATATTCTACGTTTCAATAACATACAGGGGACACATACAGTTTATTGTTATTTTTCGTTTCATGTTTTCTGTTGCAAAAATTGTATTCTGCAAGCACCAATGACATTTTAAATGCGTGTTTCGATAACTGTATAGCGTAGTATGTATTCATTGTTTTAGTCACCAATAGCTAACAAACATATTTTGAACACCACTAGAGCATATGTAATAAATGTTTTGATCGGAAATTAAGAACGAAAATTAAACGATGCACTGAAACTTTGCAAAAAAAGAGGCGGCTTCCAATGGGTAAAAAATTATACATTTCTAGAAAGTACCTATATGTACATACATACACACAGAAAAAATACCAATGTCAAACTAACCAGGCGCAATGCTGATTGAAAATCAGGGGAATGTGTTCACAATCATTCTAAAATAAAATCATATGTTGTCTTCTTTTCACTGTTTTTCACACTCAAGCTAAATTGATTTTACATTAAATTCACGTTCCTTCAACTTGAAATAACCTTAGAACAACGTGATTCGTAGTGTTATTTCAATATCAATGTCATTTTGCTCACAACTTTGCTGAAATGTTAAAGTTATTTCAAAAGAAAAAATGTTGTTCGCAAGTTATTGTAAAATCATGTAAAATTAACATTAAGTAACTAGTAAGTGAAATCACTGCCGAAAAATGTTAAATCAACCGCGTTTTAGACGATTTTACATTGATTATTTTCTGTGTGTATGCACTTTTGCATTTACATATATTTTTATATCAACATTAATTAATTTTTTATTTTTCTTTTTAATTTTTTGTGTTTTTTGAGTATATTGTACTCTTTTGCTTGGTGGTGAGTACCATCTCATTTTTTAAATTTTCCATCACTGATATATTATTATATTACCGGAAAACCAGAAATGGAATACCATCGAATTTATCGGGACATCATGGGAGGAGAATCCCTTAAACTGTCTCAATATATCCCTCGTATACACTTACTAAATTTGCTTGGCAAGTAGTGTACACGTAAGAATAATTGCTTTAGCAATTAGAAATCAACTGGAAAATCGCACTAATTTTAAACTAAAACGTAAAAACCTGGCCACAAGAAATCAACCGTCACATGCAGCACCAAAAAGAACCTTTGCCAGTGAATCAATCTAAGCCATTTAACTGTGCATCATGCGCGGTCGTTGCAAAAAAAAACGGTAGAACTACAAATCTGCAGGGGGTCCCTCTGTTTGGGTTCAAGTAATTTTTGTTAGTGTATGTGTGTGTTAGTATGTATGGAATTATTTCCGTTATATTGCCAATTTACAATTAGTGTCGCGTGTTTTGTTTATGTCACACACTAAAACGCGTGAGTAAATTTTAGTTAGCGCAATTATTATTTTGCTAACAACAAATACTTTTGTGATATTTATATTTCATTTCATATCATTTCTTTACGTTCCTTTCGGGGCGTGTTATTGAGTAGTTTATCTAGTACTGCTCACAGTGAATCGGAAGAGCCTGCTGGATGGAGTTCATGTGAACTTTGCAAATAATATTTTGATATTTTATTTTTTCTGAATACCTGCAGTGAATCGCTTGACTTATTTCAACGTTCATGTTAAGTTACTATTATTTTGTTTTTATTTTTATTATTTGTATTATTATTTTCAATTTTATATTTTAGTTGTTGCATAACTGTTGAGGTCAATTGTTAAAGGTTTGAAAATATTATGACAGTCATTGAAGTGCAGCCAATTAACTTTTGACATAAACATTTCAAAACGTTTTCAGTGCAGTCATTTCATGGCACTTATACGTTTATTAAATATTTAAAGGAAAGTGGGTGAACAGTAAATTGTTTTTCCTTAAAGGTTAATTACGTTACCATTTATCTTGGGTTTACTTTTAAGGAATTTTTAAATTATAATTGATTCGAAGAATGAATTTTTATACCTACCACCACTAATGGAGAATAAGGTTATACTAAGTTTGTGAATGTGAAACTTGTTTAATATACTTCCAAGATCCCATAAAGTATATACCTATGTCTATTATGGGTCCTTGAGTTGTTGGGCATTTACACGATGTCTTTTCAGACATGTCTAACAAACATGCTTGTTTTGTTCGTTGGTGATCGGGTAAGAAAAGAAAAAGGGGTTGCCAAATTATTTTTCATGTCTGTTAGTATGAGTTTTCATGTGTTTTAATATGTACGCATAAGTATATTAGACAACTAGACATAAAAAAGACACGTTTGGAAAGACATTGTGTAAATGCTAAAGCTTTTTGGTAGCATGTTCAAAAGAGAAAGAATAAAATAGACATGTCTGAAAAGACATCGTGTAAATGCCCTCGAATTGTAAGTCGAAAACACGCTCCTTTCGAACCGCTCGAAAAAACCAATATTGGTGTCAAATTGTTTCTAAGTATCCGTAGAAAATGTGGAAATTCCACCCTTAAAATGTATAATTCTGCAACATAAACTTAAAAAAAAAAACAGGGTTTAAAAAACTGCAGTCGAAACCAAAAACGAACATTTGTGTGCAACTTTTCGCTCTTTGTGTTCGTTTGACAGCGACTGTTTACATTTAATTAATCAAAAGTGAAATCAACAGTTTTTTTGCCAATGACAAATAACGAAGTGGAAGAAATGGCAGGTTTTTAACTTTGACTGCAGCTTTTTAACGCTGAAAAAAATTGGCGGCAAAATGCCAAATCTTGTGCAGATCTGTTTTTCTTTAATTCAATGAAAAATTTTATTACGGGAATGAAAATTTACAAATTTAATGAAGCAATTCCATTAACACTAGGAAATTGAATTTTGTAATGTTGTTAAAATTTTTCATTAGATTAATGACAACATAATTGCTGTGTTCATTTACTAAAAATTGTTACGAATTTGTAAAAATTGTTACTGGAAAGTGTTCATTAACCCAAAAAATTTGCAGGCTGAGAGTGTCAAAAGAGAAAAAAAAATTGAGAGACAAAAAAATTCTTTCAAATTATTACTGGTAAAATTTTTACTTGCAAGAATTTTTGAAACATTTGTTTCATGTTTTTGTTTACAAAACAAACTTTTCCAAAAGAAGTTTTAAGCAAGGATATTTTGCAAAATTTATAAGCTAATGTTGATTTTTAAAATTATTAAAAATATTTATGCGATAAGAAGCCATACGTTTGTTTAACTTAGGACAGCTATTTCGATATTTTTATTGCTAAATAAAATAACGAACTTGTTAAAAAAATTCTTTATGTATTTTGTTTTGCTTTTAACCGATGAGGTGTTGTTATTAGTACTGTGAGTGTAATGGTTATCTAGATACCCGGTATTTAGCACTATTGCAGTATAATACCCCATTAGCTTAAAAATTTGTTTGCAAATGAATTATGTACAAAATTAAAGATTCTTATTAATTATAAAATAATTTGAGATATTCACATTGTTTACTTTATGACCGACCGTCTTGTTTATTATAAAAAAAAACACCAAAGAAATGCATTTGGACCAAATAAACTGGCCATAAAGCAGATAATGAGAATATCTAAAATTATTATATAATTAACAATAATTTAACCCGCTACCTCGTTACTTTTCTTTCGTGGTCATATTTAAATGCCAAAGCTTATGTTTCTTAGTTTTGAAAAAAATTACCAACGTTATAGGTTCAGCTTATTCGCTCAGGACCCTGCACCGAAAATGTAATGTTTCTAATATCTGTTATAGAAAATGAAAAAGGTACCACTTGTAGAACGAAAAAGTAAAACAAAAACATTTAATTTCCCGCAATTCACCATTGTATACGTAACATAAATGTTTTTAACACTGGCCTCACCCATGATCAAACTGATCAGATTCTGAAAAAAGCTTAAAAAAATATACGTATCTCTTAGTTTTTCTAGATCAATTCATTTCGGTTTTTTGACAGCAATTAAATTTTTAATGTGAATTTAGTTGTGACGACATTAATACAATGCAAAGTGTAGTCCCTCATCGATCTCGATAGCTGAGTTAAAAACTGTAACACTATGTCGACTGCAGTGCAGTACACCTCCAGGGTGAGGGCGAGATTCATAATCAATAATTTAAGTACGTTTAAAATTTATTTTAAAACAAAATGTTTAAACAAATGTTTCTTAAAACAGATTTCAAGTTTAAATGATTTTTTTTATGAATACGTCAGATAGTGTTTATTTATAAAAAAAATTATTTTATTTACCGTATGTTTTTTAAGCGGAAGGAATATGAGCTATTTCATAAAGCTCATATTAATTGTTATAATTATATCAACTTTTATTCTTTAGTTTCCGAATATACTTTAATTGGATCGTGAATAATTTTTATTTTTTGCTTGATATATAACAATTATTTCATGATTTCTATATTTTGCATAAAAATAATCATTTTTATTTTGGTATTATGTCTTAAGCCAACGCTGAACTTGCTAAACGTAATTGTAAAAAAGGCTTGAGATGTGAATCTGCAAATTTCGTTTCTTCTTTAAATAATGGTTTTTATTAAGCAAAATACAAAAATCCAGAAATAGTCGTCATATATCAAGCAAAAAATGAAAATTTTAAATACTCGCTGTGTTCCAAAAACAAAAATTAAGCGCAAAAATAAGAATTATTTGCAATAAAAATAAACTTAAATATAATTTTTAAAAAAAATTTTTGGAAAGAGTATAAAAATTTTTGTACATAAAAGTTGATATGTTAAAAATCCCGGGACTCATAAAAATAAATCCCGGGATTCGGGATTTATCAATACCGAAAATACCGGCATTTCGGGATTCGGGATTTCCCGTTTGGCATCCCTATTGAGAACGTATATTGCAAAGAATGGAGAAAAATGTTTTGTTAAGAAAGTGCCAAAAATAAGTAAAATTTTCACCCCTTAAACAAATTTGTATTTTTTGGATAAGTTCCGAATGTAAAACAGTTTTTATTTCTAAGATTATTGGCTTTAATTGAAAAATTAATAGTTTAATTTTAATTCTTGTTCAGAACAAAATAAACTGCGATGCCACTTTTTTTCTATTTGTACATAAAAGTTAAATTGAGCTGCCACATCATATAGTACTTTTGCATTTATATTACAACAATTGTTTTTTTAAATAATTAAATAATTAAATAAAAAAATTTATATAATTAAAAATAATAAAATCACTTTCCTTTTTTTGTCCATTTTATTAACACACTTCTAGAAAACAATTTAATATACATATGTAAGTAGTTTGCTAGTTGTGCTGCCAGTTTGTATAATTGTTTACATCTGTAAACCATATGGTAGCTTTGTTTTTCCGGGAAAATTTTCCGAAATAGGTGAATCGTTCTGAAGAACACTCTCAGAAAAAAATTATTCTTCGGACAAAAATATTGTTCGGAACGCATGGATGAATCCATGGTTAGTTTAGGAGTTATGAGGACATCGAATTAACTCGTTTTTACGCTATTTATCCCCTAAACATTCGAATTTCCAAAAATTCCATCTTACCTAGCACTTACACATGAAATTAGTTTCTTGCAAGTCGCAATGCACTAAATTTGTTCACTAACACACACATACAATTTTCGTACTATCAGCCAATTTCTCCGGTTCAAATTTCAACATTTTAACTCACGGCGTTAAGGCTGTGCGAAGATGAACCTGTCAGTCAGTTCGTAACGTTGAAATTTTATATACATTTAATATACGTTATACATAGATTGTAAAATAAATATAATATAAATATTTTTGTTTTGGCTTATAAATGCTTTTATTGGTAACAAAGGGTTTTTTTATCTTTTATTATTGATGAAAACCCGAATTCTTCTTTAACCTCCTAAATAAAAAAAAAATACAATTCATGATTCATTATATTCAACATAAGCAAATATAAATTAAAATCACATTAATTTTACCGTAATTGTATACAATTTTCTTAAGTCTTAGAATAATTAATGGGTACTCAAATATTCCTGTATATTCGTCACTACTTTAACTTGCAAATTTTGGCTGGCAAATTCTTCATTTACTTTTTAGTATTTTTGAAAGCAATTTCTTTAAATTCCTACTTACTCTCTCTTTGCAAGTTTCTGCAAGTAAAGCAAATGAACACACCTAATATCTCTGTTAAAAGAAAAATTCATGTAATTGTTGTCAGTGCTACCAGCAGTTAAGTTCAAAATTACACTTGAGATGAAACAAAATTACCCAATTTAAATGAAATTACACCTGATATTAAAATATTATTTTGTTTTAAGGAAAATTTTTACAAAATCGAAAAAATTATTTATTGAGGTTTTGTCACGAAATAGTAGCAATCGTCAAAGATACTGTCGCCAAATTTATAAGAAAGTTATGGCATTAAAAGCAATTTTCGGGAGTAGTATTTTTAAGGCAGTTATGGTCAAATATGGACCGACTCCAATAAATTTGGGGTTTTTAGTATGGTAATCATTCGGTTCACCATTAATCGGTTAACCGATTAATTACTCTCCGATTAACTGATCGGTTAATTTAAAATTGTCTATTTTCGAATAACGATTAAGCCGGTTAATTCAGTCGGTTAACCGATGTAATAAAATTTTTAATTTTTTGTAGTATTATAACATATTTTTTTGTGTTTTTAACTAATTGTTTCGTCTCATATACAAAAGGTACGTGTTTAGAAAATAATTTTTCATACAAACAAAGAAGGTGTTCAGTGATCTTCATTTTGAATAAGTGTTTGCTGTCAACAGCTTTTTGTTTCACGTACTTTCTATATGTATGTATTTAGTTATTTGCTTCTTCTCATATTTTCTCATATCAATCTTTTAACAGAATTAACGGAAACAATTAGACTCTAATGACGTAATAGAAGATTTTATATGTTAAGAAAAATCCAGGAAGAGGACTGAGAAATTAGATATTCTCTATTATGGGTTGCTTTTGATTTCTCCAACATCTTCGATACATGAAATAATTTTTTCAAAGTCATGTTTTAGCAAAACTAAAGAAAAGAATGGCTTAAATCCTAAACATTTTAACCAAATTATTAGTCTAAAAGATTATTTTTTAAGATCTTCTTAAACTATTAAAAAAACTAATAAAACGATCTCACAATTTATTTTTTATATTTAAAAAATTTGTATTACATATTTATGAATTATCCTTTTTTTTTTGCTCGTTTTAATTCAAGAATTATTATAGTTTTGTTTTTTTTATTTATAAACTCCAAATAATAAATAATTTATGAATTTTTATATATTGAAATTACTTAATTTATAAAAAAAAACTTTATTAATCGTTTAACCGATCAATAACAAAATTTACCGATTAAATCAAAACCTCGGTTAATTAATCGAGCGATTAACTGATTAAAGCAAAAGCCCGATTAAATGAATCCCCTATTATTTAGATAGAAATAAAATAAGTATGAACTGGGGGCTAATAAAACCCTAGAGGGAAGCGAGCTGACACCAAAGTAGCCCTACAGATAACACACAGATATGTCACGAGACGGAAGATTTTTTGTCTCTTTCTTAGAAAGCTGCACTTTTTTAATTTCTCTTTGAACCATTTTTTATGCCGCAATACAATGAACACAAATTTATTTAGTAGAGATTTATTTGCAAAACTGTTGTAAAAATTAGCTTTTGAGTTTATAGCAACACTAATAAATAATATTTAAGTATGTAAATAACATTATAAAACAAAACAAAATTACTAAATACATATTTTTGCACAACATAAAACGTTTGTTGCACTAATGCTTTTATTAAACTTGGTTTGTGTTTTGTTATTTTTGTTTTGATCACGCAATTTGTGTTGATTCCATCGGCCTGTTTTTACACATTGCCACTTCACTATCAAAAAAACGCTTTTTGTCTCTTTCTTCGACAGCTGCCCTCGCAACTGATTTGGGCCTTTTTACACGTCACTTTTTACATATCTGTATGTAATCTCTGGTAGTCCCGTGATAAGTCTTTGGTGGTAGACTTAATATGAATGGGACCTATCACTAATACATGGGGTTGGCATTGGAGGGAGTCAATTTACACCTAACAGCCGCCTTTTGAAAAGTCACACATATATTCTCAATGAACGTGTTTAGTGTTAGACTACAATGGAATATTATATCAATGAAATGTAGTATTATTTCAATAAAAAAAAGTCCTAGAAGTAAATTTAAGTACCAGATTTAAGAAATTCCCAAACAAATGTGTCACAACACCGGTGAATACTGTACAGTAGCTCATTACTTTTTCCACCTTCTAGTTCTTCATATACCAGTTAAGCATCTCCTTTCACTGGTCATGAGTTTTTTCTTCTTTTGCTTGTTCTATTTTCACAAATTTTAGGACCTGTCTGTTGGAAAAATTGATACAAATTTCCCGCATGGAACATTCTTCATTAACCCAATAAGGAGTTGCATAGGTTGAATTTTTCTATATGTAATATTTCATTGGATTAAGGCTAAAAATCCATTGGATCTGTGAAGAAAATTTTTTCAGTGTATAGGCCCCATGTAATGCCGACTTTCGGGAAACACCGTATTTAGTCCGAAATTTTAACGAATAAAGTTATTTTAGACTTATTTTGTCTAAAATGGATTCAAAAGACTAGAAAGCCCACTGCCAAATTTCGCGAAGGTTGGTCTTTCATTTCCTTCATATGAAATATATAACCTTCTCCTAAAACTTTATTTTTGATGATCACGCATTTCTTAGATCAAAAATCAATTTCACATATAAGAATCCCAAAAAAAAATATAAAATCGTAAATATCTTTAAAAATAAGATTTAAATAAGAAAGTGGTCTAATATTAGATAAGACATAGAATGGGGGCATATTACGGCCAAGCCCCGGTAGGCTAGCTGGTAGTGAGCTAGTCTATCAGTACCGGGGTTGCGGGTTCGATTCCCGCCAGAAACTCTGGTCTCCAGTAGAAGAGCGAAGAGCTTCGCGGGATTAGCATAGGAATAAAAACAATTAAAATAAAAAAATTAATTTGTATTGTAATTTCGATCACTATCGCATGCGGTAATCTGGCTCCTGTGGGTATTTTTGGATATTAATATTTATAACTCTAGTGTCCACAACTATAAATGCTTCTTTGCATTATTTATACTTTATGTTGTTTTTTTTTAACAAACAAGTCATTATCTTTACATTTTATTCCACCTTAAAAAAAAATAAACCATTATAAAGAAACCCCTGATTGTACGATTTAAAGAAAAACAACAGGAAAACAAGAATCTTTTTTCCTGTTCACAGAGTAAAAGGTTTTTTTTTAACTCCTAATCTTTAATTAAAACATTCTTCAAGCTTTCGCAAAAAAGTCACAGAAATATTCAATTTAATTTTCTTCTGCTACTGTATCTTTCGAATGATTAATGATTCTTGTGTTTTCTTTTCATTCTGTTTTACATTTTTTTTCATTCCTCCCCTAAAAAGAAGATTGCATAACCATTGCAGTTTCTTGTTATATTTTTTTTCGGTTACATAGATTTTCATTAAATCAAATCTCTGGCAATAAATGAACAAAAACAATTACATTTCAAGACAAAAAAAAAAGTGGAATAACAAAAATAAATTCATTAATTTATTTGGAAATTTTTTCTTTTGGTACCCCAACCAGGCAAATCACCGACTTACGTCAAAAGCAATCAAATTAATTTCTTGACAAAACACCAAACAAAAAATAAGAAAGAAGCAAGAATTAAAATGGAATTATTAACATAACATTACAATTCTGGAGCAAAAAAAAAGCACATAGATCACCCTATTAACGAAGTTACACCCAGAGAAAAAATATGGTTAAATGTGTTGACGGACAACTTACTAACTGCCAGGCCCACAATGCCGAAAAAGACATTTCTCTCGCATTTTTGAATTGAAAACAAACAAAAAACTAAAATTTGTCTTTACACAGAAACAATTTTAGTAGTTTTCTATCAATTAAAAAAATTGTTTGAAAGGTGTTTCAATTTAATAAATGTGGCAATTAAATCAATTTTAGTTAAAAAAAAAAATTTTTTTTTTTTTATATATTAGTATTGTTGTTATTTGATTGAACTGTTAATGGTTTTTAATCCAAATTCAGATATTTTTAATTAGGCTTAAGTTCATTGAATTTAATTTTCATTAAATTATTTTTATGAAGACAGGAATTTTTACAATATGAAATTAATTAAAATTTTATTGATAATTTTTCATGCTTGACTGCGCTGAGATTTGAACCCAGGCTTTCACGGACAGGTAGCCCTGACTAATTTCGATTGTAACCACACAATCTCGTCAGTGGGGTTTGCCGTCTTACTCACTCGGCTATTGAAGCCGGATGACGTCAATACTTAAACATCAATCTTTAAACTAAATGGTATTTTACTTTGGTAGATCGAAATTTGTTTGTGAATGATTATCTATTTTAATTGATTTACATGTTCTTCCTAACTTTTTGTCAAGAATTCTTCTTGAAATCCAAAGTACATTTTTGTTTTTCATGTTTTTGTCTGTCTTTTTTTTTCTTGTTTTTAAATATAATTTTAATATCAAACGTTATTTTTGGGAATACAAAATTTATTTTTAATAAGATTTATCGATAACGTGCTAAATTTCCAATTTTTATTTTTGATAAAACACTGAAATTTATTGCTGTTTTTTATGAGCATTTCACTGGCTGCTTAGGCCAGCTCGTCAGGAAACTTTTTCCAAAGACTTTAGAAATGCTAAAAATATTATACAAATAAGACTTTAAAGTGAATATGAATTTTAAGCACTCAGGTCTAACTTGTAACAATATCAAGGCTTTTATTTGCCAGGCACATGCAAATTTATTATCAAAAGTTATTTTTGGGAATACAAAATGTTTTTTAATTTTATTGATTTAATTTATATTTTAGTTGGTTTGAAATAAATTTTTAATTAAAATATTAATTAAATAGCAAAAAACTTAATTGATTTTGTCGCTTTAAAAGAAAATATTTTAAAATTGTAGAATTGTTGTTCACAGAAAATATTAAAAACTGTCTCGAATCACCAAATTTGTACCAAATTCATAATATCAAGCAAACAAGTTGTTGATTTTCCACTAATAATAAATAATAAATTATGATTACTAAGAATTGTAAAATTGTGAATATTTTTTTTCATTAATAGCCTATTTCCGATGTGCGAAAGAATTCTTTCGTTCGAATAACTACATTGAAAACAAAAACAAATTCTAAAAATTATAATGAAATCATTCCCTTTAATTACTATAACAACCATATTATGGTTGCCAATAATGATGTTTATTTTTATTGTAACACTTTAAATGTTATAAATTTAATAATAAAATTTTGCTCTTCTGAATGTTTTTAAGGACCAACATTTCATGGTTTTACAATTCATATTTGATGCGAGAGATATAAATGATACTAGTACCCATAATATGGCCGAAGACTACCTTACGGTTGGCTTTCGGAGGACTGTTTAAAAGTGGAAACAATAAGTGTGTCAAAACATATTTTTTTTTTCTTTGTGCATACACGCAGGGGAAAGCAGCTTTCAATATAAATATTAACCATAACATATTTACGCAAACATAATATGGTTGGTACTTCTTTTACCATAATATGGTTTTCGGTGACAATAATATGGTTAAATTAACCATAACAGGTTTAAAAATTCTCGTTAAAAAAGTTTTATTGGAGGTGACCATAATCAAAACACTTTTTTCTCTGAGTGTACTTAGAGATCCATACTAGGCATATTGTTTTGCTGCAAAGAAAATTAAATATTAATTGATACTATTAGTTTGTTTACTGGTGCAAATAAAATTTTTTTTATATAGAATTTTTTTTTATCCCGCGAATCGAACGGGAATCGAACTCGCAACCCCTGTACTGATATTTAATTTTTTTCCGTGTACGCTCACTTTGTAACTTTACTCTCAGAGTGGCATTATCAACGAAAAGTTCAAACTTCTTGTTTAATTGATTTAAGAATTTAATTATTTGAAGAACTGCTGGGATTGGGTTCCGAAAGTAATCCAACTTTAGATTGTTCTAAGTACTTTTTAGTGTTATTCGTACTTAAATTTTAAGATACGACTCGTACTAAAAGAAGGTGGAATAAAGACTTTAATTTAGCATGAGTGTTTTCTTTCTGTGTACAAGTAGTTGTTAACTTGTATTTTATCTTTCAAATTCTTTGCTTGTACTCAATCTGGTCTTAATAAATTAATAAAATCCCTAAACAGTTTAGCAAAAAGAAATGTGAAATTAAGGGGAATTTGTTGGCAAAAAATAAAAACAAAAGAAATATTAATAAAATCACACAAAATCAACCTGAGATTCATTTAGAAGGAAACAAATCAAGCAAAACTGTTTTGCAGCAGCCGTGGAAGAGTCTACTGGCTAGCAAATACCTAAAATTCAATGTTGGCACTCGTTATAGTGGTGGTGGAAGCAAATAACAATGAGCAGTCAAAGTAATATTGCGTTTATAGCTTAGCAAAATAAGATTAATGATTGCCATAAATCCTGTGACATGTAGTCACTGTGCCATGGCCTACAAACATAAACCAACTCTGATGTAGAAGTGTTTGATTGTATGTTTGCCGGAATTGAAACATTTAGAAATCAACGTCGCAGATTATTATGTAGTACAAAATGTCTGTCTATATCTGGATTCCGTGATGATATGAGTTATAGCAAGGACAAGTTTTTATGTGCTTTAAAAATTTTAATAGTTTGCCAGCTAAGTCTCTTTAAAGTACGCAGAAATATGATCAAAAATATGAAAAAACATCTTAAAAATACATAATTTAATTTTATTGTAAATATTTATTTGCAAATAAAACAAAATTTATATTAAAAAATTACTGGATAAATTTAAAACTAAAAAAAATCCTTAAAAACTTGCCCTAGTGATAATATTCAAACACATGAAATTTTTTTTTTTATACATAAGAGTAAGTTAAGCTAAACGACGGTACATTATGTTGATTAACAAAACTTTCCTTCCAACGTTCTTTTCGTCCTTGCGTTTCGTTGCTTAAAACCTTAATACTATTTGTTCATGGGTGCTATTGAGAATTGACGCCCCGCCACATAATGTCTTCTAAATCCATAGGGGTACACATGATCTTAAGTAATATTAGAAATGCAGAGGGAAAAAATAAAATAAAATTAAACTTAACTAACGAAAAGTAACAACACAGTATGTAATAACCCTTGATACAAAAAAAAAAAAAAATAATAATAATAATACTGAAGGCATGTGCACTTGGAGAAAAAATGTTTAGGCCTTTTTAAATTTTCTTGTGATTGAGCGTCTCTGTAGCAAGAAAAGAACGAACATTTTAGAAGGTCTGAACTTATAAAACCTGTGAATATGGGAAACCTGATACACTTGTCATTATTGGATTTTAGAGATTCGGCTGAAGTCTTAAAAATAAAGTTGGTTCTCTTAGCTTGGGTCTGGGCATAGATGGGGGGTAGTGCACTCATTTTGCAGTCTCAACTTACAGTTAGTGATAGTGCAATATTATTGCCATGATATTTTTGATGTTAAATGATAAATTGAAAATTAGCAGCCTCACTAAACATGATTGACAGTGTTTAATGTTAAATATTTTGCACTCAAAAAAAAAAAAAAAAAAAAAAATTGTGTGATTTAAGAAAAAGCAATTATTAGTTTATTGCAACTTTTTTGTTCTTCACTCATTTAAGTGCAACTAAAAATTTTGAACAAAAAAACTTGTTTTTTTATGATTAATGCCAGGATATATTCCTTTACTGACAAAACTTCATGTTGTAAATTTTCTTTGCTTATGCATATGATCAAAAGAATCGAAAACCACGCACCTACAAAATTTTATATTTTTACATTTTAGTAAGAGTCTGTTTATATGCAGCTTTTTGCAAGTGTCTTCGTTTTTGGCCCCACGACACTTTTCATCATTGTGATGTCAGCCTAAACATCACTTGGCCAAATTGTCATCAGGGTAAATTATGTCATCAATGGGATGAGACATTGGGAACACAGAAAGGACAAGTCGGAATCGGTTTTATACAGCATGTCATCAGTGCGATAACAAGTCATCAAATTGAGTCATTGTAATGGACCTTAAGTCAAATTGAGAGAATATCATAAATTACGTACCCGTTACACAAGTTTGTTTCACTATTGTTGTATTCCGCCTTTTGTTAGCAGAAGAACTCTAAATTATAAGACACCAGCAGTATGCCCGATATGGTTTTTGTAATACTTCTAATTTAAAAAGATGATGTATTTAAATAAATAATAAAAAATAAGAATATGGGAATTTTTGCTTCTAATTTTACTTTTTAAACATGAAAATAATGTTAATAATATATTATGGCATCGCCCTGATGACAGTTTGTCATCGTAATGATGACAGTTTGTCATCGTAATGATGACAGTTTGTCATCGTAATGATGACAGTTTGTTATCGCACTGATGTCATCATATATTATGTTATCGCACTGATGACAGGATATATTATGTCATCGTACTGATGACAGTTTGTCATCGCACTGATGACAGTTTGTCTTCGCACTGATGACAGTTTATCATCGCACTTATGACAGTTTGTCTGTACTGATGTCAAAATACATCAGCGTTATGACTTCTACACAAAATGTGTCATCGAATTGATGTCACTGTCGTCATAGCGAAGATGACGCATAAAAGATGTAAACATTTTAGGGCGACGTTCATCATTGCATTGATGTCACTTTTTGCCCAATTAATGCCATTAGTAATAACATTGATGTCACAATTCTGATGTTAGGGCATCATCAATAAGAAGATGCATTTTTCTATGAGTGTCGCTGAATGGTCCCGACGCTGCTCGGGTTGTTATCAATCAAAATAAAAAATTAAATATTTGAGATTTTCTATCGCTATGAAGTTTATTGGAAAAATATATTCAAACAAAAAAATTTGTTTCCAATATTTTAAAAAATAATAAATTCTATTTTATATTCCAAATTCCTAAATTGGGAGCATAGAAACTGACTATTGTCTGAAACCATAAAGTATATTTCTTAAAGCCCATAAAACTTGAAATTGTAAAAATAAGTACAAAAAATAAATTTAATTCAAAAGACAATTTCATGGTATTTTAATATTTGAAAATGTTTTCGGGCATATAAGCCCCGACCCGCGGATTTTCGAGCATATGTCACGAACAATATTCCTGTAAGGCGTCAATTTTTGCTGTTTTATCAGCATCAGCTAGTAACCTCACGCTATAATCGAGCAGTGAGAGGAATGTTTGTCGAAATCAACCTTTTGGCCTCATTTTTGAAAAAATAGGTGCATTTTTCTAGATATAATAGAGTCTGTTGAGGATTGGTCTTATTCCATATGCGGCAGTTTTGTTCATATCAAACCGGTTCGGATAAACGATTATATGCGCTATACAAATCAAGTACCATGTATGTTTCGCGAATCTATGACTGATTTTTAAAGCTAATTTGCATGATTTGGTAGCGTTTTTAGGTGGGGTGTCACAAAGCCATAGGACATAAAGCCATATGGCGTTAAGTCCCATTCCATTGAGACATAAGGGCATATGCCATTAATTCTCATTATAATGGGACTTAACGCCATAAATTTTTTTCCGAAAATGAGACATAAAGCCATATATTTTTCCGGAGACACTAAAGTTAAGTATTGAAATCTGGCTTCGCATACCAAGTTTTTCTGCGTGGGGTTTTTTCCTCCAGTAGGACGCGGCAGGTGGCTTCGCTGAATAAAGTTTTCCTGCGTGCGTCACAAGAATAAAAAAATTTTTTCCAATGATAACTAAGGATTTTTCCTTTCACAAAATGTTTGCAGCTGTAATTCCTGGAGCCTAGAAATTTTGGATTTTTTTAAATCATTAATTTCATAGATAAATAGGCATATTTAGTGAAATAAAGCATTTGTAACGCAAAACATCAAATGGGACATAAAACCATAATGGCTTTATGTCCCATTTCACTAAAATTGATATGAGACTTAAGGCCATTACAAAATTATGGCTTTATGTCCGTTTGGATTGAGACATAACGCCATTATGGCTTTATGTCCTATGGCTTTGCGACACCCCACCGCGTTTTTATGAAATAAAACGTTTATTTTATATTAGGTGTAATTTGAGTTAAATCGGACCATTTTTCTTAATCTCAAGTGTATTTTTGATTTTAGCTAATGGTAACAATCACTAAAAGGTGAGGTCAACTCTACAATAACACTGATTTAATAATTCAATTGTAAAAAATATCTAGAAAACAAAGAGGTTTGTTTACATAAAAAGCTGTAGAAAAACTTTGTACGCAAACTTTGCCAACCAAACCACCAAAACGAAACCAGCGAATTCATTCACCTTCTGGTGAATTCGCCTTGAGATCAAGTTTAATGGATCACAGACGAAATATAAATTCCCTTTGACCGAATTACTTTTTTTATCATCTAAGTGATTTTTTTCACTGTACCAAATTGCTCATTTAACAGTCACACCAGTTACTTCTCTTCTTCTGACACAGCAGTACACAAACATATTAGACAAAAAGCCTTCATACCAACCATGTCTACAGTGGAAAACGGAGGACTCACAGTGAGGCAATACAATCACAACCCCTTATACTTGTAATTTGGAGAATGTTTTGGTCATCAACACTAATAGCTGCAAGAGAAACGGAAACAGTACAGCCCAGCATTGCGACAACACCTAACTAAGCCATCTAAGTAAAAAGAAACCCGTTGAATATTCAGTACGTGCAGGGGGAGGAAATAAAACCACCCAACATATGACGAACGTACGTTTGAACGTTAATGCACACAGGCGGTATCTAAACTATCGAAATGTCTATGAATCATATAAAAGAAACAAATTCATCATTTCATGCGAGCAAAACAATGTGACGACTATCTACGAGAAAGATACAAAATAAACATATAAACAACATGCCACGACGACAATAACAACAGCAGAGCTGATGGGAAAAGATGGGGTAAGGACAGTTGTAAGAGAAGTGGTTGTATGAACATGAGAAGCTAAAAGATGAAGAATGAGGTTGTGCACCACTGGTGCCATATCTTTAAATGTAATTACGACTTAATCAGAATTAAAAAAAGAAGCCAAACAGTAGCAGCAGCGTCAAACAATAACACCCTTAGTCGGTGTCATGTGCACTAGTGGCTTGATAACATTCGCTTTTTTCTATTTGTATTTCATTTTTGATGAATTTCAAACTGGCAAAAGACAGTGCCGGGGAGTTTGAAAGTAAAGCCCTTTTTAAAATATAAAAAACAAACAATCTTTAAATTAAAAACCCTTAATTTTCATACGCTCAATTGCTAAAGTCAATGAGCGGCTGTTTAAATAGATTTTGAGCAGAAAAGGGTGTTAAGATATATAAAAATTTTGACTTTATTTTGCGTTTCAATGCAAATATTGCATTAAACTTAATAGCAACAGTGGGATAGCTAAGGATAACAGGATTTAAAAATTATTTTGTAAGCATCTCCTTTAAATACCTAGAATTTTTCGAATGATTTTTAATATTTAGTATATTAATAAGGCAAAAGTTCATGAAATTGAATTTTTATTAAATTATTTTTATGAAGAAAGGAATTTTACAACATGAAAGAGAAGAAGATTTCTTGACAAAAAGTATAACCAAAAGTAAGAAAGAACACATAACTCAATTAAAAAAGACAATCATTCACAACAAACTTCGGTCCAGCAAAAACGGTGAAAATAACATTTTGTTTAAAGATTGATGTTTGAATATTGACTGCCTGCCGTCGACAATTGCGGTGAGTGTTAAAATGGAA
Source organism: Pollenia amentaria (assembly GCA_943735925.1). Lineage (NCBI taxonomy): Eukaryota > Metazoa > Arthropoda > Insecta > Diptera > Polleniidae > Pollenia > Pollenia amentaria. The sequence continues at coordinate 257,037,519 of OX031006.1, forward strand.
AGATTTCTGACGAGATGGTGTGTTTACTATCGAAACATCCCTGTCGGAAAATGAGTTAGCTCAAAGTCAACTCATGGTTAACCAGAAGTTAGTCAGAGGTGACTCACAAGCTAACTCATTTACATGGTTAAAGCTATTCAGTTTTTACACGCAATGTCCGCAGTACGAGTCAGTACTCACTCACACTGCATAACTTTAAGATAACCATAAGTTAGCTCATTATGAGTCAGCTTGTGGTGCATACAATATGTTGACTTTAATAAGAGAATAAAAAAAAAAATTACGTATTTTGCTTTATTTATTTTCTAAAGAGAGACAGAGACTATTACACATATGTTTTCTTTCACTTTTGTTGTATTTCCCCTTTGTCTACAGAAAAACTCTCAGTTATAAGACACCAGCAGCATGCCCGATATGACCAAAACCGGTTTTCATAATAATTCTACTTTGAAAATGAGATGTATTTAACTAAATGATATTAACAAAGAGAATATGGGAACTTTTGCTTATTATTTAACTTTGAAAAAGTACACAAAACATGCAAAACGTGCTTTTACCACAGTCCACTGCATCAGCTTTGAGTTAGCCAAACGCTAGCTCAAAAGTTATCGAGAAGAAGTCAGTCGCACAAAACACAACTCACTAATCTCTGCATAACTTTTGAGTTAGCCAAAGGCTAGTTCAATACTTATCGAGAAGAGGTCAGTCGCACAAAACACAACTGACTCAAATCTGCACCAATTATGAGTTAGTCACTAGTCAGTTGTAAATAAGTTAGCTAAAAGTCAACTAAATGTTGAGCTAGCTAATAAAAATCCGACAGGGATGTTAAATCGACCTGTCCGTGAACGTGGGTTCGATCCCCCAGTCAGTCAAGAATGACAAAAAAATTATCAAGAAATTTTTATTCACTTCATGTTGTGAATTTCATTTCTTCATTAAAATAATATAATGAAAATTTAATTTAATGAACTTTTGCCTAATTAAAATATAAAAATTTGGATTAAAAACCCATAAACAGTTTAATAAAATAACCACAATTCTAATTATTGTTCCTAATTAATCTTATAAAATGTTCAAACTTATACATACTTCTTCAAGAATACTAAAATAATTCCACAAAACAGTCCTATACCAACTCAAAATCCCCTTGTTTTCTTACACCCGAAGGAAGCAAGTTTTAAAAAATAGGCACTAATCACGTTTCTTCTAAATTCGAAAAGGTTTTTGCCCATAAAATGTAAATTTAAGGTGTTAAGACCACTGGTCATCTTTTATTTCATGTGGAAAAATATATCCAGAATTCTTTGACTCATATGAAGTAAAAAATAACTAAAAGAGCATTTTTATTCTACGAGACAAATCTTAGAGCCCCAACGTGACCAACCCCTCCAGGGATTGTGCATATTAATGAGACAGTAGATTGGGAGCGTATGACCAAGGTACTCCAACCTATTCTAATTTAAGGGTCTCCTTAATTAATTTCGCTTATATCCACGTATTCTGAAAGGTTTTTCGCGAACAATATTTTTTTGACAAAGAAAAGCTTATTATAATAAACGTAATCATTCAAAAAGCTTAGCAAATTCAACGGCTGTGGGAAAAATCGCCCAAAGAAAAATGGCCCAAAAAAAGAAATGAAAAATCGCCCAAAAAAATTCCATGTAAAATTGGGCCTAAATTCATATGAAAAGTGACCTAAAATTTTTGGGCTATTTTTCGTTATTGTTGGGTGATTTTTCGTTTTTTTTCATTATGAAAAATCACCCAAAAATGTTGTATGAAAAATGGCCCATTTTTTTGATTTTCTCCTCTATGGTATAACAAACACCGGCTTCGCTTACTAAAGCTTCTCTGCACAGCCGGCCTTCGGCCGAGCGCAAGGATTTTCTCCTCTATGGTATAACAAATACCGGCTTCGCTAACTAAAGCTTCTCTGCACAGCCGGCCTTTGGCCGGGCGCAAGGATTTTCTCCTCTATGGTATAACAAACACCGGCTTCGCTAAGTAAAGCTTCTAAAATCTGCCTTGTTTCCAAATGAAAGCCGACTATGCAGAGAAGCTTTAGTTAGCGAAGCCGGTGTTTGTTATACCATAGAGGAAAAAATCCTTGCGCCCGGCCGAAGGCCGGCTGTGCGGAGAAGCTTTAGTTAGCGCAGTGTCCATGGACACTATGACACTTTTTGGAGTGTCATAACGTCCATGGACACTATGACACTGGACGTTATAACATGCCACCGGGATAAAATTCGTTTTTGCTTTTTGGGTAATTTTTCATTTTTTTTTGGGCCCTTTTTCGTTTCTTTTGGGCAAAATTTCATATATAACTTTTTGGGTCATTTTTCATGTTCTGTTGGGCGATTCTTCATTTGGGCGATTTTTCATTTTTTTTTTGGGCCATTTTTCTTTGGGCGATTTTTCCCACAGCTAAATTCAACTTGAATTTTTTTAAAATGAAGTAGAAAAAGCCGATATGGCCCATAGGCCATGTTACTGAAAAAAAAAAAAAAAAAAACACACACACAGGAACATTTTTATATTATTTGCCACTAACTCCCTCGAATACTATAATGGGCTCCAAGCAGCTCGTTAACACAATTTTGGTACCATTGGTCTAAACAAGGAGCTCTCTCCGGTTTTGGCTGAATGGACTCTTTAAGGAAAATCAATTTGAGGAGGTAATTCAGTTACAAAAAAATGCTGCCAGTAAAATCTCCCAAAGTAATATATGAAATGTTTCATACAAATTTGGGCGATTTAGCATAGGTAATATCACCCAATGTTTAGGGCGAGTCTTCGTAATTATTGGGTAATAACAAAATTGAGAAACATTTTTGAGCGATTTTTCATTTTCATATTTTGACCAAACCCGAATTCGGGATAATTCGCATAATAAATCTTAAGATCCCGAATCGGTCACTAATGCTTATATGCATACACTGAAAATACAAAACGAGCCATTCGTACAGTAAGTACGGATTTCCTTCAATCAAGTGCAGAATTCTGGGGCCTAATTCTGGCAGTCGTGATCGAGTACTTTCTCGATTCGTAAGCAATTTTATTTCTAATTCCTTCAGTCGATACTGAACGAATCGAATTTATTTTTCAGTATTGTGAAACTCAAATTAATGCTTTACAACACTGAAAAAATAATTCCGATTCGTTCAGTATTGACTGAAATAATTATATATTAAATTGCTTTCGAATCGAGAAAGTACTCGATCACGACTGCCAGAATCAGGCCCCTGGAATCAAGTACGAAATTAAATAATCCGAAAACGGGATTGACTTAATTAATAGTGATATAAATAAAAATTAATCTCAAACTTTGCTTGATTCAATAATTTCTATGTTGGTTTCATCCCGACTCGTACTTGAAATTATCTGAAATTGAGATTCGTTTCTAAGCCACCTAAACACTTACCCCGGAGAACCAGAGATAGAGAGAATAGTATTACTTAATTGCCCGTTGCACATGTTTGTTTCTTTTTTGTTCCGTCATTTGTTCACAGAAGAATTCTCAACTGCAAGACACCTGCAGCATAATTCTACTTTGAAAATGATTTGTTTTTAATTAAATAATTTTAGCAAATAGAATATGGGAATTATTGCTTCTTATTTTACTTTTTGTAATGTTGTTGTTTTTTTTTAACAAAACAAGCAAATCGATTTATAATTTATTTTGTAGTGTTGCTGTTATTTCTACAACAAATTGTTACAAACACTTGCGTATGCACATATATTGGTTTTCGAAAGTTAACCCCTTTTGGATTGTTTTAAGTATTTTTTTAATTTTATTTGTACTTAAATTTTTAAGAACGACTCGTACTGAAGTAAGAAGAAAGAACTTTAATTTAGTACGTTTTTGTTCTTTCTGTGTAGGACCTTCGACCTTCTTTTCTATGGTATAACAAACATCGGCTTCGCTAACTAAAGCTTCTAAATTCGGCATTGCGCCCGGCCGAAGGTCGGCTATGTAGAAAAGCTTTAGTTAGCGAAGCCGGTGTTTGTTATACCCTTCTGTGGCAAAAGAAAATTTTTTAAAAGAAAATTTTTGCGCACAGCCGCAGGCCGGCTATGCAGAAAAGCTTTAGTTAGCTTGTCGGAATTTTAAGTTTCGGGCATATGATCCCAACCCAAATAAGTATGTAGGCTTATAACTACTTTGTAAGAATTATTAAATGCAAAATTATTTGATATTTCATTATTTTTTCGCCTTTTTCACCATTTTTAAATATAATTCCAATTTTTATTTGTTGGGCCATTTTTCGCTTGGGCGATTTTTCAACTATTTCTTTGGTCAATTGGGCTGGCAGCTACAAGCAAATCTAAAGAAAAAAAAAAGACCCAAAAGGACAATCATTTTTTTAACATTAAAATGCACAACTTGTACTGAAGGATGGATGTTTAATCGAGAGATTTGAGGAACTTGGGAAGTGACTAGGAACAATTCTGATCATATAAGCGATTAGACCTATACTCGCAAGAGAAGTGTTCTCAAAAAACTAAAGGTCAAGTTATGTAGTATCCTTTACTTTTTTCAACGGACAGCTAAGTTCATATACAGGTTTTCTTATTAGCTGTGTCCCATTTCGTGCGTCTTCGTCAACCAAAAGTACAAAAGTTGGGCTACTTACGTTAAGTTTTTGAATGCTGTCAGCTTGATTTTTGATTTGGTTTAATTTGATTTCTGTATGTTGTGTGTCAGTAAAAAATTTAATTAAATATGTACCCCCATATTCATAAAAAATATTTTTGATTAATAAAAGGTTTATTAAACAAATTTTCATAGAAAATTCGTTTCATAAACCTGCTTTAAACCTAAAATATTTTTTATGAATATGGGGGTAGTATGTTAATAACCAAAAATCATTTAAATAAAATGGAGTGCAAAATTATTGTCTCGTTCTGGCCCAAAATCTTCGACATCCATTAGATCAAGACACGTACGAGCTTTTAAAGAAAAATTATTTTAAAAAAACTTAAAAATGTCTTCGAATTTAATTTAAAATATGTATATTTTAATAAAATCTTATTTCAAAAACGGCTGATTAAATATCCGTAATCAAAATATTCATTGTGTAAGAGGGGCACACTTTGTAAGTGTCAGTTAGAAAAGGCGACGTGCAAGGTACGACAGATTCTATGTGCATCGGCCTTTATGACCAGGTTTGGCTGCAATGCAGTTTACAGGGCAAACGAAAAAAATAAAAAAGATACGCCACCCGATTCAGAATTAAAAAAAACAAAATTAAAATTTAAGGGAGCTGAGGCCCATGGGTCCCCCTGGGTCCAAAACATAACCCCGCCTACTAAGTGGTATGTGTGGGTACTCAAATTAAAGGTAATTTGCTCACGATTGCAAATATGCATTTTGTTTTTGTATTCGATTATTATTTTCCCCTCTAGATTAGTTTAAGAATCTTTTAGACGCAGACATTATTTTCGTTTTTCTTACACAATTACCTTTAATTTGAGTACCTACACTTACCACTTAGTGGGCGTCGCGGATTTTTGTATCCATGGGGGCCCACGGGCCTCAGCGCCCTTCAATTTTAATTTTGATTTTTTGCTTTTTTAATTCCAGAGGGGGTCCAATTTTTTTCGTGTGCCCCGTAAACTGCATTTTTGCCCCAGGTTTTAAATTATTATTTTTTAATTTTTAAATTAAAAAATAGGAAACTTAAAAAGTGCCCTTCGGTTTCATTTTCTGTTAACTTATGCAACGGTGATATAAAGAATCAGATTAATTAAATAATCTTCAAAAAGGTATGTTGAGCATAATTTAAACTAAGCCAAAATGACAAGCAAAAGGCGCAGAAACCACCGCACAGGCGATGTGGCAATCGCGCTAGTTACAGATAATACTTGATAGTTTGGACCAGGACTGTGGAATCGTCAAAAAATAGTTCTAACTCCGACTCCAACCGCTGAAATTCTTTAAGTTAGACTCCAACTCCTACTTAATACATTGGTGCTAAATGTATATGAGGCTGGTGCTTTTTTCACTTGAAGCTCTTTTCCTTAATGCAGTACCTTTCAAATGGTTAAATATTGCAAGAAAATTATTCTATAAAAAATTCGAATCGATATTTTTGGAAAATTTTAGAAAACATTTTTAAATTTGTAATGCTAAAAAAATTTTTGAGTCGAAGTCGCGAGTTTTTGTGGGTACTTCGACTCCGATTCCGATACAAAAACCTCAACTCCGACTCCGTCTCCACAGCCCTGGTTTGGATTAACTATAAAACTTGAAGAGATCCCTTAACCGCAGATAACGTTTTCTAACTAATCGACGGGCCATTTTGATAAATTAATTATTTAAAAAATAAAGAACTAACTATGTTATAAAAAAAATATTAGGACATGAACTGTCGGTCTATATACCGGATTGCCTTGCTCTGATTGCTCATTATATAAAACCAGTAGCTCGTTTCTGTATTTCTCGCATTGCAAAATTTCTCACATTAAGTGTGAAACAAAAAATTCCATCGTTTCTCGATTTGTGAGAAAAAAGTGTTTCTGTATTTGATTGTGAGAACAGACAACACAGATTCTATTTTAACTGGAATACTTCCAGTAATTAAGTGTCAAATGCAAGCGAAACGTCAACGAAAGAAATAGATATAATAAAAATAGGGCTGCCAGATTTGTCGATCTATCGTAATTTTGACGATTTTTTGTTCCAAAATTGGCAAAGTGCCGATTTGCTGATTTTTTCTGGTGAAGATATTATTCAGTCTTCAAAATAAAATAATTTTAATTAGTTTAGTATGATTATATATTCAGCACCACAGAAAAACGATATCTTTAAAAACATGGCAGCTTAAAAATTTATTGGCAAAATCAAAATTTCGAAGGAAAACTGTTAATTTGTTATTTCCTTAGATTATTTAATACTATTACACCATTTAGGAAATTTTGGCCTTTTTTTTTTTGGCAAGTTCAATATGATATTTTGTTACGCCTTTAAGCGATATTTTCAGGAAAAAAACAGTCTGAAATTTTAAATTGTTATCGGATTAAAGAGAAAAATAAAATAAATAATTTTATTTAAATATACCTCAAGTTTAAGTATGTATGTATATATTATATGTATTTTACCCATGAACTTTACCAATTTTTTTGATTATGTTTTAATAAAAATCGAACAAAATTTGTCATTTTTAATTTTAAATTGTCCGATTTTTTTAAACAAATTAGCCGATTTTTTTTTATTCTTTCTTAGGAAATTAACGATTTTTTCAAAAATTTATCTGGCAGCCCTGCATAAAACGAAAGCAATGAAGGGCTTAAAAAAATTTAAATAACAAAATTTTACAATTGTGTTTTATTTATTTTCATCATTAAAATTCTTTCCCTTCAAATAAAAAAAGAAAATAATACACATACTTGCGTACATAGATACATAATTTGTGCTCCATTTTTTTAAATTTTATTTTTCTCTCATCAATTTTAAATGTAACTTATTTTGACAGTTCTTGTGAGAAACTTTTAGCAAAATATTAATACAGAAACATTTTTTCTCACATCCTTCCAATAAATGCTGGAAAATTTTTTAAATGACAGATAATTCTCCCAAAGTAAATATACAGAAACACTTATGTGAGAAAAACCATTTTTTGTTTCATATTGCACTGTTTTTGTTATAATTCACTTGTTTCATGCGGGAAATTTTACGATGCGAGAAATACAGAAACGGGCTACAGACTACGCTGAATATATGATATCAATTTTGAATCAATCTCGCCCACTGTTGTTTTCGCTTGAAATCTGGTTGTAGCAAGAGGCTGTCATCGGTGAGTTGGTGTTCCCAAAATAAAGAAGCTTTACATGTGTTAATCACACAGCTGAGGTTCTATTGTCCTTTTTTCATGCTGCTTTTGTAATTTTGACAATGTCGGTGTTATTTGCCGCTTTTGGTTGATACTGCTGCTGCTGTTATTGTTATTTTAATGATGTTGTTTGTGTTTTGATTTTGTTAAAAACAAAAAACAAAAGCGGATATTTTTTGTCGGATATTTTTTATAATGGCTGTTGTTGTTATTGTTAAGCTTAATTACATTTTCAATGGATAAGTATTAGATAGAAGAACAAGCAGCGGCGGCAATAACAAAAACTAGAGAAAAATTATTCATTGTTTTTTATGCAAAACATGTGTAACTCTGACACCCTTTTGTTTCAATCGATGTTGTTGTTGTTGTTTTTGTTTTTAATAGCAATGAATATGTATTATCATACAGCTCTCACTCACTCTCTCTTTGGTGATTATGCACCCACACTATATCATGCACACACAGACACAAAGACAGCAACAAAAAAAAAAACGTAAAAACAGTAAAGCAATAAATTCAATTGAAAATCGTTACATGTCAATGCATTAATCGCACATAATCCCATTATATGAGATGCTCACTAGGAGCAGGATATTTTTCTCTCCATTCGTAATAAAACAGCAGCAACAACAACACAAACAGCAACAGCATAGACAAACAAAAAAAGCGTATATTGTGATACATCCTTGTTTATCCAAGCGTTTTGTATGCCAAACCATATAGAAGCTTTTAATACAATACGTTTCGGTATAATTTTGTTTTTTATTTTTCATTTTAAATACTAGACTTTAGCATTCATATGTTACTTATTTATGGAGGATGGTTAGTTTGATTGTTTGCTATACACATCTACATTGGAATTAATAGAGTATAGGCGTGTGTGTTAGAGAATACACACTTACATACATTATTCTAGAATATATTGAAGAACGAGGTCAGGGTTAAGTGTCATTAAAATGTATCTGTACAATTTCCCTATAGGGAAACGAACTGATACCAAATTAGTTCCGTGATAGGTCTTTAGTGGTAGAGACTGATTCTACTTCTAACACTTTATATATGCGGGACCTATCACTTTTAAATGGGGTTGTCATTGGAGGGGGTCAATTGATAACTAACAAACACTATTTGACAATTCACACATCTATTCTCAATGAACGTGTTTAGTGTTAGTTACTACAATGGAGTATTATTTCAATAAAACAAGTCGTAGAAAATTTAAGAACCAAATTTTAGAAAGTCCCAAAAATATGTGTCACAACACCGGTGAATACTGTACTGTAATTCATTACTTTTTGTACCTTTGGATCTTCATATAGTAGTTAAATGATTGGTTCTCCTTTCACTGGTCATTTGTTCATTCTTTTTTTACTTGTTCTATTTTCACAAATCCCAGGACCTGTCTGTTGGAGCAATTGATATAAATTTCCCGCAGGGTTTGTGGTGGCGTATGTTTCATACAAGGTTTGTATCTGTAAAAAATATATTTATATTTATATATTGATTCCTATAGTTCGACGTTGGAACGAAGGCCAGAAACAAAGTTATTCCATAACGTTCGTGGTTATGCCATCAACTTAATTTTACTCCAGCTCTTGCCCGCCCTTCTCGCTTCAGATTCAACTTGTCGTCTCCATGTATAAGAAGGTCATCTGCTTCTTCCTTTTCCTCCTTGAGGGATCCATTCGACAGCCAGTTTAGAAAAGTCGTCGTTTGGTCTTCTTAAGATATGGGCGATCCAATACTATGTTCTCTTTGCTTTTTAAACTCGGAGGGGTGTTCATCCCCTTCTTTCGCACAAGTCTCTACTTAAGATGACATTCGGCCATAATATACTCAAGGTCTTTCGAAATTATCTGCTTACAAATTCCTACATCGGGTAAGGATTCCAAGTTTTGCATCCATATAAAAGTACAGAGCAAAAATTTGAAGAAAAGATGCGTAGTTTTCTGCTAAAGTGTATTTATTGGAAAGATCAATTGAATTTTTCTAGAGCTCCGAATGCTCTGTGAGCTTTCTTATCCTCTTCGAGCTATCTACTATTGAACAGACTGCCGGAGATAAAATTTTTCCCAAATATAGGAAGCAATAGACTTCTTTCAGTTCCATCCTGTTAATTCTAAGCTTTTACACAGAAAAAATTATTAAATTTCTGCAATCACTAAATTTATACCAAATTCTTAATATCAAGCAAACAATTTGTTGATTTTGTACCTATTACCAAAATGTTTATATTGATTACTAAAAACTACTAATTTTAATTAAAAAACTGATCAAAAAACTTTGCCATTTCAAAAAATGTGTTAATTTATTTAAATAAATATTGACAATTCCCAACAACAATTCTACATGTTTACTGCCTGTTCAACGATTTCGAACGTTAACGTTCGCATAGAAAATAACATTCAAAACAAAAAAAAAAATTTCAAAACTAGTTTTTGTTTTAAGTTTAATTTTCTATGCGTTCGAAATCTTTTTCGTATACAATTTTATAGCTAATTCTTTCATTCGATACTGAACGAATCGAAATTATTCGTTCAGTGTTGTAAAGCGTTTATTTGAGCTTTCACAAAACTAAAATAATAATTTTGATTTGTTCATTATCGACTGGAGAAATTTAATATAAAATTGCTTTCGAATAGAAAAACGACTGCGAGAATGAATCGGCAGGTCAGGTCTCAAATCTGCAGGTCAGGGCTCAAATCTGCAGTAACGCCATCTGAGTAACTGCTCTTTGGGTGGGCATTGGCGCTGGGTATCACAAAGGGATCGCTGAAGGACCCAAGTGAGCTGTCTCTCGATTGCTGCCCATGGAACCTAACCTAACCTTAGGACACAAACTAAAACTAGTTTCATCCCCATTAAATATTCGCGATGGATCAGAAAGTTTTTGTTCAGTCAGAAAGTTTTTTAGACCTTCGAACCATTTTCTGATGCCCTCTTCGGTTATTACAGCCCTCCCCTTGCTTATTCCTTCCGCTTCAGGAATTGCTAGGCAAGGATGCCGCTTTAATAATCAGCTCTTTCCCGGTCTACCATTTAAAAACGGTGTGGTGCGCTGGTCTTTAATTAAAAATAATGCTAGAACTGGCAGCTGTGTTTTAGAGTCTAACGCCCATATTCATTAAAAATATTTTTGATTAATAAAAGGTTTATTAAACAAATTTTCATAGAAAATTTCTTTCATAAACCTGCTATAAACCTATGGCCCAATTAGTAGGTCTGCTCGAAACGCCTGCTGATTTTTTTGTAGAGTTATGTTTTTATCGTGCAACTGTTTTTGTAGCAATTGTTTTTGACATCTTGTCCATTTTTTTACACATACAAATGCATTGGATTTCGACATCTTTAAAATAATTTACATTAACAAAATCCGTGTTGTTTGTTCTATTGTTGCATTGCTGTAGTCTTGCACAGACCTACTAATTGGGCCATGCAGTACCCCTAGGATTTTAAAGTGTTAGCCTATATTACTATTAAGGTAACTCTTGGTTACTCCATTGTGTCTTTTTGTGTAATTTATAGTTTGAAATTTTTAATTTTAAAAATATTTAATTTTAAAAATACTTCTCATCCCTTCCTCGTGTATTTATTTTGCATATTCGAACACTTACATATGAGAACATACATATATTGTACAAAATTATCATACGCAGCTTGTAGGCTTTTTTGACAAATGGTTTTTGTTTCATATTGCTGATAAAACACGTTAGATTTAAACAGAGAAAACAAAAGCCATAATGTTAAATATGTTTAAAATGCAATTGAAAATATTGTTTGTAAACAAAAAGACACCAACAAAATACATGAAAGGCAAACAAATTAAAATATCCTTTGTAAACCCACACACACAGACACAATTTTCAGAAATTTAATACATAAAGCAAGAAAAATACCGTTAATATCTAAGGAAGAATAAAGTTTAATTTGAAAAAAAAAATTATAAAAAATAAATAAATTTTGTAGATACAGAATTATATTTTTGCTTATTGGAAATATTGATACACTATGGACATATTTTGTTCCAAATAAAAAAATAAGTACATACGATTTAGTTTGTTGATCAAATTAAGGTCGTTTACGATACCTTCTTAAGCAGCATACAAAAATTAACCGAAAGAAACGATTAATATGCCCATTTGCATTGTATTATTTACTTCACAGAAAAAATTATTCATTTTCTCCAATCACCAAATTTATACCAAATTCACAATATCAAGCAAACAAGTTGTTGATTTTGCTCCTATTACCAAAATAATTATATTGATTGCTAAAAATTTTAAAATTTTGAAAAAATATTTTCAATAAATGATATTTTTAATTAAAAAAATGCTCAAAAAACTTTGCCTTTTCAAACAATGTGTTAATTTATTTAATTAAAAATTGGCAATTCCCAACAACAATTCTGCATGTTTAAATTATTTTATTTTAAACGAAATTAAGATTTGTTGTTATTTAATTAAAATTTTAATTTAAAATTTATTTCAAAACAACTAAAATGTTAATTAAATCAAAATTAAAATTTTAATTTTCTTTCAACAAAAAAAATAATTGATTCAATTATCACATTAATTAAATTTAAATACTTTCTAAACTATTTTTTAATTGATAAAACACTTTTTTCTGTGTTCCGAGTGTTGTGACATGAAGTTGCCAAAATTTGTGTTGATGATTTTTTGATGTAACGATTATAAATATAATAATTTAAATAACAACACATAAATATTTAACAGAATTTAAGGGCCATCCATAGGTTAGGCATAAGCCCGAAAAGAACAACATCGACATAAAAAGGTTAAGATCAAACTAACGGATACATTTTTTTGAAATTCGGCACGATCAAAATACAAAAGAGGGCTAAAAAATGGCGTATCGGCCATGCAGACAAAATCAGTGTTGGTTTTACTTGAAAAAGTAGTTTGTTTTTCCGTGAGCCTTGTGCCACCTTAACGATAAACACTTACAAATTTATCATTAAGATTTGCTTTAACGAAGCCAAATCTTGTTTTGAAACATTATTAAAATCAATTTTACTGATAATAAAATTGTAAACAGCATAAATTTTTTTTCCTTTTTTTTCTTTCACAAATTCAAATGATATAAACCAAAAAAAAAAAAAAAATTATCAAAAAGCTGGAATACATAATTTTTCATTAAAAGATTTTAGGGCTTATTGTCTAAATCACTTCACCGTGCGTTGAGAAATTTTTCATATGAAATTTTTTGGAATTTTTAAAAATTTGTATGAAAATATTTTTCAAGTGAGGTGAAGTGTTTTAGAAAATAACCGCCTTGGTTTTTGTGCTTAATTCCCTATTTTTGTAATTAATAAAAATACTGAGATTTATTGTTGGAGGATAAGCAGTTCCTATGCGCATTTCACTGTATGCTTAGGCCAGATCATCAGGAAACGTTCTCCTAAATAATTTTAGAAAATTTTAGCAAACAAGACAACAGAGGGAATGAGAATTACAAACACTCAAAAAGTCTTATTTGATTTTCTTGCTAAAACAATAAAGAAATTTGTTTTTTTTTTCAATTTAGATTTTTCTTAACCCACTGTTTGTAGTTGTACAATAATTGCTAGGAACAGTGTTGCCAATTTAGCATTTTTTATGCTACATCTAGCATTTTTTAAAGTCATTTGGCATGAAAAAAACTGATTTAGCATGTAGCATATTTTCTAGCATTAAGTTAAAATGTCTGGAATTTTTTAGTTCTTGTGGTTATTTTAATATTTTCCATTAATGTTTAATAAATGAAAATGTTCATTAATAAAATAAAAATCAAAAAAGAAAACAATTTTCCAAAATTAGTAAGACCTATTCACAAAAATAAAGACTGGGTGAGAGAAACAGATGACTTAGAAAAAAACCTTTTGCAATTACTGCAAATGCGATATTGTTTCTAAATTTAGTAGCCTGTAGCAACATGCAGAAACAAGAAAGCACCAAAATGCTAAGAGCATAACTAAAAACCATCCCATCCCTTTTAAAAGAATTTGTCTTTTTAATTCCGTTCAAAATATCTCTAGAGATAATACTACATAAAAATATATTAAATATTTAGAATACTCTCGCACAAATTACTATTTACTTTTTAACTAACAAAAACATTTGCTTAATAAGAGGTTTGTTTTGACATTGTTCAGGAGGCTTATTCTGAATTGCGATGCGAAAATCAATGCGATGCGCAAATGAAATGCGATGCGAAAGAAAATTGGTATTCTGTTAGACTTTCGCAATCGCATTCGCAATTAATTTCAAATCGTGGCAACGCTGCTCAAATTAACGTCAGTGTCAACAAACGTCAAATTAAAAATAAATAAATTGTTTGGGTTTGGCTATGAAAATGGTTTATAAAATTTATTTAGGACATTCTGTAAGAAAAAAAAATAATAAAAATGGATTCTGTGGCACTATGGTTCGACGATGAAGAAGGTCATGAACAAAATGAAAGGATACAGAGAAGAATGCTTAGAAGCAAATCTTATATTCTAAACTTGAATGAAAAAATGTAATTAATTTTGCTAGCGAAAAAAAAATTTTTACTTATGCAGAATATTTCTTTTAATTCTTTTTAGTTCTTCAGTTAACGTTTGCCACAAAGTATTTGCCGACTGACTTGCATTTGGTGTTTTCAAATGGCCTCTTGCCAATTGGCTGTGCTTATTCGTAAATTCTATCATTATTTCGAATTGACGCGCTTTGGTGGTCTTATTGCTGGCTTCCCTAAATTAAATGATAAATATATGATGAATAAATCAATAAAATATTATATTTCACTTACATGTTTGTACTTTGCGAATGCTATTTTGTTATCGAATAAATTTTGCGAATTTGACGTGTGTTTGACATTTGTTTTCGCAATGTAGAATACCGACTTGCCACCTTTTCGCATTTGAAATGCGATTAAAAAAAACTTTGCGAATATCGCAATACAGAATAGCAATTGTTCGCATTTATAGATTTTCGCATCGTATTGACTTTCTCATCGCAATTCAGAATAAGCCCCCAGATTGTTTTTTACTTCTGTTATATTTTGTTTTGACATTCTTTGTAAAAAAGTTCAAGTTTGTCCAATACCTATTCTATTAGAAAAATACTTAAATTACCGGTACATTTGCAACAAGAGTAAGTAAAATGTATATAAATTACACGTTATTAAAATAGACGGTTTATTATACCAAAATAACCGGGTTATTCGATATTCAAAAAATGGATATTTTAAAATAACCGACTTGGGCAAAGCTAAAATAACCGGTTAAAACCGGTCGAATAATAACCGTCCGATCTCCCTAATACTATACAATAAAAAAAAGAACGATTATTAAAATAAAAAGTAACTTTATTTACTAAAATACTTCTAAACTAAAACCAAATATCGTTACCTAGTACTGATTTGTTCGTCGAAATAGAAATTAGGCTATTGCAAAGTCGCCGCGTATGACGAATTTCGCCAGACGCTATTATTGTGTGTATTTTCACATACACCAATATGTTTTATTTTTAGCGACGAATATTCTAGGCCAAAAATTCGTCGTTCGTCCCAGTTGTGTTCCTAGCATAATGTTGGGAATGTAAGATAAGATAAACTCGCTGTTTTATTGTTGGTATTTTGTTTAAGCTTTGATATCGTTGCAAATAAGACTTTTTGAGTGTTTGTAATTCTCATTCCCTATGTAGTCTTATTTACTGATATTTTTGGCTTTTCTAAAATTATTTAGAGGCACGTTTCCTGATGATCTGGCCTATGCAACCAGTGAAATCCGCAGAGGAACAGCTTATCCTCTAACAATTAATTTCAGTATATTTATCAATTAAACAAATAGGGAATTAAGCAGAACAAATAAAATCTTTTAATGAAAAAAAAAAAATCGAAACGTGGATTAACAAAAAGTAAATTCTTCTTTTTTTATAAACACTTTTCATCAACGAAAAACACGGCAGTCCACGGCCAGCATTATCAAAAGCTTATGCGAAGCTTATATTTATGGAAAAAGTCATTTATTTGAGGTTAAGTTAGAATTAAACGTTTTGTTAACAAAAGCAATAACGTCCACCAAAATATTTTATAATATATCTAGCTAATAAAAAACGTTTTAATTTATGACACTTTTTTAGCTGCACTCTAAACGTTGCTTGCAAATTTAAACTTCCACTGTCCAAAAGTCAGCTGATTTTTGCAAGAACTTAATATCCAGTTATTTGCTTTGATATGTTCTTAACCGAAAGTCAATAGCAAAAATATTATTATTTTTAGTGCAAAAAATTATTTTTGGCCAAGATTTCGTGTAAAATTACCTATAGTGAGTGCATTGTCATTATTAATAGCATACATACAATATACTTTTATCTTGTCATACTAAGAACTTTTGTTTTTACCTCATCGATATTAGTTTAAGAAATAAAAACGGTTGCAAATTATGAATAAGTGAATAAATGACATGGGAAAAAAGATTAAGATTAAGACTAAGATTTTATATTTGATAAAAATTTAAATGTCCATGTAAAAGCAAGTGCTGTTAAAATCGGAAAGTTTTAATTTTATTTAAAAATATATTAAAAAAAAAAAAATATATATATATCTCATGTGTTATTTATTTATTCAGTGTGGCTATTTTGGTATTTTTGCAGCTAAATTAAGCACTAACATTTTTTATTTTGCTGCAAAATTTTCATTTAGCATTAGGCATTTTATTTAGCATTTTTAGAAAATATTTTTAGCTGTTTGTATCATTATTTATTTTAAAAACTTCGACGAATAGTTCTATTGATTTGACTTAATTTTTTTTTATAAATTATAATAAATTTTGACTTAAAATACCTTCCCGTGCGTCTGCCGGGAAGGTACACAACTTTGTTTGTAAATGACGTAAATGGTCTTGTGGAAGAAGCTATTGTGTCAACTGAATCTTAAATGGAAAGAAATGCAAATCCTTGTGCAAAATTGTGGCCAAGGTTGTTCGTTGAAGACCAAGCTCCAGAGCACGGCGTCGAAATGAGGTTGATGGATTGTTTTGAACACTTTCTTGAGCAGCAGCCGATCTTTCAGTACGTTGTGGTCCATGATTGGGCCTATGATCTGCATACCCTCTTTCTTCGAAATCATTCACTTCACGATAAACAGTGCGTTTTGTTGGCACGTTGTTTCTCCCAAAAATTTCACATAACTCTCTCATCGTCACACTAATCGATGATTGATTTTGATAAAATGTTTTAACAATTAAAACACGTTGGTTTATGGAATATTTTTTCATAATTTCCATAGTTTGCCAGGTGTCTACATCACGACTGCAAAATATGAACGGTCAAGACTAATGTTTACCAAAATGGCGGCAAAACAAAGTAGTATACCTTCCCGGCGGACACCCTGTAGTTGTAGCTAAAATAATTTCGTATGAAAAGTTATAATTATTATTTTAAGAAACATTTTAATTGTCTTTTTAAAAAAAAAATAAAATATTCATGGAATATTACAAATGATCTTATCATATTGATTGTAAATATGTTTTGCCCTTTGATTAACGTTATAAAAGTTCAAGAAAATTTTACTTTGTATTAAGATAAAAATTCAATAGTGTAAATCTAAACTGCTCTAAACTGCTGAAAAAACAATAATAATAGCTTGAACTTTTCTTTTTTTAACTATAAAAAATAAAATGATCTATAAAATATGTATATCATAGAAATAAATCGTTTAAATTTAGCATGTATCAGGGGTCTGCGGGCCCCTTAATTTCAAATTTAATTTCAACTCCCTGTGCTGCATATATATGTGTATCAGATGCTTAACTAAAATATATCCACTTGTGTAAATATAACCATTTATTTCAATTTCGTTAAAAAATAAGTCACTTAAATATATTTACTTTCGAATTAAATTTCATACTGGTAATAAATTTTAGCAAAACTCTTTAAAAAAAAAAATTAGCATTATTTTTAGCATTTTTTGGCCATGTTTAATGCCAGACTTAGAAGTAAATTTTTTTTAGATCTGGTCACACTGTTTTTTTTTCGATTGAGTTCACACTCTTTACCAGGCTGAAAACAATGTGTTGTCTAAATAACAACAAAATGTTTTCAACGAATTAACGACGGTTTGTAATCTAAATGTTAAAAACATGTTGTCGAAGTCAGACCAGTATGGTTTTAATAATTTACCAATTTATTGTCAGAATGACACCAAATGGTGACAAAATGGCAACGAGGTGGTTAGAAAACCGTCATCCGTTATCAGTTTGAACACAAACGTAGTTGGCACACTTTTACCAACGGATGTTATTAATTTTGCTATTTTTATAACGCATTTTCCCTCTGTGTACGCATTTCAATGCGTTTAGTTCGAATCTGATGTCGATTTGGCGCTTACCCCCACACATTTTGGAGTAAATCGCGAAAAATCGTTAAAAAATTGAGACAATTTGAAGTTTTTTTCAATTAACTCTAAATTTTAAGGACGTACGCGTCAAACGGACCTAGGCGCATCGAGATACTTATAGATAGGTCCCAATAAAAAATGGAGCTTCCACCGAAGCAGGTTTGTAAGGGAGAAACGTTAAAGTTTCGCTTACCATTCCGCTTACGGAAGACATTAATTTTATATGGTGAGTTCCCACTTTGAAGCAATACATTTTTGACACAGAAAGCGCCTTATTATTCTTTTATATGCTCCCTTACAAACCTGCTTCGTAGTAAGGGAATGTCAAATTTTATATATATTTGGTTTTTTAATTTATTAAGTATTCGTACTTCATCTCTGTATGTCTTATTGCGTAGCGCATAAATGTGTACCATTAGGGCTTCGCAAAATAAGAAAATTTCTTATTCTGGCTAGGCCAAATTTACAGACCACTACTTCCACAATATATGGCAGTTACCAGTAAAAGTTAACTTTTCTAAATAATATTTAGTTTGGGAAATAAAGGGTGGTTCACACAATTACTCTATATATTTATTTATCTACAAATTGTTCGAGTGGAATTATATTATTTTGTTTTAAAGGTCCTTAAGTTATGTATTTCCTGCTGCAAAAATTTTCTGACCCAACCAATATTTTTGGTTGTTGATCTCCTTGTAAAATCTGCAATTTAAAATGCGAACTATCCCTGCTCTATTAAAAGTTTCCTGTTTTCATTACTACACCAAATTAAAATGATAATCCCATCACTAACCTTAATACTCATATCTCCTACACACTTTGTTTCTTTTTCTATTCTCGTATTACAGAAATTTCTTTTGTTTAGTTGTTTTCATAAGTCATATAATAAACGTTTTATATGCTTGCAACATGTTCCAATTATTGTAACATACGACAACATAATGTATGACAAGTTTCTTCTATGAATTTTGTTTCCCTCCCCCCTTCCTTCTCAAGTCCTCCTAAGGCATCTTAAGAATTCCAAAAGAACACAAAAACACGCATAAATGAAAGTATGAGTTAAACTCATATTTCAACGCATCCATGTGCGAATAGAACTTAATCTGCTACAAAATGTCTCCAAAAAGGAAAATGAAGAACAAAAAAAAACTTAAAAAGGTACAAGAAAATTTCTGAACTTTTCTTTTGCTTGGTAAGTATGAATTTATATTTGTTTGGATATTTGAGTGTGTGTATGTGTGTGTGTGTCTGAGTGCGTATGTCTATTATATATATGGGGATTTATGTTAAAATGTATGAGGATTTACTTTTTTCTATTATTGGCATTAGGCATGTCCTTTGTGTGTTATGCATTTAAATTGCGTATTTTTCTCAGCGATTTGTTCTGCACGCTTGACATCATCATACATGTTTATGGATGTACAACAATCACACATACATACATACATATAAGTATTAATACATACATATTTTATATGTACGAATACATATAAGAAATCATACATAAATGAATTAAAAAGAAAAACAGGAATGAAATTGGAAAAAAAACTTATCAAGATGTGTTGGGTTGTTCTGGTTCAGTATGCTCGGAAGGATATAAGAAATGTTCGAATTAATATTAATACCGGGAGTATGTGTGTGTTTGTGTGCGTTCGTAATCTTATGTAGTTGTGTTTGTTCTTTTTTTTACTTTTTGCAGGAGTATAAGACTTTAAAGTATAGAAAATTTAATTTATTCATATATTTAAAATATGTTTTTTATAAATATAAAATGTTATTTTTTATATGGTACATTTCTAGTGGGTACATTTATTTTCCATTAAAGTAATGAATTTTATGTTAAAACAGCAAAAGTTGTTAAATTTAGCAAATATTGCAAGACTTGTTTTTTTTATTATGGCATAGATATTAATTTTTAAAATAATTATATTAAGACTTAATATTGCAAAGTTCAATGGTGTTACTACCGCCAAAATTCAAAACTACACTTGAAAGAACGCAAAATTACCCAATTTAAATTAAATTACACCTGATATCCAATCAACTTTAAATAATAAAATAAACTTTTACAAAAAAGAACAAATTAGAAAATACATATTCAGTCAACTCCGAATAATTGATACCCTACACATTTACAGACAAATTCTTAAGAGTATGCCCTTGTAAGGTACCATATGCAATTATGGCTCTATTAAAATAAAATCATGTTAGGAGGTAATAAAGGAATTCGTTACGCCGAATATTATCTTTTACAAGAATTTAATTTTTCAGAGCAATAATAGATAACTTGTTTAATATTGGCATCAAAAACTTTTGGAGTCAACAAAATGAAAAATTTTAATTAAAATTAAATTTCCCCCCTTTAGTCGAAATTAGCTATCTTTGATTTATCGCTGCCACATGATAATACAGATAACGATCTTAAAAATTATGTTAAATAAATCAATAGAATTTGTTAAAACTAAAGCTAAAATTCAACATTTTTATTTTTCGAATTTATTCTATGAGTTAAATTTCAGTTAGGTATTTTATAAAGCTTTTAGTAATAGTTGTATTCCTTAAATTTTTTTTAGGAATGACTTTATACACTACCAGACTATTATCTTGTATCTTCTTGTTACATTTTACCTTAGCTTTCCGTTGGATAGCAATGAAGTTAAAAAAAAAAAAAATTTAAGGAATAGAACTATTACTAAAAGCTTTATAAAATACATAACTGAAATTTAACTCATAGAATAAATTCGAAAAATAAAAATGTTGAATATAAAAAAGTTGCTTATGAAAAGAAATAATTCCCAATATCTATTTGTTAAAATAGTTGAGTTAAATACATTCAATTTATAAAATATCACTATCCAGTGTGACACAAAGAATGCTGACGAAGGCCGTAGCGGGCCAGAAAAGGCATTACATTCTGCTGGTGTCTAATAATTGTAAAGTTTTCTGTACATACAATATACTTCATTGCTCTCCAACGGAAAGCTAAGGTAAAATAAACAAGAAGATACAATATAATAGTCTGGTAGTGCATAAAGTCATTCCTAAAAAAAAATTTTATGAATAGAACTATTACTAAAAGCTTTATAAAAAACATAACTGAAATTTAACTCATAGAATAAATTCGAAAAATAAAAAATGTTGAATATAATAAAGTTGCTTATGAAAAGAAATAATTCCCAATATCTATAAGGCAAAAATTTTATTAATTTAGTGGTCACGCGTTTTTTGATTTTTTCGTCAAATATTTGTTAGGTCTGAACATATCTTTAGTCATTAAATTGTATCTTGAATTTGCATTGTCCGCTCTTTTTTACAAGACGAATGTACCTTCCAGTGCACCAACGGTTTTATTTGCATTCATATATTATCAGTTAAAAATTGTAGGGATTGTTGTAGGGACAATTTTTTGAGCGCGTAGGGAAAATTTTTTTTTGCTGGGCCAGAGTGTGTTTCGTCAAGAACCGCCGCAGTGCTCATAGGGCCGATTACATTTTCAAATGTTAATGTCGTGGAATTGTCTTTTGAATAAAATTTATTTTTTGTACTTATTTTTACAATTTCAAGTTTAATGGGCTTTAAGAAATAGTCTTTATGGTTTTAGACAATAGTCTCCCAGCAAAAGCTTTACTTACCTGGTAAGTCAGCAAGTAATGTTGGAGATATATAAACACTACTTATTTTTCGGCTGAATAACTACTTATTTTTGTTTGAGTTGTCCACAGAATTCAGGAGTTACAATACACTTACTAGAAGTCACAAAATATCTAGTTATTATTTAACTACCAGTAAGTTGAATTGTAAGTACTTACAATATACTTACTAGAAGCCAAAAAATAACTAGTTTTTATTTAATTGGCGATAGTTAATAGACCTAATAAGTAATTATGGAGCTAGTTACCAGTAAGTAAATATTCAACACTGAAAACTAGGCAACTAATAAATAGTTATTTAGCTGATTATTAGTAAGCAAATATTCATAACTGAAAATAATAGTAGTGAAAAGTACTTACTGAGGTCGTTACTAGCAAGTACTTATTGAGGTTTTCAGAATAATGACAATTGTAATGACCACTACTTACCAGGTAACGTATAAAATAACTACTACCTATTACCAAAATTCAAAAAGTTTTTCCTGGGCTGTTTCTTAAATCAGTGTTACAACTGTTAAGGGCGCTAAATATGCTCCCAAATAAAGGATTTGGTAGTGGCAAAGTAAAATTAAATTTATTAATTTTTAATATATTTGAAACACATATTTTAGTTTGAATACCTTTTTCCGATAAGCCTCGGGTTCAAAACCAATTGAAACATTTTCGTAAAAAGAAACAATATTTTAAATGGTATACATTTTTTTCTGATATTAAAGATTTACAATTTTTGTTTTAAAACGAAATAATTTCAAATTACACCTGATCTGCACCTTCAACCAATTACCCACGATCTACTCAAAAATTACACCAAATTCGGGTAATTACCCGCAAAGTGGCAACACTGATTATTAGTTACGTTTGTGAAAAAAGTGGAGATTGCAGCCTTTGCTGGTGTATCCCTCATTTATTCTGATGCAATCTCTAAGAAGATAATCGGAACCATTAAGAACAATGATCAATTTATTAATAACATACGTTGTACTGACGACACAACTATCGTAGCTGAAGATCAGCAAGCGCCGGTAAAAGCCTTTAATGACAATATCAGCAACTTTGGTCTTAGCTCAAAAATTCAAAAACTAAATTCATGAGCATACTCAACCGCTACACTAAGTGCTTGAGCTTTTAGGTAAGAAAGGAAAAGAGAATGCCATTTCTTTTCCTCTCAACACAGAGTCAGAAAATGTTTATTCCCTGCATTCGTGCTACCTGATGATGCTGAAATAGAGAGACGAATAGAAATGAGCAGATCAGCGTACATTTAGTTCGAGAAAATTCTAGCAAGCCGCAAAGTGAACTTGTCCCTTCAGCAGCGTTTTATGACGCGCTATGTTTGGTCGGGGTTTCGAAACATGGTCACTAAAAATAATACAGTAGTTCCTCGATTTACGTCGCAATTGGTTCCGGAAAATGACGACGTACATCGAAACAACGTAAATCGAATTTTAACATGTTCCTATGTGTTCCATAAAATGTACCTAAACATCTTGTTTTTTTTAATTTTGTTTTTTTCTTTCTATCCTCTTACAACTACAATTTGTGTTGGAAAAAACCCAGCCAATTGTAGGGGAATGTAAGAAAGAAAACATTGACGATTTATTGTTGTGACTTTGTTGAAGCTTTGATATTGTTACATTTAAGACCAGAGTGTTTTAAAATTCTTATTCACTTTATGGTCTTACTTGTATAATATTTTTAGCTTTTCTAAAGTATTTGGAAAAAGTTTCCTGACGAGCTGGCCTAAGCAACCAGCGAAATGCGCATAGGAACTAGCTTTCCCACAACAATAAATTTCAGTATTTTCATTTAAAAAAATTGGGATTATTAGCACATCATTAATAAATGAATTAATTAATAAAATATTTCATTCCCAAAAATAATTTTTGATAATAAATTTGCATGTGCCCGGCAAATAAAAAACTGAAATGGCAATCTGCTTTATTTAAGCATCTTGTTTTTTTTAATTTTGTTTTTTTCTTTCTATCCTCTTACAACTACAATTTGTGTTGGAAAAAACCCAGCCAATTGTAGGGGAATGTAAGAAAGAAAACATTGACGATTTATTGTTGTGACTTTGTTGAAGCTTTGATATTGTTACATTTAAGACCAGAGTGTTTTAAAATTCTTATTCACTTTATGGTCTTACTTGTATAATATTTTTAGCTTTTCTAAAGATTTTCATTTAAAAGTAAATGTTAAACGATCAAAATTCGGTCAATTAATTATTTTGATCCACCAAAAATACCATTAATTCAAATATTCATGTTTGACTTTAGACATGCAAAGAACTCTGATGATGAAAACGTGGTTGTTCACGAAATAGCGTTGTAAGTTCAACCCCGGTTTAAGTCAAGAATAAAACTTATCAATAAATTTAAATTTATTTCATATTGTAAAATTCCTTCCATCATAAAAATAATTTAATGAAAATTAAATTTGATCAACTTGAGTCTGATTTAAAACAAATTTTTAAGCTTCAATACATCGTTTCTTACACCCAGCAATTTTTATTTTAGTTTTCATTATTTTCGATTCAGACAGTAGAAAGATTCCAAAGTGTCAGTTAGCAAAATGTTCTCATTAAAGGATTTTAAAAAGGATAAATTTAGTCCCAACCTGTTTTTTTTTTTTTTTTTTTTTTTTTTTTTTTTTTTTTTTTTTTTTTTTTTTTGTTAAATGAGTGAATTATACTAAATACGACTTTTAATAATATACAATCGACCCTACTCTTATCATCTTACTACAACAAAATGCACCTCTTTCCTTAAAAACAAAAAAAAAAAAACAAATACAATAAGAAACTTATTTCATACTAAGAGCAGTAGCAATGAGTGTAAACAATAGTCTAAACAACTGGCCTTTGGTCATTTCAAATTTGTTGGTTTTTATTAAGTGCTATTTCAGTTTCCATTAAGAGATGACTTTTAAAAGTGGGTGTGCCTGTTAATTAGAAAGAAGACGATATACAACAACTGTGAAGCGACACAAATGATTCCATGGTATTTAAAGTTATATCTTTTTAACTCAAGGAGAAAATAAAAGTAGGGATTCCAATACCGGTATTACCGATACCGAAATACCGGTATTACAGGCTACAATCGAATACCGAAATATCGCATGCAACAACACCGGTTTTTTTATCACGTATAAAAGGCACCATATACATATGCACGTAAAATAAGAAATATATATAAAACAAGTCATAGGGCTATATTCGAATCTTTGATACCCTCCACCGATATTTCGAATATTTCAGGAGTGGGCTCTATATGATATCTATAAATTATTAATTAATCTCTATAAAAACGGACGTTTGCGGTTAAGACCTATATTAAATAGTTAACCGATAATCTGAAAGTTTCATGCTCTTCATTTTTGATATTTGAACTAGCTTGAGTAAAATATCAAGATTTGTAAAAGTTTTAGCCGAACTAAAATGATAAGGAGGGGAATTTATATTGGACCCATTGTAAATTATGGATCAATTATCCCAAAATTCTGTTGAGTGATTAATGGTTTTTAAAAACATAAATTAGAACAAATTTCAATATAGCAGTGAAATTAGTTTTAGCGCTTACAGTGAGTTACAAAAGGCTGCCTTATATGGGATCTTAGGTAAATAAAGGACTGTATATCACAAAATTACATGACATTTTTTATGGCCATATGAAACTAAATTTGAACAAATTTTAACGCAATATCTATATCTGCTACGGGTTAAGGCGTATTTAGTAAATTTCCCAGTGTAGGCTTTATATGGGACCTACGGTAAATTACGGACCGATCATGACGAAACGAAGTTTATTAGTGGATTTCTAGTCCTATAAAACTGTGAAGTATTAAATTTGATTCACGGAAAAAAGTTTTTTTCAATTCAAAAAATGGTTTCAAAAGTATTTAAATTTATATAAAGTGATAATTGAATCAATTATTTTTTTAGTTGCAAGAAAATTAAAAAAATATATATTTTTGATTTGATTGACATTTTAGTTGTTTTGAAATAAGTATTTAATTAAAATATTAATTAAATATCAAAAAATATTAATTGACTTTTTCGTTTAAAATAAAATAATTTAACATTTTTCATTTTTCGAATTTGTTCTATGAGTTAAATATAATAAAGTTGCTTATGAAAAAGAAATAATTCCCAATATCTATTTGTTAAAATAATTTAACCAATATTGAATTAAATAAATTAACACATTGTTTGAAATGGCAAAGATTTTTGATCATTTTTTTAATTAAAATTAAAAATATCATTTATTGAAATTTTTATTTATGGGCTGATCTTCACAAAATTTGACAGTGTGATTTCTAGTCATAAACAAATTTGTTCAAAATCTTATATTATTCCGTACATTATTCTACCATTTATGTTAGTTTTGTAAAAAAATGATAAATTTTTTATGGTGGTGGTTCCACATTTTGATTCATAGCTCTGATCCTACTGAAACGATTTTGCTGGATTTCAAATCCAAACTGCTTAGGGAACTACAAGCTAAGGATAACGAAAGTGAACGTGTTTTTAACAGACGTACAGATGGACAGACAGACAGACATGGCTAAATCGACTTAGAATTGCTCAGGTCTAAGATGTATAATAAAAAAGTTTTACACGGAATGACAAACTTAGTATACCCTCAATCACCACTAGTGGTGGTGGAGGGTATAAAGATAAAAGACAAATCCAACGATGATATCAAGCTGGTAAATTTTGAACCAGCAGTTCCTATTCATGACAAATCTCTAACAATTAAGCAAACGTTTCAGAAAATTATGATAGAAAAAATCCAACAACAAAAGCGTGACATTAAGATCCATCAAATATGGATATCACCAAAGTTATTCGAAGGGAAATGAAATATTTTTAATCTGAAAATATGAAATATTTGATAATTTATATTTTCTGCAAACATATTGTAATATACAAAAATAAAAAATTTGGGTACTTTACCTCTGCATATCCACTGACCCATTGGGAGGCTCGACCAAAGGCTAGGGCTCCCTTACAATGACTTATGTAAAAGTTGTGGCGAAAAGGAGGAGGAAGAGTCAACGGAACATCTTCTCTGTTATTGTCCGGCATTTGGAGATCTAAGACTTAAGCCGTTTGGTCGAAGAAACAAAACTTGTCTCTCTGATATTGATTTGAACAGGATCCACTCCTTTATTGCATCAACCGGGTAGCTGAGTGAGAATATTAGCAGCCAGGTACCAACCCAGTAAAAAAATTTGTGTTTTTTGATGCACTTAAGAGAAAAAGCGCATAATTTTTTTTTAATATTACCTATGCCAATCCCGCTAAGCTATACGCTTGTCTGCAGGAGACCAGAGTATCTGTCGGGAATCGAACCCGCAACCCCGGCGCTGATAGACTAGCTCACTACCAACTAGCCTACCGGGGTACCCAATACTCGAGCCCCAATATTCGAGCACTTAAGTAAGAGAGCTCTTATACAGCAGTAAATGATAACGAATAAAATATAAAAAAGCTGATATGTTAGTGCTGACAACGAAGAAGGTTTTAAAGCGATAAAAATTATGGTTTACGAAAATGCTTAAAAAAGGCATTTAAACAAATAAAAGAAAAACAATAAGAATATGCTAATATAGTTAGCCCTTAAAGAAGCATTTAAGGAGTGCTTTATTTGCATGTTTTCTTATGTTAAAAGAATCGCCTATTGTCAGCAGAAAATAGTCCTCCAAACCGGGAAGACCCCATACAAAAATCAGGCATCCCATCAGCAGGTTTGAAGCGAATTGAGGTATGAATTCATACATAAAACCTGCTCCTTTTTGGATAGGATGCTTGGGAAACAGTGTAACATGGTAACACAACTGGAGCTAATTAATGGGCCCACGTGAGTAGTGCTCGCTACGGCTGCCAATGAAAACTAACCTAACCTCATCGCACCTCTGCATTAATTAGAGTATGTTTCTT
This sequence comes from Pollenia amentaria, assembly GCA_943735925.1. Classification (NCBI taxonomy): domain Eukaryota; kingdom Metazoa; phylum Arthropoda; class Insecta; order Diptera; family Polleniidae; genus Pollenia; species Pollenia amentaria. The sequence continues at coordinate 257,065,325 of OX031006.1, forward strand.
CTGTTTAATTTTTATTGTTTTGTTTTATTTTTAATATCGAACTGTTTTATCTTTTTTTTAATATGTAACTATTAATGAATAACTTTATTAAAGAAACAATAAATTATAATAAATAATATTATATAATGGGAGAATTGTTTTATTCTTGATGCTTTTAATTTAGATATTTGTATTCCACAAATAATACCGATAATACCGATAATATCGGTATCGAGATTTCCTCAATACTGAAATGTCGAAATACCGAAAGGTTTTCGGTATTTGAATCCATAAATACAAGTAGTTGAATGATTTCACAAAGACCTAAGATATGCTAGGAACACAATTGAGTCGAACGTCGTATAAACGTAGGACGCAATAGCATAAATTTTTAGAAACACGCTATACTTACCCACAATGTCGTCGTAAACGTATTGTGTTTTCTTTTGAGAATAATATTAAAAAATTCAAAATTTTTTCAAATTATTGTTTACTTTCCAATCCTTTTATTTCGTTATCAAATACACGGAAAAAATTATTAAATTTCTCCAATCACCAAATTTCTACCAAATTCATAATATCAAGCAAACAATTTGTTGATTTTGCATCTATTACCAAAATCATTATATTGATTACTAAAAATTGTAAAATTGTGAATATTTTTTTTCAATAAATGTTATTTTTAATTTTAATTAAAAAACTGATCAAAAAAGTGTGCCATTTCAAACAATGTGTTAATTTATTTAAATAAATATTGACAATTCCCAACAACAATTCTACATGTTTAAGTTATTTTATTTTAAGCGAAAAAAGTCAATTAAGATTTTTTGTTATTTAACTAAAATTTTAATTGAAAATTTATTTCAAAACAACTAAAATGTTTATCAAATCAAAATTAAATTTTTAATTTTCTTTCAACTTAAAAAATAATTAAATCAATTATCACATTAATTAAATTTAAATACTTTTTAATCCATTTTTTAATTGATAAAATACTTTTTCCTGTGTACTATATTTTAAAACACAAGAATTATTTCATTTGATATATTTAATTTTTCTTTTTCAATGACAATACGATCGAAACCGGCGTATGATATAGAATTAGATATATGTCGACGTACGGCGTATATACGCTTTTGCGTTTACGCCAGCTATTGTGTGCCATTGTATAAAATATTATACGTTTTGATTTGACAACGTATCGACGTCGTACGCTACTACGTTTATACGGGGGAATTGTGTTCCTACGTTTATATTTGTAATATTGTCAGCTAAACGTTACTTTCCTACTTAATTTATATTGGGTGTATAACTTTAAAATGGGGATTTTAAAGGCTTTTTCTAAAAGTATTTAGTCCCTTCTTTTTATTAAAATTTGATTTCCGTTCAAAAATAACTGCTTATCTTTTGAAGCCAATATCGAGTCAAGCCAATTTCGGATACCCTGTTCTTAAGTGAAACTCATTTCAATGACAGCGTGTTCTGCACCGATCGAAACGTATGGTAGTCGGAAGTAGCAATGTCTGGGCTATAAGTTGGGCCAAGCAAAACGTCTCCACCACTTTTTTCCAAAAATTGTTTAACTGGACATGCAACATATGGCTGAGAGTTGTCAGGATGGAAAATTATGGTTTCATGTCAAGCCAAATATTCCGGGCGTTTTTCGGCCCAGGCTCGCTTTAAGCGAATTAATTGCGTTCAGGTTAGGTCCCTTGTAATCAACTGGCTCTATTATATCAGCCTACAATAAATGGGACCATTCTGGTCCCACTAAATTCAAAGCTTATCCTTGGTGCCATAGATATTTTTTGGCCTTGGCATTAATTCAGCTGTTTAGCAGGCTTTACATAAGTTTTCTCGAACTTTACGTTGTCTTAATGATCTATTTTTTTATCGCCAGGTCTGATTTGATGCAAACATCATTTTTTTCTATGGTGCTTAAGTATTTTAAACATGCAACATTTTCTTTCAAGGTCTTTTAATTTCAACTCGTGTTTCCTTATTTCCTTAATTTAAGGAAAAATCCTGCTGCTTGCAAACGATAAGAAACTAATGCTCGAGTGGTTCCTACTGATTTTGGAATTTCTGCTTAAGTTTGACAAAAATATTCATGGAGTGGTGGCTTCAATTCTAACGCTTGAAGCTGTCCTTGAAGGTCTTTGTCTGCCGCATAAAAAATACCAATTATAAACCTCAAAAATGATGTCTCGCAACTTAAAGCCTCGGTATGCTTCGGTAAGAATCGTTAAGTGACATTTAATTTCATTGCGGTACAATCCATATGTCATCTGCCGAGAATACCGAATGCTTAAGTTCAGCACCCAATATTTTAATTGTTGCAGTTTTATGTTTTATGTACATTTAGAAAATAAACATATAAGAGAATGTCCCTGGAGTCCTATGCATGTGTTAAGGTAAAGGAAAAGGACAATTCGGGTTTGTTTAAGCCATCAGTAACCGATATAAAAGCATTTTAAGCTGCTCTTATTCCTCTCCAAGCACCAATATTTATATTTGAATTCTAGATTTTGCTGTTGGCTCAGAAAAAATTAAGAGAAGGGCAAGAGAAAAAAATATAATAGTTTCGGATACAGAATGGCTCGACATGCCTACTAGTGTTAAGCATACGGAATAATCAATAATCAAGTTTTCTTGTAAATTTTATATAAAATGTTCGCTTACGTTAACTGTAATGGGAGGTTCTCCGATTTAATAAGAGATTTTACAATAAGTTGTTGACTTTTTCGCCGAAGTATCGAAAGCAATATCTTTAACAAATACCACAGTAAAAATTATGACAAACAAGATAGAGTGCTATATTCGGCTGTGCCGAATCTTTGATACCCTCCACCGACAGGAGTGGGCTCTATATGATTCGTAACAGTTTTAGCCGAACTAAAATGATTTTTAGGAGGGTAATTTGTAGTGGACCTATGGTAAATTATGGACCATCATCCAAAAATTCTGAAGACTGATTTCTGGTGTTATAAAATATAAATTAGAATAAATTTCAATACAGCAGTGTATTTAGGGTTAGCGTTAACAGTGAATTTCACAAAGTTGCTTGATATTTTTTCTGGCCATGTAAATCTGAGTTGGAAGAAATTTTACCGCAATATCTATATCTGTTATGGTTTTAGGCAAATTAAAGTGTTTTTCCCAAGTGGGCTTTATTTGGTTTTAGACGTACTAAACTGTTTTCCCGGAGTAGGGCTTATATGGGGCCTAGGGTAAATTATGGACCGATCTTCACGAAATTTGGCAGTATGATTTCTCGTCCTAGAAAACTGTGACGTACTGAATTTCAATATGATAGCATTATTTGTTACGGCTTTAGGCGTACTAAACTGTTTTTCAGAATTAGGGTTTATATGGGGTCTAGTGTTAATTATGGACCGATCTTCACGAAATTTACCACTATGATTCGCAGTTCAATAATGCAAATTCGTGCAAAATGTTATATCATTCGGTGGATTATTCCACCATTTACGTTAGTTTTTGTATCAAAATTTTCTATTTTTTTAAGGTGGTGGTTCCACATTTTGATTCATAGTTCTGATCCTACTAAACCGCTATTGCTGGATTTCAATCCCAAACTGCTTAGGATAACTACAAGCAATTTGAGATCAAGTTTGTTCTTTTCTTTTACGTTTTTTCGAAAGTGACCGTGTTTTCAACAGACGAACAGACGGACAGAAGGACAGACAAACGGACATGGCTAATTCGACTTAGAATTACTAAAGGAGCCAGAATATATATACCTTTTGGGGACTTAGATGTATTATAAAAAAGTTTCACATGGAATGACAAACTAAGTATTCCCTCATTCACCACTAGTGGTGGTGAAGGGTATAAAAAGAGTAAAATTCAAACAATTCGGCGTACTTTTAAGAATATTAAAGGTGCTTTTACTATGACTTAAAATATTAAATCTCCCTAACTCTCCTCGAAGGACCAATAAGTTTTGCATTTGTCTAGCATAGCCCCAAAATAAGGTATTTGTTCATTTTGTCCAGTGGTTCCTTTTTTTTTTTTGATGAGTTTTAATATTTAAATAAAAATCCATATGGATTAACCATACATAGAAATGACTTTTTTTCATTTCCTTTATCAAATTTTATCAGAGACCGCCCGTCGTCCACACAAACGAATGACTAACCAACCAACCTAGAGAACAACCAACCGACCATCATCTAACCGATCAAAGCTCATGGCAATTAATCATTTTGTGTATTTAGTCTTTACACCATTCAAACAATACAATTTAAGTTGGGTCTTCTACATTCATTCATTCAACCATTTATTCAGTCATTCCTTTAGTGTGTGTATGACTTTAGAGACACATTAAAGGATTTGTGTGTGTTTCATTTCCCTTTCTCGTTGCATCTGAATCTGTGTATGGGAGTGTGTGTTTGCGTTTTAATGCCTGAAACTGTCGTTTTGTTTGTATTCCGTTTGTTGTTACTGTCCTTTCTTTTATTCAGTATCTTGAACATAACATACGATTACAGCAGCAACAAACAAAAGCAATGAATGACTACAACATGCAACCAATGTTAGATATTCGTTTATTGGGTCTTCTTTTAAGGATTTTTTTTTTTTAATTTTTGTTCCTTCTTATAGAACAGTAGTGGTCGACTGAATGTTAGAAAATCATGCAAGCGACTTAAAGTTTTTTATAACTGGGTAGATGTAAATATGTACGAGAGCAATCTCAAAATTTGCCAAGGTTAAAGCTTTAGAGAACCACATTTTTAATATTATTTTGTTTTAATTTAAGATAAGTAAATACTTATCCCTTTAGCATTCCGAAAGAAAAATCGGGGATATTCAATAAGAGAAGATCAATGTTGACAGTGTGTCTCGCGTTCATATTTTTGGCGACATCTGTTGAATTCGTTGTTTATACCAACCCATACAGTAACTAATTTGCACCTTCAAGTTAGTGAGTATTAGCATTTTGAAGGTTGCGTCACTTTTAAGTCAAACTTCTCCGCCTTAAGGTAGAAGTACGTAACACGCCTTAGTTCCTCGACGATTGTTGTGCGTTTAACATTTTTTGCGCGTTTAAGTGGCAAGTTACACAACGCGCGTTATAAAAGCCTTTTCTTTCAGCTGTTTTTAATTTGTTTAAAACTTTTTTTATAGAATTCCAAGCTGCAGCTCTTTTTTATAAACTCTTCAATAAGTTTTTCCTCAATGATTAACAAATTTGTTAAATCATTTCTTTTTTTGTCAGCTGATAACTTATCAAAAATACACAACGTGTTAAAAAGTTCAAAGTCAACCAAATTTCCGACTCCTAATCGGCAAAAAGTTTTTTGTGTAATTTTTTCTAAGAAAAAATACTTGTTTAACTTTTTTTGACAGAAGTCTACAGAGCGCGCGCGCACTAACGCGTATTATGTATTTCTACCTTAGTGTTCAGACAGAATTGAGTCTTCAACTTCAGGCAAAAATCCTAAAGGTCACAATTTAAACGTCGGCAGTAACTGCAAATTCCCTCTCATTTTGTTGTTTTAATTTTTTATGTTCTTTTGTTTTTTATTTTCTGTTTACAAAATGTATGAAATTTAATGAAAGTATGGCAGCATTATTGACAGAATAAGTGTCCACGTGTGCGAGCATTAGAAAAAACGTTCTCAACATAAATGATGAAACAGAATAGAGTCTTCAACTTCAGGCAAAAATCCTAAAGCACATAATTTAAATATCGGCAGTAACTTGGAATTCTCTCTCATTTTATTAGCGGTTTTTACCCTTGATAGTAAAGGCCCTTGCAGATCTTTTTAATCTTATTGTACTAACATTAAAACACTGCAACAACAAAATGTATTAGAAATCCAAAAAATGCCACCTATTGGTGACGAAGATAAGCGATAGCGATAATGGAAATACTAGAGGCTGGAGATGACCCTGACCATATCATACTGTACCCTCTTGTGCATGGGGAGGTTACCGATGGAGAGGTAGAGATAAAAGTGAAGCTAACTTCGATCACTTTCTTAGCCGAATGTTAAAAATGTGCGACTCCCATTTTTATGAAAACCCGAAACGAAAATATGTATTTAGTTAAGTATCTCAATAAGTAGGTCGCAAGTGGTAAAGTTTTATATACCATTGGATGCTGCTTCAAAACCCCTTTTCGATGATGCCAAATTTTATTTATATCGTCTTGGAGCAAAGTACAAAAAAATTCGAAAAACTGAAAAAAATACCTTTTTTAAAAATTGTCCAGCTCACGGATGGTCAACGCTAGAACCAAAATATTTTGGGAATCATCATAAAACATATCAACCTTTATTTTTAGAGGGGTAACTAAAACACTTTTTTCGGCTCCATACAACTTGAGTCGGTCTAATGTATATATGATTGTATATTCTACATGCTTCCTGAAATTTGTTCTTAAAAGCAGCATTTGATGATGCATTAGCAAATTGTTTGATTCATAATTTTATAAAACTCAACATAAGTTACTGATTTTATTTGCAAAAAGGCAATTTGTCGCTTAATTTTTAAATATTTCGAAAAAGATATTTGCAAAAAACGTGTTTTTAGCGAAATATCGCTAAATTTTTTAATAAGTTAAAAATATAGCTATTTTCTAGCTATTTTTCATTCCGTTTTAGCGATATTCTTTGGATATCCGTTGGCAACAGTGAATATGAAATAAAATACTACGGCATTATTTTGAAAAGCAGTTTGTTATGGGATGTTCATATGGGATATTTAAAGACTAAAATAGCTTCAGCCTCCGGGATGCTTGTTAAATTAAAGAAAAAATTAAGTACAAGAACAAAAATGCTAATTTATCAATCTATTATACACAGCCGTCTCGAGTGCCTTGCAATTATTTATGCATAAAAAATAGTAATGAACTAAAATCATTGCAGTCAGTTCAAAATAAAGCTAAACAACATTGGTTATCCTTCAGTTAAACTTACTAATAATCAAAATCTTTTTAACACAAGAAAAGCTGGAATTCTAAAAATGACACGTTGCAGACTGAAGACAACTAAGCTAAGGATAGAATATTCGGGTAGTCTTATGTACAATAGTTTGCCAGAAAGTTTGAAGACGTGTAATCGGTTATCAATCTTTAACCCGGCGTCGGGCACGTTATAAAAGAAACACCGACAGTCAGGTGGGTAAATATGACATTTTGACATTGTATTTTGCATAATTTTTAAAATTTGATAAACGTATCTGTAAGCAATATAGACATGACTTGTTTAGCTATTTGTTATATGCAAAAAAAAACATATTTAAACTGTTTCCAATTGTTTAATTTATTAATTTAAACAAAACAATAAACGAACTTAAAAATATAAGAAACTTCAATCAGTCTAATGTCATAAACTTAAAATCTAAAAAAACAATAAATAATTGCTAAATTCATCACATGGGTGTTAATTATATATTAAAAAGTGTAACTTTCTTTATCTTGCTGCAAGGAGTTTGAGCATTCGTTGCAATAAGGAGCTATATGTTCAGAGCAGGTTGGGTCACATTTACCTTTTCTTAGTTGACGGTCAACTATCTCTGCTCACGTTCAATCATCAACTGAAACCAAATAATAAACAACATGCAAAAACGATACACTCCAGCTACTGAGAAATTTGGCAGCGTCGCAAAACGTTGAAAAAAGTTACACAGCAATTTAAGAGCATATGGGTCATAATGACCCAACCTGCGTGACGCCGGGTTAAGAAAAATTGAAAGGAATATCTTTTAGAACAAATAGAAATGCTTCTCGAATAATTTTTTTGTTCTTTTTACCAAAGAAGTGAAAATGTAAAAAATTATTTATAATATTTATAAAACTTATTGTTACATAATTATAAGATACACAAATTTTGTCAACTCGTCTCACTAAGTCATATTTGGCGCGAGGCAATTTACAAAAAAAAAAAAAAAAAAAAAAAAAAAAAAAAAAAAAGTTAATCCAATATTAATAAGCTCTGGCAGAGATGTCGTTTGTTAGCCAAGGGATATTGTAAAATTTGGCATTGTTTTCTAAAAATCACAGTTCTATATTAGCCGCCTTAATAAAGCCAGGGGCCTAATTCTGGCAGTCGTGATCGAGTACTTTCTCGATTCGAAAGCAATGTTATTTCTAATTCTTTCAGTCAATACTGAATGAATCGAAATTATTTTTTCAGTATTGTGAAACTCAAAATAATGCTTTACACCACTGAAAAAAATAATTCAGATTCGTTCGGTATTGACTGAAATAATTATATGTAAAATTGCCTTCGAATCGAGAAAGTACTCGATTACGACTGGCAGAATCAGGCCCCAGAACGTTGTGACGGATTTATTCGAAAATTCGATTCGTTCAAAGATAAAAAGGCGAATCAGACGTTGTATATGAAATTGCATATAAACTGTCTTTCTTGGTAGCTAAGTTTTATAACTTACATCAAGAATTAAGCTAAAGAGTAAGCTTAAATTAAGCGCAGTGCTTTCGATATAATTCGATTCAAAATGGTTGGGGTTTATACCCTCCGACTAAGTAGTCCCTAAATTAACCTTTAACAACTTCTCATCCTATACCCAATTCGTAACTTGGTTTTGTTTTCCTGTTTTTATTTTCTGATCCTTTATATTTTGCTGCAACTCCCTTTAGTATTTAATATTTTTATTTTCATTGTTGTATATCCTGCTGTTTTCTACAGTCCCAAACTTGCTCAACTCACACATTGACCCACCACACACAAGTGTTGCGTCCACACAATGCAGTGGTATGTGTGTTTTGTGTCCTGCTTAAGCTTTTGATAGGTTTTCTTTCTTATCAGTACTTGACTGTTTGTGACTCATATTTGTTGGGTATTTACGACATTCGTTTGTGCTCAGTATGAATAAAACCTACTGAGTCTTCTGGCATGATTTTAAAATCCACCCAACCAACATGAAAGTTCTTGTAAAAGATATGAAATTTTGCTGTTATTTCTTGATGTAGAACAAACAAAATTGGTTCATAATTTAAAAGAAAATATGAAAATTTGCAATTAAATTAAAAATTATTATTAAAGGAAAAATACAAAATATGAAAATATGTAGAAAGTTAAAGATTAAATTAAATATCTTAAACATTTGTTAAGTTAGGTGAAAAGCCCTCACAATTTCTATACATGTATTCTCCAACAGCTAAACTCATTTGCTGATTGAACGTCTTTTATTTTTTAGAACTATTTTTCTAATAACATTTATCCATCTCTTTCTCTTCCACCAAAAGAATAACAACAATCAAAAACTGTTTCAAGTAACTGCTCCGAATAATTTTCTATGCACAAGATGACGCCATGTCAGGGCACTTTATTGAAAAAAAATAAAAAATATAATAATAAATACTTAAAAAAGAAAAAAGGGAGAGTTAAGCTTTAATACCAAGCTAATAACTCACTTAAATGGTGCGTACAACATTATGAATTCCATAAAGATTTGCTAAGAAGAAAAAAAATAATAAAATCCTTATAACATGTGACAGCAAAGTGGAAGGGAAAGCAAAATTTCCCCTTATAAAAGCGTAAATAAAATTTAGGAAAAAGAACATTTGGCACCAAACAATTTTTTTTTTCTGAAAATAACACAAAAGGGTGTTAGACGAATATATTCATTCGTCTTAGCAGAAATACTTTTATTACTTGAAAAATATTTAGGGTCAAAGCAATTGCCCTTATAAGTAATGGAACACTGGTACTTTAACAAAAAAGGAATGCAGTTATAAAGTTATAGTTACTAAACTTAGACTTAAGTTTAAATAAAGTTACATATTATATCAAAAAATAGAAAATTAGAAAAAATTTAGAAAAGGGCTTTAATTTCGATTTCTGGAGATCTCACTCCCTAGAAATTTTATACCCCATCTCTTTATTATGTTAGTTTACATAATCGCAAGTCACTAGACCCATTACGATACACATAAAGAATTCAAGAGTTCCTAAAACAATCTTTGGTTGTCGTATAATCCATAAAGCATGCACGCTGCTATTTTAGCCAAGAAAATTCAAACGTGATATTTTTAAAAATTTATACTCTTTTTATAGTAATTTGGGTCTTCTGAATCCAAATCCGTTGTCGGTTTAACGCTGCCTTGTCCATGAGTCCCGTAAATGGATGTTCGCAAGTGCGAACACTGGCTGCTATTTCACATGAATTTGCAATATCAACAAATTTTTGTTCATTTATAAAAATGTTAAAAGTAAGATAACAAATGTGCAATGTTTCAAAATATATTTATTATGGTAATAAAATAATAATGTCTTATTTTATATGAAATTTTTCAAAGCATTTTGAATGCAAGTGCACGTTGCATTTATGCCACATCCATTTGCTTGGTTTGCCTCATCCTTTAAGTTGGCACCTGCAAGGTTTCTCTTGTGGCTGAACTACACAATATTTGGCAATTGATATCCTACGCTTTTGTCGGACCTTTCCTGAGCGGATCTGCATCTGTTTAAGAACTAAGAAGCAAAGCTTTGCTTATGCTTACTCTGAATTGTTTTTGAGATAGCCTATTTTTCTTGTCTTCTTGTTTCAAGAAGCAGTGCAGTTTCCAAGCATAAGTGAGTGAGAAGCTTTGATAAGAAATAAATAAAGGCCAATACCACTTCTTTGCCAAGTGCTACTCTTTCAGTCCCTGCGAAGGTGGCAATGCCTAAACGGCAACGTTCGGAGGAGTAACTTGCAGCCGTGAAACAGCAACCAGGGACGAAACGTCCCAAAATTGCATCGAAATCGATGAATAAGTCCTTCAGCGAGGTGGCCAAAGGTCACCTTGTAAGGGCTATCATCGAAAGAGGTGTTGATAATGGTGCCATCTCTCATACCAAGTAGGACCTGGCGAAACAAAAATTAATGGGAGTGGTTTGGATGGCCCTCAAGGAGAATCCAGGGCCACCTCCTCAATGCAATAATGTTGGAGGAACCAAGTGAGCTGTCTCATGATGGCTGACCATGGAACCTTACCTAACCTATATTTTTTCTGTAATTTGAGACGGCATTGTCGTGAAGGTCTACGCCCCTATCCCATTATTGTAGGAGTTGAGAAGCAATGGTTGTGGTACATTCTCGTATTTTTTACATCCTTTTTCAATCGCTTTACGCTGCGCATCGATTCAATTTGTTCGAAGTTCGTGAGAACCGTTACCTCTTTGTTATCTGCCCAACGACAAACCAATATAGAATTTGTTCTATCATATTGATAGTTACTTTCTCTCAGCTTCAGCTGCTTTTCTATGCGTAGTGGGGCTTTTGCAATTCGATTGGGTCGAACGGTTTCCGTGGCGCAAAACCTTTTTTCACTTTAAAGGCACATCAACTAATATGATTTGATAGATAATGGGATCTTTTACATATCCCAATAGTCTTATAAATACCTCTGCACCCAAGCCATATTGACGATCGTAGTTGTCACTCGAACCAGAATATGGTATAGAACTTAACAAATAACCCCTAATCGAACACAAACACCAAATCTTGTACCCAAAACGAATTGGTTTTGTCCGGATATACAATTTTAGTTAGTTGCGTGACAGGGGATTCTGTTTTTGTTTATGATCAGCATAGCTTTAAAACAACATTGTATCAAATAAGCGTATTCTCCAAATAGCAGCCAATGTTCGCGCTTGCGAACAGTGAAACAAACAGCTATAAATTAGTAGAAATATTATTTTTTATTTGGGTTTTTGTGTTTATGTTCGGTCATTTAAATTATTTAGACAAATTCTCGTTATTTAGTTTGAGCTTTTTTTAACAATTTATGTTTTTTGCAGTTATATAAAAATCTTCCTGAAAAGCGTCCCCAAAAATACCCCTGCAGGTAAAGCATAAAACACATTTTTTATTTTTTATAACGGCTAATTAAAATTAAGACTAATGGAAACATTAAATTGTAACAAATAAATGTACAAAACCTTGTAACTTGGCAATCAAATTCAGTAAATTTACTGTTTGCAAGTACGAACAGTGGCCGAAAATGGGTTAAAAGGCATTGTACCGATAGCTCTTTTTCTTCGTTCGAGTAACTTTCAAAGGTGCTGTTTTATTGGCCCACATTTCGTTCAAAATCTCCTCTCTTTTCTAGATATAAAAAAAAAAAAACAATTCGTTCAATCTTGTCATCGTCTATTTAAGCCGGATTCGAATTGAATAAAATTAAATAGCCAGTCACTTCTATGAGATGTTTTAGATTTCATCACAGGGCAGATGTAATTCGTTTGGTGTTCTATTATTGAGACGCCTTAGCTTCTCAGATTGTTGATATAGGCATAAAGTCCAGAATTCCACCATTCTTCTTGATTCTTTGAATTGGCCCACTTGTGGTGATGAACTCATCATTTCTAAGCATCCTCTAGAAAATGAGTTAAAAATTGAGTTGTTGTATACACTCTACTTACTTCTTTCTACTTACTGTTCACTTTTTTCACAAAGCTGATCTTCCATAGAATTTTAAAAGCCATGCTGTATAAGAATTTCAGAATTATATTTTCATAATAATAGAAAGAATAGTTCAATCCCTTGATCACCTCACGAAGAGGAATTGAAGAAAATGTAAAAGACAATAACTTCTAAAGGTATTCATAATTCTAAAACACATGTAATGATTACAAGGATCAACGTTGCGTTTTCGCAACAGTCCACTACGAACAATACGGTCACCCGATTTTTTTCTAACTTTGATTTTCGTGATCAGGAGGTTAACAAGAGCTTGCAAACTAAAACTCATGTAAATTTGCTAACGATTTCGGGTAGTGGTACAAGATGGGTTAATCTTAAATTAAATATAATATGTTTAAAAGCAACAAAATATGGGTTTTTTGGTCTCTACATACTTGCTTGCTTTGTTTAAAATTCTCATTCATTTTATTTTCATTATTGATTAAAATAATGAAGGCCGTCAAGACTGGAAATATAAAAATATAAAAGTGGAACGTACTACGCATTCCTGTTAATATTTAAGATTATAAATTGACACAAAACACGAAATTGAAAATATGCCTGAATTCAATAACCATTATATGGTTAACATTGACCATATTATTGTTATTTCTGACCATAATATCGGTACTTTTGTCCCAATTATGAAAAATGTTTACCATATTATGCTAGGAACTCAACTGGGATGAACGACGAATTTGACCCAACACGACGAATTTTTCGGTTAAAATCAGGGTTGTCAGATTGATTTTGACCTTTTTCGCCAAATTAAATGTCAAAAATCGCCAATATCGCCACAGCATTTATTTTTTTAGTTTTTGACAATAAAATAAATATTTTTTAAATTATTAAAAATATTTTTTATAAATCAAAAAAAAAAAATAATAATAATCGGTAAAATCCGCCAGACATTCAAAAAAAAAATCGCCATGATATATTTTCTGTTAAATTTGTAGTAAGAACAAAGTAAAAATGATAAGTGAACACAAAAGGTACAATATTAACAATAAAATATTTTATAGTGGTCTACTTAAAGTAACAAAAAAATAATTTTTGCGGTTAGTATTAAAAAAAATGTTGGATATACATTTGTATATATTTTATATTTAAAACGCTTTACACTTCACCGACAAGACTCCCTTTTTATCTTCTTTTTTTGAATACATTGTGAAGGCCTAAAATGCAACATGTACTATTTACATTCACATAACTTTTAACTCGTAATAAAGCGTTTAAGACTTCATATCGTATTCTACTTCGAAGGCGAGTTTAAGTGGATTTCGTTATTTCAATACAGGCATTACAAGTTGCAATAACCAGCATATAAAGAACATCCAAAGCAAGTTCTTAAAAATGGTACGTACCTTCCGTATCCTTGTAGCTATAAAATGTTGGTCTAAACTGATTTAAATTAGATAGAATATCATTATTAAAATTCTATTTCCAATTAACAAACGGCATATTTCTTGTGTTTCATAACCATCCATATGTACGTGAGGATTCAAAAAAATCTTTAATATATCTTTACCAACAACGAATTTTATTTGTGATAATAAATTGCCACATTTTATAATGGAAAAATTTTCATAAACCTTAAATATATTAATTTTTTAAGGAATTCTATTTAATAATTCTTTCAAGAGCACCTTTAAACCATGAAAACAATTTTCTCGAAGATTTTCATCATTTCGACAGAATTTAGTTTTAAATACTGGTCATAAATATGAATGCAACAAATTTCATACAATAAAATACTAGAATAAAAATAATATTATTTCTTCGCATCGACTTTAACAAATTTCAAAACAAATTCATCAAAAATAGCCAAAAAATTCGCCAACTATTTTATAAATCGCCAAAATATTGCCATGTCGCCAAATCGAAATTTAGGTCGCCAAACAAGTTTAAAAATCGCCACGTTTGGCGAGAAATCGCCAAATCTGACAGTCCTGGTAAAAATTGGCTGAGTAAATTTGTCGTATGAAGCACAATAACGACGAATAACAAGCAGTTTTTAAAATTGATAAAGTTGATTGCTGTTTGTGCAAAGAGAGAAAATAGTGTGACCATATGAAAAAAATAATGCTTAAAAATAAAAATATATTCAAAACACAACTAAGAACTATTTTTATAGCAAAGTACTTCATATATATATTTTGTGTTACAATAAAAAAACAATTATTTAAGTAAAAGTAACTATATATACTAAAATCTTCTAAACTAAAACCAAAGATGGTCACCTGGTACTGATTTGTTCGTCAGTCGCCGGCGTATGAAATAGAAATGAATCTATTGCAAAGACACCGCAAATGACGAATTTCGCCGGACGCCATTAGAGTGTTTTCATATACACCAATAAGTTTTATTTTTGGCGATGAATATTCGCGGCCAAAAATTCGTCGTTAGTCCCAGTTGTGTTCATAGCATTACGGTTAATTTTGATAATAATATGGGTAATTTTGCTATGGTTAATATTGAGTAAAATATGGTTAATTTTTAAAAAAATCATGGTTAAGTTTGGCCATATTATGGTTGATATCGGGAAATTTTTCGTTAATTTTAACAATATTATGGTAGAGGAAGTGCGGGTAATGTGGTATACCTATTTGTTTTTAGATTGACAAATTTTTAATTTTTGTTAGGCTCCCACGAAGCCATTTGCGAAAAATATCAAACCCACACTTTCAGAGGATTATAAGAAAATATTGCAAATCTCATTAGATACCACTTCAAAAAATGTGCGGGTAATGTGGTACATCAAGTGCTGGTAATGTGGTATAGTGAACTACATTACCAAATCATAGTATTTTCTTTAAAATTAGTCGTGTTATATATAAATTTTTACTTTATTGCAAAAAAAAAAACAAGAAAACAAAAACAATTTCATTAATATTTTATTTAACAGGTAATGTGGTATACTATAACAAATTAGCTGATTTAAGGTATACCACATTAGGCGCACTTGAGGTTAATGCATATATTTATTAATTTTTAATTATTTACTACAGCTATTGAGTAATTGCATATATTGTTCACTAATTTGGTACTTCCCAATTCCTTTAGTTATACACTTAAAAACTTTTAAATGCACCTTTACAAGAAAACTTTATTTGTTAACAGCACCCAAAAAAAAGTCGACTTCGCAGCCAATCGAATTTTTCGACACTCACACTAAGAATAACTTTCAAAAATAAAACAGATCAAAGTTTTCTTAGTTTTTTGAGAGCGGCAAACCATTTATATTGGTTTCATTACGCTTGATTTGTTAGTTCAAGAAAAAAGGCACTGTACCACATTACCCGCTCTTACTATACCATTTAACCATAATATGGTAACCTGCAAAAATAAACATTGTTAAAATTCAACCATAGTGTGTTCCTCTTAGAATATGGTTACCTCCAACCATATTTTTTTCGACGTGTATCTGTTAAGGAAACCATTTATTTGGTTATATAAGAATTGAACGTTGTTAATTTATTATATAATTCTAAGAGATGATTCTATGGGTTCATTTGAAGAAATTTAACTCCTAGATAATTTCGTTTAATTCTAATCGTAAATATATCAATCTTCAAAGAACTATTGATTTATAAGTAAAACAGGTATCATTCACAAAAATTCTTGATTAAAGGTAAAAATTCTCATTAAATGCAAAATGTTAGGGACCCTAATACAAATGGTATCAAAAAATGGTTCGAAACGGCAAAAAAGTCCTTATGGAAATAACATTTTGAGACTTTTGAGGGAGCTTGTATAAATTTTGACATTAGGGTAGAAATTCTTTACAATTTTAATTCACCATAGAACTTTGCTACCGTTTCAGTTTTAAAAATTTGGAGAAACTTTTTAAGGTTTTTTATTTTCACGTTAAAGCATGGAGCAAAAGCAACGATTTTAAGTTTCATTTTAAAAATTACTTTTTAATCATTATTTCTCGAATTTTAGTTTTCGTGTAGAACATAAAAGTTATTCGCTGAGTTTTATTAACTCCTTAGAAACAGAAGTTATTTCTTGAGTTTTATTGATTTTAGAATATAAACATTTATTTTGAGCTTTATTTATGCCTCAGGACATAAAAGTAATTTTTGAGTTAACACATCTCAGTTATCATATAGAAGATAAAATGGGTTACCCCAATATCTTCTAACAGTTCTACAACTCAAGCCTTCTTTCAATATCAATTATGAGAAATTGAGTTATAATAACAATAACACATACAACAACAGCTTGTGAAAATTGTTTGTTGTCAAAAAAAAAAAGAGTCAAATATTCTCTCACTTTGCTGCACAGTAAATTCATATTATATGAAAGTGTGATAATTTTTATTGTTCCATCGCACAGTGGCAAATGGTAGAACGTAAGCTGATCATAGTACATCTATGCGAAAACTTTACAGAAAAAAGTGTTTTATCAATTAAAAAAATGGTTTAAAAAGTATTTAAATTTGGAGAGACTAAAGAGGGGTCTCAATGCATTCTATGCTTGCAGATCGTCGATAGGTAGGAGTTGGGGACTCCGGCCGTCAGTTGTGGGATGGCTGTACACTTCGGTGGTTAGACCCATTCTTACGCATGGATGCTGTGTTTGGTGGGAGGCATTGAAACTAGCTAGTCGGAGGGACCTTCTGTCTAAGGCTCAGAGGTGTGCTTCGATCGGCATGACAGGTGCCTTGAGAAGTACCCCTCAGGCGGCTCTGGATGTTATTCTTCATCTTCTGCCTATAGAGCAGTATGTGAGGGAAATGGCAGCAAGGAGCATTCTTAGGCTGAGGGAGCTAGGACTGTTAGGAAATTTCACGGAGGGTCACTCGCGGATCTTGAGTGAAATTAGTACTAGTGGTTATCACCTAGGCTCGCCCGGCTCTACGGATTATTTGGTCACTAGGGTCGATTTTGGGCGTCTGCCAGAGGTGATATTGCCTTCTAGGGAGAGCTGGTCAGGGCAGGGCAGATTGTATAGGGGATTTGCTATTTTCACTGATGGCTCGAAGATGAAGGGCACGGGAGCGGGGGTCTACATTGAGGATCTGGATATCAGAAAGTCATATAGACTTCCCGACGACTGCAGTGTATTTCAGGCGGAGGTTCTGGGGGTTCTCAGGGCCGTGGAATTGGTAGGAGCTAACATTGCCAAGGGCTCGGAGGTCACTATATATGTGGACAGCCAGGCGGCTCTTAGGGCCTTGAAGGGCTGTTATGTGAACTCCAGGCTAGTGGACGATTGTAGGAGGGCTCTAGGAGTAATCTTAGGGAATTATGTTGTGAGGCTCTGCTGGGTACCGGGTCACTGCAACATCACCGGCAATGAGATAGCTGATGAGTTGGCAAGACTGGGCTCGGAAATGGAAGATCCTGACAGTTTGCAAGTGGTCAGGCCGCCAATGGGCTTCTATTTTGGGAGAATTAGGGAATGGATTCTGAACAGGACTAATCGGGCTTGGCGGGGCCGAACGGACTGCCGAGTATCGCGCACGCTGTGGCCGATGCTTAGTAGGTCAAATTCGGACGCGCTGCTGGGTAAGAGTAGGGCCTGCGTCAGGACCATGATAGGTATTATCACGGGCCACTGTATGATAGGCAGAATGGCGGTGAGAATGGGGTCTGGCTTATCGGATATATGTAGGCTGTGTGAGGACCCAGAGGAGCTGGAGACTGTTGAGCACTTTCTGTGCCACTGTCCCAGGCTACAGAACAGCAGGCTGAGGTGGCTAGGTAGCAGATTCCTGCACGAATTGGGAGATGTCTCGGGCTGCGGGCTCGAGAATCTAACGGGATTCGTAATGGGAATGACCTGGTTGCGCGGCAGGAGGCTGGGAAACATGTAGGACAGTTTTTCCTGTTTGGTAGGGTTGTGTTTTGCTTGTTCTGTCCGATTTCTTATCTTCCACTATCTTCCTTCTCTGTGCTTTCACCATTAACTTCTCCTACTCTGTCACACTAGATATCTTTCTCTTCTTTCTTTCTTTGTTTCACTAAATAAAGGCATCACAATGGACCATAATGGTCTCTGGGTGAGGGTGTGAAGTTTGCTTCACACCAGCCTTTCTAACCTAACCTAACCTAAATTTGATTAATGTGATAATTGAATCAATTATTCACCCTTATTCTATTTGGCGTCGGCAATAACAACGGCAATTTTACGGCAACAGCAATTCTAATCAAAGACAACATCAATTCTATGTTAATTTGGTATTTTGTAAGAGTATTATGGCGCCGTTGACTGTTTATCGATAATGTTAATAAGATGCAGCACACATCTCTAATATTAGAGTCAGCTGATTCATTTTGTTTACTGTTTTTGATAAAAAAAAGTTCTGTTTGTGAAAAATAAGAAATTTGTTTGTGAAAAAAGTTAAGCTTAAATAAAAATGTTTTTTATTTCTGATTCGGAGTCGTCCCGTGACGAAGAAAACAAAAAAAATTTAATAATGGAAAGAAGATTGCTTCGACAGAAATCTTGCATTTTTAATTTGCCCGATGAAAAGTAAGTGACATATTTAAAGTTATATTTTCCCAAGTAATGGAATTTTTTATCCTTTATGATTTGAAAGTTATTTTCGACTGAATAAACCTTCCTTTAAACGTGTGTTGCAAATAATAGAGCCCCACTTAAAAAAAGGGACGAGATCAACGTTTGTTCCAAACACATTAAAATTTGCGGCAACATTGCGTTTTTTGGCCCAGGGATCGTATCAGCTCAGCGTTAGAAATGATTTCAACCTTGGGCTGTCACAGCCAGTAGTTTCAAAGGTTTTGTCCGAGACTCTGGACGTCATGGAGAAAGAAGTTTGTCCACAATGGATAAACTTCGATATGACGGATGCTGAAAAGAATGAGGCTAAGTTACATTTCTTTGAAAAAAAACAGCATTTCCAGGTGTGATGGATTCTTTTCAAGCGCTTCCACTAGCTTCTCAAACTGGCACTTATTTGTAATTTTAATTTTTTCCATTATTTGTACAAAAACACAACACAATTGGAGAAAAACAACAAAACCGCCGTAGATATCAAAATTAAAATTAACAATCACGTTGCATTTTTTTTTTTTTAATTTTTAAAACACAACACAAAACAGCACAAGACAACACTAAAAACGCCGTCGACAAAATCAAAGGCAATTAAAGACAAAAGCAACGCCGATTTTTCTTACAAAATACCAAACATATGTTAACAGTCATCGAAATATGGCAATACGGAAAACGGGAATACGAAATTGGAACAAAACATAAACAACGGCGTTGTGTTCTGTTGACGACGCCAAATAGAATAAGGGTGATTTTTTTAGTTGAAAGAAAATTAAATACATAATTTAGATTTAATTAACAGTTTAGTAGTTTTGAGATACATTTTTAATTAAAATATTAATTAAATATCAAAAAATATTAATTGACTTTTTCGTTTAAAATAAAATAATTTAAACTTGTAGAATTGTTGTTGGAAATTGTTAATATTTAATTAAATAAATTAACACATTGTTTGAAATGGCAAAGTTTTTTGATCAATAATATGGTTATTAGAGAAAACTTTTAATTTTTTCTGTGTTTAATATCAATTCAATATCTAAGCGGTACACTTAGATATTGAGGAATAGTATTCATCATGGCTGTGGAGTCGGAGTTGAGGTTTTTGTAACGGAGTCGGAGTCGAAGTACCCACAAAAACTTGCGACTCCGACTCCAAAATTTTTCTACTTTACATATGTAAATAACTATATTAAAGCTCAATGAGGCACGCGTTAGAATAAAATTTCGATTTGAAATGTTTACAGAATCATTTTCTTGCCATTGAAAAAAAGAGTTTAAAGTCAAATAAGGACCAGTCTCATATAAATTTAGCATCAGGGCTAGTGCAGGAGTCGGAATTGGATTCGGACTTAAACAATTGCATCGGTTGGAGTCGGAGTCGGAGTTAGAACTATTTTTTAACGACACCACAGCCCTCGTAATAATAAGTATTATTAAATTACAATTATTGAAATAATAGTTTTCATCGTTCTCATTTTTTTAAAGGAAATACTTTTTATTCGTCACTCTTTTGGAAAATGCTATAATTTTTTCAAGTAGCGCTAAATGTACGTTCTGCTTTGAAATTTGTGAAGTTAACAGATACACAATACACGTTAACAACAAATGGGGCAGAACACTCCTCCAGAACTAGAAACAATTGTCTCGACGGCGAGAAAGACAAGTTTTCATTGAAAATCATCATGAGCGACGAGGCCCATTTCCATCTCTTTTTATACCTGAATAAGCAGAATTATCGCTTCTGATAGACCGAAAACTCGGGACACACGAAAAGATATAGCACCCACTCGAAGTAACTATATGGTGTAGTGCTTGCGCTCGAGACCACTTGCCAAATCGTCGAGTGCCAAACGGCTACTGTTAACGGCGAGCTCTAAAGAGCCATGCTCAACGAATTTATCTTACAGCAACCGGACGAATTGGGTTCTTAGAACATGTAGCTCTAACAGGCTAATGCAACGGCGCACACTGCACGACCTACAACCGAAATTCTGAGAGTTGCGTTTCCGGGCTGCCTAATTTCTCGTTTTGGTGGTATGCACGTTCTAAACTTCTTTTTGTGAGGTTCAATGAAATCATGCAACGTACCTCAGAATCTTGAATAATTCAACGATAATATCCGTCAGAATTGCTGGTAAATATCGCTGGAAGTTCTGGTAAGAGTGCTGGAAAATTCCATAAATCGGTCACCAGTTCTGACGACGGTAATTTTTCTAATTAATGAAACAAAAAATAAAGCTGTTCGGAAATCTATTAAATCTATTAAATCTATCATAATTGTTTTCAGCTGCCAAAAATTTTTTTTAAATATAATGAATTATATCAAATAGAATCTGGGAATTATTTCTTTTTCATAAGTAACTTTATTATATTCAACATTATTTTTATAAATTCAAATAAATTCGAATAAATTCCAAAAATTTAAAAAAATGTTGTATATAATAAAGTTACTTATAAAAAAGAAATAATTCATTAAAAAATTTATGAAAAACGTTATCGAAGCCACCATTTTCAATGGTTAATTCCGAGACGAAAATTATTTGCTGCCGCGAACTCTAATGATTCCCCCAGAGGGCCCAATTGAATTCAAACGCGCTCAATTTCCTGTTAAGTCGCAAGGCCAAACGATGTCTGTTTGCGCCTTAGATTTGGAGCACGCCATGTTTTTCACACCGACAATTATTCTTGACACGTTCTTGCGTCGGCAAGCCATCGCGGTTATTTGTGTTGGCTAACGGCGGACTAACAAAAAATATCGGACATGTAATTGCTCTTCGTAATGAATATTGATTATCTTTGTTTGATTTTAATACTTTAGGATAAAAAATAAACCACTTTTTTATTGTCTAACTTTTAAATATGTAACGAACAGAAAAAAAACAAATGGCTGTTGTTTTTTTTCAACGCCGATCGTTGTATAAAGCGCTTCATTTGTCTTTCTAATAAAGATCCCTTCCTCACTTACATCGTAATTTTTTAATTAAAAGCCAAAATATTCATTGGAAATTAGTTATATGGCAAAACAACGTTTGCCGGGCCAGCTGGTAACTTATAAAAATAAATTATTCTCACATTCTATTTGTTATAATGTTATATGAAAAATGCTCGTACGACCTTCAACAATAGTTCGAAACTTCGAATTTAAAGGAAAATAGACCAGCTATTTGGCACGTTTTTAGGCTCTTGCTTAGCTACAATTTAAACAATATTCTAAAGTAAGCCTCAACAAAATTTGACTAGTTAACCTCCCTAAACTTTAAGATTTACAGAAGTATGATCTGAAACCGTCAACAATTTTCCACTGTGCATCGTATCAGTTGGTACCACTCGTAACCAGGACCCCCTCGTAATTTTGCTTTATTCATAAACATAAATCTTTTACAATAACAAAAAAAAAATTATGTTTTTATTTTCCAAAAAGGTTTCTAGATTGAAATCTAGCCAATGAGCACATGAATTCAAAATTCATATTTCTTTTTTTTTTTTTTATTTTATTCCTGTGATGTGTAACATCTGTATGATAATTTGTGAATGATTTGGTGTTGTATTGTTTAAAAAGAAACAAAATCAGTCTAAAAGAAGGGACAATGAAAAGTTATGTGGGCGTAAATTATTGCAATAAGCTCGTAGTACTCGTATAATGTCTACATTATTTTATTATTGTTGTTATGATTGTACGTATTTGACAACATTTTAAGGTCTGTATGTACCTTCTCCCAGTTGCAAATAGTTTGTTGCAAAATAATTAAATGCAATTGATGTCTGAATTATATTCTTTTGATCTCTGGTTGATTGATTAGTTTCAAACAGGGTGAAGAAATCGGTAGGAAACACAAAAGCGTATGTTATCAAAAGATTATAATGTTGTGATGGATGTTAATGGTTTTAATTGAATTAACAATTACTCTGTACACAGTTATGGAATTATAAATGACAACGAAAACATTTGCAATTATAATTGATTAAGTGTATATTGAGGAAAATTAAGAAACATTAAGTGTAGTCTATTCAGTGATGCCATAGACTTTTTTGAAAAGTCTCTACGCAGCGCGAAAAAAATCCTTATTTTTCCATACGCGCTCAAAAAATTGTGCCTACAAAAATCCATACAACTCTTCAATTATAACTAGAGTTTTTTTATTCCCGCACTTTTTGGATTCCCGGGAAAGCGGGAAATAAATATCCAATTCCCGGGATCCCGGGATTCCTGCCCAAATTTTTTTATTTATTTATTTACTTATTTCTCCAGTGAAACTAATGTTTCTTACTGGCTATTACGCTTAAAATAATTAAATCTAGTATCTATTATATAACAAAAACGTAAAAAATTTAAGATTAAAGTAATTTTAAGATACTTAAGAGGTTTATAGAAATCAATATACGTATATACATTGTCAAATTCAGGGCTCATTTGCATAATTAGAATGAAAGTATTAAAGTCTTAGTCGAAAAAAATTTCTGAAAGGGCGATTAGGAACTGAAAGCACAGCATTACGAAATAGGAATTCTAAAACAATTTTACCGTTTAACAAATTCTGCAGGAAGGAGAAATTTTCTTTAGCAGTGGTGTATGAAGGTATAC
This sequence comes from Pollenia amentaria, assembly GCA_943735925.1. Classification (NCBI taxonomy): domain Eukaryota; kingdom Metazoa; phylum Arthropoda; class Insecta; order Diptera; family Polleniidae; genus Pollenia; species Pollenia amentaria. The sequence goes on from OX031006.1 coordinate 257,088,849, forward strand.
TAAGTTTGTCATTCAATGTGAATCTTTTTTTAATATAATTGTGAATCCTTCATTAATTCCAAGCCGATTTAGTCATATGGGTATGAAACTGTTTCTAGATCTTCTAGCCTGTTTAGGAGTGAATTCCAGCAGAATCGTTACAGTAGGGAAATAGTTATGCACCCAAATGTGGAACTACCACCCGAAAAACTCCACAAAAACTAACAAAAATTTGTCATTAAATATAAACAAATTCGTTTTATAAACCACCAAATTTCGTGAATGTCGGTCCATAATTTACCTACGGCTCCATGTTTAGACCAATCATGTAAATCATGTATGGCTAAAAGCGTAACGAATACGGCTTTTGTGGTGCAATTTAGCATATTCTACTTTCAAAAAACTCAATATTACTTGAAATGCCGCATATAAAGCACAATCTAGGAAAACACGCAACTACACCCTTAGCCGCAAGACCTTATAATATTATTGTAAAATTTACACTTCAGTGTGCTAAGACAAGAAATAAAATTTCGTGAAGATAGGCCTTTAATTATCATAGGCCCAATACAAAGCCCATTCTTAAAAATGAGCTTAATACGCCTTAAACTGTAGTAGGTTTAAATATTGTGGTGAAATTAAGTTGGATTAAACTACTAAAGGCACTAGTCCGACATAGATTTACTAAAGTATTAAGAAAGATGTTCTTCAAAACTTCCCGGGAATCCCGCAACTAATTCCCGGGAAAGCGGGAATCGAAAACAATTGAAAATCCCGGGAATTCCCGGGAACAAACTCTAATTATAACACAAGGACACGAAATGGAACTTTATTTGTGCGGCCACTTTCACTACGTATAAAAAAATCCGAAACTGGGCAACAATATTATCTTTAAGCCGTGCTCACATTAATTTTAAATTTGTCCAGTAGTTTCAGAGATATCGTTGAAGTTTTGAAAAAAAATAACAATTTTTACAAATAACAATTTTTTTTTTGTTCTTTAAAAATTTGTAAAAAATAAGAATGCAGAAAAAATCACAGCTTTTGTCTAAAACCATTTAGTCAAACATATTTCGAATGAAATTCGTTTTATTTCATTGCAATCACAATCAAGTGCACAATTTTTGATTTTTAGCTTTTGACTTAAGCTTTATTTTGTAACAAATTCCATTGATTTACTATAATTTATTTTTAAGAAGAAAATTATAATGGGTGGTTAAATTTTAAGGGCCGATGTTGAATGTGAACCACACCTAAACGTCAAGATTTTTTCTGCATTTCATTTGATATTTCTCAATTTCAGACTTACTCAATTTGAACCATGGAAAGATACACAATCGAGCAACGAGTTAAGGTTATTCAGGCTTACTATGAAAATGGGCGTTTAAATCAAAATTCATATCGTCAATTTTCGAAGAAAATCATCTTCAGTGATGAGGTAGATTTTCACCTTAGTGGATTCGTCAATAAGCAGAATTGCCGCATTTGGACGAATGATAATCGAAGAGTGATTGTCGAAAAACCAATGCATCCACAAAGAGTGACTGTTTGGTGCGGTTTATGGGTTGGCGGCATTATCGGGCCGTATTTTTTTCCAAAATGAGGGCGGTCAGGCAGTTACTGTGAATGGTGTTCGCTATCGTGAGATGATAACGAAATTTTTATGGCCCGAATTGGAAGATATGGATGTGGACGATATGTGGTTTCAACAGGACGGTGCCACTTGCCGCACAGCTAACGAAGCAATGGCTCTTTTGGGCGACAAACTCAATGGCCGTGTTATCTCACGTGGTGGCGATGTCAATTGGCCGCCAAGATCATGCGATTTGACACCGTTGGACTTCGTTCTTTGGGGTTATTTGAAAAAAAAGGTGTACACAGGAAGAAAACACCGCGGGATAAATTAATATTTTTATACTTACTCTAATTACGAGTCGTACTCAAAAATTCAAGTACGAATAACACTAAAACGTACTCACAACAATGCTAAATGGGATAACTTTCGAAAACCAATCCCGGAATTTCTTAAAGTAAGTATAAAATTCTTAAACCAAGTACAAAAAAGATTGAACTTTTCGTTCGTACTGCCACTCTGAGAGTAAAATTACAAAATGAGCGCTTTAATCTCATATAACTTATCCAAATTTATTGTAGCCACTACAAAAACACCACACAAGTAGCTAAAAAACGATTTGCTTGTTGTGTGTAGAAACAACAAAAACAAGAGAACAAGAAGTTCAGGTTTAAATCTTCATCCATTTTACTTTTTAAAGTTAAAAAATTGTCTTGCTTTCAATTTCTCACTTCTCATTTAGTTTATATTCTTAGCTAAATATGTATATTAAGTTTTTAAAGTAAAAATCATATCGGGCATGATGGTGGAACTTTGTAAGGTGTGAAACAGGTTAATAAATTAATTATAATAATATTATTCTTCTAATTTCAGTTTTGATTTATTTAAAGTAGGAATTCGAGATTAAATCAACTTTATAACACTTGACTTAAGTACATTTTGAGATTGATTCAATCTCAGTTTTACTTAATCAATCTCATTTTCGGATTATTTTAAGTACGAATCCGGTATTGAATATGGATAAGTTGAGTATTTTGCTATTGAATAATCCGTACTTGAACCAATCTTTTTGTACTTGATTCAAAAAAATCCGTACTCACCGTACTATTGATACCGCTTCGGATTGATTTGAGTACGGATGGATTGATCTTTTGAGTGTACGTCGATAAGCCAGCCACAATTTAAGAGCTAAAGGATGAGATAATTCGGCACATTAATGGCATACAACCTCAATTATGCCTCAGCGTCATCGAATATTTGGACCAAAGGATGGAGGTGTGCCGCCGAGGTCGCGGCGGCCATTTAGCCGATATTTTGTTCCATACATAATTGAACCATACCAATATTATCAAAATAAAGAGAAACAACAATAATTTCCTAAATTATTTGTGTTTTATTCAAAAAGAACATCGGCCCTTAAAATTTAACCACCCTTTAAAATCTAATTTAGAAAATGATGTTTGATCTAGCCAAACGTTTTGCAAAAGCAAATATTTTTTAAGAAGACTAGTGTTACGTGTAGGACGTCAAATATTTAACCCTTGATGGTTGCTGTTCGTCGAATCGACGAAGTTCATTTACACTTTCTCATATAACTTTTTTATGTGTATTCAGATACGCTCTTTTTCTCCACAACGTTACCTGATGACAAAAGCTTTAAAAAAAAATAATAAATTTCAAAGCACAAAAATTAGTAAAAATTCGTATAAAATTTTGAAAGAGAAGAAAAACTTTTATATATTATGCTTTATTAAATTTAATTTTTAATGAAATGCTAGTAATTATTGAAATGCTTAACTAAATTTTTTTTGTTGATTTCTTACTTTAAAAATCGTTCCGCTGAATTTGTTTTTTAAAAAAGTTCGTCGATTCGACGAAGAGTAACTTTAATGTAATAAAAAAAGAGTAATCTTTCAGGGTTTGGCTGCCCCGGTAGGCTAGCTGGTAGTGAGCTAATTTATCAGTACCGGGGTTGCGGGTTCGATTCCCGCCACAGACTCTGGTCTCCTGCAGACAGGCGAAGATCTTCGCGGGATTAGCGCAGGAATAAAAAAATAAAAAAAATGTATATAAAAGTTAATAGGTGTGTAAAAACCTTTCGCTATCTGTTTTATCATGTGGCAGTAGTAAATCAAAGATAGATCATTTCGACTAAAGAGGAAAAACTAAATTTTCATTAATATTTTAAATTTTGGTGACTTTATTCCAAAAGTTTTTGATCCACATCTTAAAAAAGTTATCTTTTTTATTACTCTTTTTGTATAATTTACATGACAGAGAGTTTCACAAATTTACCTTAAAATCAAATTTGAAACAGGGGCAAGCGATCCCTTAAAGAAATTTAGCAATTGGCAATGTTGCCGTGTCAACAATTTCATTAGTATTTTGTCACAAATCGAAAAAGATTGCCAAATATATAAAGTTTTGCAGTTTTGCAAAAAATCCCTACATTTAAATGATTTCAAAATATCTGCCCTTCTTTTCCCCATGGCTATTTTTTAGAAGAAAATCCCTACAAAAAGGAAATTTTCCCCTACGTATAACATCACTTAGTATAGTTTACGTGTATATAAGCAGAGAAGATTGAAGAAAATTCCAATACACAGAAAAAAAAAATAAATTTTTACCAGAAAACAAATTAATAGCATCAATAAAAATTTTTTTTTGATATTTACAACATTTTCTGCATTAATGTTGTTGATATATGTAAATGTTTTATTTAATTGATTACATTTTACATCAAAACTGATTTTATTTTTGATTAAAAGTTTAGTTGAAAAAGAAAATTGGCGAGAATATTTTCGGTGTAATGGAAAAATAAAGTTGTTTCCTAGTTTTATTTTTTAAAATTTTAGCTAAGAATATAAAAATTTGCTGTGTATTTACATCTAAGATCTCCCTTTTATATGAAAACCATTTACAAAATTTACTTAATTTTAAAACATATCCTTTTTCGTTCCACTTTTAAATTCCCTCCCAAACGAAGGCAACCACTCATAACAGCTTAAGTTAAGTGTTTAACCCCATTTCAAGTATTAAATAATTTTTTTAAATGACTATACCCCTATTATATTAATAAAAATACAAAATCCTGTTATACCCCAAAAAAAGCTTTACTTAAGGATACCACATCAACAATAAAAATGTCAGTAACAACTGTCATTTCGGGTGTTATCTATCTACGTATGAGCAAAGTGAAGAGTATGAATATGGATTTTATATGGGTTTCTACATATTAAAACAAATTCAGTTGTATGTAGAACTGAACTTAAAAATATATAACACTATGTTTAAGTAAATATACGTAGGTGGATTGATAAGGTATTATTTGTATGTTAACTATAGTTATATGAGTATAGTTCACAACTAAAAAAATATAGTGAACTAAAAGTCCGTCTTTACGATTTCACAGAAAAAATGTTCATCAAAATTTTTTCAATTAAATCCAGTAATGCTGTTTCAAACAATTTTTTTAATTGTACCAATTAATTTGACTTAATTGAAAATAAAAATTATATTGTTTGTGTATATATTTGCAAATATGAAAGCCTACACACGAACTTCCAAATATTTTATGTGGTATTAAAGTTTCAAACAATTTTTTAATTGTTTCAACTAAATGTGTTTATTGAAAATTTGTGTATACAGTCTCTTTTGCTGGTGGTCACATTTAAACCTGTTGATTGAAACTCAACAGCAAGAAAGCCTCAATCTTTCAAAAATGTTAATTGATATTTTTTTTTTTTTTTTTTATTTCAATATAATTACGACTGAGTAAAACTCATTTAGTAATATTACAATAGGAGGTAAAATAGTGTGACGAGTGATAATTCATTAATTATCCTCAAAAAAAAGTTATAAATTTATGTACTTGTGTACATATATCTAGTTGACCAGATCCATTGGAAGGGTCCTCTGTAGTCTTCTGTATGGGTTGTGAGAGAAGAAGATTTCATTAAGATCTTCATTTGTGTGAAGCTGAAGTTTTGTAGCGTGCTTTTGTGCATGGAGTTGTATCTCCTCAGTTACGGTGTTTATCCCCAAATCTCTATGAAGGTCGTCGTTACGAATGAACCATGGAGCATTGACGATAGTACGTAGTATTTTGTTTTGTGTTTTTTGAATAATTTGTACATTAGTTTTCTTCGAACAGCCCCAGAGCTGTATTCCGTACGTCCACATAGGTTTTATTATTTGGTTATACACCATGAGTTTGTTAGTGAGAGATACATCAGAATTACTCCCAAGTAACCAGTATAGTTGTCTGAATTTTAGTTTAATTTCCTGAGTTTTTTTTTTAATGTGTTCCTTCCACTTTATTTTAGTGCCGAGAGTCATGCCTAAGTATTTGGCAGTATTAGCGAATGGTATCTTTATGTTGTTTATATATAATGGTAGGTATTTAATTTTTTTGTTGGTGAAGTTCATATGAATAGATTTACTTTCACTGAGTTTCATCCGCCACTTCCTGATCCAAACTATGGTGTCTGAAAGTGCATGTTGTACTTTGTTAGTTGATTCTATCTCATATTTGCCTGTTGCTAGAATTGCAGTGTCATCTGCAAATGTTGCTATTGTTGCAGATTGGGGTATGGGCAGATCTCTTGTGTATAGCAAGTATAAAATAGGTCCAAGGACACTACCTTGCGGTACACCGGCTTCTATATTTTTTAGGTTTGAATATTCGTTTTCCAATTTAACTCGAAAATGGCGATCAGCTAGATATGACTTTAAAATTTTGTAAAATTCTTTTGGTAGATCTTTGTGCAATTTGTATAAGAGTCCTTGATGCCAAACTCGATCAAAGGCTTGACTTACATCAAGAAATACGGCTGAACATATTTGTTTATTTTCTAACGACTTTTCAGCAAAGTCTATAATACGATGGACTTGTTCTATTGTAGAGTGACGCTCTCTGAACCCAAACTGATGCTTTGGGATCAACTGACGTTGTTCTATTATGTACTGAAGCCTTTTAACAAAAAGTTTTTCAAAAATTTTTGACATTACAGGAAGTAATGAAATGGGTCTGTATGATGCTATTTCATTAGGTGGTTTTCCTGGTTTTTGGATAACGATAACTTCTGCAACTTTCCATTGCAAGGGAACATATTGAATTCGAAAACATGCGTTAATAATGTATAAGAGTTTCTTTAAAGCTATTTCTGGCAGTTTCTTTATAATTTTACCGGTTATTAGATCATAACCTGGAGCTTTTTTTGAACTAAGGTCTTTTTGTATAACGTTTTTAAGCTCCTTCATAGAGGTTGGCTTTATGCTTTTATTATCTAATTTAAAATTCTTCATTATATTTTCTTCAGCTGTTTGTCTTGGCAAAGGCTTGAAAATTTCAGCGAAGTGATCTGCGAACATTTCAGATTTTTCTTTGGCCTCCTTAAGCCATGTGCCAGTTGGATTCCGAATCGGTGGTATATGCGGTGATGATTGATTAAATTGCTTTGTGGCTCTCCATAAGCTATAGTTGGTATCTTTGTTTGCAGAGAGGTTTTTCAGATATGCAGACATGGTATTATTTTTTGACTCAGTTATTAATTGTTTAAGTTTAGTACATAATCTATTGAAAATAGACTTGTTTTCCGTAGTGCGCTCAAGTTGCCACTTTTTTCTTGCTTTGCGTTTTTTATTTACAAGTTCCCGTATTTCTTTGGGATATGTAGTGGTTTTTGTTGAATTTTGTATATCTGGCGTGCTTTCCCACGCAGATGTTTGGATAGAATCAATTAAGTTGTCTAGCTTACTTCGATATCGTGTTTTGATTTAAGAGGAGTTTGTAAGATAATTTTGTCATTTAGCAATGCTGAAAATAAGCTCCAGTTTGTTTTATTGCTTACTAAAGCTGGTGAAACAGGTCTTTGTACGATATTATCGCTGACTGTCATAATGACAGGTGAATGATCGGATGAAAGACCATAGTAGTTTTCTATATGTATGTAGTTTTTTGAAATACCTTTAGTTATATAAAAATCTATTAAATCTGGGATTGAATTTGGATTTTAAGGCCAATAAGTGGGTTCATTTCCTGAGAAAATTTCACAATTAAAACGGCAGCATGCTTTGTATAATTCACAACCTTTTTAATTGATATGATCAATTTGTTTGCAGTTTGAAAATCAGTACGGAATTTAATTAATAGTACAAATTTCTAACTAATATGTTAATTGAAGTTGATTTTTCATTTTTTCTGTGTTAAGTCTTATATCTTTATCTTTAATTTAAACAAAAATGCAGCAGAAGCACACAAAAAATTTTCTCGAAAATGTTCCGTTGATTTCAACCTTTAAAAGATAATTTGTGAGGTTCAGAAATGGTGATTTTGGCACGAAAGACAAAGACCGCCCAGGTCAGAGATTGAAGATAGAGAATTGGAGTTATATCTCCATTTAGATTGTTGTCAAACTCAAGAAGAACTTATAAAATTATTTGAGCCACCTAATCACTAATTTCAAAAGCTGGATTCATCAAAAGCAATGAGTTAAAGCCGGGAGATGTTAGAAAATTATTTCACATGTCCGAAGTGCTACTTTAATGCCATAAAAGAAGTCATCTGTGCGTTGGATCATTACACAGTTAAATAAAATTCGGGTAATCGCCGCCAGCCTCAATACTGGCAATGCGAAATTAAACTAGGCTATTGGTATAGCAAATTTGCCAAAGGATTTGGAAATGTTAGTTCAGTTTTCCGAAATTTCGGAACCTAAAGTTCTTGAATTTTTTGTAATGGTACAAGTCAAAAAAAAAATATACTAAATTTACTTCTAAGCTAAAAAATAGTTTCAGTTGTCTGCAGTATAATTGTATAACGATTCTTTTGTTAGAATATTTTAACCCTCTTACTCTCATTTAAGGGGTCATTTTGGTCCTTATTTGCATCTTCCACACAAAAGTATACTTAAACGGCACTTTAGAGGTCTAAAATGTTCTAAGAATATTTTTTGCATTTTTGGTCTTCTAAGACCAAAAGTTCGTACAATGTGTTTAAAATGCTTTATAAAGGAATATTGTAAAGTAGCATATATTTTTTTTTCTTTAAAAAAGTTGTGGTAATAAACTCAAAACAGTGTACAATATTTCTAAGCTTAATGGTATATAAAGATTTATGCAAAAAATCTTATGGCATTTTCTTTTTTAATTTAACCCTCTATTTTGATTTTGTGGGGTCTTATACGTCTTGTACAAACAATACTTAAAATTTTACAATAAAATGACAATTCTTAGAAGACCCCTAGTGAAATTTGATGCATAAAATATTCGTAGAACATTTTAATCCTCTAAAGTGCTGTTTTAGTATACTTTTTTGTGGAAGTTGGAAATAAGGACAAAAAATACCCCTTAAAATTTGTATTAGAGGGTTAATATATTCTAACAAAAGAATAGCCAAACAATTATACTGCAGACGTCTGAAATTATTTATTAGCGTAGAAGTAAATTAAGTATATTTTCTGACTTATTCGAAACGACTTTTAAAGAAATTTTAAAATTTCAAGGGCCGAAATTTTTGAAAACCCGAGTAAACATTTCAAAGCCCTTTGACAGATTTGCTCAACCAGTTGGCTAGTTTCCTTTCGCATTGCCTCTTTCGAAGCATGTTCTTTTCGTTGCACAGTGTTATTGGTAATAAGAACCACATTAATTACGACACCTAAGACCTACTCATTTTATGTAAAACACGGTTGATTAGCATAATTAGCGCCAACTTCGAATAGAAATGCTCTTAATTTGTGGGATCCAGGTGGGTCCCATCTACTATAAGATGTTGAAATTGGGACAGACGATCAAAGGTGGCCTGTACCAAAAACAATGGATTCGTTTAAGGTGACGTTTGGATGAAAAATTACCGCCATATACAACCAGACTTCAAGCCATAATATTCCATTATGAGAGCAAGACCATTAAAAAATATTTGGAATACAGCTGTTGGAAAGTACTACCTTACTCGCCTTATGCTCCAGATTTTGGCACGTCCACCTAATATTTTTTCCCGATCCGTAATGAACGCTATAACTAATAAAAATGCGTTTCGCTTCAGAGTTTCCCAAAAAGGAAAAAGGGATTATCTAACGATGACCCAAGAATCCAAAAATCAAGATTGCGCTCAGACATACAAAAAAATGATCTACTGCGCATCTATGTCAATATAGAATGAAACGAGTGTTTGTTGTAAAAAATTTAAGACAGAAACAAATACACAAATTCTATTTGTACTCAATTTTTTCGCCGTTAAATTATTGAGAATTGTTTTCTTTTTTTTTTTTTTTTTTGCTTAAAGCCTGGTACTCTGTTTAGTATTTTGTGCGAAATGTTTTCAAACTCAATATAAAAAAAATTTGTGTGAAATACAAACGAAAAATTTTGATAGAGTTGTACTCTGTTTATATTACGAAAAACATTCGAAATGTTTTTAGCAACATTTTTATTTTCCGTGCGAAACAAGTGCAGCTCATATTATTTCGCACGGAATTTTAAGTGACAGCTTATCATTTTTTGTAATTTTTTATTTTGCATTTGTAAAGTGGTTTTTATAATAAGCGTTTCACAAAGAAAAATGTAGAAAAGTGCTAAACTTAATAATAAAATTAATGGCCCATAATCATAGTCAAACGCTAAAGTCGGTTCTTTTTAAAAACATCTTTAAAATAAAAACATACTTTTAATTATTTTGCTACTATAGTCGAAATTAAAGTATGATTTAAATTGAACCGACTTTAACTGGGTGCCACCTCAAATGTAGAACATTCATCAAACAATATGCAGCAAAAGATAAGAGTGTGGCACCGCTAAACAGCTGGCATACGCCTTGTGGCGTTGAAAAATTTTTTAAACGCAATATGAATTTCTATAGAAAGAAACACCAAAATTACAAAATATTTTTGACTTTGTTTTTGCTTTCAATGTAATTTTCGCCGTTGCGTTTTACACAATTAGGGCTTATATGTATTTTGTGATTCTTTCCATAAAAGTTTTCTTTCAAATCATTAATAATTACAAAATATCGGCCATTATCCTGTAACATAAACATTCTAACTTTTAGTAACAACTTTGTTAATTGGCAAACAACAGCTGATGCTTTTGTTAAATGAGTTAAAAACAACACTAGCTAGTTTCATATTTAAAGTCGACTTAAACGTCAAAAGTATACTTTAACTTGTCTATGAAAGACCTAAATATTTTTTATTAACAACACTCGTTTGGATGAACAAAACTTAATATTTTTTAAGGAATTTTTATCCGGTGGTGATAATCAGGTTAGAGTACCCCAAAAATGTTATATATCAGGGATATTATATAGAAACCAAAAATATTATATATAAGAGATATTAAAAAGAATGCCTACCAAATCTTTAAGATTTCCCTTTTATCCCGCTACACTTAATCATTGATCAGCCTCCTACCTACTGTTCATATTTTGAGCCAAAAAAAAAAATGAAATAAAGTTCCAAATATCCTTCTTACTGCTGATGCTACTGATATACAAACACACTCTTCTTTATATGATTTTTACTATTATATGGCGTCAGTGTCAATTCAATTTCATTTCATTGTGTCATAACAATAACATAAAATTAAAATAACATAAAAAGGAAATTGTTTAAGCAAAAAACAAAAACATACAAAAAGTTAAAAAATAAAAGAGCAGAAAAAAATTAACATCAGTAACAACAAACAGCCGGCAGCAAATCAACACAGCGTAAAAATCTCTATGTTCTTTTTTTTACTACTGCTACTATTATTTCCACTTGTATTCGCAGTATTACAACTATTATGCTATAAAAAACCCACTCACACACAGACACAAGCTTTTTGTTGTATTTTGTTATTGTTATTATCCCTGTTTATATTTCGTCACTCACTTTAAAGTGAACATCAAAATGATAAAATCACAACCGAAAAACATAAAACTTATATAAACAGAGAGACAGACAAATACAGATGAGATGAATGAGAATAAAGCTGAAACACACACATCTAGACTTACAAGTATGTTTATGTGAGATTTTAACGAAATAAAAGGATACGCAAACATGAATATGAGGGTCTTAAAAAACAGAAACAAAAAAAAAAACTAAAGACAGAACTTAACAAAAATTGTAAACGTAAACGATTTTTTTTATTTTTTAACTCTATGAGAATATACAAATATTTTAAGGAAACGGAAACACATCAACTCAACGGAAGTCAAAAAGTCGCATAACAATGTTGCTTAACATTAAATACAGCAAAACTTCTCTGTTGCTGTTCTCCTTCCACGATTCTGATTTGGTTTAACTATTTATTTCGGAAACTTTACTGGTGGCATGATGGATAGACAGTCAAAAAAAAAACGAGGTAGATAAAAGGATCAGATCACATTTTGTTACAACATTTATGGCGCAAAAAATATGTATCTTCATGATGTTTTCGCTTGCTTTTGTCGCGCATTTTGTTTCGTTGTTTTGTAATGAATTCATTTGGAAAATGAATGGATGTTATCTTTTGAAAAAATTGTAATAAAGTTTTTATATTTTTTGGGGGAATTTTTGTTGTTGTCGTTGTATGAGATAATAATGAAAATTTAGGGAAAATCAAAATTGCGTATTACACTTTTGGGTTAATATAAATAGTTTTTGTGAAGACTTTTAAAGGGATATATGTAGATATGTAGGCAGATCGAAATGGTAAGGAAAATGAGACATAAATTTTAAAATATAAAAGATAAGAGCTCTTAAGTTATACAATAAATAGGATAATTTAAGTCAATCACGAGCTTCAATTTCAGGCATGAAATAGTCGGTTATCATGGCACGATAACGGTCGCCATTGACGGTTACGTTCGCACCGGCATCATTTTTAAAGAAATATGGACCGATGATTCCACCGGCCCACAAACCACACCAAAACGTTGTTTTTTCTGGATGAAGTAGCAGTTCTTGAATCTCTTCAGGTTGCTCTTCGTCCCAAATGCGGCAATTTTGTTTGTTTACATACCCATTGAGCCAGAAATGTGCCTCATCGCTGAACAAAATTTGCCTCGAAAACGTCGGATCTTCTTGGAACTTTTCAAGTGCCCATAGAGTGAAGCGATGTCACTTGGGAAGGCGTAAGTCTTTCTATTATGAAATGCCAAACAATACTAAACAAAAATAACATGACAGCATGACACAACTCACACGTGATCTGTAAAAAAGGCTTTTGAAAAAAGTATCTTCTACTGGAATCACCCTATATATACCTATATCGAAAAAGCTGGACCGAAATAAAATCATTAGGGCCCTATTGGGCATCAACGAATTGGTTGAATTGTGATTTATTTATTGCCAATGTCAACTTTACCTCCTTGACAGAACCTTTTATAATATAAATATAGGAGTAAAGGTTTTTTTTAATTTTTTGGGTACAATGTAATAATATTAATTACGTATCTAAAGTAAATATTATGAATATGTATTTCTAAAAAATATTAAAAGTGTCTGATATAAGTAGTATACTTGAGAGCCCGATTATGGAACTATGTATAATAATAATTACTATTTGCTTATTTTTAGTTTTAAGAACATGAATTTTTTTTTTCTCTGTAAATAAACACTTAAAAAAAATTTATTGCCAATGATTTTATTTCGGTCCAGCTTTTTCGTATGCTTTTTACTTCAGACTCTGTTTGCCTCCTCCATGTATGTAACGGCCTTCCGCTTCTTCTGCTCCTCTGCGGATTCCAATTAATTGCATTTTTGGTGATGTCATCGTGTGGCCTGCGCAGAGTATGGCCGATCCAGTTCCATTTGCGCTTACGTATTTCGATGTAAGCTAGCTGGTGTTTAGGACCAGAGTCCAATATTGGAGATAGTTTCCGGTCAAAAAATTTTCATAATTCTTCGTAGACATTGATTTACGAACACGTGGAGGGACTGCAGATCACGTGGCGCAGCATTTCTGAAATATAATTTTCTTTAATTCCAATATATATTTTGTTTATAATACCACATCTTACATTAAACGGTTTTTTGCTATATCTAACAGTGTAATTAGTTTTATTTTGTGATATGAAGGTCATGATAAATCTCATTAACTATTAAAAAAAAGTAGTGGTTATGCTTATTTGGGCAAATATTTAATAAGTGGGTCCGTAGCTTTATTGCTAGGAACACAACTGGGGCGAACGACGAATTTTTGGCCGCGAATATTCGTCGCCAAAAATAAAAGACGTTTGTGTATATGAAAATGCACACAATCAGGGCGCCGGATAAAATTCGCCAGACGCGGCGAACTTTAAACAGATTTAGGCCCTAATCATGTACCACGCAGCGCAACGCCACAGAACTAACGCAACGCCAAAGAATAACATTGAAAGCACAAACAATGTCATAAATATTTTGTAATTTTGTTGTTGCTTTCTACAGAATTGCGTTTTAAAATTTCAAACGCTCCATTGCTTGTGTCGTTGAAAATTTTAAAACAGTACATGAATTTCTGTTGAAAGCAACAACAAAATTACAAAATATTTATGACATTGTTTGTGCTTTGAATGTTATTCTTTGGCGCTGCGCTGCGTTGTACAGGGATTAGGGCCTTAATTATATTTCATACGCCGGCGAACGCCGAACAAGTCAGTACTAGGTGACCATGTTTGGTTTTAGTTTAATAATTCACTTTAATAATTGTTTTTTTTTTATTGTATAACACATAAAATAAGTATACAAAGTATTTTGCTATAAAAATAGTTTTTAGTTGTGTTTTTGATTATGTTTTTATTTTTAAGCATTATTTTTTTTAATATGGTCACACTATTTCTCTCTCTTTGCAAAAACAGTGATCAACTTTCTCAATTATAAAAGCTGCCAGCTATTCGTCGTTATTGTGCTTCATACGACGAATTTACTCAGCGAATTTTTAAGGAAAAATTCGTGGTGTTGGGCGAAATTCGTCGTTCGTCCCAGTTGTCTTCATAGCATATGATGTGCAAAACCACCATAAATTTGTACTTTTTTTTAATACAAGTTGTGGAGATTTGTCTCATCGAAATCGTGTTTTCAGGAGGGAGAAGGAATTACGAATTAAATAAAACTAAACTTAATTATCTATTAACACTCAAATCGTATCATAATTAAAATATTTATAGCCCCAAAGAAATCGCTACTTTCCTTTTTTTTTATAGGAAATGCAGGATTTGTTCCTAAAGTAATAGAAATACAAGGGTTTTTCATAGTTTACAGAAATGAAGAGTTTGTGTATGACCTTCCCAGAAGTCATAAATAATCTCAACGTAAGAATGGTGGGCAAAGCCCACAGGATATGCTGCGTTCGTTTAAACACAATGTAAACGAAACCAATAAAAACGATTACAAAGCAGAAAAACGTGGTGTAATACATATATATTCATTAATTTATTGGCAAATTAGTTAAGTTAAAAACATTTTATTTATGACCCCGATGTTTATTTTTTTTTTCATTTTCCTTTCTTTTTATACAGGGGTTAACATGAGACTGTTATTGCAAACATGTCTGTTAGGATAAATTAATGAAAATTGTTTGCTATTTTCAAAGTATTTTATAAAAAAAAGTAAATATTGTGGGATAAAATAAAAGAAAAAAAAAACAGTTTCATTTTTTATGTCTTGAAGGTTTAAAGAATAATTCGAAATTGTAACAATGTGTTGTTTTTTTTTTTTTGTTTTGTGTGGGCGTTATTGTACAAATGTCACCAGCAAATTGAGCAGAAATAAAAAAAGAGTGGATTGAAAGATCTGAAAATCTGAAAATCAGAGTCGCAAGTAAATAGCTGGCTGTAAGAGTAGAAATGTAAAAGATGTTAGATGGCATCAATTATAACACTTAAATGTCAGTGTTATTGTATGTTTGTTTATTCTACTCGTACAGACCATCAGACTGAAATGATGTTGACTTTAAGGAATTATTAGAGGCATTGTTCTCCGCTTCATAGAACAAATGCTGATGATGATTTTGCTATTTTTTTCATTATTACTTTTTTTCTTATTCGAACATTCATTGTAAAATGCTGATTCGTAGAGATTTGCTCTTGTTTTTTTTTTTTGCAATTTCTTTGATATATTCTCCAATTGTTGTTTTATTATGTTGCCTTCCTGTTTCCCCTCCCGCCATTACTTCTCAACCAAAGTCATTCCTCTTGGTAATGGATGTTTGTTATTTAATGCTCAATCAGCAAGTTTTACAGCAGCACAGCGACACAAAAACTGCTTGTTAAGTGACAAATTTGACATTAACAGAGTTAATAATTCAACAACTAAGGATTTCCAAATGAAACGAACAATTTTTTGATTTATGCTCGTATTAACTAGATAATCTTTTAGAATTCGTTTTGGGGGAGAAACTCTATTATTATTGTAGCAAATCTTGCAAGCTTTATACAATTAAAATAATTTAGAAACATTATTATTTTTTTTTTTTTTTTGTTAAGCAGGCAAGAATGTGTTTTGCTACTTGTACAAGGATTTGTTAAAATTAGGGATACCCTCTACCAAATAACGGATACCAAAAGTGAAGACTTTTTTTCTTCTCTTAATTTTTAAGCAACCAATTCTTTAATGGGAGATTTCCTTTCATCAAATCCTAATTCCTGGACTGCAGTCAACTAAGGCGAAAGCAAAAGTATTTCAGAGCAAAACTTTTTCAAAAGTGTGAACGTCTTACAGCCTTACCTAAACAAGAGCGGAAGGCGGAACGTTTTCTTCCTCGTACCTTTTACGCTGATATGCCATACCTAAAGAAGAGCGTCAGCGTTGTGTCACAAACAGTAGTGTCAACTTTCGTGCTTGCTAAAACCCTCATAAGAGAATTTCGGAATTAAAACCGCTAGTTTGACCTAAAAATAGCTAATTTGCCATTTTGTATTATCAAACAATAAAAACAGGGTTGTCTAAAGAACATATATAGCAACCCTGCTTATTTTAACGCGCTGTCAAAATCGGATTTTCTAATTGCAAAACGCTTCCGCTGCGTTGCCGTCTCGTTGTTTTGGTATGCTACATAATAAGCCCCTGCACGAATGCACTTGTTTCTTGTACACAGTTGTTAACACCAAATTATTGTTGTGTCAACTACTGTAATTTTTTTTTTAAATCAGCTCGAATGATCCATTATGAAAAACCAAATCAATGTTAAAACAGTAGTTAGTTTCAAACAAAGCAGTGTAAAGCAGTAGTTGGATTCAAATAAACCAACTCAATCCATAATTTGATTTGAACGAAAAAACAATACACAACAATTGTGTGTCTTTAATACAGTTATGTACGGTAAACTTTTCAATTCACAGTGTGTGATCTTGATGTTTATTGCCGATTGTTTCTCAGATTTTAATCGTTGTATGTATTATTTTTATATTAATTTTGCAACTAATAGAATTACCTTTTAATTTTTTTTTTTACTTTTAATTAAATATTTGATAATATGTTTTTGTAATAATAAAATAATTTAAAATAAAAACTTAAATATTCTATAAAAATATTTTTCATCTTTAATTGTTTTTTGCTTCATACAAATCTAGCTAGTCATACCTAATAATTGAAAAAAAACAAGATAATTCATACTTATCACCTATTTTGCTACAGTTCTTTAGTGTGATTCGTGTAATTTGTTTTGCTTTGTTGCTGTTGAGTGTAAATTCCGTACTCTTTACACTTCGTATTTGGTCGTTTATAACACACTAATTACAATTAATTTGCAATTGTGTGTTTTTATTTATTTTTTGTTATACCTATGTGTTTTGCAAAACATAGCATTTGATTCGTTAGCAAAGAGTGAGCGACAATCAGTATTTAAAAAACAAACGAATGTCTTGAAACGGCTTTTAAATGCATTTGTGCAGAGGTTTACTATATACAAATTGTATGAGCATAAGGATTTTTGACAGCTAGAAAACGCGTTCCGATCTTGTTTAGGTATGGCGGTAAATCTCACAGTGTTCCCATATTTAATATATCAACGCCCGCATGCACATACACTGGTATTTCAGCATTAGTGAGATTAAGGCCCTAATCATGCAAAACGCAACGCAACGCTAAAGAATTACATTAAAAGCACAAACAATGTCATAAATATTATGTAATTTTGTTGTTGCTTTCTACAGAAATTCATGTACCGTTTTAAAATTTTCAACGCCACAAGCTAGGCAGCGTTTGAAATTTTAAAACGCAATGTGAATTTCTGTAGGAAGCAACAACAAAATTGCAAAATGTTTTTGACATTGTTTGTGCTTTCAATATAATTCGTTGGCGTTGCGCTGCGTTTTATATGATTAGGGCCTAATTTTATATTTATTTATACTACAATATTGACTATTAAGGCATGTCAAAAATTCATATAAATTCAAAATGATTACCAGTGTTAAAACAATATTTTATCAAATCGTCAACTCATTATTGGTTTGCCCTAACGACCATTGAAACAAAATTCAGTTAGGCATGGGGTATAAATATTTTGAATACCCCCTTTCTGAATCCATAATCTGTTACACGAGTTTTTTTATGGTTTCTGAGATATTAAGCATTTTAATTTTTCTCCATATCAACTAGTTGATATTATCAACTATTTCAAAGGGAGAGCTGGTCAGGGCAGGGCAGATTGTATAGGGGATTTGCTATTTTCACTGATGGCTCGAAGATGAAGGGCACGGGTGCGGGGGTCTACATTGAGGATCTGGACATCAGAAGGTCATATAGACTTCCCGACGACTGCAGTGTATTTCAGGCGGAGGTTCTGGGGGTTCTCAGGGCCGTGGAATTGGTAGGAGCTAACATTGCCAAGGGCTCGGAGGTCACTATATATGTGGACAGCCAGGCGGCTCTTAGGGCCTTGATGGGCTGTTATGTGAACTCCAGGCTAGTGGACGATTGTAGGAGGGCTCTAGGAGTAATCTTAGGGAATTATGTTGTGAGGCTCTGCTGGGTACCGGGTCACTGCAACATCACCGGCAATGAGATAGCTGATGAGTTGGCAAGACTGGGCTCGGAAATGGAAGATCCTGACAGTTTGCAAGTGGTCAGGCCTCCAATGGGCTTCTACTTTGGGAGAGTTAGGGAATGGATTCTGAACAGGACTAATCGGGCTTGGCAGGGCCGAACGGACTGTCGAGTATCGCGCACGCTGTGGCCGATGCTTAGTAGGTCAAATTCGGACGCGCTGCTGGGTAAGAGTAGGGCCTGCGTCAGGACCATGATAGGTGTTATCACGGGCCACTGTATGATAGGTAGATGGCGGTGAGAATGGGGTCTGGCTTATCGGATATATGTAGGCTGTGTGAGGACCCAGAGGAGCTGGAGACAGTTGAGCACTTTCTGTGCCACTGTCCCAGGCTACAGAACAGCAGGCTGAGGTGGCTAGGTAGCAGATTCCTGCACGAATTGGGAGATGTCTCGGGCTGCGGGCTCGAGAATCTGACGGGATTCGTAATGGGAATGACCTGGCTGCGCGGCAGGAGGCTGGGAAACATGTAGGGCAGTTTTTCCTGTTTGGTAGGGTTGTGTTTTGCTTGTTCTGTCCGATTTCTTATCTTCCACTATCTTCCTTCCCTGTGCTTTCACCATTTACTTCTCCTACTCTGTCACACTAGATATCTTTCTCTTCTTTTTTTTCCTTTGTTTCACTAAATAAAGGCATCACAATGGACCATATTGGTCTCTGGGTGAGGGTGTGAAGTTTGCTTCACACCAGCCTTTCTAACCTAACCTAACTATTTCAAAGTTTATAAAGAATTGTTTCGCTCTACACTCCACTATTTGGCAAATGCTGCAAATTCCTAATACTAATAACCCCACATTTGAATACCCCTATTATAAACGAATAGTATCCACAATCATTTTAAGAATTCTTATGCATTTTCACACCAATTTTTCAACACAACGACCTTTCATGTTTATTTTCTGGCACATGGTATATCTGTGTTTGTGTGCCTCTCGTTTTGTGTTTAATTTTTTTCTTTTGCCCAGAAAAAAATTCAAATTAAAAGCAAAAAAAAAAAACTGAAATAATCGGAAGAGGAAAAAACAGAAACAAATATCAGTGCCACAAAAAGTGGTAAGTAACAATAAGCCAAGAAGGAGAAAATTGTAAAAACCTCATTCCTTTCCTTAAAAAAAGGACGTAATGAAATTTGCTTATACCGACGACAACCACCGAAGTAAATGGGAGCCATAGTATAGATTAAGGGGTAGTAACTGTGAGGTGGTGAGGTAGGTGGAATTTTATATGATGTGTTTTAGTATTACGTTTGCCCAATTTAAATGCGCGTTCACATATATCATTTCGGTTGACAGGACAATTCTCTTATCTGCAAAAATCCAACAACACCAGCTACAGCAGCTCTAGCCAAAGCTTCCATACTTATACACATGTACTCGTACATAAGCAAGCCATTCAGCCAGCCAGGCAAATTTTGTACTCCACACATACAGACGCGTATAAATGTTTCATTTTTTAACTTTTTTTTTATTTATTTATTTCAGCATGCAAAAGCTTCAACATTTCGTTTGTATGCACATCAAGCCTCAACACAACACATTTTGGTATGAATATTTTACATCAAACCAAAAAAAAAAAAAATGAGAAATTTTCTCAACATTTTTTTCAAAGTTTGTTTAATACTTTTTAACCGATTTTTCCATATCCCGTTTTTTTCTTTTCAATGTGTTTTCTTTTGTTTTTTTTTTTCTTTATTTGTCAAATATGAAAAGTGGCAAGTGTTATTTGAGTATGAATCCTTCGTGTTATTTACGCAATTCACACATAATTTTTTTTTTTTTATTTTATTCTTTTATTTCATTCATTTAATCTTTTAGGGATTTTTCAAGTGTTTCTTCTGTATGAGTGAAGAGTATTTCATATGTATGCATGTATAAGTAGATGTAGCGGAAGTAAATTTATAAATATTATCACATGTTTTCAATAATAAAAAAAAAATACATATTATGTACGCTTTTTCAAAGGGATTTGAATGAAAATGTGTGTGTTTGTTTTATCATTTGAAATGACAAATTGATACAAGAAATCTTGGGCAAAACATGCTGATGACAAATTTTTTTTTATGCAAAACTGTAAAACTGAAATTTCGGTTTTAAATTGCAGTGAATAATGAATTTGCTAGAACCAATTCTTTTTTTTTTTTTTGTATTATCATCAATAATACTAAACTGAAAATATTCTATGCAATTAACAAATGTTTGTTATAAAATATGGACAAATTTCTCTCTATCATTTTAAATATGAACTAAAATCATAGCCATTCCATTAAAAAACAATTATACTAGTAATAAAATAAAAATGGGTGATTCAAGAAGAGATACTTTTTTCAATAGCCTTTTTTGACAGATCACGTGTGAGTCGTGTCATGCTGTCATGTAATTTTTGTTTAGTATTTTTTGGCATTTTATAATGGAAAGACGTACGCCTGAACAACGTTTACACGTTCTGTGAGGAATGTGTTTCTTGCACTTCGCTCAACTGATGGTCAACATAATCGGCCTACTGAGCGTACTATTCGCAACACTATCACCCATTTTGAGACCCAGCCAGAGTTGCCATTTGTCAAGTTTTCCCTTCTTTGCAAGTTTTTTGAGATGCAAAAAAGTTTTTAATTTATATAAAGTTTTTTCAAGTTTTTTATAAATAAATAATTAAAAATGTCCAGTATATTGCATGAAAATATTAAGTGTTATTTGTATGCAATTAAACGATCTTACTATATATTTTCTCTGACCTTTATGATTGCAACAGTGTTCAATTGTGTTGACTCCTTCCTACCTAAAAGATCCCAACTATATTTTTTAGGTGGTGAAGTATTTTTAACACCAGATTCATATAAGTTATCTGAAGGTGATAAAATGGACTTTAGAGTTTATCTTTTAAAGTTTTATGTTGAACTTTGTAAAGTTCGTGTAAATAATGACTTTCTAATACACGTTAAAGTCTTAGCCACTTTTATATTTTTATTTAGTATTTCCTTTTATTTTTATTTGCTTAAAGAAAAAAATTTATTTTTATTTACTTTTTTCTATATTTTTAAACAAAATTTATTCCAAATTAATGGTTGTGTATTTTTTATTTAACATTATTTTTTAATTTTTAAACAAAACGAATTCCATATAAATTTTTGTGTTTCTTTAAAAATCTTGCCTTTTTTGTAAAAACAAGTTTTTTTCTTGAAAAAAAGATTTTTTTCAGTTATAAGAAGTTTTTCAAAAAATATATATGGCAACGCTGGACCCAGCATTCATTATTGAATAATATTCGACCGAAAGGACCACGTCCAGCACGCTGTGAAGAAAATATAGCGGCCGTAGCTGAGAGTGTACACGAAGACCGTGTAGAGTTGATTCGGCGCCGTTCGCAGCAACTCGGACTGACGTATGGAACGACTTGGCGCATTTTACGTCGAGATCTTAAATTGAAAGCGTACAAAATTCAGCTTGTGCAACAACTGAAGCCACTCGACCTTCCCAAGCGACATCGCTTCGCTCTATGGGCTCTTGAAAAGTTCCAAGAAGATCCGACGTTATCGAAGCAAATTTTGTTCAGCGATGAGGCCCATTTCTGGCTCATTGGGTATGTAAACAAACAAAATTGCCGCATTTGGGAAGAAGAGCAACCTGAAGAGATTCAAGAACTGCCACTTCATCCAGAAAAAACAACGGTTTGGTGTGGTTTGTGGGCCGGTGGAATCATCGATCCATATTTCTTAAAAATAATGCCGGTGCGAACGTAACCGTCAATGGCGACCGTTATCGTGCCATGATAACCGACTATTTGATGCCTGAAATTAAAGCTCATGATCTCGGCAACATTTTGTTTCAGCAAGACTTCCCACACATGGCATCAATCAATGGATTTATTGAGAGAACACTTCGGTGATCACATAATTTCACGTTTTGGGTGATATCACATCGATAGACTTTTTCCTGTGGGGATATGTAAAGTCTAAAGTTTATGCGGACAAACCCGCTTCGATTCAGGCCTTGGAGGAAAACATCACGCGTTTCATTCGCCAGTTACCAGTCGAAATGCTCGAACGAGTCATCGAAAATTGGACTCAACGGATGGACCATCTGCGACGTAGCAACGGCCAACATTTGATAGACATAATTTTAAAAAAATAAATTCCAAAGAATGTTCTTTCAAATGATAATAAACATTCCCTATTAAATTTGAATTTTCTGTGTTTTTTCCTTAAAAAATTAGGGAACCTCGAAATTGTTCACGCCTTATTGTCCTTGAAAGAAGAAACAAAATAGTGGATGTTAATAAAATGTTTTGTTCTGTGCAGTTATTTTAGACTCTTTAACCACTAGATTAGTTTGCTTGAAAATTTCCAAATTGCCAAAACAAGGAATATCGTTATTGATTATTTTCAATAATTGTTACTAGTAACTGTTCGCGTACTTGGAAAACTAGCAACGAGAAAGTGAAAAAAAGGCATACAAATTTGACAGACAAAAATTTTTTTGAAAATCCCTGATAGTAAACTTTTTACTAGCAAGAATTATTCAACCACCTGTTTTATGTTTTTGTTAACAAAACAAAAATTATTTTTATAATTATCAAAAAAGTTGTTTTTGGGAATACAGAATTGTTCATTAAAAGATTTTGTTTGTTGTACTTAATTCCCTATTTTAATAATTGATAAAAATACTGAAGTTTATTGTTGGAGAATAAGCTGTTCCTATGCGCATTTCTCTGGTTGCTTAGGCCAGATCATCAGGAAACATTCCCCTAAATAATTTTCGATAAGCGAAAGCAAACAAGACTACAGAGGGAATGCGAATTACCTACATACACTTAAAAAGTCTTATTTGCAACGATATCAAAGCTTAAACAAAATACCAACAATAAATTGTTGTTAATTTAAAAAATTTTGTACTTTAGGTTAAAGTTTTTTTTATAGCTGAATATTTTTTTCAACATTTAATTTTAACAAATATTTTATAGATACATATATACTCGAGTTTAATAGTTAATTGAAATCCCTTTTAATATCGACATCAAAACAGTTTCATTATTAAATTTTAAGTAATCTTTAGAAAAAAGAATTCCTTGCAAGGATTCATTTTTCAGGGAACATCGAAATTTAATTTTATTAAGGTTGACTTGGCTAAAAATTCTTTCCACATTTGCGGAAGAATGTGGAAGGACCATAATTTGTTGTACAAACTTTGACAGCACTGGAAATGCATCTGTAGAATTCGCACGTTTTAAGTCTGACATTTTTTGCCAAAAAGTTTGCAAATTTACTTTCATTCCTTTTAATTCTTCTAACAAGTTTTAACTCGCTAAATTCAGAGTCTAAAGTTTGTTTTTCTTTTTCAGAAATAAAGATAGGGAACTGTTTCAGTATTTCCATTAAAAATATATTTTCCTTTTTCATAATTTTGTTAGGGTTATCATATTTAAAGATTTATAAGATTTTTGTTCAAAATCAAAACGTTTTAATATTTGATTTGCAAGTTCTATATAAAAATAAAAAAACAGTTATTAACAATTTTGTTAATTTCACTTTTTTTGACATTTGATTTTTTTTTTTATTATTATTCCTACGCTAATCCCGCGAAGCTCTTCGCTTGTCTGCAGGAGACTAGAGTCTCTGGCGGGAATCGAACCCGCAACCTACTCACTACCAGCTAGCCTACCGGGGCACCCCGTAATTCATAGCAACTCAATAGCCGATAAGCCCAAATACTAATCATAAAAGTTCAAAAATTCTTTGTGTTCATAAATTCCGTTAAGAAAATATAATTCTTTAATTGTTTTTTTTTTTTTAAATTAGTTAATACAGTTTAAAAAAGACTTCCGATTTGGTTGTATAGGTTATAACAAGTGCTCCAAAGTTGCCCAAAATTAATATATTATACGCTAACAAGCAAAGTTACCGTGGTTTAAAAGTTTATCAAAAAAAGCGGCATTTTTGGAGCAAAAATCGGCAAATCGGCAATTTGCTAATTTTAAGGCAAAAAATCGGCAAAATGCCGATAAATCGGCAAATATGGCAGGCCTGTCAATATGCCTTACTTGCTAGTTTTTGCTGGTAAAGTGTTCATTTACTTTTTTTATTTATTTAAGTAATTGGGAGAAAAATTTTGTAAATTTTAAATTTGCTCTCTCGCTGCAAGTTTCTGCTAGTCAAGTAAAGAAACACACCTTATGTTTATTTGTTTGTTTGTTTGCCGCCTAAACTGCTAAACCGATCTATATAAAAATTTAACAGTATATTACTGATAGTCTGGAAGGATCTTTAGGCCATAAATTATTTTGAAATTTTGCGTGGGCGTGGCACCTCCCATACAATGACAACATAAATTTCTGTATATCTAGAGATAGGAAAGGCCTTATGTTTCAAAATTGTGTACAAGCATTTTGGTTATCAATCCACAACGTCCGTCAAAATATGGGCATGATTGGAGAAGTGGGCGTGGCACAAAATAGATTTATTTAACTCTAAAGAACGGTAAGAGAAAAATTGTGCAAATTTGGTACACATATCTGGGTTATCAATACACAAACTTTTTAAAAAAATGGACAGCAATTGAGAAGTGCGCATGGTACCTCCCATTGAAAGACATTATAGATTTCTGTATATCTAGAAACCGGTTAGAGCGCAACTTTGCAAGTTAGGTAAACACATCTAAGTTATCAATACACAACATCCGACAAAGGTTGGGCGGGATTGGAAAAGCGGGTGTGTCACCTCCAATACAAAGAGATTGTAGAAATATTTTTATATGGTGAACGACAAGAGCCAATGTTTCCAAATTCGGTACAACCAACTGGGTATGAAATACACAACGTCTGACAAAATGTTTGCGGGATTGGAGAAGTAGGCTTGGCATAAAATAGATTTATTTATATCTAGAGAACGGTAAGATAAAAGTTGTCCAAATTTGGTAAACATGGCTGGGTTATCGGCACGCAACATCTGTCAAAAAAAGGTGGGAGTGGATAAGTGAGCGGAACCACAAATGCAAAAGAGATTTATGTACAGTTGTCAAAGTTGGTACAAATAGCTTGGTGCTCACAAAGAAAAAAATATTGCCCCAATTAAGGCATTAATCAATAATAAAATCAGTATTAATTAAAAATTTAATCAAGTGAATTAAAAGCTTAATCAAATGAATAGACTTGATTAAACGCTTAATTCAGTTGATAAAATTATTAATTAAAGTTGATTGTATT
The DNA here is from genome assembly GCA_943735925.1 of Pollenia amentaria. NCBI lineage: Eukaryota > Metazoa > Arthropoda > Insecta > Diptera > Polleniidae > Pollenia > Pollenia amentaria. The sequence goes on from OX031006.1 coordinate 257,114,584, forward strand.
TTTGATTAATTTTAATGGGGGCAATTTTTTTGTCTGTGCAATACATAAAGTGGGCGCGATTAGATAAGTGGCACAAAATAGAATCCCGTATATTTGAAGAACGGTAAATGGAAAATTGTATAAATTTGTGACAATTAGAATGGCTATCAATATAGAGACAGCATCTGTAAGTAATGTGTGGGATTGGGAAGTGGGCGTGGATCAAACTAGATTTCTATATATCTAGAGGTCGGTCACAGCTACAATTTACAAATTTGGAAAAAATATGGTATATTTTTCTGTAAAAGACCCACTGCCTTATTGTAGGCAAAGACGAGATAACCAGGCAACTGGTGAATGGTAACAGTTAGAGTTTTCCAACTTCTAACAAATATTTTCAATAGCAATAAACGATATCTGCATTGAAAAAATTACATATTTTATTTTAATGAGGGTAGCGAAGCGCACTGGGTCAAGCTAGTTTTCTTATAAAAATTAATAAAATTGATAAAAGTAAAATAAACATTTTTAACAATTTTAACGCATTTAATTTAAATCATAACTTTTAGAAATGTTAAAAATCGGTATAAACGATGATGATGAAATATCTTTCAAAATAAAGAGACAGTATTCATTCCAATATTAAATTTAAAAATACATCAGCAGAAACAACACTGTTTCTTTCTGGTCGAAAGACTTTCAATATAAAGACGCAGGCGGCAACAAAAAACGCTTAGAACCTCCATAATTTACTATAAAGTTGCTCCCTCTTCAATGGTCGAATGCTAAAGTAGAAAGGGTATTTAGCCAAGCAAACATCGTTAAAAGTAATTTAAGAAATAGGTTACATTGACCAACCGTTAATTCGATTTTATCAATTATGTTCACAAGGCATATTAAATTTTAATTCTCAATCACAAAGATATTTCGATATTTCAGCAGTAAAGTAATTTTCTAAATTTCCTGCAAAAAATCCAGTATCTATAAATTTTATTTTTGTTTTTTAAAAACTATGCCGAAATTTCTTAAACGTCTTTTCTTAACATCCTTTAAAAACAACGAGTTCATTTTATATGTCATAACTCATAACAAAAACCAAATGTCCTAATTATCTCGAAAATGTATTTTTGAATTGTTATCCACAATGTCAAAAATGACGACTTTGTTCTACAACAAACTTAATGTACGAATTTATTGCCAACATTGTAACACAGAAAGTCATAAAATGATCCAAAATAAAAAAATGCAAGCCAATCAAACAACAATATACAAATACACACACTCAACTTACCCGAAATTATCAAAACTCTCAAACAGCTAAAAATAAAAATAAAACAAAGCAGAACACATTACGAAAAACGCATAAAAAATTTTGACGTATTGGCTTAAAACCAATAAATCTCAGCGATAATTGCAATGAAACAAAAATTGCTAAAACAACAACAGCAAACTGACATAGACAATGTCAGAGTATAAAATAACATTTTACTAATATTAGAAACAACGACGATTTCATTTGTAGTTGTATATTTTTGTTTTTCCAAAAAAAAAAAAAGTTGTTTTGTTTGAGATAAACATGGTCTAAAACATGTTGTTAAAACAGCCCACCCGCAATTTTGAACAATTCCTTTATTGCAATACCCTCAGTATAAGAGTTGTTCACATATGGACGAGATGAGACGAGATGATTAGGGAGACATTTTAACAAAATGCAAATGGTAAGAGAAATGAGGGGGCCTTTCAGAAAGCCGAGCGGCCAAGAATGGAAAGAGGGACACAATTTGAATCGTTTGAATGTGTATGTATTGTAACATGTTTTAATGTGAGTGTTGCCAATAAATTGCAAATCAAAGTCAAATTTTTGGCACATGCAGACATATTAGCGTCCTACCCACCAACTGTGATATGATATGTTTTCTGTTATTATTGGGAACTGTATGTATGTCGATGTGTTATACTACTTGTATTTTGAATTGCTTTGAAAATTTTCTAAGTTTAATCGGAAAATGAAAACAACAGCAAAAACACCAAGTATGTACAACAAAAACTATTGCACGCACCCATACATACATATGTATATTTTTATAAACATATGAACATTCAGATACACTAACAAATAGAGTTGTATCAAATACATCCAGAAGGCGTTACAGTTTATCGTCAGTAAATAGGAAGGTATACAAGATACTTGTGTATTGGTTAAGGAAATAAGTAATATCCTGTAGTGAAAGTTCGAAAATAACCTATTTTTATCGAACATTTAATTGACCTGGAATGCATAAAATGAATTTCCAACAATCTTTCGTACGATATCTCAGTATCCGTTCATATAAACTGGGTACTTCTATGGATGTGATTCAAGAAATACCCATCCCAAATTGCATTACGTTCTTTCTCTCTGTTAAGAATAGGGTTCCTTGTAAAACGGTGACGTCTAGCAGTATATATTTTCAAGGTTAAAGGCTACCACTGGGTCGCTGTAAATGAATCAGGTTAACTTAAGAAAGCTGGGTCAGGTTACCTTAGATTTGTCCTACATTGATAGAAAATGCGTCATAACTCTGATGTATTTTGACATCACTAATATGACAAGTGTCTTCGTTTTTGACCCCATGACACTTTTAATCTTTGTGATGTCAGCCTAAACATCATTTGGCCAAATTGGCATAAGGGCTGCAATAGCCGAGTGAGTAAGACGGCAAACCCCACTGAAGAGATCGTGTGGTTACAATCGAAACTAGTCTGGGCAACCTGTCCGTGAACGCCTGGGTTTTAAATCTCAGCGCAGTCAAGAATGAAAATGAAATCAATAAAAATTTTAATTAATTTCATGTTGTTAAATTCCTGTCTTCATAAAAATTATTTAATGAAAATTAAAATATCTCAATTTGGATTAAAAACCAATAACAGTTCAATAAAATAACCACAATACTAATTAGGGTCAAAAATTTAAATTATGTCATCCATGGGATGCCACCTTGTCATCACAGAAATAACGAATCGGAGTCAGTTTAATAAAACATTTCGGGTACGTTCGTAAATACAAAAAAAACTGCAGCAGTGATGCAACATTTTGTTGCTGATGCGTGATCACCAATTGCAGTTGTGATGCTGATGCTTTTTTACTGCATAACAGCTGTGCAAAGTTTGAATTTTTGAACACGAGCTAAATTCCAAAAGTTTCATAAACGAACTAAAAATAATAATAAAAATGTTGGCAAGAGTAGTGATGACAAATTTTATTGAATTAATTGAAACAAATGGTGACAAGAAAAAGCATCAAAAAAGAAAATTAAAACGATTTACTTTTATAGCAAAATTTATTGCATCAGAAAAATAACTGATGCAATAATTGCAAAAATTTGCTGCAGAGTTGCCGCGTCACTGCATAAAAAAACTTTTGACCTATGAGCGTGATGCCAAGTTTCTTACATGTGATGCTTCTAGGAACATTAAACTTTACTGATGCGCAAGTGATGCGCAACAACTGCATTTACGAACGTACTCGTCATCAGTACGATGACTCAATAATAATATTATCGTAGAAAGTACTCATTGGACTCAATTTAATGACAAACTGTCATTAAATTGTGTCTTTGAGATTGACTTAAGTCAAAGTGAGAGAATATTATTAATTACTTACCCGTTTGTTTCACTTTTGTTGTATTCCCGTCCTGTGTTTACAGCAGAACTTTCCATTATTAAACAACAGCAACATGATCGATATGGTTTTCGTAATCATTCTACTTTGAAAATTTGATGTATTTAACAAAATAATTCAAAAAAATAGAATGTGGGCATTTTTTCTACTAATTATACTTTTTAAAGATGAAAATAATGTTAATAATACACAAAAAGTGGCATAGAATTGATGTCACTGTAGTCATAGCATTGATGACGTATAAAATATGAAAAAAATTTATGATGACGTTCGTCAATGGATTGATGTCACTTTTTGCCTCGTAAACTTTGACAAAGAATGTCATACATAAAGTCATCTCACAGAAGAAATTATGGCCATTTTTTTTTTTTTTTTTTTTTTTAATTAAACCATTCATTAAAAATAAGGTCAGTTTAAATTAAAAATTCAATCGGGTGTATTAAACGTTTACTTATATCAACAACATTACTGCCGTAAATGATGTTAATAAACAAAATATTTAATTGATACTACTCGTATTAATTTGTTAACTGGTGCCAATTTAATTAATTTTTTAACTAATATTTTAATTGAAATCAATTTTTATTTTTTCTGTGCTGTCTTGCAAATGAATATGCATATAAGTTGTAGGTGGGTAAAGAAAAAACAAAAACAAACTGCTTTTATTGTTTTCGCAAGAAATCAAAATAAATACAATTTGTCAGTTCAGTTTTTTCTGATCAGTTTTTTATGATCTGGCCTAAGCAACCAGTGAAATGCGCATAGGAACAGATTATCCTCCAAAAATAAATTTCAGAATTTTTTTTTTCAATTATTAAAAAAAGGGAATTAAGCACAACAAACAAAATATTTTTAACTTTTAATTTCACAAATGTTCTTTAAATTTATAAAATGATCGCTTATCAATTTTGTTGTAAAAAACTACTTTTAAGAATCAAACATTTGCGTTTCTATAATTAAATTTTGTTAAGAACTGTTTTGCCATACATTTTTTTGTCGTAAAGAGTTGGCAACACTTCTTCTAATAACGTTAAAGCGAAAGAAAGAGGTAGAAAATACGCTAAAATTCTAAGGAAATTATGTACTGCAAGATAGATCGAATATGTGACTTTTTAACTTGTAACTTGGCACTTAAAATTGTTTAATAGAACGAGGTACAACAGAGAAGCAAAACTTAGTTCCGGGGGCTAATTCTGGCCTTTGGATCGAATACTTTTTCGATTCGAAAGCAATTTTATTTCTAACCATTTCAACGGATAGTGAACGAATCGAAATTATTTTTTCAGTGGAAATAAATGCTTTACTCATAATATAATTTTGTTTCTCTGTAAGAAAAAATTCTAATTATCTCATACGATATCTATATATATAAAATTGTAACGTTACTGACTGACTGACTGACTGCCTCACTGACTAACTAACTGATTCATCATCGCACAGCCTAAACATCTGAAGCTTAAAACTTTAAATTTGGACCTACTACCCAGCAAAAACTTTGCATACAAAATAAGCAGAAAAATAATGAGAACTTGAGGAAAAGACTACTTATTTTTCTACTAGAAAAAGTACTTATTTTTGTTCGCGATGTCCCAAAAGTAATCCTTTATAATTTGGCCAATTATAACCCAAAAATAATACCTTTATTTTATACTTAAAAGTTTTTTTAAAAATATGTAGTTACCAAAAGAGACAAGAAATACGAACTTTCAAATTAACTTTCAAAAAGTTTAAAACACACTAATTAAAGTTGTTCTGAAATCTTATGGAATTTTTATTGAAAAAGTGTACACAATAATACATTTTTCGAAACGTAAGAAAATATTTAATAAAGAGTGCTTTTGCTCCACAAAATCATTAATAGCTCTAACACTATAATAAAAATTTGTGTATTAATATATGTTAATATACGAGCCTATCACAGAAATCAATTTCGATCGAAAGTTTTTTTAATTCCGAGAAAGCTTCTTCAGAAAACGAAAACCGATAAATTTTCTCCGAATTAAATCACTTAATTTTTCGATCGAAGAAAGTTTTTGTTTTGGTTTGCACAATATTGCCACATTTAACTTAAAAATAACAAAATTAAAATTTGTCGGAATTACGAAAATCGATTAAAACCATTCTGAACAATATCTGTGACAGGCCTGATTATTTTCTTCAAAAAAACATCGTTTACATTAGATCGATTTTTGGAACATATTTATCTACATATATATTTACATACATTTTATTAATTTTTTGATTTTCCATTTATTTGACATCGAAATTATTCTTCATATTTTATAATATTACCGTATATCTAACAAATATTAATGAAATATATTGCAAATTGATTCAAATAAGTCTTTAAAATCACAAAATAATAACTTATTTAAATCATTACAATAAAGATTTATTTTGTTATGTATAATTCTTACTTATTTAAGATATAATAAGAAAGTTATTATTTAATTTATAACTAATAATGCAAAAAATGGCGAATACAGCTGCAAAGTAATGAATTCAGGAAGTAATTAAAAGTAGCATTGTAAGTTAAGTTGTTGCTGGGTAAGACGGGATTTTTGGAAATTCAAATGTTTAGGTAACCTTATATCTCTAAAACTAAAAGAGATACAAAAAAAAATTAGTACTAACCGTTGTTCTTTTGAAAAATAAGCGGACATGTTTCTGGTACTTTTTGGAAATTCAGCCCTTTAACGGAGTAAACGGATAAAACCCGTATTTTGGTACTTTTTGTCACTCCATCTATCTTTTAAGCCCATCAACATAGAAATAAGGGTTATATCACATTTGAAACTTATCTAAAAAAATCCAAATATGCATTTGGTACTTTTTCGAAATTCGGACGTTTAAGGGGTAAAACCCGAAACTATTTTTGGTACTTTTTACAAAACATTTTTTTTATTCATTGACATACGTATACGTACGTATTTATTAAATTATGGGTTCCCACTACAATATTGAAATTTTATATGCTTCAATGGGGAGAAAAAAAAGAAACAAAAAGGGAAAATACGGGAAATTTAACTTCTTACTTTAGCTTTTTGGTTCTACAACTGGCAATTTTTGTAATTATCGTATTGGACCTAGAAACATAAACTTCAACATTTAATGTCCTGAGTGGATAAGAACCTATGAGGATACTTTTTGGTACTTTTTGCTCTTCAACTGATACTTTTTGAATTTCCGTTAGTATTAGACCTAGAAACATAAAATTAGACATGCAAAGACATTAGTGAATGATAATTTGTTAGAGGGATCTTGTTGGTACTTTTTCGTTCTTTAACTGGTACTTTTTTAATTTTCGTTAATATAAGACCTATTAACATAAAATTAAACACTTAACGCCCTGAGTGAATGAGAATTCGTTAGAAGTATCTTTTTGGTACTTTTTCGTTCTTTAACTGGTACTTTTTTTTAATTGTTGTTAATATTGGACCTATGAACATAAAATTAAACATACATGGTCCTGAGTGTATGAGAATCTGTAAAAGGGTTTTTGGTACTTTTTTGTTCTTTATCTGGTACTTTTTGAATTTTCGTTAGTATTGGACCTAGAAACATAAAATTCAACATTAAATGTCCTGAGTGGACAAGAATATATAAGAGGGAAATTTGTGATACTTTTTTGTTTTTTAACTGGTACTTTTTCAATTTCCGTTTAAATTGGACCTATAAACAGAATATTGAACTTCCAAGTTCCCAAGTGAATGAGAATCTGTAAGGGTGGTCTTTTGGTACTACTTCGTACTGTTAAAGCCTAGAAACATAAACTTTGGCGTAAAAATATGTCCAAGAAAGAAAAGGAGACGCTAACGAAATAGCGGGCTTAATGCTAGTAGAATATATTTGTCTGATGCTCGTCCAGTTTGGAACCCCTAAAAGAACAAGTTATTAACGTTTTGTTTTGCCACCGATATCAACCTCAAGCCAGTAATAAGTCATTCGAAGCGCCTTTCAAAATTAGTTTTTTATCTCTAAAAATTACTTTCTTAGAAATTATTTACCCCAAACTAATCTTTCTACACACATACATGTACAACTGCGGTACATTTTCTAGACATTCACTTGGGGGCATGAGGAGTGACTGACGTTTGTTTAATAACATCTCTCTTGCAAATGGACCTTTTGCTGTACAAATGTACTCGCAAAATTGTGTACGTATGTATGTTTATGTCATTAGTTATGTGTGATTGTATTGTAATGCAATATTTGCTTGTATGTTCATGAATTCCTTTTAAAACCCACCTACTACTTGTTTTTGTCATTTGATGTCTAAGTATTTTATGACATTTTTGGTTATTTTGCCACATGTTTCCAATATAAGGAATATTGCTTTGGTCTAAAATGTTTCGTACATGTTTTGCTGGTGTAAAAGCAAATTTTGTAGGTGGCCAAGGCACGTACAAATACACTTACAAACACACACACACACAGTAATGCCCAGCACTCAGTTTTGGCTGGAAAGAGGTCAACTGGCCAGTTTCGAAATGTTGTTACCACCACCCAGTAGTAAATGGCATCACATTATAAACGAGCATATCGACATGTTCTTGTGTTTGCTGGAAATTTCACAATTTGACATAAAATTAGTATGAGTATTCGTTTGCTGAAAGTAGGATGGATGTTGCAGATTCAATTGCTGCGGGGTTATGGTGTGAAGCTGTGTAATGTATTTGGCTTAGTTGTCATCTTAGTAGCAATATTATTAGTTTAGTGGTACTCGGTAAGGAAAGTGGATGTGGGTGACTCTGTAACATATAATTTGCTTAAACCTTTTGGGTACTTGGAGAATGTGTCACGTTGGTAATAGTGGGTGGGTGTAAACGTACTAACAATAGAGTCTTGGTATTTTAGGTAAAATTTGACATGTTTCCAATTGAACGTTTTTTGCTCGGCGTATTGCTATAAATGTGTCCTTCATATTAACATCAACAACAACATCATCACACACAAATATAAAATACAATTCGTTTTCAAAATAACACATTTCACAATCAAATCTTAACATATTTTGCATAAGTTTTACTCTTTCAAAGGTAATGAGAAAACATGTTTTGGCTTACGTTCATAAAAAATTGTATACTGTTGCGTCCGTCCATTAGAAAACTTTCAAAACTAAATGACTTTTCATGTCACGTGTCAATTGAGCATGTACTTTGGCAAATTTTGTCAGTGTCATTAGTAAATGAGTAGTTGTCGAATACGTTGTTGTAGTGGAGGCAGTCGTAGTAGGTGTTGCCGGTACATGTTCTTTAACATATAATGTCAATTTGTAAGCGTTAGTTCAAGTTTCCAAATGGGGCGTTATCCTGTTTAGCTTTTTTTGAACTATTTTTTATAACGCCTCCTAAAGAAAAGTGTTCTGTAGCTGCTGTTATCTCTATTATTTGTAATTTATATATTTAGATGTACAAACACCATTAATCAATAAAGTTATGTTGTATTTTTATCATAATGTAAAAAAAATTTTTATAATATTTGCAAAAGCAGTACAAACTCGAACATAAATTTTATTATACCCTTCACCGAAGGTAAACGGGTATATAAAAGTTTGTCATTCCGCTTGTAATTTCTACAATATTTTTCTAAGACCCTATAAAGAGTATATATATTGTAAGTCGTTATGAGGAGCGAAGTTGATTAAACGATGTCCGTCTGCCGCTTGAAATGGGTTTTCCGAAGACCCCAGGTATGATTGGGTCTTGGTAGTGATATATTTATGTCACATATAGTCCGGAATTGTTTGATATTGAAATTCAGTCTGGCCGGCCTACAAATGGCTGGGATATGAACAAAAAAACATGACTGCCTCTAATTTTACCCAAAAATCCCCTTGTTGCTGTTGTTTTTATTTATTTTATTTTTATGTATATCTGGAGAACTGCAGGAGCCAAAGTTTCCAAATTAGGTAAAAACCTCTTGGTTATTAATACACAACATCCGGCAAAATGTGGGCGGGATTAGACAAGTGGGTGTGGCACAAAATTGATATACTTATATCTAAAGACAATCTCTCATGGAGGCAGTTCTGTGAATCCATTGATAATGTCAAAGAGTTTTATAGATTCCTACGGATTTTATCCAACGATCCTGGGGTTTTTCCAAAGGAATGACAGCGAAGACTGAGCTGATACTTTTTACCAGAAGGTGCAGGATAGAGGGTTTTAAGGGGCCAGTACTGGATGGCGTCGAAGGAGTGAAAATTTACATGAAAACAAAAACAAGTGTTCTGTTTAAATATAAATCACACTACCAAATTAAATGAAGACCAGACCATTACTAACCTCAGGTGCTATATAAAGCCCTCTATCGGAAAACACTTTAGGCCCGATATAAGCCCCACTCTTAGAAACACTTTAATACACGTTAAACCGTAACGAAAAACGCTATTGTTATTTGGTCAGGAACAGCCGAATTAGCACTCTAACTTGTTTTTTACATTTTTTTTATTTAGTAATATTGACCACTCAATTTTTGTAGTTACATATAATCTACCCAAATATAAAAATTCTACGTTGCTAACCAATCAGACCAGCGTTCCCAACTATTTTTAGGGTTGTATTACTAATTTTAATTTTCATCGCTGAAACTCTCTAAATAGCGGATTATATAATTCCTAATTTTATAAATGCTCCATTTACTTTTTTTTTAACTAAAGTATTAAGCTGCTTATTAAAATCATAAGATTTATATTCGAAAATGTACGGAAGGAATTAACCCCATCTTAAATGATATACAACTTCATTATTTAAATATAGTTTTTCGTTTTTTCGAACGACTTAAAATAAGTGAATTAAAGAATCACCCCTATCATGAAAGTCGACGTCGACATAAGTCAACGGCATCGGAACAGTAATTATATTTTCTGAGTCGTTATTAACAATAATCGATTACTATTGACAGTCACTTGATTTTCTCTAGGGCGCTTTTAAGTCGACGTGGAGTAGAATTGTCTCTGTTTTAGTCGACAGGAAATTTTGCAACGACTCGAATGAACGTTAAAGGAATTTTAAGTAGAATGTAAACATATTTATTAAGTACGTTAAAATAACAATTGCAAATTTAAAAGAAGTTAGGGGCACAAATTTTAATAGTAAATTAAATGCGAAAATTCGGAAAAGTTTGCTTAAATAGCGGAAATTCGGGAAAATTTTTAACTTAAGACGATTGTCTCCAAGAGCAACAAAACTACGCAAAATTGCAAAAATTTGGAAAAGTTTGCAAAAATAGCGAAAAATTTTAATATTTTAACAAGCAATAAAATTAATTAAAAGTCCCTAAAACTATAAGAAATGTCAAAAATTTGGTAAAAATTGCAAAATTAGCGGAAATTAGCAAAAATTTGCTAACAGCGGCATGAAAGCAAAGTCTTTTATTTATTTATAATCGTTAAAGCTATAAGGAATCATAAAACTTACTGTAAAAAATAGATCTTATCGCGAAACTGGCAAAAATTCGCGAAAAATTCAAAATCGGAAACAAACTCTAAAATTAATTTTATATCGCTTAATCGGTTAAAAAAACAAAATGTCGGAAAATAGCATAAATAGCGTTAAAAAATTAACTTTAATGATGAAGAACAAAAATAATAAAAAACAAATTCGAGATGGGATTTTTTTTCTGTCAGATTTCCGATAACTTGTCGACGTCGACACAATTTTCTTATAAAATACCAAATTAACGTCAAAGTGATGTAGTCGTCGACTTGATGTGACAACAAATAAAAATTAATGTCGACTACGGCTTATATAATAGGGGTGATACAAACCTGATAATTAGTGACGCTACCCAATACCGCAGTAAATTAAAAAAAATTCTTGAGGCCAGCTGTTTAGAACCACTTACAAATTTGGTATCAACCAGATGAAGCTACAGCGCATGTAGCAAAGGAAATAGTGAACTGCTCCTGAATTTTTGTTTTGGTTGTATTTAAAGAACCGTGTGCACGTTAAAAAGCCCCAACTAAAAAATTATACTCGAGATGAAATACGAGTAATACTCTTGAAATCTTGGAATAAAAAACATTAAAAGCTTGTTAGAAAGAACGCGACTATGCGAAGCTAAGAATGGTTTTTGCTCTTTTACTCTTTTTCAATTTAATGCTTAAATTATTATAAACTTTTAATTTCCTTATTTGTGTGTTCATCTTCTTTTTTTGTCTATCCAGTGCTTTCTGAAGCCCACTGATGGGCTAGAAAATTGGCATGCATATAGTAAAACACCCAGGACAAATTCTAACGTAGCCAGATTTTTTTCCCCTGTGGACGGAGAATAAGGAGGAAATAAGGGCGTGGCATAACATTAATATTTTAGTTTATATTAAAGTCCCCTAATGACACAGGAAGCTGCTCCCTAGTTCTAACAGTGGAGTATAGGAAGGATTACGGGCGGAGAATTGAGAGGAAAAGGGGTGCGGCAAAGTTGTGTTATTTTCGAAGCCTCCTAAATATCGATGAAGCTGAGAATTGCCAAGTATATGGTACTGACATTAGGGTTTACCTTAAAGTAGTTTTTTCTGCCTGACAAGGACAGGCTTAACAGCTGGTATTAACATAAATCCAGACAATAAATGTGAAAAGAAATCTCCATATGAAATTTTGTTGTTGCCAAATCGCAAATAATATCCTTAATAATCTGGTAACACTGCATCAGGCGTAGATCCTGACGATCAGGTATTCTGCGTGACTTCGAAAACACGTTTGCAAGATCAATTAAAATTTAACCTGTTAAAGAAAACAAAATTAAGATTTATGAATCTCCTTGAACAATTCGGGAGCAAATAGTTTAATTTCTAAGTGACCTTAATGACATATTTGCAAATATTCTTTCAATCTTCCAATTTTTACTTTTTTTCTTTTTAAACCAGAAAATCGGAATTCATATGAATACAAACATTTTCAAATCTATTTGTTTCTTATTATTAAATCTTATAAATAATAAATTGTCATATAAATTTAAAATGAGCAAAAAATACTTTCACAAAGAAAAACTTTGCTTTCCTTTGTTGCACAACCAAAAAAAAAAAAAACATTTTGTTAAAAATTTTTCTGTAACATTTCCCTTTTTGTTGCAAAACAAAGCGGAAATATACACATTTAAAGTGCAAGAATATAAATAAATAAAAAGTGAACGAGTGAATGAAAAAATGAACGAGCGAATTCAATTCAGGTTATCTTATCGAACAAAAATTTTTCTTATAGTTTTTGCATTATTAAAGAGAGATTGTACCTCTAGTCAAGAAAATAAGAAAATAACAACAACAAGAAAGCAGTAGTGCCATCAGAACCATACAAATGACCGGTGGAATATAGAACTATGAGCAGAGGCAACCGAAGAAAAAGTACTTTAAATGTCAATTTTGTTGTATGTACCTAAAGTTAAGAAGAGAAAAAGTGAACAAAACTTTAATTTCATTGTCCTTTTTCAGGTATAACAAGAGTAATATATAGTGCATATTTGTAAATGAAATGGTAATAGAAGATTCAGAGTAAAAAGCTCGTTAAGGATGTTGAGTTTTTTTCTAGATGTAAAAACATAAAGACACATTTTCTATACACACCCTACTGGATGGAATAGAGCATACCAAAACCCTATGCATTACAAAACAAATAAGATTATCCCTGATGCGGTGGATTACTGCACCCCTGAGCCTTTCTTCGGTGCGAGCCACGCAGCACATACGACACGCGGTAATGCGCTGTCTGGGGAAATTACTTTCTGTGAACCGGCCCTAAGAGTCTTTAATGACGGTTCGCGGAAAGGGAGGTGAGTTGGTTTGGGTTTCTTCATAGAGGAACTGGATATGATGACTGCAGTGTCATGCATGCGGAAATCTCTGCTATAAGGCGGGCTAACTGGCTTAGATACTATCCCATATCGATGGATAGTGTATATTTACTGATATCAAGGCTGTCATTGCTTCACTAGCGGGTGTCTATACGACATTTACTTAGGTTAACTGTAGAATGTCGGATGTCATTAAATGAGATTGCGAAGTATTCAAGGATAATGATATGTTCATACGACGACATAAACCACTTGTTTCGCTGAAACTAGATTGCCAAACATGCTGTTCATACGATTAATTTTTGTTTCATTTTGACATTTTCTTTTGTGTTGTTAGTGTGATTTTATTTAAAATAGATTAAACTAGTTATAAGTAAAGCTTAAGAACATATTATTTAATACTTTTTTCGATATTTTTTATTAGGCTTAAATTTATTGAATTTAATTTTCATTAAATTATTTTTATGAAGAAAGGAATTTTAAATCATGAAATGAATATTATTTAATAATTATCACTTTATTTTATTTATAATGAATTTTTATTTTGTTTTTTAGGTTAGGTTAGGTTAAGAAAGTTATGCGCCCAAGGGCGCACCTCCACTCGGAGACCGATGCGCCCCATTGTGAAGATTTGAAGAAGGAAAGAAATAAACAGATAGATAGAGTAAAAAGATATTAGTAAGCACTGTTTAGAAAAGTTACTTCCTCTACAGTCCCCTCAACAGAAGCAGTCGTCTTATTTCCCTGACAAGCCCCAGTAAATCGACTGGATTACATCCAACGATGCACCCCAGTTTGTCGTGAAATCAATCCCCCAGCCATTTCTGTCTGAGACCCTGCACTCTAGGCCAGTGGCACAGTACATGCTCGACCGTCTCTAGCTCCTCAGAAGTCCGGTATGGCATTGTCCCATTTACTCGTAAAAAACCTAACAGAACAATGACCCGTCAAGAAACCTATAAGAGTCCTAAGACCACTTCTATCCAATCCCATCAGAACCTTGGTTACCCCTGCGTCCAATCCATGCCATAGTGCCCTAGATACCCTGCAATCTGTTCTGTCTTTCCAGATCGGTTAACTTCATTACGGAATCTTTCCCGTATCACCTCATAGTAGTGACATAGGGGGGCTTTACGCCCCGTCCTTTACCATTAAGTCCAGACTCGAACCCTCCCTCGCGAGTTCGTCCGCCACCTCATTGCCATCCACCTTGCAGTGTCCAGGTACCCAACACAGCCTTAATGTGAATCACTCCATGAGTTCCCTCAGAGCATTTTTACACCGAGCGACCAGGCACGATCGCACCCTATAATTTGTCAATGCCCTAAGCGCTGCCTGACTATCGACGTAAATTGTCACCACACCCCCCTACGATGTGACCCAGTATCACCTCCGTCACCCTCCAGATCTCTAGGGTCTCAGCTTGGAAAACACTGCACTCATCCGGGAGTCTGAATGACATTTTTACGTCCGTGTTCGCTATATAAACTTTTGTTTTTTGCTTTGTTTAGATTTTTTGAGAGCTGGTTCAGATAAACTAACGATAATTGTTATCAAAATTGGAAATAGTAGAACATTTCTGCTGTTTCGCAGCATGTTTCTAAAAACGACCTGTTTTGCTCTAAAAATTTTGTATGGCAAAACATGTTGTTTTAATCACGTTTGAGGCGCGAAACTGGAATGGGAGAGCGAAACACGAATATTGCTATCCGCGTTGTTGAGGTCTCCGTTGTTATACTTCTTTGGGGTATACTTTCGGCGAGCACGTGGTGGCTTAAACCCAAAAGCGTTTAATGGAAACGTCAACATGGAGGATTAATTCTCATATTTGTGGGAAAGTTCGGTCTGTGGAGGGATCTCTAAGTGCGAGTTGAAAATGATCTCTAACACATACGGGAGCTTTGGAAGGGTGCTTAATATTAAAACGCACCGTGAAATAAAGCCATATGACAAGTGAACACGTAAATCGAAATTACAACTGTGATATTTTATTAAAGTTGAGACTTTTTATATTAGAAATTTTAAATAACTTTTAAAATTATTCATAACGATTTTTCTTTTTATTTGATATGGAAAAATGTTCTATTCTATTCAAAGTTAATTCTTAATTCTATGAAAATTGCGAAATTGCTCTTTAAAGAATTTGAAAATATTGGACATGAAGATATAATTTTGCAACATGGCCACTCATCTTCATTTTGAGGTGCCAGTATTTTGTCGAGGAATCCATCGAGAAAAAAGGATAAATAAATGTTTCAAGAATTACTTGCTTACCTCGCCAAGCGCACGGGGTCCATTTACTTTTAATCACATGACTATCTGGATCATGTGCTCCACATAGGAGAATACCAAAAATGTTCTTTTTCATGTTGTAATTTTTTTTATTTTTTTTTCTTACTTCTTTTCAGTCATAACAAACAAGAAAGTAGTGGTTGGGATTATTTTGACAAAACAGTTTCTGTACTTCTTGTAACTAAATTACGTTTGATGGTTCTCTCTTTGGTGAACAGTTTCTCAAGGATTGCATAAAGCAAAAATCGGTGTGATCCCAAGGTCCAGGGTCAAGTATTTCAAGTATTATCAAGTATTTTATAACTTCTGCTAATAAACAAATTATTATACAAATGATTGAATGTTACAAAACTGTCATAATAAGGACCACTGTCAGTATTTTGAACTCAAATACACAACATAGACACGACATTATGACTGGGAAAAAGAGGACGACAAGTAAAAGATACTAAGCAGTATAAAAGTAACGGCGTCCAAACAAAATAAATGGTTTAAATTATTTTATTTGAAAAATAGATAAGAATTGATTGTGCACAAGAAAAAAGAAAAAGTTGGTTATATCTTAACGTGGTTTCCTCTTGCAAGAGCGCTTTGTTTGTCTATTTCAATTTAATAACATCAAGAAAAATAGTATGTACTTGTTTGAAATTCATTTATTCCTTACACCCCTCTCTCTACAAAGAAATAACATTTCCAGAATCTGTATCTCTTTAATGAAGTATGAGTACATAAATGTTTACACATTCATCACCCATACTCATGACTATCTTGTACTCGTTTATGTGTGAGTTTGAGTAAATCTTAAATCCCATTTTCATCATTATTTCTAATTTTCAATTCAATTGATTAAAACCCAATTCGATTAGCAATGCTTTGTAAAAAAAAATATAATAAATTAAATTTTACTTTAACGCGGCAAGATTGTAAAAATGTTGTTGTAGCACGCGAAATACTATTAACACCAAATAAGCGGCAATGGCAATAGTACGAGCTCTAAGAACAGCAGCAGTTTTAGCAACAGTACTTCTGTGTGTATAAACATAATCATCAATTTAAACGACCTTTTTTGGCGGGAACAGCTTAACAAACGAAGTAGGTGGGAGTATCTATAATTTAAGAAAATAATTTCATTAGTTCCAAAATGTTTTTGAAGGACTTCGGACAAAAAATTTAATAAACTTTAGTCCAGTTCAAAAAGACCGCGTCCTACTCCAGTAATCATTAAGTGAAATTTTCAATCTGCCCACTCTTGTTTTCAGCTACTACAAGTATCCTGTTGTGTTGCTTTGTACCGTCATAGCGAAATTGGAAACGAAAGGTTACGCAATTGCAAAATTGCTAGGGAATTCCTTGTCACCAGCAAAACAACAAACATTAACTACAATAACAAAACAAGAATCGATAGCAACAATAGAAAAAAAAACCTGAAAAACGCGATATCAATATCCGCAAAAAAAAACAACAAATGCATGGCCATACCCACACAAACACTAGGGAAAAACAACTAAATCATCAAGCTCTTTGTCAATAGAGGGTGGTGTTATCCCGTCAAATGGTTGTTTTGCACACTAATGTTTCATTTCTTATTTTTTTTTTTTTTCATTTTATTTCTATTACTCTATTCTTTGCAACATTTTTTATTGTTGTTAAAATATTCATAGTAATTTCATTACGAACGTACGTAAGTTCTTTGACTGTTTTAAAGTTCATCACCACCGCATACAATTTTTGTAAGTACGAAAGAGAGTGCACGAAAATGATGGTGGAGGTTAATTATTTGGCTTATCGTAGAAATCAATTCCGATCGAAAGTGGAAATAATTCCGTATTTTGCTTCGCCAAAAAACGAAAATTTTATTTAAAGAAGCTAAAATAAATCCGATCGTAATTGTATCTTCGGAATTTTAAACACTGGCCCCTTGGTTAAAAGCTGTAGCTATATAACATCCACTGCCATATTCAACTGCAGCAGCATCTATCGAAGAGCAATGGCACCTAGGGATGATTAAACCTCGCACCTTGTACCCTCCACAGGTGAGTACCTCTCCTAACGATTCATGACATCCTTTCCCGCGGGTTTGGATATAAACTACAGTGATCCCCGAAAGTTTCTCTTCGTCAAAAAAAAGTTGCTCTTCATTAAACCCTTTTTTGAGTTTGTGCCTTAAAAAAGGCACTCCCCCATCGGACGGCGAACATATTACTAAAACGCAACCAACCATCATAAAAGCAAGGCTCCCGCAAAGACAATTATTTTGAAAGACAGGAATCATTTCTCACAAGAAGCATACTTACGATGCCTCAGACAACAGACAGTCTGGTGGCAGCAAGCTGAGGGCTACTGACTCCAGAAAAAAAAGTACTCTGGTAAACACGTCGAACTCAAGAAACCCTACAACTTCTTGAGCCCTATCATTTGGATATTTTTCGCAACCTGACATATTCCCATGCACCTGATATATTCCCAAGCGTAAGTAACATTAAGAGGTCGAAGTTCTTTAAGAGGGTTTACGATGCCCCCTAAGATTCGTGGCACATCCCCGGGGGGACTTTACACGAAAAAAAGGCTAGTTTCCATCCGTTATTAGGGCCAAGGGACAAAACCGAAGCCCTGAACCAACATTTTGAAATTAATCGCCATTTTGATGTGAAGTTCATCTATCAGATGCTCCTCGAAAGAGCCAATAGAACTACCTAAGGTCCTGGTTTCAGGCCCTTATGAAAAAGGGCGGTCATAAATTCGTGATTGTGAATATACTGATTTCTTTTGAGAACTTTAAATTTGCTTTAGTGTTCGCAAAGACCTTATTCTTTAATATATTTGAATTTTTTTTTTTTTTTTTTGTAAAAAAACCAATTATTTAAATAACTCTAAGGAGTTGCAACAATCACAATGGAATAACACTGCTTCCAATACCGAGCCAGATACTAAGTCGTGTAGTATTGACCCGAATATCCAAAGCAGTTATTGCGACCCTTCGAGAGAAACAGTTTGGGTTCAGGGAGAATCGCTCTTGTGTTGATCTTTTCAACACAGTGAAAATAGTTTTAGAGCAAAATTATGTGTTCCATATTTATCAACTTTATGAAGGCCATCGACAGTGTCAACAGGCGTTTGTGTGGAGAATATTGGAGAGGCGTAGAATGCCACCGAAAATTCCTTAATAATCTGGGCTACGTAAGCGGATTTCTATTGGCGTGTTCTACACAAATAGTCATATGTATTTAAAGCTATCACTGCTGTGAGGCAAGGATGTATCTTGTCGCCAATACTTTTCATCCTCGTCATCGATGATATAATGCGCCCGTCTCGAAATGGCAGGCGTTGTATCCAATTGACTCCCTTTAAACATCACGAGAGCTGAGAATATGCAGATGACTCATGTCTTCTGTGCCAATTTCCAGGAAGTCTGCAGGAAAATATTGACCTTATTGGACTTAAGTCTCGTGCAGTTGGACTGGAAATCAATATTTCCAAAACTAATATAATAATTCTTCCCCACGCATAAGTGTGGATAACGAAGAAACTAAATGTGTAGGCACATTCAATTATCGGGGCAATAGATGGTGCTACGGCATTTAAGCGCGTATAAATAAGGCAACAACTGTATTCGGCATTCTTTGATCTATTTGGAAGTCTCGGAAAATATCAACAACTACTAAGCTACGCATACACATTTCGAAAGTCAAGTAGAACAAATTTTTGCGGCGAATTCTAAACTTATGTTGGCCGAATCATACACGGAACTTTAATCTGCTTCTGTGGAAGTATGTCAGCGGAAATGGCGGTGGATAAACCAACACATTGCTCGACAAGCACTTTGGTGGAACCCGCAGCAGAAAAAGAAGACTGTTGGGAGTTATATTTGCATTTGGAGGTCATAGGTTATGTTAGGTTGGGCAGCCATCAAGAGACAGCGCACTTGGGTCCTTGGCGTCACTGCAGAGTTCAAACAATTCGTTGTTCTAATGAGGAGAAGAAGCGACATAAGTTCTATCCTAAATAGATCCTCCAAGCAGGCAAACAGCGGTTGCCCATGTATTTCCCTGATGCCACGTATCCCAGGGCATTGACAAAGAAAGTGAAGCACAGTTTCCTCTTCTTCCTCATCATGACAACTTATACAGAAGTCATTGAATTCAAGGTCCATTCTCCTAGCATTAGTCCCCATCCTATGTGGATGTCATACCAAAAGAGGAGTCCAATTCCCTTACTCATATAGGTTAATATGATGTCGGGGCATTGTTCTTTCAGAATCGACTGCTTTCAAATGAATTGGACTTAACAATTCTAACAGCCGAGACAATAAACCAAACTGTGCTTTTGTCTCGATACTACTTATGAGTTGCAAATGTAAGTAGTGGCCCAATTAATACCTTTTGTCTGAACATATAAAAGAGCTCAAATATTTCTCCTTACACTTTCTTAACATTTACTTGAGAAAATTACCCGGGAATCTCACATTAATCTCTTGGAACAGTTAAAGGTGCAAACAATTGAACTTCGCGGAAAATTCCAGGGCAAAAAGCCCGCCAGAAACACTCTAGAATCTTAGAAAAGTAACTCACAATTTTTAGATGTCAAATTTTCCGTGTACATACTATTAAAAGGAAAAAAACTCACAACCATCATTAACATCATCAAGTGTAAGTAGTAGTGGTAGTGTGTTACATTGATGATGTGATGGTAACAAGAAACAAAAACAACAAAATAACATTGCATTTTATCCGATAAAAATTATTTGTGTATGAACAGGAACAAACGTATATGAGTGTGTTTTTTACACACACACACATAATTATAAGAAGGATACATTTCTATATATGAGTTTGCCTTTGTGTGTGTTTATATTAAAGAAAAACAATTTTTTATGTTTTGTTTGGCAATGACAACCATTAATCATGTCCTGTCACTGAAATGTATGCATGACGGCGTTTCTTTTGCTGTTATATGTTTGTATGTCGGTTTATATGTGTTTGTTGTATGGGGACGCACTATAGTTGACTTACTTTTTTTTAACAATTCCTTTTTCTTTGGCTGGTGTTGATTTTTTTAAAATTTATATTTTTTTTTCTTTTCCTCTTCTCTTGGTTGCATTTCATTTAATTCATCAGTGTGAATTTGGTTTTTTTTTTTTTGCTACGTTGGGGGTTTTGAATTCATTAAAATGATATCCTTTGTGAAAAGGAATGTGAATTTAATTTAAAAATTAAATTAAAGAACATTTTGTAAAAAATGAAAATTGAAATTGTGTGCTAAAGATTATCTTCTCCCTAAAGGGAAAACATTTATGGCGAACTGGTTTTGGTAAGGGCGTCTTAAAGAATTCAAGGGAATATATTTTTTTTATTAATTGGTCGCTTTATCCTTTTATTTCATATATATAAAATAAAAACGCCGCTCCTAAGTAGAGCATCTTACTCGTACAAGCAGAGTATTGTATATTGATTGTAATTCTAGTATCGGATCATGAGATGTGCTTGCGTTCAGTTCACCAAGCTTCTACAAAATTTCTAAATGCAATTCGGTTTTAAACCTTGTATCTTATTTCGGACCATGTTTTGCCCGTTGCATAGAATTATACTTCCTCCGAGCTGCGTCAAGTTGTTCGTCGGCCTCGTCTGTCTGGGCGTCCTTGTGGATTCAATTGGAGGCTCATTTTGGCAAATACGGTGTTATTTTTACGTAGTGTGTGACTAATCCATTTCCGTTGCCTGATTTCGGTATCATCTGGTAACACATTGCAAGTGGTCATCAAACTCTGACTACTTATTTGTAATGGCCAAAATATAACAACTTGCAGTTTATGATACGTGGTTGATGTAGTGACTTTACATGTCTACATTCCCTGCAGTTAAAATCGTTACTAGTAATTTTTGGACTAGTTTATTTCTAGTTATTAGGCGTCGAAAAATGGGAAAGATGATGAAATTTCGGCTGCGCACCTTTAAACGTAACGCAGTTTGTTTTAGAAACAACAACAACAACACTACAAAAGTTGGTACAAAAAAACGACAACAACACTACAAGAAGAAAAACAAACATTTTTAGTTGGTTTTAGTATTGACAAAATTATTTTCATGCTAAAAATACAAATAAAGAGCTGGAAAATTCCCGTTTTTTTTTTTTTTTTGTTAAATTTATTTAGTTAAATACATAAAATTCTTCAATGTCGAATGATGATCAAAAGCATATCGGGGCATTTTGCTAGTTTCTTATCATTCTTTAAACAAAGGCGAACTCAACAACATTAAAACATGGGTGGTGAAAAATAAATAATTACAACATTCTTTCTCTCTCGTTCCAGGGGTAAGTGCTTAGAATTATTCCAAAATAAATACATTCTCTATAAAAACAATAATTAAGTATAAAAAAATATTGAAGGGAATTGGCAAATTTACTTTTGGTTTTATTATTCCTTATACAGTAAATAAAGCAACTAGTTTGGAACTATTATGCAAATGCACAAACATAAACTAGTTGGGCTCCTATGACAACCCAACGTTTAATACGACAGTTTGATAAATGGAAAAAAAATTAAAGGTGCAACTAGTTAACAGTAAATACCAACCAGTATATTTCTAGCTAAATACTAGTAATTTTTTCTGCATGGTTAAAACAGTATTTCACACTTGTGCTAAATTTGTAGATTGAAGCTTGCTTTTTTAATATTTGAGGGGATTATCATACTCTTGCTATAGAGGCATATGCGTTATTGATCCTGCTGGTTACATCAGAGTCTGCTCCGCCATTTTTTCCATAATGCTGCCAAGGCAGCTGCTTCACTTAATTCGGTTATAGCGGTGCCTTTTAGTTAGGCTTGCCCAACTTGAAGGACAAATGTAAACATATAGCTCGTGCCTTAAAAATAATTTAATGACTTTCCTTATATTCCTTATAGGATGAAAGGAACCTTCACACCAAATTTCGTTAAAATCGAAGGGGGTCGGGTCCCACTCTTGATCGATTTGACATGGAATTACCCTCATATTTTTAATAATTTTTTGGATCAATTTGTCTAAAAATTTTGTTTGCTGTTTATTTAAAGACCCAACAACTATTAACAACATTTATGGGTTTGTATAATTTACTGCCCATTTTGACCATAAATGCAACAACTAAACTGATTATTAGAGAAAATTGCCTACTTTTAGGATATCAAAAAATATTACATCCAAAGCTTTTCAAACTATATGGCTCCATTCACCAATCCTAGACACTAATTTCTTCCTAAAAGAAATCAAAAATCTTGTTATTTCCTTTTATTCACATTGAACTAAAAATATTTTAGAAAACATTTGAGACAAGTACAAATATCTGTTAAAGTACTTGAATTTTTTTCTCCTTCTCTCTTGACTTTTTTGTATAATTCAGACAGCAGAAATTCCTGCGTTGTCGTTAAAAGTATAAAAACTTAAATAAACCAAATGGCACATAAAATTATTGCTATCATTGAACAGTATCTGGTAGTTTTTGCAAAAATTATACACTTAACATACGTTTAAGTGCCAAAACAGATGACAATGGCAATGTAAAGACGATGAGGAAAACGTCTTCTTGAATTTGAAGTGGATGATGAACATGTTTCCTTTATATCACATATGAAAGACATTTTTATTCCTTCAGTTCGCATCACATTTGAGGAGGTTTCAATAGGATTTGGAGTATCAACAGTGATGTTATTTCGAGAGGTTTTGTTTTGATATGGCATTGATATTGTTTGGATATGGAGTGAGCATAAAAGAATAAAGGATACGTTTTTAGTGTTTATGTTGGCATTTTTATTTTTGAAAACTATTAAAAGAAAAGTTTTAAAGGAGTGCATATTTAAAGACCACAAAAATTGCAAAATGTAAAAATAATTTTCCAAAACCAATATGCTGAATTATTCGTTTCCTTTGACTCTTACTGAGCTACCTAATATCTTAATTGATAGACAGATCGCTAAGTCGGTTTGTTTGATTGGGTATTGATAATAGAATATTCATGTGCAGAAAAAGCTTGACGCTCTTATTTATGTAGCGCTTTAAGTGTTTAATCGTTTCTTGATTATTCGTTAACGATAAGTATGGGATTGCAAATAAAAAATGGACAATTTTAACTCTCGTATAAGTACCAACGCTATCAGCTGTTAGGAACACAGGAAAAATTTCGTATTACAGGAACCTTTTCTATTCAAATACATAAATATTAGAGCGACTCAAAAAAAAAGAGATTTTGTTACCCCTCTGAAAATAACGCTTGATATGTTTTATGATGATTTCTAAAATATTTTAGTTCTAACGTTGACCATCCGTGAGCTGGACCATTTTTAAAAAAGGTCTTTTTTCAGTTTTTCGAATGGTGAGTCGGTCTAATAAATATATTTTTATTTTTTTCTTTGTAATAATTAAACCCACTTTCTGAAATGAAAAATAATCTGTTTGCTAAGTATTTAAATTTTTGACCCAATCAATAACAAATGCGTACATAGAATGCTTTACGTTATATAGAAAAAAAATGTATCCGATTTGCATCGTTTCTGTTTGCGTCGCATTCCACCGATCAACATTAACGACGCCACAAATCAAGGCACCAGTGTAATTAAATTTTTCTGAATATATTTTTCAAATAATGTAGCATACTTTTAGGGCTTATTATATTTGCAGAAACATGATATCGTAAAAGTTAAGATATCACTTAAAATAGCTTAAAGCTTTTCACAAGAGGTGTGCACGTGACGTGAATTCACGTGTTATAGGCCGTTTACATTAGACCGAAATCTAGTTGATTTGATTTGAAATCTTCCTCAAAACCTAGTGCGTTCACATTGTACTTTATTGACATTGCACTATAGGTCAAATGGAAATTTTGCTGTGCGAAATTAATAACTACCACAAAAACGTGGTATTCAAACCAAAACCTGTAAGAATTCCATAAGAAAGTGTAACCCTTTTTAAAAAAATGGAATTTAACCCACTAACGACCAATAATTAACCCTTTTTCAACCATTAAAACAAACATAATACATTGTATTGAATTTTTTTTATTATATTATAACATTTAGAAATTGCTTAAATCTTATTTATTTTGAAAATTTAATTTCATCACTTTCCTCAATATCATCAAATTCATTAATTTCCTCGTCTTGGTTGCTAAGCTGAAAATTTTCTATGGATTCGCTGCAACATAATAACTCAATGATTTCAGGTGGAAGTGAATAACGTTTACGCTTTTGTAAGCGTCTGGTTAAAAATGTTGTGGAAGCTAATGGATCTGAAGTATCAACAGTCCTATTAAATACATCTAACAGGTTATTGGTGCGGCTGTTTTTGCGGGCGTGATGCAACCTAACGCCTTTGCATATTTTGTGACGCGATTCAGAAGCACCTTCTCCAAGAAAACGTATTGTAGTGCGCAGTTTTCTATTATCTGTTTTGAGTGTATGAGCACTTTATGGACCGTGGCAGTCAATGGCAACCAGGGATATAGCGAAGTCCAAGTTTTCTCCTCCGCTTCCATTGCAGCCCATTTTTCCCACTTTTGAGCCATTTTTACGCAAAAAAAATTATTGTTTGCTTTATATTTTTATCCGTTTTATTCGAAATAGTATTAAGTTTGATTTTGTCAACAACGTGTTTGTTGACAAAATCAAAATCAAAATTGTCTTTCTTATTGCATTCTTTTTGCCATATTTCAAGCAGATGGTTTTTTTTTTTTGATACAGAGGTTACCTACAAGAAAAGGCATAACTCATAAAGCGCAAATAATCGCAATTTGTCACAAACCAAAATTAACTCATTACATTATATATAATTAAATTTTTCAATTTGAAAGAGGTCAAATGGGGTCAAAATTTTTAAACGCTTACGGAATGTAAAAGTTAAAAAAAACTGAACCCTTTTAAGGCAATGTTGTCGAATAAGTTCTTTTTAATTGTACCGACATAAATATAAAGCTATTATAATTAAAAACAGTAGTACTTATCTGTCACTTTATTTTCCATTTAAATTAAAAAATTATAATAAACACAAATCGAGAAATACAAACTTTAAGTTGACCTTGCACTATTGAACAATCAAGCACGTTTGTAGAAAAAATTAAATTGATTGACTATGACGCAAAAATGTGTAACGGTGCTTTCTTTTTACCACAAAAAACATCACACGTCTTTATTTTGAAGCATTTGCAATTAAAAACAACAACAACAATAGCAAAACGCCACTTTGATTTTTATCAATTTAGCACAGAAAAAGCTGTGATTTGACCTAATGTGCATTGGCGAGATTTTGTTTGCATAACAAAAACAGCTGACTGAAAGTTTTTTGTGTTACACATACTGCCAGATAAAGAAATAAGCATTTTATAATTTGCATTACCTCTTTTTTATAATCAATTCATTTATCTGTTTCATTTTCAAACTATTTTTTAAAAAGTTTTAAATTATTTTAACAGTTTTAACAAGCTGAAATACTTGTTTTTTTACTTATATGTAATTTTTTTCTTGTGCAGGGAAATATTTTGTAGTGCTATATGAAAAAAAAACATAGTTGCCGCACTAGGTACTACAAGAATTTGAGTTAATATCGTCCAAATCTAGTTACGAAGTTGATTTTGTTTTGTATGAAAAAATCTAGTCAAAAACAACTCGATTTTGCTCCAAATCTCGCAAGTACTAGATTTCGTTGTAGTGTAAATGGGCTATTAGAGAGTGATGGCAATATAAAATTTGCTTGCGTGATTGTGCTTAAAAAAAATTCTAAAATCAGCAAAATTTCTAACGCACTCAAGAAGACTTTCTTAAAAAAACTATTGAATAATGAAAATTGAATATTTAGTAGGGAAGTAACGAATACCGATTTATCGGCGATACTTCGAGTTTGCTGATATATAGTTATCGGCGATATTTTACTGGCGATACGACGAGACTTTTTTTATAGTTTTTTTTAAACAATTTAATTTCCAATGCTTATTTTTTGCATAACAACTAAGAGCAATAAAACATTTAAAGCAGAGCATAAAGTCAAGCAAAATAATAATACAATATGCGTTTTTTGCGTATGTCTCTTTTGTGACCTTTTTTCAAGACGCATACTAATGTAGAAAGTAATCCTGCTTCATGCTTTCGATACGTATATGCATTCTACACGTTTGCTGTGTAAGTGGATGCATAAGAGCATTAAACGTTTAATGTGGACCTGCAGCTTTAGCCGTTATGATTTGCACCGTTGAAACAAAATGTTCTCTTATTGATTTTTTACTACAAATTTTAGGTTGCTTCGAACAGACCACAAAATCCATAAGCAAAGACTCTGCTACAATGTCTGACGCTAGTCCGCTGGTGAACAGACTTCGAACATTATTATAAGATAAAATAAAAATTAAAATTGATATTGATAATTTTCATTCTTGACTGACCTGGGATTCGAAGCCAGGCTGGCTGGCGTGTGATTCGAACCCAGGCGGCTGGTTACCCTGACATGTTTTGACCTCAACCACTAGGTCTCCTCAGAGGGATTTGCCGTCTTACACTCGCAGCCATCGATGACTGCTGACGTCAGTAGTCAAACATCAATCCTTAAACCAAATTGTATTTTAACCTTTGGTAGATCGAAATTTGCTTTTTGAATGATTATCCATTTTTAATTGATCTCACATGTTTTCCTTACTTTTGTTTTTTTTCTTACTTTTGTCAAGAATTCTTCTTGAAGTCCAAAGTACATTTTTTGTTTATCATGTTTTTGTCTTTCTTTTTTTCTTGTTGACATTTTTCAGCACAACTTGAAGGACAAATGAACACATAGAGCTTGTGCCTTAGCTTTAACAATAATTAGTATTGTGGTTATTTTGTTGAACTATTCATGGTTTTTAATCCAAATTTTTACTATTTTTAATTAGGCTTAAGTTCATTAAATTTAATTTTCATTAAATTATTTTTATGAAGAAAGGAATTTTACAACATGGAGAATTAATTAAAAAAATGTACTTTGGACTTCAAGAAGAATTCTTGACAAAAGTACGAAAAAAAAACAAAAGTAAGGAAAACATGTGAGATCAATTAAAAATGGATAATCATTCAAAAAGCAAATTTCGATCTACCAAAGGTTAAAATACAATTTGGTTTAAGGATTGATGTTTGACTACTGACGTCAGCAGTCATCGATGGCTGCGAGTGTAAGACGGCAAATCCCTCTGAGGAGACCTAGTGGTTGAGGTCGAAACATGTCAGGGTAACCAGCCGCCTGGGTTCGAATCACACGCCAGCCAGCCTGGCTTCGAATCCCAGGTCAGTCAAGAATGAAAATTATCAATAACAATTTTAATTAATTCTCCATGTTGTAAAATTCCTTTCTTCATAAAAATAATTTAATGAAAATTAAATTTAATGAACTTAAGCCTAATTAAAAATAGTAAAAATTTGGATTTAAAACCATGAATAGTTCAACAAAATAACCACAATACTAATTACAAAATAAAAATGAAATTCAACAATTTTTTATTTTTCGAATTTATTCTATGAGGTAAATTTCAGTTATGTATTTTATAAAGCTTTTTTTTGTAATAGTTCTATTCCATAAATTTTTATGAATGACTTTATACACTACCAGACTATTATCTTGTATCTTCATAGAATAAATTCGAAAAATAAAAAATGTTGAATATAATAAAGCAGCTTATGAAAAGAAATAATTCCCAGATTCTATTTTATAAAAATTAAATTTTTATTAAAAAAATTCTAATCAAGCAGGCTTCATTAAAGTATATAATAGGTTTGGGTGCGGGACCACGTAACGTTATTTCTGTGACCGCTCTGTAACGTTCCTTCTTGCATGGGTCTGGATTTCGTTTTAGGATATAATTTATAAAAGTTCTTGTGCAATTGAGCTAAGCGTACTTATTACCAATTAATTTCTCGTAGATCATAAAAGAAATATTATTTTGTTAACAACTTGAGACTAAAAAAACCGAATACATACATGCATTACATACTTAAAAAGTCATCAGGATTTTAAATATTTGGTTTTATTATCACAACCACATCTTAAACGAGTATCCCGGCCAAAGCAACCACCCGAATGACCGCTACCTGTTAAAAGGCCACTCCTTTTAACACGACCGCTTCGTACATTGCCCCTGTTGTTTCCAGAAAATCTACCACCACTTTTCCTGTAGCCGCCATCAGTACGCCCTCCTTTACTTTAATATGCAACGTAGTTGCAAAGGACATAAGCAAATTAGTTTTTCAATTTATTTCCTTAACATGGCAAATAACGTTTGTATTATTTATTTTAAACAATTCAAATTTATTTTACAAGAATCGACAGGCCAAGCATATAAATAAATTATATTAAAAAAATTTACATTATTTAGGAAGTGTTAAGGTACGTTCAGACTAATGAAATATTTGACGAAAATATTTGTTCTGATATTTGCTTCAAACTGTGTGAACAAAAAAATATTTTGTTTAATGTTCAAACTAAGCTCAAATATTTGACAATTTTTGTTTGTTGAAACAGTTGGCAAATAGTTTCAAATAACATAAATTAAATCATGTTTGCCATGCGTTCAGACTAAAATAAATATTTGCATCAAATAATTATTTAATGAAAGTGTTCAAAAATAATAATATATTTCACAAATAGTAAAAATGAGCGCAAAAGCTAATTTATTTTTTTTATTCTGTGGAGCAGCATCTTTTATAGTGTTAGAACAGGAGAATGTAAAAGATAAAAAAAAACTGGAAGACAATGGGTAACGGGAACATGGCTAAAATTTGCGAAAAATTGCAAAATGTAGTGGAAAAATAAAAAAAAAATGTTGCAAAAATAGCGAAAATTCGCGAACCATTTTAATTTTTCAAACAAGCCATAAAGTTTAGTAAAAGTGCCTAAAACTATAAGGATTGGCAAAATTCTATAAAAATTGCTTAATTAGCGGTAATTCGCAAAAATTTGCTAATAGCGGCACGATAGCAAAGTCTAAAAATTATAAAAAAATCTTTAAAATTGTAAAGAATGCGAAAACTTACAGGAAAAATTGCTTCTATCCGGAACATGGCTAAAATTATTTGTCGTTGTTTGCTCTTACAATTTTTTTGTAATATCAAATAAATGTTTTCTCAAAAATTACTAAAATATTTGATTTTTTGTGTTCACATTATGTTCACATTGGACAAATATTTGTTTGCCGGCAAATACTTTTATTTGCTCAAAATCAGCTGTTATTTTATTTGATACTCAAAAATATTTTGTGTTCAGACTACGTTAATGAAATATTTGATGTTTGCTTTCATATATTTCATCAGTCTGAACGTACCTTTAGTTTTTCCCATCTAACATACATGTTAGAGTGGATCAACGAATGTAAAATTGATGCAAGTGTGTTAGTAAAATTTTTTTTTAGTTTTAGTTATGCATTTCTTATAGGGATCAGTCACACAGGGTCATTTGGCAAATGCTTAATATTAACACACCATGTAGAAGTTAAGAACCACCGTAAAGTTATGTCGGAAGTCAGGTATTCACGTTAATCGATATCACAGCTGTGTCTTGACATTTTTTTTGTCCACACAATCTTGGAGCACTCTCATGTAAATACAAAGTTAAGACTTTCCTAAAAAGAATATTTTTAAATTTTAATGACGAAGCAATTTATTAAACTAAATGTTAGTCCTAAATTTTTGGCTTTAAACAAAATACGTAAAACTGTCTAAGATTCTTTAATCATTTTGACAGCAATAATCGATTTTTGCATAACAAAAATATACCTATATAAATATTTTTGTTTGTCTGCAAAAGAACATAAAATTTGACCTCGACTTTGAGACGTCAAATAAAATAAATAATCAACATAAAACGTATAAATTCTTGACCTAAAGCAACATGGAACACAGAACAGCCGACAAGTTAAATAAAAAATATAAAAATAAAAGGAAAAACCCAACAACACGACATAAACATAAATAAAATGGTGTTAAAAATTACAAATATCAGCATGACACTACAACTTCCGGTAACGCAAAATCAACAACAAAAGAAGAAAAACGATGTAAAACTCAAAAATTTTCAGAATTGCACTTAACGCACAAAAAAAAAAGAATAAAAAAACCTGTTGGATTCTTTATTGAACTTTTTTGGTTGGGAAAAAGATACGAGTACCATAAAAAAGAGCTTTAACTCGCACATATACTATGCATACATGAATAGAAGAACGGAAACGACAAGACATTTAGCCTAAACAAATTCAATTTGACAGTTAACTGACACTACTACAATTGCCACCAGAGTTGGGCTCACTCGGCGCAGTCAGTCAGCCAGCCAGACAGCAGCAGTAAAGCAAAACTGTTTGTAAGCATTACAATACAAAACATGAAAAAAATAATCATAAACTTTTACGACATTTCATTCAGGCTTGTTTTTATTATTTTTGTATCCTTAACTTCTCTTCTATTTAGCTCGTCAAGACAAGAGGCAACGAGCAAAAATAAATGTTTACGATTTTTACGACTTTTAGACACGTGTTAAATGCGTAACAAATTACACACCGCTCAACGTGATGTGTATTCAGCACGAGTTTTTTAAGTTTTTTTCCGTGCAGGAAACGTTTGGAAATAACACTAACCTAGGTTTCTAAATTGAAATAAAATCATAAAATTTTACTTTTAAAGAGAAGAAAAAAATATTAATAAAATATTTATTTAAGTTAACTTTCATTTAATTGATTTTAAAGTTTAATTTATGTGTTACTGGCTGATATGTATTTTTATTATGTTTATGGACGTCTCGTTCTGGCTTTAAGTTTGCATGGGATAAAAGAGTGTATCAAAAAAAGAGAGAGAAATATACAGAAAATGATGGATTAATAAGAAATAAAAAATATACTCTCTATTAATGTGTCAAAAACAGTTATAAAACACACCCTCAACTTTCAGCCAGTAAGACACACAAACCTCTATTTGCTCATAATTCTTTTGCTTTTCGATTTTATAGTAGTTATAGTAGTATGGTCGAATTTTAAATACCTTACAGTTACTTCTCGGCATACGTTAATGTAAATATTTCGAATATAAATACCACCAAAAAAGGGTTTAATGGTCTTCTACGTATTACAATACGAAGCCATACCAATCAAGAAAAATGTGTTCTAACCTCATTAAATTTCAGGGCCTCCAGTATCCTCCTCGTTAGAAAATATCGAGCTTTCGCCGTCATTTGGACATTTGTTTCAGCTTAACTCTTTCGGTTATTCTATGACATATGGCACAGTGTTTTTTGTAATCCCTTTTGGGGGCAAAATAGGTCCAGATTAAGGCCCTAATCATGTAAAACGCAACGCCAAAGATTTATATTGAAAGCATAATCAAAGACATAAATATTTTCTAATTTTGTTGTTGCTTTCTACAGAAATTCACATTACGTTTTAAAATTTCAAACGCTGCATAGCTTGAGGCGTTGAAAATTTTAAAACGGTGTCTACCAGAATTTCTTTAGAAAGCAACAACAAAATTACAAAATATTATGACTTTGATTTTACTTTCAATATAATTCTTTGGCGTTGCGTCAATCTTCGGCTTTTCAACAATCACTTGTGGATTCTCATTTGCCCAAATGCACCCTCTGTATTGAAAAATTTAATTTTAAATGAAAATAATACGAAATATTGAAAATGAGATATTGTTTTGAAAATTCCCTACATTTGCCTTAAAATAGCCTTTTTCCCCTACACTGGAAAATTTTCGAAAAAATCCCTACAATAAGCGAAAATTCCCTAATATTGGCATGTTCTTGCACCGAATGCAGCTAAATTCACAACAGCGCTAGAATGTTACATTTTACAGCCAGACACCAACTTTTGCTACGTTCTGATAACAAATGTAGCTTACAATTAAATTTTTTATTTCAGGATGTATGCGCGGTAGGCATATCCTTGCACCGATTTTTCTCAAACTTAAAATTGTTTTAACTTAGACATAAAGTATCAGTGTACGCAAAGCACTGTGCAATGCTGCCTGTAGATTCTAAAAACATTATATGATTTATACGAAATGTGGTCCTTCGAATAAAAATGCATTATAACCTTTCGGTAAAAAAAAAATTTACACAACCACCACAAGGAAAGATTTTGAAAAAAAAACCTGAAATAGTTATGGATTTTATAAACGGCTGGTCCGATTGGAATTAAATTTAAGGTGGCAATTAAGGACTTGTGGTCGAGTTTAAGCTTTGAATTAAGACGAAACAAATGTATACAAGATTACTGTTGCGGTGTTATCTCATTTCTAATTTTCTCTGCAAATGCATCTCTGTTGAACAGCAACAGTACCTAAAGAGACCTCTTAGGCTCTTCCTTAGACTAAGGTGCAAAAATATGCTTCTAAACCATCAAGTTAAAGATATATGACCCTTCCACTTAGGTTTAGAATACTGCCTCTACGTGCTCCCCGGAGGGTTCTAACCAAAAACTATTCCCGGGCCACCTATTTCGTATTGCCAGATTGGATATGCATATTTTAAGTCCAGAAAGGCTTATGCTTTTAGCTACAGCTATTTCCGCACAGAGTTCACTGACAAGCACATACTTTCCTAAGGCTGCGGTCAAATTTATTAAATATTTGACCAAATAAGCATAACCACTACTTTTGTTAATAGTTAATGAGACTTAACATGGTCTTAATATCACAAGATAAAAATAATTATACTGCTACGCAAAGCAAAAAAACTTTTGTAAGATGAGTTATTATAAACAAAAGATATATTGGAATTGAAGGAAATTATACTTTAGCTTGCCTCTTGGTCCCGTTTTTTTTTCGTCAAATATTTGACAAATTTGACCGTAGCTTAAGGTATATAAGGACAACTCTTGTGAGGAACTTCGATCGAGACAAGTGGTAATTGTAGGGGAAAATACACAGAAAAAAAAATAAAAATTGATTTCAATTAATACATTTGTGATATTAATAAAAAATATTAATTAAATTTGCACCAGTAAACAAATGAATATTTGTAGATATTAAAAATCTTTTCTGCTGCAATGTTGTTGATATTAGTAAACGTTCAATTCACTTGATTAAATTTATTATTAAAACTTATTTTATTTTCAATTAATGGTTTAATTGAAATACAATTGTCGAGAAGTTCTTCTGTGCAAGAAGGGTGACGTTAGACATTCTAAATTAATTGCTTAACACTTTTTGTACTAGTGCCACATTTTACATGGCATTTTCAACAATATTAAAGCCGCATTTTGTAAAACGGTGGAGCACTGTTTTCCCAATTGTTTCCTACAAATGGACCTCCCTAAGTTTACATACCATACAAAAAACTAATGATAACTTCTTATCAAACATACTTTCATTAAATCCATTAGGCGGAGTTCTTTTCATGACTTTAGTTTCACCTTTAATAAAAAATCTTCAAGGCTATTTTTAAACTAAATGATTTATATTTATGATGATATTTTTTGATACAAAAAAGGAAAAATATTTAATATAAAAATAAAAATCTTTATTACACCAAACATTTTTATTTCCGTCAATTTCTTAGCAAAATATTTCAAACTCTTAAAAATAAAACTTTTTAAACAACAGCAACAACAAGAACAAAAAAAGGACTCTTTGTGTGTGTGTATGATATTTTGCAAAGGAGTATGAGAATGTCTGCGACACAAAACTGTCACTGGCAGTTATATTTAATGCCATTGATGGTTGAAACATTTCTTTGTGTCTGCTCTGCCCTGTTTTATTTTAGAGTCTGTTCTGTTCCGTTCTGTTCAGTACTCTGCCATACATGCCAACAGCATAACAACCCAATGCTTTTGGCTAAAAGCCTTAAGAAATTAAAAGGGGAGAGTAAAATAAAAAATGAAAAAAAGCAAATGAAAGAAATGAGACAAAAACCCAAAAAAAAACTGTATGAGTCCTTAGTTTTAATGCAATTTATGTAGCATTCATCAATTCAAAAACTCACATACTTTTACACAGAGAAAACCAAAATGAAATTCTTTCGCTTTTGTTAATTTTTTGTTTTATTTGCGTTATTGTGGATAGAGAAAAAGGAGTTGGAGATTAAGAACCAAAAGTAGATAAAAAAAAATCATTGAGATATTTCATCATCATCATCATTGCCATCATCAGTAGAGTCAGTCGTAAAACTTAACAGCACTAACTACTTAACACAACATTTGCTAAGGAAACTTATGCGAAGAAAAGAGATGCAATATGTACAAAGAGAGTAATAAAACAGCCAAAAGAAGTAAAAATAGAGTACAGAAATAAAAAAAAATCAGCTGAAGGCTACAAAAAAGTCTTTCATGTTGAAAAGCTGCACAGTGGGAATGAGACGTTTTTTCTTATTTAAAGTAGGTTAGGTTAGGTTCAATGGGCAGCCGACACATGGACGGCTCACTTGTGTCCTTATAGAGGTCCCTTTGTGATACCCTAAGCCAGTGACGATTTCAGTCCTATATAAGACATATCGTCCAGACCATAGATGGGGGTAGTGCACTCATAGTTAGTGATAGTGCAAAATTATTGCAATCATTTTGTTGATGTTGAGTGATGAATTGAAAATTAGCGCTTCACTAAACATGAGTGATAGTGACGTAAAAATATGTTGCACTCAAGAAACAAATAGTTTGATTTAAGAAAAAGCAATCATCAGTTTATTCCAACTTTTTTGATCTGCACTCATTTGAGTACAACTTAAAATTTTGCTCTAAATTTACAAGCAAAAAACTTGTTTTTTCCTGATTAAAGCCATGAGATAACCGTTATTGAGAAATTATTCATATGTTTTTTAATTTCCTTTCTTATGCATATCATAAAAAAAAATCAAAATCCATGCAAATACAAAAATTATATTTTTTAAATTTTAGTGAGAGTCTGTTTATATGCAGCTTTTTTTGATTGCAAGTACAAATTTTGCACTATTTGAATTAAGTGAAGATTTTTGCACTCAATCTTAGTTTAGTGATATTGAAAAAATTTGCAATATCACTTTTTTAGTGGTAGTTAAAAATAGCAATCATCATTAAATCTGGTAAAAAAAAAGAGAACACTAATTTTTTTGCAGTTTTATTTAGTGATAGTGCACTGCTGATTTAAATCAATATATGGTGCACTACCCCCAACTATGGTCCAGACATGGCAATTCCGATCTCCCAAAATACCTAAACCTTATATCCCTGAGACCGGGGCATTGGTAGAGAAAGTGAAACCGCATGAGTCCCTATCACCCATTGACCTGTTATGACCGATATCACCGTCCTTATCTGGCCCATACCGAGACCAAGTAGAACGCGCGTTTTCACCGCGTCATAGCCAGACCATCGACCAGGTATACTCCCCCTGCAATCTCTCCTGAGGCCTTCTATACGACTTGCGTCCGATGAGTCTTGCAGCGAGCCATTGAAATGCCGATCAGGCCGTCGACGAACATCACAGAAAAAATTTTTTAATTTCTCCAATCACCAAATTTATTCCAAATTCATAATATCAAGCACACAATTTGTTAATTTTGCACCTATTACCAAAATGATTATATTGATTACTAAAAATTTTAAAATTTTGAAAAAATATTTTCAATAAATGATATTTTTAATTTTAATTAAAAAAGTGATCAAAAAACTTCGCAATTTCAGACAATATGTTAATTTATTTAAATAAATATTGACATATACCCAAAAACAATTCTACATGATTAAATTATTTGATTTTAAACGAAAAAAGTCAATGAAGATTTATTGTTATTTAATTAAAATTTTAATTGAAAATTTATTTCAAAACAACTAAAATGTTAATTAAATCAAAATAAAATTTTTAATTTTCTTTCAACTAAAAAAATAATTGATTCAATTATTACATTAATTGAATTTAAATACTTTTTAAACCATTTTTTTAATTGATAAAACACTTTTTTCTGTGATGTCGTCCAAGAGACAGCCCTGTTTGGCCAGACCATTTGTAGTTTGGTTTCCCGGGCACCCACTGTGCAAAGGTACCCATGCCAGCGTTACCCTGGAATGTGCCGCTAGCTCATTTAGAGACCGTTATCATAGATGTCGTGATGACACCAGCCAGAGCTGCAATGGCAGCCTTGCTATCCGTAAATATACATATATCCCCCGATATATGATACTACCTCAGCCAGTTTGCCGCCCTCCTTATGGCGATTATTATTTAATATATGTTAGCTTAATGCGTTATCTCAATTCCAAAACATGCGTTATCGAAAAAGTGAGTTTTTTGGAGAGAAGCTTTTAAAGTTTATAGGCGATACAACATTTAGCTGCATGCTAAGTAACTTTATGTGCATAACTTTGGATTGGATAAGCCGATCTACCCCAAAATTTTACGGAATTTAAGTTCAACTAAGTCGACTTAGCATGTTTTGGAATTAAGCCGTCGAATTTATCTTTTGTTAGTAAAATCTTCACCGGGCATTACAACTTTAGGTACCTGTTGTCTCCACTGTGCCTTTACAATGGCAACAACATCGACAATAATAATGCTTCTGCAAATACATCCTCATCATCACTTTTTATAGCTAATGGTTGCATTCATTGCACGAGTAGGTAACAAAACTAGATGAGATTTTTGAGAACTTCCCTCAAAAGCCCTTAAAAGAATAAAACACGAAGAACATTTTAGTAAATTCCACAAATAACCACCCTGTAACAATTCATTGTAAAACACCCATACGTTATCAGCCCTGTTTACTCCTCTTTAGCCAACAGACCAGCCAGCAGTGGCAGTGGCAACAACAGCAGCAACTCAGTCAGCCTCATGTGTTCCTTTTTATTTAAACCATTTGAATCTAAAGTTTATGGGATGCTTTTGAACAATCATTCAAGGTTTATTTGTATGTGCAAGTGGAGGTTATAAAGCAAGAGATATATTTTAGCATTTCACCACCAATTCGTCGTATAGATACATTTACATCTTATGTATGAATTCATGTATGTGTGTATGGCTCATACATCAAGGATATTCACGTTTTGTCTGGTGATATGTCATGATTTGTTGTTCTTGTTGCTTGCTACTGCTGCTATTCAGCAGGAAATACGGAAGGAAAACAGCTCTACTTCACCTGCTTCTTCTTTATTGCTTTTGTAAAATGTGTTGGTTTGTATGTATTTGTTGTTGTTGTGTTGAATGCTGCCCATTTAATTTTCCTTGTGGGAGGGAGTTTTTCTTAGTTCTCTATCTCTGCAAGTTTTTCTTTTATTGAGCTTAAAAAAAAGGTAATCGTTATTGTTGTTGCTTTTGGATGGCAATTCATCATAGAAAATGGCGGAAGGTTTCACAACAGACATTTGTCGATGTGTATGTGGGGGAAAATACAAAGGAGAAAAGTATACAAAACACAAACACACAGACATGTATTTAAGTATTAGTAAGATTTAAAAAAAGAAAAACAGTTGCTTTTTGGACACTTTAGATTCTAAAGTTAAGAAGCACTTTTAATTTAAATTATGGAAAGTTCTTCAAATTATCACTTTAATATTTTAAATTAATTAAACTTTAACACTGTAACATTTTATAAAAAAAATTAATTTAAAGTAGCAACCTTTACTATTCAAATAGTTCATACTGTTGAAATTTTTTTAGTACGACATTTCTTGCTTTTGAGTAACACTGGATTTAATTATGACTTTTTTCTTGGGAAAACAAACATGACTTCAGTTTTAAGGTGAAGGGAATAAAAGTGTTAATTATCTAACTCGCAGGCTTTTCTTCATTCTTCGCCTATGAAAATTTAATGACTGGCTGGTTTTGCTAAGCAAAGCATTATTCATGTAAATTCAGGTTTAGGAAAATAATTATGGGACTACCGGGATTAATATGATGGAAAGTTTTTATTCATCTGGTTAATTTCTCAATCAGGATAAATAAGAACGATTCTTAACTGACTGATTAAACAATTTGGAACGTAAATGTTCGTATATAATCGTATCGGGTACTATTTTTTAAGCTGCATGAGAACTTTCAATATCGATAACTATGTTTTGACAGCTGAGAATTTCAAACCCTGTTTGAATTTCTATTCAATATCGAAAAACACTTTTATATTGTGAAAATTTAGTTTGAAAGCACCAAACACCAGTTCTCGAAGTTCATAGAGCACTTCGTCACGAAGCTTCTTTGTAGTTAAATGGCTACGTCAATAAGCGAAATTGCCGTATTTGAAGTGAAGACAATCCTGAAGCCGATAGCGAATCACAATTAAATACATTAAAATTGACTGTTTGTTGCGGCTTAACACTGTTTCGAAATGGGCATGGAGCTGCCGTTGCGCCGAATGGCGAGCGTTAACGATCCATAAATTAATCAGCTAAACATCAACGACATTTGGTTTCAACAAGACGGCGCGTCTTGTCATAGAGCGCTCTTAGCAATAGAAAATCCATTTGGTGTGAACTTTATTTCTAGAAGTGGTCCTGTTCACTGGCCCTCTCGTTCGTGCGATTTAACGCCTCTGGGCTGTTTTTTTATGGGAATATGGTAAGTCATTGCTTTATGCTGTCAAACCAACAATTTTTAGGCATTGGAAGCCAATATTCAAGCCACAATTGTCGCCATACGGCCAGATACATTGGAAAGCGTAGTCACTGATCGAATGGACCATGAAACTCGTAGGTTTGGCGGGCATATGCCGGAAATTATATTTAAAAACTAAATGCTATGAAATTATCTACCAGATTATACTGAAAAAAAATTTATTTTCAACAATAGTTTTGTCTTGAATTATTATTTAAAGTTCTCATGCATTTAAAAAAAAAAACCATATAAATATTTCCGGAAAAATACTGAGATATGTATGTTTGATGGGATTTCTTTAATTATTCCATATCAAACACAAAGTCGATCGCTTTGGGAGTTATTTTAAATATTAAAAAAGCTACGCTTCTGGGCAGTATCTTATCATAAACCGAACTTTTAAGAGGCAAAACGAGTTGAGCACATGAAATATTTTTTTAAAAACAAATCGGAAACAAAAGGTCACATTGTTTAAAACTAACCCGTGATACCTCAAACCTCAATTTGTAAAAGGCAATAAGCTCTATTGGCGGAAGCTGATATCTCTGGATCTTGTGCGTAAGGGTCTAGAGAAGAAAACTTGTTTTTGGCATTGCACTCTTATGAGAAATAAATACAACCAATACCTTAAAATTGACTGACTAAACATGGAGTCCATAGTCATATCTGGTTCCCCCGGAGTATGTGCTGCGCCTCTCAGGGGGCTTAGTTACAGCATCTTGAAGAGTCTGACCTCTTCCTGTCACATCCACTGCGGTAATTAACAAGTGAATACAACCTGGGATGCGCCAAACATCCAAATGAGAGGGTTCTTTGGGGTCCGAAGAATTTCAGACGAGTTCGAAGTAACACCGTAATATTTTGATTTCTAATGCTACGAGAGTCAGCAGCTCCCGATGAACATGCACACCGGTCTGCCTATTGTTGGTCACCATTGTTATACATCTTTGGTATATACTTTCGGCGAGCACGTGGTTGTTGTAGCTTAAACCCAAAAGCGCGGGAGGGGATAAGGCCAGGTGGCAGGTGCTCATTGAAATCACTGCACGCAGATAAAAAACATGTTAAAAAATGGTCTACTCCAACAAAACTATTATTAAAGAAAATTTTAAACATATTATGTTTAATTTCACCATCTTACTGTCAACGACAACCCTATTATTGTTAAATTGGTCCTTCATCAAGAAGCCACAACCATATTGTGGTTGTCTTTAAACATGTGTTGGTTAAATATGACAAAAATTTGTTTTTAAATTAACAATAATATTTCCTCTTTTCCAAGAGCAACATGCTATGGTTGAAAACCAACCATGCTATTATAAGTGTTAAACATATTTCAGTTATTATTAACAAAAACATGTTTGGAGGCAACCCTAATATGGTTGTGGCTTCTTGATGGAGGACCAATTTAACAATAATATGGTTGTCGGTGACAATAATATGGTTAAATTAACCATAATATGTTTAACATTTTTCTTTTAAAATAGTTTTGTTGGAGTTGACCATACATAAACATGTTTTTTCTCTGGGTGTACTGTCTAGGGTATTCATTTAATCGGGCTTTTGCTTTAATCGGTTAATCGTTCGATTAATTAACCGAGGGTTTGTTTTAATCGGTTAATAATCGGTTGATTCTATTATTAATCGTTTAATCGATTAAAAAATTTTTTTTTATATATTAAGTAACTGCAATAAATAAAAATGCATAAATAATTTATTAGTTGCGGTTTCTTAGTAAAAAAAAACAATAACATAACAATTCTTGAACTGAAACGAGCAAACAAAAAAATAATTCATAAATATGTAATATTTTTTACTTAATATGAGATCATTTTGTTAGTTAATGTGAGATTATGAGTTATTTCAGTAGTTTAAGGAGATCTAATAAAATAATCTTTAAGAAAAATAATTTGGTTTAAATATCTAAGATTTAACCGATTCTTTTTTTTAGTTTTGCTAAAACTTGACTGGGAAAAATTTCTTTCATTTATCGTAGATGTTGGAAGAAATTGAAGGCAACCCATAATACAGTATATCTAATTTATCAGTTCTTTTCCTGGATTTCTCTAAACATATAAAATCTTCAATTATGACATTAGAGTCCTGTTTTAATTTTTTGAAATGTTTAGCACTTCTTATTGTTTCGGTTAATTCTGTTAAAAGATTGATATGAGAAGAAACAAATAACTAAACACATACATATAAAAATTAAGTGGAACAAAAAGCTGTTGACAGCAAACACTTCCCAGCAAGCATTTTGTATCATAATCGAATCTTTTAGGAATCAGCTTCAAGAGCAAAATAACCGCATATGAGCTCATTTTTTTTTTATCATAAATGATGATCTCGATGTGAGAAAATTGTACCCTCCCGATAAATCACCTCAAAGAATAATTTGTGATACAATTTACTCATTCCTTTTTGATCATACGAATGATTCATATGTGAAACCTTTTGCAATCGCTCTAGTAATAAATCAGTGTTAAATATCATAAGTAATCTGAAAAGGCTTATTTAGGCTATTTTTAGAAAAAATTATCACTCAAATGCCAGCTGGGTTATTTAAAATAAAGATCGTGTTCAGTGATCTTTGTTTGCATGATGAAATATTTTCTAAGCACTTACCTTTTGTATGTGAGACGAAACAAATAATTAAAAGCCCCGGTGCCCCGGTAGGCTAGCTGGTAGTGAGCTAGTCTATCAGTACCGGGGTTGCGGGTTCGGTTCCCGCCAGAGACTCTGGTCTCCTGCAGACAAGCAAAAAGCTTCGCGGGATTTAGTGTAGGAATAATAAAAAAAAAAATACTACAAACAATTTTAAATTTTGTTATATCGGTTAGTCGGTTAATCGACCGAAATAAACCGGTTTAATCGTTAATCGAAAATAACCAATTTTAAATTAACCGATCAGTTAATCGGGTAGTAATTAAACGGTTAACCGATTAACGGTTAACCGAAAGAATACCCTACTACTGTCCTATCTGGCACTACGCAAACCAAAAGCCACCGGGGCTGAGTTCTTTAATATGATCATTGGGAACTGCCGTGTGGATGTGCTTTAAAACTAAATCGCGTGATGGGACATTTTAAAAATGGTGGTTTGTGGACGGATTAGGAGCATATTTTTAATGGTCAGCTACGGTGGAGTTCGGCCTGCTGGTGGATGTTCCTGAATTTTCTTGTTATTTAAGAGGAGCTGCTTATGCATTTATGGTTAGAAAGCTACATATTCTTAGCAAAAGTAAGTGCAAAGCCCTCGAACAAAAAATTACTAAAATCAGTATTCGTAGACGCATTGTGCCCACTTAGTGTTAAGAGTGCCGTGAGGCTAGACTGTAGAAACGTATAACTAAATCAATCCTACAAACTTCTGTCAGACACCGGATGAAACATCAAATTTACGTTATTATTGTTCTCCACCTGGGTATTGTGGATATTACAGACGCAGTTCCTTAGCAAAGCCTGTTTTGAAAAGCAGAAATGCTTCAAAAACTTCTCAAAGCCCCAGTGTCTATAGCTTTTACAAATAACAGCAGTAAATAAATATGATACGAATTATTCAAGTTTGATGAATGTTATGTACTGAACAATAAACAATAAATATGTT
Organism: Pollenia amentaria; assembly: GCA_943735925.1. Classification (NCBI taxonomy): domain Eukaryota; kingdom Metazoa; phylum Arthropoda; class Insecta; order Diptera; family Polleniidae; genus Pollenia; species Pollenia amentaria. The sequence goes on from OX031006.1 coordinate 257,157,427, forward strand.
GAATTCAAATTACAAAATCCCTGCTTATTAAAAATATTTATAGTAATTGCTCGTGCCAAATACTCTTGTTAAAAAATTATTCCACAAGTATTTCGATTTAAAACCCTTCTCCCATGTAAATGCAATGGTTTTAGTTTTTAACATTTAAGATGTTCTCAATGTGTGTGTAGCATAAGAAATCCTATTAACCTAAATTTGTATTTTCGGGTATTTTTCTGCATATCACTGTCATCATCAACGACAAGGAAACTCTTAAGTAATGGCTGGCCGTAAGCTTTTTATAAACAACAAAATTCCAGGATACTCCCACACCAACAACACATTCTCATACAAAATTTGATATCCTTTAAAATAGGCTGGTAAAATATCCGTTAAGCTTATCAGCAGCCATTAAAGCCCATTGGCATGAAAAAAAGATCCCAAAAACATGAAGAAAAAAGTAAAACAATCACTCACATCTATAATACACAGACAGCCAGCCCAAAAACAGCAAAATATACCGCATAAAGCAAAAGCACACAAGGCTACACTAGCCAAAATCGGCAGACATGTATGAGTAAGTTTGAAAGTGTGTTCACATCAATTTAACTGTCAAAAAGTTTATTCACCCACAAATATCAGTTTCCAATATAACAACGCTACAAAAAAAAGCAAAACAAATAGATCTGCAACATGACATGATACAGCAACACAAAAATAAAAATGTAAAACTATGCACAACATTTTTTGTCTTGTATAAAAAAGCAAGGCCGGCTACAAACTGGTTCCTGTATCAACCATCAAACCAAAAGCTGTGAGCGTTACGGTTGCGGGTTTTATCATATTGTATATTTAACGTTTATGATGTTTAATGCAGTAAACACATTGAAGACAGCAGGCTACCAACTACAAGACTAAACATTCCGATAGACTAAAAATTCCGACAAGTGTAGCAACATAATTATTTTCAACACGGCACTAGCATAAGCAGCTGATCTATAATTTTGAAGTTTCGATATATAATAAAATTATGGCCTGTTCATCGATTTCGAAAGAACAACTTCGATCGCATTTTAAGCGATCGAAAACTGATTTGGGTTCAACTAACTCTATTCTATACGAAAATTCGTACGAACGACAAATCGAAAGAAAACGTAAGTACTTTCATACAAAAAGCGGTTTATCAATACCGAAGGTATCGTCAAGATTACGAACACAAATGTCAAAACCACTCACTTTTTGTTTTGTTGTCGAATCGTTGAATTTTAAAAAAACAAGAAATATTTAAGAGTAATTTTAACAAATAATAAATAAAAATGGTAAGGACATATGTAAAATAAAAATATTTTATTGATTGTTTAAACGTAAAATTATAGTTTAAACAAGTGAGAAAGTATAGTCGGACAATCTCTACCATTTTTGAGAGTGTATCCTGTTTGGGACCCATGGGCATTCATGGACCATCCTGAACAAAATTATGTTATATGGTTAAGAGTCATTTAAAAGTTCTTTGTGCCGAATATTATTTAGATATCTTCATCTAAATGTATTCGATTTTAGGATGGGGGTTTATTTTGGGCCTACCACGACAACATTTTGTAATGACATATTAACTATCGTAAAAGTCATTATCGCCAATTTCTATTTGAATACTAACATTTGTTAGGAAGTTATGGCATTAAGTTTTTTTCGGGAATATTATTTGTATGGGAGCCTATGGACAAATATAGACCGATTCCAATAAAATTTGGTAAGATGATTTTGATTGCAATAAATTAGTTTGGACACAATTTAATCCTAATACCAGCATAATAAAATCATTTATCGGAACAAAAACCCTATCCGGAAAGAATCTTGTATGGGGCTTAGTAAAATTACGGGCCGATTCGGCTCATTTCCAGCTAGTCCTTGTGCCAATTTGAACCTATGTGCCAAATTTCATCAAATTATCTCCAAAATTGCGACCTGTACTTTGCGCACAAGGTTACATGGACAGCGAGCCAGCCAGCCTGCCAGTGGGCGGACATCGTTGGATCGACATAGAATGATTCTGAGTCGATTGCTATACTTTAAGGTAGATATAGGACACATATTTTAGGATGTTACATACATCAGCACAAATGCATAATACCCTCTCCACTGTTGTGATGTGGGTACCAAAAGTCGGCAATGCAGCAACTGCTACATTAGTCGAATACATGGACGAAAATCTTGAGTTAAAATATATTATCGATGAACGAGTAATGGAAAAGTTGAAGCCAAAAACTTAACGCCATTGGGACACCTACGCGTTCTATTGCAGAGTAGAAGATGGTAAACCACATGATATTTTAAGGCAGAAAAAACCAAAGGCTTGAATTGACTTTGAAATAATATATTAAATTTTTTAAATAACATGTCACATTTTTTTGTAGAAAAGAAAACATAACATACTGTTGTTCTGGCGGGTCCAATGGGTCCCAGATATGACTCACTCCCGACAATTTGTTTTTAAATATAGTGGTGTAGGGTATAATATCATTCATAAATAAGGCTTTTTTAGACGTATTTTAAATTTGCTATAAAATGTACCTTACATATGAACATTTTCAAATTCGATTTACGCTGTAAATCAAGGGATTATTATATATTTGTGTGAAAAAATAATGTCTGAAGAGTATTTAATAAATCTCATAACCAGGGCTGCCAGAAATTTTCAGCAAAAAATCTTAATATTATAAATAATAAAAACAATTCATATTTTATTTAATACATAAAATAAACAAAAAAAAAACATAACAAAAAATTTAATTTCTTATACCTACTAAATTGAAAATTTTTTGAGATCGCAAATGTGTGTTTGCGGTTTTAAACCAACAGGTATATAATTAAAAAAAAAAATTTCAGTTTTTTATATTTCTTAAAACAAATATAAAAATTATTTCAAGGTACCGTCATATTGAAGATATGTGTAATTCTAAGTCGATTTACCCATGCCCATCTGTCTGTCCGTCTGATAAATACACGCTCACTTTCGAAAAACGCAAAAGAAAAGAAGAAACTTGGTTTCAGATTGCTTGTAGTTATCCTAAGCAGTTTGGGATTGAAATCCAGCAATATCGATTCAGTAGGATCAGAACTGTGAATCAAAGTGCGGAACCACCACCCTAAAAAATTGATAATTTTGATACAAAAACTAACATAAATGGTGGAATAGTGCACGGAATGAAAAACCATTTAGCGCGAATTTGCTTTATATAACTGCAAGTCATTCTGTAAAATTTCGTGAAAATCGGTCCATAATTGACCATAGGCCCCATATAAACCCTACTCGCGGAAAACAGTTTATTGCGCCTAAACCCAAATAAAGTCCACTTTAGATATTGCGGTAAAATTTCTTCCAACTCCGATTCATATGGACAGAAAAAATATCATACAATTTTGTGAAATTCACTGTTAACCCTAAAACTAATTACACTGCTGTATTGAAATTTATTATAATTTATTTTTTGTAATACCAGAAATCAGTCTTCAGAATTTTGGGATGATTGGTCCAAAATTTTACCATAGGTCCAATACAAATTACCCTCCTAAAATCATTTTAGTTCGGCTAAAACTGTAACGAATCATGATATTTTACTCAAGCCAGTTCAAAGTTCCAACAAGAAACGCATAAAACTTTCTTATTGTCGTACAATAATTTAATATAGGTCTAAATCGTAACCAATTTTAATGATGACGTCCGTTTTTGTGAAGCTTAGTTAATAATATATATGTATTTATCATATGGAGCCCACTCCTGTCGGTGGAGGGTATCAAAGATTCGGCACAGCGGAATATATCACTCTAACTTGTTTTTTGTCCAGTAAACCGCAAGATTGCATTATTTAGTTTAAACATTTTCAAATGGGAGCAGAGAAGGTTTTTTTTAATTGAACTTAACCTTCGTCTAGACTGAACAAAATATCTTGTTTTTGGGGAAAAAATCTTAAAATCATTTTTCGGTTAAAAAATTTAAAAAAAAAAAGGTAAAATCTTTCTTCTGGCAGTGCTGCTCATAACAACTATTGCTAAAATAGTGCGAACAGCGGGTGCAGTGGATGAAGTAAAAATAGCTTTCATAAAATAAATAACCGAAATTTAACTCAAGATAAATAAGGCTTTTACCAAATGTACATACGACAGCTGAAAGAAAAGGGTGAGGTACATTTTTTTAAGCGTCTCGGATAACCATAGTCAACTTCAATTTATTGCTGTTCTTTTGAAAAGCAAAACGGACAGCTTTTCTACAGAAAAGCAAAAGATGCCAAGATGCGCTTGGCAGGAACAATAACGTAAGTAAACTTTTCAAATATCAGTATTTTAAAGCAAATAAATTCTTAATTTCAGTTACTTGGCTAAACGATTTTAATTACTTGGCTAAAAGACTTATAAGCTCGAAATTTCAACCGTTAGAAAAATCGTATAGAAAAGCAATTTGGGAAACGCAGTATTTTTTGTCACCTCCAAACATGAACGAGCTTAAAACCATAACTGACAAATATAAACTCTCCACAGCTACAATGTTGGTTGTGGAGCCATGTACCCGTGTTGTTGTCTAAATTATCATTTTCATATACACACATGTATTCTATTTTTGAAAACTTGCAGTCGGTACTCTGCTGCCTTGAATCTGTTTAATGCATTACTCTGAACAAATAATGCTGCCTGCTTTTTTGCCACGACTATGCACAGAAACAAAAAGATTTAAAGGAGTAAATTCTAATTTCACTAAAAGTGTAGTGGTCCTACTTTACGAGAAGTAGTTCCAAATTTAAACCACAAACTAGTTTAAGGAAAAGCAAGAAGACTGCTATAGTCGGCTGTGCAGAGTCTTAATTATTTATTCAAATATAATCAGAAGCCAATATAGCCCAAATGGATTAAGTTACATTATTTGACAATTCAATGACGAAATATTAATTTAACTTATTTTAATTACCCTGCGGAAAATTTGTGTCAATTGTTCCAACAGAACTGGTCCTGGGATTTGTGAAAATAGAACAAGAGCAAAAAGAAATAACAATGACATGTGAAAGGAGAACTAATCTCTTAGCTGGCATATTAAGTCAGTACAAAAAGGTAGATTTTTTAATTTTGTATTAATTTTGCTTTAATAATTATTAAATTATTTTTTATTTATTTATTTGGAACGTGTTTGTAACAGGTTCCGTATTCACCCGTGGTGTAGTACATTTATTTGATACTATTTAAAAATATGTTCTTTAAATTAATTCTACGACTTTTTTATTGGGAACTAACACTTAACACGTTTATTGAGAATAGATGTGTGACTGATCGAATGGTGGCTGTTATGTATCAATTTACCCCCTCCAATGACAACCCTATGTAAAAGTGATAAGTCCCATTCATATAAAGTTTAAGAAGTAGGACTGGTCTTTGCCACCAAAAACCTATCACAGGACTACTCTAGTGTCAGTTCGCTTCCCTCTAGGGTATGTATATACAAAATAAAAAAAAAAACCACAACAACTGGGTGTTGACAAATATTAGAGGCAATCGGGGTTTTTTACTCATATCTCAATAATTTATGTACCGATCTTGCGGGGTTAAAATAGTAATATTTTACGGAACAAATGTGACAGAAATATAAAACATAATTTCTGGGGTCTTCGGTTAACCTATTTAAACGGACAAACCAAACGACGGACATTGTTAAATCAACTTCGCTACTCATAAGGACCCAGTATATACATATATGTATCGAGTGTTTTATTTTTTTTAGTTGCATGAGAACTTTCGATATCGATAAAGGTTTGATAGCTGGGAATGTCAAAGACTTTTCAATTTCACAAAATAAACGAAAAATTCTTTTGCATAAATAAAAGTTCTTCTAAAATGCATCTTTTAACTCCTTTAAGCTTCTGATTTTGGATAAATAGAAGTATATACCAAAAGATTTTTTTTCTGCTGTTGTTTAATGTTAAGCCCATAGAATAAAATTGGCTTAGAGTTTATCATATTGTGTAACTGCGATATGCGGGACGTCCAACGATATAACCGGGGAAAAAAAACTACCATATGGATTGATTGGTTAAAGCTCGGACAAATGTGTGAAGATCTATCAATATAAAAGTTGCTCTATTGCGTTGCATTTTTTTTTAAATTTTTGTATTCGTGAGAGGGATTTTTTTCGCTAGCACGTATGGATTCAACAGTCAATGGTTTATTTATGGCTTTTGTTTGAAAAATGGGTCAAATTCAAAAATATTACGTGAAAATGGGCAAATTTTCATGGAAATCCTGTTAATGTAAAAGCTTTAAATAAAGTGAATCAAAAACTAAAAAATAAATAAATAAATACTCATACATACATGTAAACATTTTTAGAGTTGAATAAATTATTGAAGGGCTAAATGTATGTGCTCGTTCATGCTGCATAATGATGGAAATAAAGAGAACTTTAACGTTGTTGCTTGTTGTCATTAGAAGAAATTATTTAAAAACCAATAAAATATTATTTAATTTCTTAAATCAGCGTTTTTGTGCAAAAGGTTTTTGATAAAAATTTTGTGGGACTCAAAAAAAAAAGCACGATGATGAATTTTTGGCAACATCGATAATTTCATGCATTAAGAAAAATCCTTTGAAGGACGAAGTGGAAAATGCGATTTCGTATGACTACGACGCCAATTCAAAGGCCGTCCACGTGGAAATGGTTTTCGCTCTATGTTTATTTCCCTTTTCTTTTGAAAATAATTGTAATACAGGGTGGCTGATGAATTTTGCTACATAAAGAAAACTTTTTTCGTAATGCATGGCATTTACTAGGGTATTCATTCGGTAAACCGTTGATCAGTTAACCGAATAATTACTACCCGATTAGCTGATCGGTTAATTTAAAATTGGATATTTTCGATTAACGATTAAACCGGTTAATTTCAGTCGATTAACCGATGTAGCGAAATTTTTAATTTTTTTTTAGTATTATCAGGCCTGTTCTGCAAAATCACTTTTATTTAAATCACATGTGCCTTTTAAAATCACACGTGTGATATTTTTGTGTTCCGTTTTTCGTGTGTTTCGGTGTGATTTTCAATTGCCGAAGGCACACCGAAAAACACAAAAACGAAATGATTTTCAGAACACCACAAAAGCACACGTGTGATTTTCAGAACAGGCCCGTTTTTTTGTGTTTTTAATTATTTGTTTCGTCTCATATACAAAAGGTATGTATATGTTTAGAAAATATATTTTCATAGAAAATTAGGGGTTTAGTGATCTTCATTTTAAATAGGTGTTTGCTGTCAACAGCTTTTTGTTTCACGTACTTTTTATATGTATCGGGAATGTTCTGGAATTCGAAATCACGTGGAATTGAAAACGAACCTATTTTGGAAGCTCTGCCGTGTTCAAAGTTCATAATAATATGTGCTGTTCTATATTTTATAATTTGAAGACCAACTTCTGATACCTTAACTACTTTGGAAATCAGGAATCGCTGCGTTCATTTTAACAAAAATTCAATTGAAAATCTATATCGATTTAAATTTCACGTGAGTTCGATTTTCAGAACATGACCGTATGTGTTTTTATTTATTATTTGTTTCTTTTTCTATTTGCTCATATCAATTTTTTAACAAAATCAACCGAAACAATTAGAAGAGTTAAAAATTAAAAAAAAAATAAGACAAGACTCTAATAGCATAATGGAAGATTTTATACGTTTAGAGAAATCCAGGAAAAGGACTGTGTAATTAGATATTCTGTATTATGGGTTGCTTTCGATTTCTCCAACATCAACGAGAAGTGAAAGAATTTGTTCAAGTCAAGTTGTATCAAAACTAAAAGAAAGAATCGCTTAAGTCCTAAATATTTTTCTAAAATATTATTTCTTAAGGTCTCCTTAAACTATTGAAATAACTGATAAAATTATCTTAAAGCTTATTAGTTAACTACTACATAATATTTATGTATTAATTAAAATATATGTATAACATATTTATGAATTATTTTTTTGTTTGCTTATTGTAGTTCAAGAATTGTTGTTTGTTATGTAATTATTTTTTTTACTAATAAACTCAATATAATAAATAATTTATGCATTTTTCTTATTGGAATTACTTTATTTATAAAAAAACTTTATTAATCGGTTAACCGATTAATTACAAAATTAGCCGATTATTAACCGATTAAACCAAAAGCTCGATCAAAGCAAAAACCCGATTAAATTAATACCCTAGCATTTACTCAATCTTTTTTCATTTGAAAGCGCATTGAATTGTATTAAAAATACTTTAATTAGTCATCCGTCGTCAATGGCGGTGAGTGTTAAACGGCAAACGCCTCTGAAGAGATTGTGTGGTTACAATCGAAACTAGTCAGGGCAACGTGTCCGTGAAATCCTGGGTTCAATTCCCAGAAGCATTCAAGTGTGTCGATTTCTTGAAATGGTGCAAGAACTACCTCACTCCGTCTGAACTCCTCACTATCTCACTATACCGCCTAAATCCGACCGAAAATGAAATACAACTCCCATATCTGAGCAGGTCATTCAAGGTTATCTTGAAGCTTATCAACGACAGAAGGGTATCTAGCTCTATTGACTCGTTAGGGCATCGTGGAAATATGGGTTGTGCGACATTGCTCTATCGACATTACCACGGTAGCTTAGATGGGCGAACTCATCCCTGAGGCGCGGGTGAACGCCCGTAGTACTCGTCATTCCAACAGATGGCATACGTTCGTTGTCGACTATCCAGTATATCGCACAACGCATTACATGGAAAACTCGATTATCGGTCGTACTAGCCGTATGTGGAATATACTTCCGGCAGAAGTCTTCCCAATCGGCTACACTTAGGAAAAATTCAAATTAAATTTCCAAAAACACTCTTTCCTTCTCCTCATAACATATTTCCCTAATTCCAAAAGTATCCATTGCATTAGTATGGGGCATTTCCTGAGTGTTCGCTCAAAGAAAGATTATCTGGCTGCAGTCACGACGACCTGAATATTTAGCACTTTCAAATGTTGAGGCTCCCTTGAAACCCTGCATGATGTTCCGAATGGGGTATCGACTTCTTTTTATCATTTCCCCAATCTCAGCATAAGATTTGCCTTGACTGTGCACCAGACCGTACATCTCCTAATATAAAGTATGTTTGCCAGCGGGTTTGTCTCGAGTGTGGTACGAACAGAGGTCTGGTGGATAAATACTAGAACGAGATTATTTAGGTCAATGGACCCTAAAGGCAAAACTTTTTGAGACAAAAACATTGATATATCAGACAGTAAGATCGAACTGTAAATGCCTAAGCTATAACGAAAAATTTAAAAAAAAAGCGACCCCTATTTGTAAGCGAAGAGGTTAGAGAATCAGGAGAGCAGACAAGAAGACACGATTTCGTTACATAATATTTAAGGATCCAACTGTAAATGCCGGAATTATAGAAACACTTCCTTAGAAAAATTGTTATGATTTTTAGCGAGCTTTAATTTTCTAATTAAACTTAAAAATATTTCTGCTGAAATAATTGAATTTTACTTCTTTAGTAAAAGTTTAATAGTTTTTTGCGAGCTTTAATTTTCTGATATTAGGGTATTACCAACAGAGATCTGGTGGATAAATACTAGAACGAGATGCTTGAGGTCAATGGCTCCTAATGGCAAAACATTGGTCTTCTCGGGACATATATCATACTTTAAGATCGGACAGTAAATGCCTAAGATATAACAAAAATGTAAAAAGGCGACCCCTACGTTTGGCAAAAAACCCTACTTCTGGCACATAAAAATTGTTTTTGAAACCTCCTTGCAAACATACTTTATATAAGAGTTTGTACGGCGCACTTTTTTTCCTTGTAAAATAATTTTGCGCTGAGATTCTGTCATTTTCTTCTGTTTGTTACCAATTTTTAAAAAAACAATTGACAATTTAAGACACACTGACAATCGCACTTTGTCATGTGAGAACTTTGATATTTAAGAAGAACCGTAATTTCTATTACTTCACGCTTGATCAGAAAAAGGGCCCAAATCGATCAAATTTGAAGAGCTTTAACCAGGAACTGGGTATTCTTTCTCTTTTCTTTTTTTTTTCTAAAAGGTCATATAATTAAAAATTTTTAAATGACACAAAGTGTATTTTGTGGGAAATTCCTTAGTCTATCTCGTAAAAGTATTTATTTGTTTGTTACAAATTAAAACAATCGTAAAGTTGAAAATGTTTACTGTGCCAATAGTTTAGTCCGTCACTGTATGTCCTAACAAATTGTTATAACCTTTAATGGGAATTCTAGGAGTACCTTATTAAACAACATCTTCATGACTATTCGGCTTTACAGTAGCGTATTTTGTTAACAACAACAAACGTGATTCCTCCTAGATTGAAAGGATATGGATACCTTTTGCGCTTCGTACAAAATTCTTAAAGAAAAAAAATTTTAGCTTAAAATATTTTTGGCGACTTTCCGCCCTTACAGGGGTTATTTACCTAAATAAACACTTTTTATAGAACATGGAATGCATTAGCATTCATAATTAATTGCCATTTTGAGCTTTGTAAGAGAAGCTTTTAAGTAAACTAAATTTCAGAGCTTTAAACACAGAAAAAAGTTTTTTATCAATTAACAAAATGGTTGAAAAGAATTTAAATTTAATAAATGTGATAATTGAATCAATTATTTTTTTTTTGTTGAAAGAAAATTAAAAATTTAATTTTGATTTAATTAACATTTTAGTTTTTTTGAAATAAATTTTCAATTAAAATTTTAATTAAATAACAGAAAATCTTAATTAACTTTTTGCGTTTAAAATAAAATAATTTAAACATGTAGAATTGTTGTTGGGAATTGTCAATATTTATTTAAATAAATTAACACATTGTTTGAAATAACAAAGTTGTTTGATCACTTTTTTAATTAAAATTAAAAATATCATTTATTGAAAATATTTTTTCAAAATTTTAAGATTTTTAGTAATCAATATAATCATTTTGGTAATAGGTGCAAAATCAAACAGTTGTTTGCTTGATATTATGAATTTGGAATAAATTTGGTGATAGGAGAAATTTAATAATTTTTTCTGTGTAGTAAGTAGCTTTAAATCCATTCAAAACATTTGGTAGAATAACAAAGGAAAAGCTAAAACTTAAATATTTAGAACATTATAAAACATATTTGTTTCTTTTTGGTTGTTTTCAAGATAAACAAACTATTAAAATTAATGGCCAAATATAAACCAAAGCAGAAGCAGCAGCAGTACCATCAGCATTAACATCTACTACAAACTACTTTTCTCGCCAGCATTCGAATACTTGTGCTTACAACAATTTTGAAATAAAAATGTATAGAAATGTGGTCGATATTAGTATGCCACATTGACGCATTACAACTCCTACTACTCGATCTTTAGCATTTTCATACACTACATTTGTTTCCTTTACAACCACTACTACTACAACAAAAATAGTAACAAATAACACTAATACTTCAACAGACGAATAAGGGCACATACCAACACAGCTACTAACTATATATATATATATCTGTATATGTTTGAAAGCTTTTACACACAGAATACATAAACATTTGAACCCGCACTTTCAATTACAATGTAATTTACTTTATGGACTTATCTCTTAAAAACAGCAATTTTAACAAACATTAAGCATAATTTTATGACATCACATACACACACTCAGTACACAACAAGAGGACTAGAGACTGAAGCGAGTACACAACAAACAATTCCATCCATCCATGGATACATTATGTTCATACACTGTATTTCTAAGTACTATGTGAGTAGTTAGTTGTTCATCTTTGGTCGTGGTCTTGGTACAATTTTTTTTTCTCTCAAGCAGAATGATGATTTTTCTGAGGGGAGATTGAATATTGTTTTGATGATTATTTTTGATATGAAATAACTAAAGTTTACCCCATAACGAAGATAAAAAAATATATATATAGAGAACAAAAAATACTTGACAATTTGGCGACATTTCTGATTTGGCAATTTAGAGGAAATTTTTTTTTTTTTTAAAGAGACTGTTTCCCACAAAAACTTCAGCAAATAAGACCCTTTTAATAGTCTGAAAAACTTTCAAAACTATTTCAAGGCAATTTCGTGATAGTAAAATTTTTATGTAGCATCGCTCAAGAGTTCTTCCATATTATAAGAAAAATTGATTTAAATTTTATTTTTGAAATTATTTAAGAATAAATGTCTGGTAGATAATTTCATAGCATTTATTTTTAAATATGTATGATTTGTGGCGTATGTCAGCCTCGGCTACGAGTTACATGGCCCATTCGATCAATCCAATATTTGACTAGTTTTTTCAATAAATCTGCCTGTATGGCGTCATTAGTGGCTTTAATATTTGCTTCCAATGCACATTGGACAATTCCGGCCAAAAATTATTTTTTTTTTTTTTACTTCTTAATTTCAATAAAATGATGATGACAGATTACAGCTTACACTTCAAAACATACTACTCATTTCTTAATTTGGCTCTTGGATATCTATGTTACTGTTAATCAGTGTGACCAGATTTTAAAATAATATTCAGCTAAATCATGTTTAAAATAGAGCTAAAAAGAGCTAAAGACGGAAATTTAAAGCCAAAAAATAGAGATACATTTGTTTATACACTCACAATATTCTGTACGTTAAATTAACTGAAATTGTAATCTAAAATAAATGAATATTCAGTTAAAAACCGGTCTACTTATTTTTCATTTAATTTTAACGAAAAGTTCATTTAATTTTTACTGTCAAAAATTCAACCTCGAATCCCGTAAAAACAAATGAATTTTCAGTTATTTTACAAGATTTAACTAACAAAAAATTAAACCCGAATTCCATAAAAACAAATGAATATTCAGTTATTTTATGAAATTTAACTAACAAAAAATTAACCCTGAATTTTTCAACTGTTAAAAAACACAAATGTTTTAAAAAAAATTTAATATTTTTACTTTATTTATTAATAAAAATAATAATTTTTAAATTGAATTCATATATAATATAATCTACTATATTTACAAAATAACTAATAAAAACAAAGAAAACTATAAGTTAATTTTTTAATACATACATATGTACATGTTTATAAATGTAATATATTTACTGCCGTATTCATAAAAAATAAAATAGATTTCAAACGTATTTTAAAACAAAATTTCCATACAAATTTTTCTTAAAACAGATTTCATATCCATTTTAGTTTTTTATGAATACGGCAGTTAAAATTTAAAAAAATTATAAAAATGTAATTAATTTTTTATTAATTCTATATTTATATAACATTCAAAAAAATATTAATTCAATTTTGTGATTCAAAAAATTATGATAAGTTCTTAATGAATTTCCTGCATAATCACCTTTTAAAATTATATCAAATACAATTGTTTGCACAAATAACCAAAAGTTTTTACATTTTGTGTTATATTTTAAATTGAATAATTGGTGAATTTTAAAACATAGGACCAATGCCGCTGCAACCGTCTCTACTTTAAATAATTAAAAGTTACTATTAATAATCTATAGGTTATTAATAGTAACTTTCTATAGATTATTAATAGTAACTTTTAATTATTTCGATATTTTATGTAGACTTAATAGTGTTAATGTGGGTATATCTACATATATGTATAGAAAAAATGGCAACATTACAGACTAACCGACTTCATTATTACCGATTATTCATTATCGCAAAGCCTAAATGTCTGAAAATTGGACCGGAGGTTGTTCTCTCGCCAAATCGATCTATTAAGGCGGGATTTTTGAAAACTCGAATGTTAACGGGATAAAAAGGGTAAAAACATGTAAATTCGCTTACCTCTTATCTCCTACACTAAAAGAGATACAAACAATATTAATACTAATCATTGGTTATTAAAAATAACAAGCGGGCAGGTGTCTGGTACTTTTTTTGAAATTCGGCCCTTTTGGGTACTTAGCAGGTAACAGCTGTATATTGGAACTTTTTTGCCAAATTTCGTGAAGATCATTCCATAATTTTCTATAGGCCCCATACAAACCCCACTCGCAGGAAACAGTTTATTACACCTAAAACCGTAATAAATAATGCTATCATAATAAATTTAAATACTTCACTGTTTTCTCGGACTAGAAATCATACTAATAAATTTCGTGCTTATCGGTCCGTAATTTACCGTAGGTCCCATATAAAGCCCACTCTGGGAAATTTACTAAATACGCCTAAAACCGTAGCAGATATTAATATTGCCATAAAAAATTTTCCAATTTATCTTCATATGACCAAGAAGCTTAAGCTGGATCTGCGCCTGAGTTATGCATAGATATATATACATAGGTGTATGTATATAATCGTATATGTTAAAATGATTATATTATAACCATATATGACCATATATATTTTTTATTTAACCCAATTTGACAACCCAAAGTGCGTGGCCAACCCACCGACTCAACATCAAAACGGAATATCTATGGCGCCGAGGCAACGCTGTATATTTATTTAGACCAGAAAGATCCCATTTATAATGCGATGCTGAAATCGGGCCAGGCGATAACAGAAACCTGTACTGAATACAACTGATTCGTGCTTCCATGGGAAAAAAAACGCGCGGAATATACAAGCAGTCATAAAGCCGAAAAGCCATCTTGACAGCGCTTAGCCACACATAGCGAGATCAGTTCAAAACTATTAAGAAAAAAGCAGGAGTGCTTTATTCGACTATGGCAAATCTTATATACCCTTATGGTGAAGGGTACATAAGATTTGATAAGAATTGAAAGTTATATAAATTCCGCTCTTTTCCAATCCCACCCACATTTTGTCGGATATTAAGTTCTGATAGCAAACACAGAAAATATCCTCCAAAGTTTTCACCAATTAAAGCATTAATCAAAAATAAAATCAGTTTTAATTCAAAATTTAATCATGGGAATAAAACGTTTAATCAAGTGAATTAAACGTTTTATTAATACTATTAATTGGTTTACTGGTGCAAATTAAATTAATTTTTTAATTAAAATCACAAATTTTTTAATTGAAATAAATTTTTATTTTTTCTGTGAAGAGGCTTGTAGAAATTGCAAACGGAATGACTAACTTATATATACCCTTTCCAACCATGGTGAAGGGTATAAATAGTAGTTTAAAAGTTTTGCTCCACCTGCCTTCTAGTCCAGACCTTTGACCCTCCGACTACTATTTATTTTAATAAATGCAGAAAATTTTATTTCAGAACAGGACATCTAAAATTGTCTTGATTCTTTATTGGCTTAAAAAATGTGCAGATAATTTATCGCAGATTGATTATGATGCCAGAAAGATAGAAAATAGTCATGGCTAACAATGGCCAATATTTTAGAAAAATGTAAATTATAAATTCCGTCGATTTTTTTTGACATCAATAAAATGGCTGTGAGGTAATGACAAAATAACTTTAATTATAATTAAAAACTTTTGAATGAAATTTCGATATTTTAATATCGAATTTTTTTCTCGAATAGGAAGCATATTCTCAAAAGATTCGAAATGTTTTGACTACACAGTCATCACTTTTACTTAGTTTTACTTTTCGTACATCATTAAGAAAGCACTTAAGTACACAAAAGACACGAACAGAATGCGTGTTTTTGGTACATTAAATATTATATTAAAAAATATTTAAGCACAAGTGAGCAATTTGGATTTAAAAAAATGTTATTAAAATGCCAATATAAAATATAATTGAGTTATTATTGGCGAATAGCAAGCAGGTGACACAATAACGAAAATGTAAAAACAATTTTAGCTGATTTTTTTTCTTTTCAACATTAAGATGAGCTTAACTTTGCAATATTAAGAAACCATAACCTAAAAGTGGAACTGTGTTTGACAAATTAAAATTTTGTGGTCGAATTTTAAACTCATGGAGAAATGTTTATAACCAAAAACGAATAGCATCAAAATATTTAAAAAAAAAAAAAAAATTCCATCACGTGTTCAGTCAAGAATTATCAAAAAAAAAAATTTATGAAATTTAACCAGCGAAATGCGCATACACAGAAAATATTAATAATTTTCTCCAATCACCAAATTTATACCAAATTCATAATATCAAGCAAACAATTTGTTGATTTTGCACCTATTACCAAAATTATTATATTGATTACTAAAAATTGTAAGATTGTAAATATTTTTTGTTTTTCAATAAATGATATTTTAAATTTTAATTAAAAAGCTAATCAAAAATTTTTGCCATTTCAAACAATGTGTTAATTTCTTTTATTAAATATGGACAATTCCCAACAACAGTTCAAATTGTTTAAATTATTTTATTTTAAACGAAAAAGGTCAATTAAGATTTGTTGTTATTTAATTAATATTTTAATTAAAAATTTATTTCAAAACAACTAAAATTTTAATTAAATCAAAATAAAATTTTTAATTTTCCTTCAACTAAAAAAGTAATTGATTCAATTATCACATTAATTAAATTTAAATACTTTTTAAACCATTTTTTTAATTGATAAAACACTTTTTTCTGTGAAACAATGTGTTCATTTATTTAATAAAATATTGA
Source organism: Pollenia amentaria (assembly GCA_943735925.1). Lineage (NCBI taxonomy): Eukaryota > Metazoa > Arthropoda > Insecta > Diptera > Polleniidae > Pollenia > Pollenia amentaria. Next base: position 257,173,950 of record OX031006.1, read on the forward strand.
CAATTCCCAACAACAGTTCAACATGTTTAAATTATTTTATCTTATACGAAAAAAGTTAATTAAGATTTTTTGGTATTTAATTAAAATTTTAATTGAAAATTTATTTATTATGTTAATTAAATCCAAATTAAATTTTTAATTTTATTTCACCTAAAAAAATTATTGATTCAATTATCACATTGATTTAATTTAAATACTTGTTAAACCATTTTTTTAATTGATAAAACGCTTTTTTCTGTTTAGAAACTAGCTTTCTCACAACAATAAATTTCAGTGTTTTTATCAAAAATTAAAATTGGAAATTTAGCACATCATTAATAAATAAATTAATAATAAATTTTGTATTCCTGAAAACAACTTTTGATAATAAATTTTCATGTGCCGGGCAAATAAAAAACTGAAATAGCAAGTTGCTTTATTAAGCAATTTGTTGACCTGAGTGTTTAAGATTATTATTAACTTTTTGGTCTTATTTGTATAATATTTTTAGCTTTTCTAAAGTAAATCGTGATCTATTTCGAGGTTCCCTACTTTTTTAAAGAAAAAAAACGCAGAAAATTCAAATTTAATGGGGAATGTTTATTATCGTTTGAAAGAACATTCTTTGGCATTTATTTTTTGAAGATTATGTCTATCAAATGTTGGCCGTTGCTACGTCGCAGATGGTCCATCCGTTGAGTCCATTTTTCGATGACTCGTTCGAGCATTTCGACTGGTAACTGGCGAATGACACGCGTGATGTTTTCCTCCAAGGCCTGAATTGAAGCGGGTTTGTCCGCATAAACTTTAGACTTTACATATCCCCACAGGAAAAAGTCTAACGGTGTGATATCACACGATCTTGGTGGCCAATCGACCGGCCCAAAACGTGAAATTATGTGCTCACCGAAGTACTCTCTCAATAAATCAATGCGATGTGTGGGAAGTGGCGCCATCTTGCTGAAACTAAATCTCGCCGAGATCACGAGGTTCAATTTCAGGCATCAAATAGTCGGTTATCATGGCACGATAACGGTCGCCATTGACGGTTACGTTCGCACCGGCATCATTTTTAAAGAAATATGGACCGATGATTCCACCGGCCGACAAACCACATTAAACCGTTGTTTTTTCTGGATGAAGTGGCAGTTCTTGAATCTCTTCAGGTTGCTCTTCGTCCCAAATGCGGCAATTTTGTTTGTTTATATACCCAATGAGCCAGAAATGGGCCTCATCGCTAAACAAAATTTGCCTCGAAAACGTCGGATCTTCTTGGAACTTTTCAAGAGCCCATAGAGCGAAGCGGTGTCGCTTGGGAAGGTCGACTGGCTTGAATTTTTGCACAAGTTGTATTTTGAACGCTTTCAATTTAAGATTTATTTTATTTATTTATTTATTTAATCAATACAGTACAACAAGAACTAGTATTATCTAATAGTACTGGGGAGATAATGGCACAATATGATTTTTGTTGGTAAAAAAATAAAATCACTTAATACTAATTTTAAGAAATAAAAGAAATTTAAATTAGATAGAATTGAAAAATATTAAATGACATTAAAAAATTATGATTTTTAAATTAAATAAGAAGAAAGCATATAATATTACTCACATCAAATAAATAAAAGTTAAAACATTATGTATGTAAAAGCTATATATATTTTGTTATCCTAAACGATTAAATATTGCAATTTTGAAATGCTTTGCATTGCTAATGATTTGAATATTAGGGGGAAGTTGGCGCCAAAGATTGATAGCAGTGTAGAAAAAATGTCTTTTCGATATATCTTTTCTAATGCGAAAGGTATTTACTTTGTTTCCTCGGTCAGACCTTGAGAAGATTATTCTATTGTATAGGTATTCAGGCTGTTTGGTGTAAATCACCTTATGAAAAAATAATAATGTTCGAAGCTTTAACAGGCTATCAAATGGTATATTACATATTTGTCTAGAGTACTGTGAGATTCTGCTTCGCCTACTGCGGCCAAAAACATATCTGGCAATATTATTGTACGTTACATTAAGCCTTTTCATACTTAATGTATCACAGTTAGCGAATAGTTCACAACCGTACAAGAGCGTTGGCAATAAATATGTTTTAGCTAGTAACATTCGAATATCAAAAGGTGTATAATGTTGCGACATCCAAAGTTTTCTTAACACCGCATATGTTTTACCTCATATAACATTTATGTGATTAGACCAGTCTAGTTTCCTGTTGAATATTACACCTAAATTTTTGGCAGTTTCATCTATTGTGATTATAGATTCTCCGACCAGAATTGGTGGTAAAACAGTTGGCAACGACGTAAAATTCGCCAACACGTTCCATACGTCAGTCCGAGTTGCTGCGAATGGCGCCGAATCGACTCTCCACGGCCTTTGTGCACACTCTCAGCTACGGCCGCTATATTTTCTTCACAGCGTGCTGGACGTGGTCTATTCGGTCGAATGTTATCCAATAATGAATGCTGGGTCTCAAAATGGGTGATGGTGTTGCGAATAGTACGCTCAGTAGGCCGATTATGTTGACCATAAGTGGAGCGAAGTGCACGAAACACATTCCTCACAGAACGTGAATTTACGTAATAAAGTTGAACGATTTGTAAACGTTGTTCAGGCGTAAGTCTTTCCATTATGAAATGCCAAACAATACTAAACAAAAATAACATGACAGCATGACACGACTCTCGCGTGATCTGTCAAAAAAAACGGCTATTGAAAAAAGTATCTCTACTTGAATCACCCATTATTTGGAAAAAGTTTCCTGGCGAGCAGGCCTAAGCAACCAGTGAAATGCGCACAGAAACTGGCTTTCCCACAACAATAAATTTTGAGTGTTTTTATCAAAAATAAAAATAGGGAATAAATAAATAAATTAATAATAAATTTTGTGTTCCTGCAAATAACTTTTGTTAATTCATTTCATGTTGTAAATTCCTTCCTTCAATAAAAATTATTTGATAAATATTTAATTTGATGAACTTAAACCTAATTAAAATATAAAAAACTTCAATAAAATAAGTGACGGTCACAGAAAAAAATAAAAATGGATTTCAATTAAAAAATTTGTTAAATTTGCACCAGCAAAAAAAATAGTTTCAATTAAATATCTTTTTGACATTAACAACACTTTCAGTTGTAATGGTATAAGTAAACGTATTATTCCAATGATTAAAGTTTTAATTAAAACTGATTATGTTTTTAATTAATGGTTTAGTTAAAAAAAAAGTCTGTGTTGGAAGGGGAAATATCAATGAAAACGATGCTAAGCCCGTTGATGTTAACAACAAGTTTCAAAGTATCGAGGATTTGTTTTTGCATTTGGGCCCATTTTAATGTTCGAATTTTAAACCAAATAAAAAGAAGCATACATACCTTAAGTTCAGACCTAACAAATATTTAACGAAAAAATCCGAAAAAATCATGAACAGCAAATGACTCAAACTCTAGCTTAATTTTTACCAATTTTTATAGACTTCTTTCATCTTTATTCGTAAGAAGATTATTTAGGAGAACGTTTCCTGATGATCTGGCCTAAGCAACTAGTGAAATGGGCAGAGGAACAGCTTATCCTCCAACAATAAGTTTTAGTATTTTTATCAATTAAAACAAGTTAGAGTGCTATATTCGGCTGTGCCGAATCTTTGATACCCTCCACCAACAGGAGTGGGCTCTATCTGATAAATACATATATATTATTAACTACATATATATTATTAACTAAGCTTCACAAAAACGAGCGTCAGCATTAAAATTAGTTGCGGTTTAGACCTGAATTAAATTATTGACCGACAATAAGAAAATTTTTTGCGTTTCTTGTTAGGACTTTGAACATGCTTGAGTAAAATATCATGATTCGTAAAAGTTTTAGCCGAACTAAAATAATTTTTAGAAGGGTAATTTGTATTGGACCTATGGTTAATTATGGCCCAATCATCCCAACATTCTGAAGACTGATTTCTAGTATTACAAAAAATAAATTAGAATAAAGTTCAATTTTGCATGATATTTTTTCTGGCCATATGAATTTAAGTAAGACATTTTACCGCAATATCTATATCTGTGATGGTTTAAGGCGAATTGTATTATTTTCCCAAAGTGGGCTTTATTTGGTTTTAGGCGCAATAAACTGTTTTACGGGAGTAGGGTTTATATGGGGCCTACTGTAAATTATTGACCGATCTTCAAAAAATTTGACAGTGTGATTTCTGGTCCTATAAAACTGTGACGTACCAAATTTTAGTATGATAGCGTTCTTTTTTACGGGTTTAGGCGTACTAAACTGTTTTCCGGGAGTAGGGTTTATATGGGAACTAGTGTCAATTATGGACCGATCTTCAAAAAATTTGACAGTGTGATTTCTGGTCCTATAAAACTGTGACGTACCAAATTTAAGTATGCTAGCGTTTTTTATTGCGGTTTTAGGCGTACTAATTTGTTTTCCTCGAGATAGTTTTATATGGGGCCTACGGTAAATTATGGACCGATCGTCACGAAATTTACTAGTATGATTTGCAGTCGTACAGACCAAATTCGAGCAAAATTTTATGTCATTCCGTGCATTAATAAACCATTTATGTTAGTTTTTGTATCAAAATTATCAATTTTTTCAGGGTGATTCATAGTTCTGATCCTACTGAACCGATGTTGCTGGATTTCAATCCGAAACTGCTTAGGATAACTACAAGCAATTTGAGACCAAGTTTGTTCTTTTCTTTTGCGTTTTTCAAAAGTGAGCGTGTTTTCAACAGACCTACAGACGGACAGACAGACTTACATGGCTAAATCGACTTAGAATTACTCAAAGAGCCAGAATATATATACTTTATGGGGTCTTAGATGTATAATAAAACAGTTTCACACGGAATGACAAACTTAGTATACCCTCATTCACCACAGTGGTGGTGGAGGGTATAAAAAGGGAATTAAGCACAATAAATAAAATCTTTATATAATAATAATTGTATAACGTAATTAAGAAACTGTTAAATGATGTTTGACGCAGCAAATGTTTTGCAAAAGCAAATTGTTTTTTAATAAAACTAGTGGTTCCGTGTAGGACGTCAACTATTTAATAGGTGTGAACATAGCTTTAGCTCTAGAAAAACGTAAGAGAACCCTTAACGTAATATGTCCCACGGCTAACTCATTCCAGCCTAATGGGTATTTTAATACCCAAAAAAATTAAGATAGCAAAAAAAATTTTTAGCAAAGGCTTGATAAGAGATGACTTACATTTTTATTTAAAGTAGACTTTGATTGACCTGAAAAAAATTAAAACAGGGGCCAAATTACGACATTCGATATCGATCAAAATTTCCGTTTAAATTGTATTGTAATTTCGACCGATATCGAATACCGTAATTTGGACCCAGTGTTTTTTTTTTTGCATTAGGTAAAATTAAGATTTTTATGTGTGTTCCCAAATAAAGCACAATGCGAAAAACGAAAAATGCCCAACCAGTGTAAATAGTTTAAGTCGGCTTATTTTAAAGGTTTGGATAAAAGAAAAGTTTTATCTAAAGAACCGGAACTATTTTCATAAGTGAAGTGTTTTTCTCATTTTAAAAATATTTCAAATATCAACCCATCTTAAAAGCAGACTAAACAAAAACTTCCATTAAAAATTAAATTCTAATTAAATTCTACCAAATTTATTTAAAAACAACTTTTTTGCAACTGACCATTTCAAAGTTTGTACTTCACATGAAGAAAACAAAATCTCATCTCAGGCACATTTCTTTTGTTTTACCAAGAAATTAAATTAAATTTTAGCATTTGCACAAAGATTTTGTGGCTGTCATAAAAACTGTCTGGCCACGTTTTCTACTTCAAACTAAAAACAATTTTCCCAAAAAGGGCAAAAACCACAAAACATTTTCATTGCAAAGAAATTGTTTCAAATTGTATTTTGTCTCGTTTATTTAAAGTGTAAATAGAACAATAAAGTCACATTTCTTGCCATTTTCTGAAATAAAGAAACAACAAATTCTACAGACAAAGACTGATAACGCAAAAGGAAAAAAATAAAAAAAAAAAATTAAATTTTCAAATTTTTTGTGGACAAGAAAAAAGAAGAGATAGTTACAAATGGTCAATAAGGAAAAAAAGTACAACGAAAATAATTGAATTTTAAACAAGAAATTCGAAAATTTGTCAAAATTTAATTCTATTCTAACATTTTGTTTAAAAATAATTTAAATATTTAACAAATAATTGTTTTAACCAGCGTCATAAAACGCTTGCTTAACATCTTTTTAATTGTTGTTAAGTGTTTTGTTTTTTTATTAGCCGGCCTTTTGCTCCCCTTATGAGACCCAAAGATCCCTAAATGTCAATTATCCACAACAATGACAACTTAATAATAAACATAATACTTGGGAGCTCGTAAAAATATTTTTAAGTACTTTCGTTTAATTCTCTTATTATTTTACAACAATGAATGAACGACTTTATGCGAAATGAAATTATAATTTTATTATCATTAACATGGCGACTTATCACAGTGTTAACTATTATTCGACTCCTTTTTTTTACGACTTCCTCTTGAGACTCGCATTTTCACACTCAAACACACATTTCATACATAATAAACATACATACATGTGTATGTTTGTTTATATGTATGTGTGTATAGAAGAGACATATGCTAAGTGGACTTAAATGTCACTCTCTTATTTTAATGGCTTAAATGATAGAAAGAATATGTGTCTTTGATGACTTACCATCAACCCAAATTATTTTTATATAAGTATTTTTATTATCCTTTTGCTCTTCATTGTCATCCGATTTGTGATGAAAAGCTTAAGGAGAATAATTTTACGACCCTACAGACAAGCTGGCAAACAGCTTTCCTTAGAACTTGGCGTGTATTGGTCTACTACTGCATCTATTGTGTTGGGGCGAATAAAACAAATACCCCTTGTTAGGTTGGTGAAAGTTTATAGCATTTTTACGAGTTTTTTATGTTTCATTCGAAACCTTAATTTAATTGTTTATCCGGTGACAAACATTTGATTAAAGTGTTTAACACACACACACACATACAACAAACACCCACTTTAAGGAACTAACATCCGTACAGTTGAAGTCTTTGTTTATAGTAACAATTTTACGATCTCTCATCACTGTCTGCTTTCGAGAGTGTGTACGAGGATTGTACTGAGAGGCAAACAAATTTCAATTAATTGAATAAGTTAATAAAAATCATTTTCTTTTTCAATTTCCCTATTGCAATTTTTCTTCGGGGGGTGTGCATGTATCTTTTTCGGTATATATGTTTGTCATCTAGAGGTTAGAGTGAAAATGGATCTGGGCAGCTCAGAGGCCATGTCGTGACCGCATCTTTTAATCGTAATCGGAATCACACAAAAACTACTGCAATTTTAACTAGAAATCTAAAATTGTATACAATCCAGTTAATCAGATAGCAATGATCCATTAAAGATCGATAATCTATATATATAAAAATGAAATGTGTTTGTCTGTTTGTGTGCTTCTAGATTCCTAAGCGACTGAACCGAGTTTCCTGAAATTTTTTACAGAAACATCACATGAGCCCCGAATATAAAATAGGCTACTTATTTTTCGATGGGCGCAGGGGAAGTTGTGCCCCCATAGGATACTAATATTAATTATCGGATATCTTATTTTCTTGAATTTTTTGTAGTAGGATCTCTCTAAGTACAGAAGTTGAAGTAACATAGCTGCAGGGGGAGTTGTACCCCCATAGGACGCCAATGTTTAATATCGCATATCTTACAAATTTTTATAGTTAGAATGTTCAAACTTGATAGGAGTCACTCTTATGGAAAACTACACCTTAAAAATACAAATAAAGGAGGTAGGAGCAGGGGAAGCAATACCCCATGGGAAGCATATACCACGTAACTAAATAACTATTACAGCGAGAGTATTCAAATGTGGTTAAAGCCACTATAATGGTAAACTATTAATTTCAAAATAAAAATGGGCGGGTTAGACGAAGGAGGAGAAATACCCCCACTGACAGAATCAGAAATAAAATTGCTTTCGAATCGAAAAAGTATTCGATCACGACTGCCAGAATTCGCCCCCAGATCTTTTTCTTCCAAATGTTCGCCCTGCCAAACTCGGACTTCGATTTTCCTTCTCTATTGTATGAAGTCACAGTAAACCGAAACTGTTTGACTGCAAAGACAATAAAAGACTTTTCAATAGTTGATATTTATTTTCACAGCAGAATCACTTGCTTTTGAGTTTTCTTGTTGAGCTTTGAACTGTAACTGCAAAGCAACAGAGTAAAAGGTACTTTAGTTTTTAAAGACTGTTGCTTTAATTAATTTCTCTTTGCAAAGAGAATAGTACAAAGTAAATTCAAAGCAGAGTTCAGTATTAGGCTTGCAAAAGAGCAAATGCAAAATATCGTAGCACGTTAATGAAATCTAAAGGAAACTCTGTGTGTTTTGTTGATGGATTTAACAAAAAAGCTACGATATTTTGTATTTGCACTTTTGCAAGCCTGATACTGAACTACGGTAAAATAAAACTGAACAAAAGCAAAATTTAAAAAGACTTTTAAACACTGGTCTGATAAACCTTTTGGCCAAAAATTTTATTTTTCCGAAGAACATGCAATTCATCTCACGACTTTATCACGGAAACCAATTGGAATTTTGTGTTCCTCTCTACGGCGCAATTGTATCTGTAAATTAGAAGAAAAAAATGTAAAACAAACTAACCTGAAAAAGCTGCATCTAGTTCCTTAAAATTTAAAAATATCGAAAAGTTTTAATTTCTTATACGCATTTTTAAAATTGTTGACTCATAGCTGCCAAACTGTGGAAAATTCGGTAAAGTAATCTGCAAAAAAAAAAAAAATATTCCTTATAATATAGTTCACAATTCTTTTCAACATTATAGTTCCAATACTGCTTTTTTACATGTTTCAGCAGTATTTTACATCGAAAGATCGAGAAATGTTTAAAAAATGTAGCAAAAGAAGAAAAAAACTTGATATTGATTTATTAATTTTTCCCCCTTCATTTACCCATTAACCCGTTATTTTATATATTTTTGGTCACTTCAAGCATTTACGCAATTATTTTTATACCCTCCACCACTAGTGGTGGATGAGGTATACTAAGTTTGTCATTCCATGTGAAACTTTTTTATTATACATCTAAGACCCTATAAAGTATATATATTCTAGCTTCTTGAGTAATTCTAAGTCGATTTAGCCATGTCCGTCTGTCTGTCCGTCTGTTGAAAACACGCCTACTTTCGAAAAACGCAAAAGAAAAGGCTAAACTCGGTTTCAAATTGCATGTAGTTCTCCTAAGCAGTTTCGGATTGAAATCCAGCAACATGGGTTCAGTAGGACAACAACTATGAATCTAAATGTGGAACCACCACCCTAAAAAAATTGATAATTTTAATACAAAAACTAACAAAAATCGTGGAATTCGAATTCGCTTTATACGACTGCAAATCATACTGTTCAATTTCGTGAAGATCGGTCCATAATTGACCATAGGCCCCATATAAACCCTACTCGCAGAAAACAGTTTAGTACGCCTAAAACCGTAATTAATAACGCTATCATACTAAAATTTGGTACGTCACAGTTCTATACGACCAGAAATCATACTGTAAAATTTTTTGAAGATCAGTCCATAATTTACACTAGGCCCCATATAAAACCTACTTCCGGAAAACAGTTTAGTACGCCTAAAACCAAATAAAGCCCACTTTGGGAAAATAATTTAATTCGCCTAAAGCCATAACAGATATAGATATTGCGGTAAAATTTCTTCCAACTCAGATTCACTTGGCCAGAAAAAATATCATGAAATTTAGAGAAATTCACTGTTAACGATAAAACTAATTACACTGCTGTATTGAAATTTGTTCTAATTTATTTTTTGTAATACCAGAAATCAGTCTTCAGAATTTTGGGTTGATTGGCCCATAATTTACCATTATGGACCAAATTACAAATTACCCTCCTAAAAATCATTTTAGTACGGCTAAAACTGTTACGAATCATGATATTTTACTTAAGCCAGTTCAAAGTTCTAACAAGAAAAGCATAAAACTTTCTTATTGTCGGTCAATATTTAAATTCAGATATAAGCCGCAACCATTTTGAATGCTGACGTTCGTTTTGGTAAAGCTTAGTTAATAATATATATGTATTTATCATAAAGAGCCCACTCCTGTCGGTGGAGGGTATCTCTCTCTGACATGTTTTAGTTCATGTCCTTGTAATCGACTTCGATTAAAACATTTCTGCAAAGTTTCAACATATTTGTAGCGAACAAAATTTTATTTGATTCACTTGCCTCATAAAACCTTCAATCTCCCTCGTACAATTCACCACATTGAATTTGAAGAAGAGCAAAAATAATTCTAAAATGCATTTTAAACTTTTTCTAGTATTAACACAAAAAACAACCCACCTAACGGTATGGCAGTTTCCAAATGTTTAGGTGTCAACACAAATGTCAATTTGACAGTTGTAAAAATTGATACATCCGTTGTTAATTGGCGTCAACAATAGTATAAAAGTAATAGAAATAGTAATAATAATAACTTTATTCAAACTCTAACAATTGTACTCAGTAGCCAAAAGCAGTAGTTCCAACACGAATTTCCTACATTTTTCTAATGGGCTTTTCCTGATGATGTTGGCGGTTTGTTCTCATTTTTCTAATAAAATCACGAAGATTAGAGTTTATGACCCAATTGTTGTTTGTTCGTTTGCTTATTTTCTTTTCCATGTGAATGAAAAGTCTTTGTTGTGTTGTTTGTTTTCGGAAGTTGTAAAAAAAAATGTGTAAAATTGATACTAAAAACAAATAAAGCTTTTCATCTGCGTTTTCCTGTGCAACCCCCCGTTCGATTCACTAACTAACACTTGTTGGCCAACTGTTGGAGAGCACGTAAAGCTCGGGAATAGGCGGCAGGATAATATGGTGGTGTTATATTTACGACTTTAAGAATCTGTTTACTTGCATTCACATTTTCCCCATTATTTTTACGATTATGTTGATGATTTTGATGATGATGACACTGTTTGATGAGTTCACATTCCCTGTGCCACAGTGACACTGTGTGATGTTTTCGGTTTGAAGTGTTGATGTAATATGGTTGGATTTTATTTTATGACTTTTATTTTCCGTTTGTAATCTTGTGGGTTTTTTATGATTATTTTTTATAATAATATTGTTGTAAAGAATTTTATTTTTATAACTTCTTGATGAAGTGCTTATATTTCTGTAAATTTCCCTTTAATAGAGTCACAGATTAATTGAAATAAATTTTTTACGAGTGTTTTTTTATATTCAAAATCAAATATGAATAGATTTAAATGGTACTTATTTTTATTATGTTAGAAATGAAATTGAAATGATGACAATTCAGGATTGGATACAAAAAAGTGTAAAGTGATTAATATGGCATGAGCAGGCCAAGTTTTTAAAGCTTTTGGCATATTTCCCAGGATTTTCGGTAAAATACTTTATTTTCATATACATAAATGCAATTTAGTGAGAAATGTCTTAGCATAAGTGTTAAAATAGAACTGCGTCGAGACAAAATTTTTAATACAATTTGGCATAAAAATTTATCGTAGAAAGCAGTCGTGAAATAAAATCTATTTTAATGATGAAACTAAACTGGGGCTGAACGATTTTCGTGAATTAAAATCAATTTTATTTTGAGAACGTTTTTTCTAATGCTCTCAATTAAAGACACTTATGCAGTGTTACCACCAACAAAACTCAAAACTACACTTAAGATGACGCAAAATTACCCAATTTAAATGAAATTACACCTGATATCAAATTCACGTTGAATTATAAAAAAAAACTTACAAAAAAGATAAAATTAGAAGGTATTTACAGACAAATTTTTAAGGGTGTCCCCTTGTTAGCTCCCATATGCAACTATGGACCTATTAAAGCTAAATAATGTTATGAGGTTAAGCCAAATAATATAAGAATTCTTAACGCCGAATATTACCTAGGTACCTACATCTTTTTGAGATTTTTTCGTCTTAACGTGATTTATATGGCCTACGTTCCTAAACTTAACAGCACAAAATTTTGCCTTGACATAGTAGCTTAAATTTGTATCAACACATACCAATCTTTAGATGTCAGTTATGGCATTACAACCTATTTCCGTAAGTGGTATTTGTGTGGGAGCCATGGTCAAATATGGACTGATTCCAAGCAGAGATCAGCAATGAATCGCTTTTTCGCTACTCATACTGACTCATGAAATTTTAAGTATAAGTGAGTAGAACTCATTTAAACTCAACTACTCTGATTCACTCATACTCACACATTTAAAAATGACCTCAATTTGATTTGTAATTTCAGGAAAATATTTATAATACTCACATTGATTCAGCTCATTTAACTCATCCAAGTATATTTACAAGTATAGTCATTTAACAGTTTCTTACTAGTATAAAATGTATAAAAATATAAAAAAGCATAAAATTGTAAGTTTATACAGAAACATTTTGGGGAAATTACATTTTTTTATTGTTATTGATATTTATGCACATTGAGTTCTGTTGAATCTAAATCAACCACTACATAAATGTTCTAAGTATGAGTACGATGAGTAAAATCAAACTTCTGAGTGAATATGAGTTTCGATCGAATTACAATAAGTATGAGTGCGTATAAGTACAAGAAATTATGAGTCATGATTCGGCACTACTCACTTTTTCACTACTCATTGCTGATCTCTGATTCGAAGATTAATTTCATAAGATAATTTAGATTAAAATAAAGTATATTTGGACCAAATTTTGTCAAAATACCAACGATTCTCAAATTTTTCAAAAAAAATTTATAAACCAAATTTCATTAAATTATCTTCAAAATAGCGACCTGTACTTTGCATATATGGACAGACAACTGGCTGGCAGGACGGACGACTCAGATACTGATTCTAAGTCGATCGATACACAGAAAAAAGTGTTTTATCAATTAAAAAAATGGTTTAAAAAGTATTTAAATTTAATTAATGTGATAATTGAACCAATTATTTTTTTTTTGTTGGAAGAAAATTAAAATTTTAATTTTGATTTGATTAACATTTTAATTGTTTTGAAATAAATTTTCAATTAAAATTTTAATTAAATAACAAAAAATCTTAATTGACTTTTTTCGTTTAAAATAAAATAATTTAAACATCCCAGGAAAAACTTTTTGAATTTTGTTAATAGGTCTAAGTTGTATCATACGTTACCTGGCAAGTAGTTGTTATTATAATTGTCATTATTCTGAAAACCTAAGTAAGTACTTGCTATTAATGACCCCAGTAAGTACTTTTCACTACTATTATTTTCAGTTATGAATATTTGCTTACTAATAATCAGCTAAATAACTACTTATTAGGTTAATATACCTAGCGCCAATTAAACAAAAACTAGTTATTTTTGGCTTCTAGTAAGTATATTGTAAGTACTTACAATTCAACTTACTGGTAGTTAAATAATAACTAGATATTTTGTGACTTCTAGTAAGTGCATTGTAAGTACTGAATTCTGTGGACAACTCGAACAAAAATAAGTAGTTATTCAGCCGAAAAATAAGTAGTGTTTATATTTCTCCAACATTACTTGCTGACTTACCAGGTAAGTAAAGTTTTTGCTGGGATGTAGAATTGTTGTTGGGAATTGTCAATATTTAATTAAATAAATTAACACATTGTTTGAAATTGCGAAGTTTTTTGATCACTTTTTTAATTAAAATTAAAAATTTCATTTATTGAAAATATTTTTTTAAAATTTTAAAATTTTTAGTAATCAATCATTCAATATAATCATTTTGGAAATAGGTGCAAAATCAACAACTTGTTTGCTTGATATTATGAATTTGGAATAAATTTGGTGATTGGAGAAATTTAATAATTTTTTCTGTGTATACTACAACAAATATTCGTATGTGTTTCATATACATATCAGAACAAACTCATCATACCCTATTCACTTAAATAAGATCTATATTAATCATACTAATAAGATTCATATAGTAGTTCAAAATAATTTAACAAAAACAACTTTAAAAACCTCAAATAAATTAATAAAACTTAAATAAAAACGTAAAATAATAAATTCTACTTCCACTTATCTAGGGAAGGTGCAAAATGTTCCTGTTCATCCTTCGTATACTTTATTTAGTAAATAAACCTCCTGTAATGGTTTCAGATGGCAGTCTGTTTCTCAAATCAGTTTAACAAATGTTAAGGGCGCTTAACATTTCTCAACTAAAGAATTTTAAATGTTACAGCAAACACAAAAAATATTACTTTTTGTAATATTGGAAACATAAATTTCTCGAGGGGTTTTTTAGTATAAATACCTTCTTTTTCAAATAAACTTCGGGTTTTGAATCATTTTGAAGGTCATATTTATCGAAATCTAATTGTTCATCAGGCGACAATCACTATCAATCTTTTGGTTCAAAAACTACGGAAATCTTTTGTTCTGATTTTAGTAAAAAGTGACCTTGGTTGCATATACTGCAAACTTTTTAGATCAACAATATCTTAAATGGTTTATATTTTACCAATGAAATCAACTCCTTATATTATTTGCTTTAATGTGAAAGAATTTCAGATAACACCTGATCTACACCTCAAAGAAATTACCCACGCTCTACCCGCGAGGGTAAAAATTATACCCACAAAGTGGCAACACGGCACTTATGGCACAGGTGGCATTACTATCCCAGATGACGATTTTTTGGATCTTTTTATCGGGCACAGATTTTATTTAATGCGGTACACGAAAAAGGCAATTCGACTACTACAAGCCATAGTTGGGGGGTAGCGCACTAATTAGTACAGTAGTGCAGTTTCAACTCGCTCTTAGTGATAGTGCAAAATTTTTGGCAATCATTTTATTGATGTTGAGTGAGAAATTGAAAATAAGCAATCTCAGTAAACATGAGGGATAGTGATGTTAAAATATTTTGCATTCGAAAATAAAATAATTTATTTTAAAAATACAGTGCACTCGAGATAATATGAACTAACTAAAACCAAGCTAGTTCAGTTTTGCAAGATTGTTCATATATGCGAATGGCACCTAATTTCTTTTTAAAAATGTTTTTACCATAAAAATGAAAGTTTCTAATGTTAAATTTTTTATTTATTGGATTTTAAAAACAATTTATTTTTGAAAAAGAATAAAATCTTAAAGTTATATGGTTCAATTGCATTTTACACGGCCCGCGCTCCTTACTGTCTCCAGACATTTGATGCAAGCAAGCGCCCTGTCCCTAAAAGTTATATTTTTATCTCTCTTATTCAAAAATCATCGGTATATGTAATATATTTTCAATTTGTGGGTTCCCAGGAGGCCACACGTGTTTCGTTTTCCGGGTCAAATAAACGTATTGATAGCACATTTAATATAATAATAGCCTTTTTAATTTTTATTCTTCCACATATTGCAAATTTTTTTTTCACCCCATATTTATTCGCTAAATAAATAATACTTGCACCTTTTCCCGTTAATATTATATTTAAAGATGAATATGGAAATCCAGCTGAATGTGATTTTACTAAATAAAACGTATATATAAGACATATTGATCGACCACTGTATAGTTAGATAAAATCCGTTAAAATAAACTTAAATTCCGTTTCATTTCACTGAATTTTCACGACACGGTCGTATAATTTGCTTGTTGGAGAAATACCACAATGAAGAAATTCGTTAAAAACACAAAAATAAGTTGTTTATGTTTTAAAGGTTTTGCACAAGTTCATATTTTAGAGTAGACAATGAAAGCAATTAAGTGTTCATATTTTGGAGTGTTCATATATTAGGGTATTCATATTATCGCGAGTGCACTGTAGCAATAATCACTTCATAATCGGGTTACTATTTACCATAGGTCCCACGTAGAGTAGCCAGATTTAAAATTCGGATATACAGTACAATGAATACAAAAAGCAGTACAATCAAGAAAATACACTACATATTCTTTTTTTGGAAGAAAACATGTGTAACTATTTATGTAAATTATTAAATATTTTAAACTTTTGATTCAATATGCAACAACAATAACACACTGCTACAAAAAAACACTATTTGTCACAACTTGAAAACCGACCTAGTGGGGGTTGTAGGCCTAGGTGAGGACATACAAAAATCGTTTTCAAAAATTTTGAAACACCCTCGAAATTTTGAGTTTTTTTTTCAAAAAACTGTTTTGGGGTAGGTCGTAGCACTTTAGTACCTCTAACTCACACATTTTTTGACCGATTTGAAAATTTTAAACAGTTTTGGAAAGGCAAAGAATTAAGCTTTCATGCAGTGTATTCATAAACAATATATTCCAAGAAATTAGGTAAGTGTTTATCAAAAGTTTCTAATTTTTTTATTTTTTTCCCCTAATTTTTCAAATTCAACAAGAGTTATTTTAATTTTTTTCTATGAAAACCTATCTCTTTTTGCAATGTATTTTAAAGACAATTTATATAGAAATAAAACGAGATATGAGTTGTTTAAATCGGTTAATATTTGCAAAAGTTACTAAACTTTTTCTAAAGTAAAAATTTTGCGATTGCAGACTTTTCTTTTGGTAAACCACTTGACTTACAAACGTAAATTAAAAACGGCACAAATAGCTTAACCTAAGTTAACATGTATAGTTACGTTTGTTCAACAAACTATCTGTTTCTCGTCTGAGAGACCAGCAATAATTTGCTATCATTCTAATGTGGCTCTTTCCGTCAAATGGCTGGCTTATAAACTTTTCGGGCTTAGTTTTCTTAAGCACACTGGAACAGCTTGTACAAATACTTTCGGGTTCATACCGTTTGCTAGAACTACATATATAAGCAGTTGAAAACTGTATTGAAGGCATTTACCAAGGCCTTATTTTTCTGCAGATCCAAGCGATGTTTTTGTCAGCGAATAAACCGCAAACATAACAAAAATTTTACGCTTATCACACACAGCAGAAAAAATTAAATACAATTTAAAATTTTTTAAAGGATTACCAAAATTACAAACTTACTTATTTTAATAAAAATAAATATTAATAGCACTTCACTTGTCACAAATTTTAAACTAGTTACACTTTTTTTACTCTTATCTAAAAAAATATATCCTTCACCAAAGGCTGTGGCAAAAATCGCCCAAAGAAAAATGGCCCAAAAAAAGAAATGAAAAATCGCCCAAAAAAATTCCATGTAAAATTGGGCCTAAATTCATATGAAAAGTGACCTAAAATTTTTGGGCTATTTTTCGTTATTGTTGGGTGATTTTTCGTTTTTTAAATTTGGTGATTTTTCATTATGAAAAATAACCCAAAAATGTTGTATGAAAAATGGGCCATTTTTTTAGTTTTCTCCTCTATGGTATAACAAACACCGGCTTCGCTTACTAAAGCTTCTCTGCACAGCCGGCCTTTGGCCGGGCGCAAGGATGTTCTCCCCTATGGTATAACAAACACCGGCTTCGCTAAGTAAAGCTTCTAAAATCTGCCTTTTTTCCAAACGAAAGCCGACTATGCAGAGAAGCTTTAGTTAGCGAAGCCGGTGTTTGTTATACCATAGAGGAGAAAATCGTTGCGCCCGGCCGAAGGCCGGCTGTGCAGAGAAGCTTTAGTTAGGGCAGTGTCAATGGACACTATGACACTTTTTGGAGTGTCATAACGTCCATGGACACTATGACACTGGACGTCATAACATGCCACCGGGAAAAAATTCGTTTTTGCTTTTTGGGTCATTTTTCATTTTTTTTTGGGCCCTTTTTCGTTTCTTTTGGGCAAAATTTCATATATAACTTTTTGGGTCATTTTTCATGTTCTGTTGGGCGATTCTTCATTTGGGCGATTTTTCATTTCTTTTTTTGGACCATTTTTCTTTGGGCGATTTTTCCCACAGCCTTCACCAAAAGGTGGTATTTCTCACTTTGCCATTGTGTTGGTATTAAAATCGATAAGTTTATGTATTTATCCAAATATATAAACTGAAAATTGCATATAAAAACATTCTAAACTTTTTTAATGATTAAAAAAAATAGGACATAATAAACCCCTTTTCATCTGTATTATCTTCCAGTTCGATTTTTTTAAACAAAGACAGATTAACAATAAAGCAGGGTATATTTATTCTGCATTATCGAATATAATAACTTCACTTTTTAAGTAAATACCAAAAACGTAACTGTAAAATTACAACAAACGAGACACTTTGCATTATTAAGTTAATAAATTTGCTTGTATAGTTTCATTGATATTTTTTATTCATATGTTTTGCGCTGGGGGGAGAAAATACTAAATACAGGTGTTAATGAAAAGTTTTGTTAAGAATTAAATTTTCTTCATACGTTGGTATAAATTACATTAAAATAAGCAATGAAAAGCTACTAAAATCAAAAAAGTTTATAACTTTCGTTTTTTTTTGTAGATATCTTCTTCTTCTATATATATAAAATAGGATGTGTGTATGTATGTAACGTATGGACTCCAAAACGGCTGGGCCGATTTTGATGAAATTTGCAGTGAATCTTCAGAATATTCAGGCGGGTGACACTGTGAAGTCTGATTTCTGATTTTCGGTCTGGGGGCGGAGGGGCGTGGCAAAATCCATAACTTGAGAACGGCTTGACCGATTTGAACGATTTTTTCTTTAAAATGATCGCCATGGTTTATACGGAAAGAAAATTTTGCTCCGCCCACTGTTACGCCCACTTTTTTCGATTTACCTAAAATCAGAAAACGGCTCCATCGAGTTGACTAATTTTTCTTTCAAATGTTCGTATTAATCAACTTTAAATTTTCATCGAAAGAAAAATTTACCACGCCTACTTTTACGCCCACTTTTTCTATTAAGCGCATAACTGGAGAACGGCTTGACCGATTTGGACGATTTTTTCTTTAAAATGATCGCCATGGTCTAACTTAGGTTTTGCGGAAAGAAAATGTTGCCCCGCCCACTTTTACGCTCACTTTTTTCGTAAGATTCACAGCATATATATACATACATACAACCATATGTATTATCAAATGTAAATCAAACATATGTATATGAACAACATTTTAATTTATAATATTACTAGCTGACCCGGCTCCGCTAGCCTTAAGATGAAGTAATCAATAAATATAATTTCCAATTTGCCTTAAATACATGTGTTTCTTTTTTCATTGAACCCATATCTACACCATATGTAAGTTATTCTGTAAAAAAAACTTTATGATAGGTATTTCATGGATTTTTATTTAAAGGCCGTAAATTTCGTTTAAAGATCAATTTAAATCGTCTGGTAATACAACACTAATGTTTGCTTAGGGCCAGCAACGCGGACTGGGTCAGCTAGTTCTTAATAAAAACAATAGTTATAACTTACAAATGTATCAAAAAAATGCACGTCATTTTAAAGCGTAATCAGTTTTCTTTTCAAACCCGTTAAAAAAATTTAAATCGGACAAAAACTGACTGAGTTCCAGGTCGATTAGTTGACGAACATCACTGAAAACGGGTTTTTTTTAAATAACTTCTGAATTTGAGGGTGTTTCTGAAATTTTTTGACACAATTTGTAATGTACTCAAGAAGACATATAACCCATGCTAGTTCGTTTACCAAATTTTTTTTACACTGTAGCACCGTGTAATATGATGAAATTCACATGAAAAGTAAAGGAAAGATTTAAGTGTTATGGAATTTCATAAACGAAACTACACTATTTGAGTTTATAAAGCAAACATCACAACAAAGCATTTGGCCAGAGTTCATGTTTATACAGTTTGGTTTATACAGGGCGTGCCATTTAAAATTTTCAATTTGAACCGGCTTTACAAAAAAAGTACTGACTGATTCTTTTTTTCAAATTTTTGGATTTATTGGAAAGGTTACACTTTGTGATTTAATAATGGAATACAATATCATTCATATGACCACAACGACTGGCTCGGCAGTACCTCATCCAATCAATCCAATTTTTCAAACCAATCGTGTTTTCATTTAAAATTTTAAATGGCCCACCCAAAATAAACGTTTTTTCAAAAATTTAAAGACAGGAAAACAATAATAATGCTTTAAGCCATATAAGAAAGAGATAAAGACAAGGACAGGATTTTTTTTTAAACATATTGGTAGTGTGGCCATTTTGGCATTTTTGCAGCTAATTTTAGCCTTAAAAATTTTTATTTAGCTGCAAACTTTTCATTTAGCACTTGGCATTTTATTTAGCATTTTTGGAAAATGTTTTTAGCTTTTTTGTGGCATTATTTATTTTTTATTTTCTTACCTGTGTTGTTAAAAAAAATAGAATATTCGAGGATTATTATTAGAAATGCTATTATCATGTTGATTGTAAATATTATTTATTAATAAATATTATTACGATATAAAAGTACAAGGAAATGTCACTTTGTATTTAGATAAAAATTCAATAGTGTAAAAAAATTGTTGCTCTAAACTGCTGAAGAAATGATTATTTTAAAGCTTCAACTTTTCTTAAACTATAAATAATAAAATGATCAAACAATTTTGTATAAGAGGTTTTAAGGCCCAATAAACTTAACATTTAATCTTAACCCCCTGTGCTACATATTTATATGAATCACATGCTTTACCAGAATCTAGCCATTTGCTGTAATATAACCATTTATTTCAATTTCGTTCAAAAATTAGTCACTAAATGTATTTAGTTTCGAATAAAATGTCATACTGGAAATACATTTTTAACGAAAATCTTTAAAAAATTTTATCGTTATTTTTAGCATTTTTTAAAATAATTTTTAGCATTTTTTGCCCATGTTTAATGCCAGTTTTAGCTGTAAAAATTTTTTTGACATGGCCACACTGCATATTGGTATTTAAAGCAATTTTGACCACACACATAGTTGCACAAATCGTATAAAATTTGAGTAAATGATTGTTTCAAATTTCAAACAATTTTTGATTTGGTAAGGCCAATTTTACCAAGTTGTACTATAACTGCCAGTAAACAATAGGTTTTCTTAAAAGTCTTTGTATTGTATTGTTAAATATTAGGATATTATTTTTATTTATTTATTTATAAATATTTAATCAATGGACATTATCCTTGCTGACTAATAACAAGATTGACTTAAAATTAATGAATTACATGATGGATTTAAAAATGTACATAAAAAATTACTAGTTAAGATAAGCAATTATTTTATGCTTTATAACATTTAAATTTAAAGAAAAATCCACAAATTGAGGCAAATAATTAAATTGTCGACATAACCTTGAAAAAGGATCAGCAATAGCGTATTTTACTCTACAAAACTTTACAAAAAGCTGATTATAATGACGAGTATTGCGACAAGGTATATTAAATTTAACAGAATTTAACAGAAATTCACAACAAATATTACCATTAGTAAGATTAACCATAAAAGATACATTTAACATTGTACGACGACTTTTGAGCGATGGTAGTTTTATTAAAGCCAGTCTACTAGAATAGGAAGGAGAGCTTGTCGAGTGACTCCATTGAAGACCACGTAAACAGAACAACAAAAATTGTTTTTGGACAGATTCAATATGAGAATTATGAATGTTGCAATATGGATCCCAAATGATTAACACATATTCTAAGATAGGTCTAACGAGGGACACGTAAAGTTGCTTCGTTATGGATGGATCAGTGAACTCTTTAGCCCAGCGTTTTATAAAGCCAAGAATACCTCTAGCTTTATTTACAGTTAACTTTATATGTGAAACAAAGTTTAATTTATGATCCAATAGGACTCCGAGATCAAGAAATGAATCAACCAACTCCAATTGATGACCACCCAAAGCATAATTAACAGCAATACAGGTTTTTCTATAAAATCGCATGCATTTGCATTTCAAAAGATTCAACACCAACATATTATGATTTCACCATAACAAAAAATTATTAAGATCCCATTGAAGATAAAAATGATCAACAAAGCAATTAAAAGAATGGAAAATTTTTACATCAGCAGCATACATCAATATATTGGCGAAGTTGATAACATTGGGCAGATCATTAATAAGCAGCGTAAATAAAAGTGGGCCAAGATGACTGCCCTGGGGAACACCGGACGAAACATATATGAACTTGGATATACAATTATTGAATTGTACTTTTTGCTTTCTGCCAATTAAATAAGAACTTAACCAGCTTAAACTTCTACGGGACAAACCTAACAAATCCAACTTAGTAAGAAGAAATTGGTGGTTAAATTTATCAAATGCTTTACTGAAGTCAGTATAAAGATCATCAGTTTGTTTCCTTTGTGTAAATGCAGAGTTGATCAAAGTTGTTAAATGAAGTACATTGGTTGTAGTTGAACAGCCTTTCCGAAAACCATGCTGCCATGCTGCCAGCAATGACGATGTGTGATGGCATAGGAAATCAGCAACAAGTTTTTCAAATAGTTTTGGAATAGCACTTAATTTGGCAATCCCTCTATAGTTTGTTATATCCGATCTATTACCAGATTTAAATAAGGGTTTTAAATACGAGTCTTTCCATAATACAGGAAAATAACCATATACAATCGAAGCATTAAACATTAAAGTTAATGGCGTAAGTAATGATTCAGCACATTGATTTAAAATATAATGATTTAAAATATGGCAATATGACTTGATAGTATACCATTTGAAACACCCAAATATGTATTACTTTAACAGGGTTTTGTAGACTGAACCAAAAAAACAGTACAAAAATCAGTACAAAATGTAAAAAGCAGTACATTTGCGTACTGTTTTGTGTGTTGAGCATAAAACAGTAAAATGGAAAAAAATCAGTACGTCTGGCACCCCTAGTCCCATATAAAGCCCACTCCCGAAATATTTTTACTGACGGTGGGGTTATCAAAGATTGGGCATAGCCTAATATAGCGCTCTACCATGTTTTTATATAAAACTAATTCAAAATATTGTTTTAAGAAATAGTGGGTAACTGTATAAATAAATATTTTCCTTATTAAATTTTCCAAACCAACAAATACTTTTAAAGCTTCTTAAGGAATTCGAGTACCCCCCACCTTCATGCAATGAAATCTGAAGCACATTCTTCATTATAATTTTCGCATATTTTCTGGATTTATTAAAGAACGAGAGAGAGAGGAAAAACGAATTGAAGAAATACCAGCACAAAAGTATGTAATAACAAAACAAAATATTTATATATCGTGTTAACACAACAGAAAAAAAATAAATAAAAAATGTTTTCAGAATTTGGAATAAATAAGAAAAAATTTCAATTAAACTAATAACATACCAAAAGAAAAATAACTTACAAAATGTTATGATAAAAATCTTTTCAAAAAAGCAAATACAAATTGAAGTCTCTAGTGCCTGGATATGAAAATGATTAAATTAAGACGATTTTTCAAGGCGCTACAGAGCACTGAAAAGGCTAAAAAAAAAGAAAAATTTTTTATTATTCTTTAAAATAATTGAAATATTTTTTTACATGAGTAGCTTACTTGCAAACACCGCTAAGTTAAAAAAAATCCTGTTAAAGCCGCCATTTTATTTTGTTCTAAAAAGGCCTCCTTAAGCTATTATCAATCGTGCTCAAAACTCGGTAAGTTACACGCCATTTCTGGTTAAATATTGAATACTCCTGCAAAACTCTCTATATGCGTTGGCATTTCAATTTTAAAAAACTGTTTTAATCGATTTTCAAAGATTTTTATTTTTTTTTGAACTTAGCGGTGTTTTTGGACTACTCACATATTTTATTTCAAAAATATGTAGTCTCAGTGAATATACTAAAAAACCATCCGAAATTGTAGAATCCAAAATACACATTAAGTCCTTATTCCTTACAAAAAAAAAAAGAATTATTCCAACATCCAAGTCTCAATATATTAACAAAATATTTGTAGTTCTTTCTAACGAAAAGAAATTCTGTCAACTTAAAATGATTTCTTACAAGCAAACGAAATAAGAACAAAAAAAAAAGCATTGAGTAAGCATTTGGAATTTAAATAAAGCCTAATATTATGCTATACTAGATATACTTATAAACAATATAAAACTGACGCCATCATATTTTGCTGGAACTTCTTCTTCTCTTCAAAGAGGGAGCTAGCTGAGCTCCTTCTTAAAAATAAAATCAAACAAAGTATTTGGGGAAGAAAATACTTTTGTGTTGAATTTCAAATATTTAAGTCGAAAAGTTTAAGCAGTAAATACCAACACGTTAAAGCAATACAGTTAATTTCTCTAAGGCGTGAACCAACACGCCTCAAGTAGCCAATACAAATATTTAAATACACACAAAATACAATCATACACATACAACACAAGTGGCACAGTCACAGATACATAAAATATGTATTTAGCTTAAAAAAACTACAACAAAAGTTAAGAAATCGGCTTAAAACTGTTTGAGCTAATGGTCGAAAAAGGGAAATGAAAAATAAAAACGGTAGGAAAAGCATTGATGCCAATTAACGCGCCTAAAAGTATACTACATACTATTAAAGGCAGTAAAGTTTTTTAGTGGAATACACTGAGATAAAAATGTAGATGGAAAGAATAGAAATTTTATTTTAAACGGATACAATAGTTAACTTTACAGTACGCAAAGAGTAACTGTTGCACATATTTGTAAATAACTACCAGTAATATCAGCCTAATAAGATCTCAGTGTCTAAGAAGGGTTTACTGCTACAAAGACTTTTTCAAAGAGATATATCCTTAAGATCTCCCTCACCACGCAACACTAATAAACAGTCTAAGAACTATCTCTCTTAGAGCTACAAGTCTGCGTGGTACCATTTTGAACTTTAGTCCGTCTTTATGTATTAGAGATCGATCAATTTTAACCCTTAGACAAGAAGTGGTATTAGATTCACTTATATCCGCCGAGAGACCAGCTCCAAGTGGCAACAAATCCACAAGGCTTTGACTCACAACTTTCCGATGATCAGTTATCAGAAACGGTTTGCAGGAGGGTGTCTTAATATTTCTCAAAAACTGATTGAGAATTTTAACATATCTTTAGAAAGCTACCAAGTTCAGCTCAAGGAATATTGTGAATACAGAACATACTCCGTGGAGTTTCTTGTTAACAAACTTTTTCTATTCTTAGAAACGCATTTTTTTTTTGGATTTTCCTGTATTTTCCCCGAATATTTTTATGTTAACAAATTTGAAAAGGCGAATTAGACTTACAGTTTAACTACTAGTTTGTTGCCGTTTTAAGAAATAAAACATCATGATCAAAGAAACGGTCAGTCTTTTATTGTCTAGGGTCTGTTCAGATATTAGATCTTTACAGAAGTAGCCAATCTTTCCATTTGTCCTTTAATTCGTGTCATCGCGGTAAAGCCTTGATAAGTGAGTACTTGTTGTTTGCGTCTTTCAATATTGAAGAAAAATAAGTAAGAGTGCTAAACTCCGAGAGTAAGAATATTTAAGGAGAGCGCTTCTTATGGTTCCTTTTTTTAAATTAAAGACCGATCTTCACAGAATTTAATCATTTAATTTTGTGATTTCTAGTCTTATGGAACTAAGACAGCCCAAATTTTTACTGCAATGGCATTGTTCGTAACTTTAGGCGTGTTTTCGTGAGAGTGGCCTTTATATAGGACCTATGGTATATTATGGATCCATCAGGTAGAAACTTGGCAGTGTGATTTCTATTAAAATAAATTAGTGCAAATTTTATGAGAATCATTGCATTCTGCAATCAATTCATATAAGTTTTTGTGACAAAAATATGAATTTTTAGGGATGTTGTTGCCCAACAAACACGAATTCAAACCTTTGATATGAAATGACTTTATCATTTGACATCAAACACAATTTTCAAACCTTTTTCCCACCTGTTTGATTTTAACATTTGAATTCAAATTAATAATGATTTGAATGTAAACATTTGACATACAATGTTTTATCAATTTGATATCAAATTGTTATCAAATGTTATTCTCTAACCAAAAAAAAAAAAAAAACTTCACAGCACTGAAGCGAAAAATAAATGTAAACATTAAAAAATGACGATTAAAGTTAAATGTGTTATACAATTAAAGAATAGTTACATATTTAACGTGAAGTGAATTCGCCTTTAAAAAAAACCTTAATTTGTTGCTAAAAAATATTAAATATATTTGTGAGTAAAAAATTAATTACAAATGGTAAGAATGTAAATAAAAATAAAACGCTCGCGGTGCTACGCCATGACAATCCCTAAAAACAAAAAGAAGCCAAGTATTTCGTCTTTGCAAGAATTAGAGGAAGGAAAGAACACTATTTAATTTTTTAGCTATGGTGCCGAATCACTCACAGTTTAAATAAATAAATAATGAATTTAAATAAAAAAAAAATAAAAATATTTTCTGTTAATGTTCCACATTGTAGTAAAATCCACATTTGAGAATAACTTTTGAAAGCAAGTTTAAAATAAATGCATTTCTCCATTTCTCAATAATTTCCCCTTTTTGTTGAGAATGCTATGATTTTCAAATCATTATCAAACGTTTGTAGTTTGAGGAAAGGTTTGATTTCAAATCATTTTCAATTTGATATCAAACCTCCGTGTTTGTTGGGTCCACATTTGGGATCCCATCACTTTTCCAACTTCAAACCCAAGCAGCTTAGGAGAACTATAAAGAATTTGACAGCTTTACTCTTCTTGAGTAGTTCAAAAAAGAGCGTGATTTCAACAGCGGGGAAACAGATGGACATCGCCAAATTGACTTCGAATTACTCAAGGACCTAGAATATATATATATTAAGTAAATTTTACACGGAATGCACCCTTTTTATAACTTTTTGTAGAAGGTATAGAAAATCGAGATACAAATTTAAAGAATTGATTATGAAAGATATTCGAAATATTATTTGAACACAGAAAAACGCGTTTTGTCCATTAAAAAAATGGTTTAAAAAGTATTTAAATTTAATTAATGTGATAATTAAATCAATTATTTTATTTGTTGAAAGAAAATTTAAAATTTAATTTTGATTTAATTAACATTTAAGTTGTTTTGAAATAAATTTTCAATTAAAATCTTAATTAAATAACAAAAAATCTTAATTGACTTTTTTCGTTTGAAATAAAATAATTTAAACATGTAGAATTGTTGTTGGGAATTGTCAATATTTTATTAAATAAATTAACACATGGTTTGAAATGGCAAAGTTTTTTGATCACTTTTTTAATTAAAATTAAAAATTTCATTTATTGAAAATATTTTTTTAAAATTTTAAAATTTTTAGTAATCAATATAATCATTTTGGTAATAGGTGCAAAATCAAAAACTTGTTTGCCTGATATTATGAATTTGGAATAAATTTGGTGATTAGAGAAATTTAATAATTTTTTCTGTGAAACTTATTGGAAACCTCAATCCTTATGATATTGGTAATTCTGGCAATTATTTTACGCCTGAGGCCACTTATTATGTCCTTCTCAAAATTTTTGAAAATATATATATATATTTTTTTTTTTTTTTTTTTTTTTTTTTTTTTTGTAATTTTGTTTATTTAGCAACTTTTCTAATTGTGTGTTTATTTCCCGAAGACAAGTTATCATTTACAAGGGTCCAAGCATTTTTCTTTTAATTAGCAATTGATATCATTTAATTCACAGTTACAAAACCTTTAACTTCAACAAAGACTTTGCAAGAAATTTTGGAAATTTCCTGATTCAAAAATTATTTTTTTTTGACTTTTCCGAATAGGACCCTAATGCTCCTCTTTAGCACCTTAAGGGCACGCTATTGGATATGTCTTAATGACAGATCTTCCTCGACTGAGCGAAATCCCCTTCTATGGATGGGCAAATTGAAAATATATATTGATATATATCGTATCGATATTTTTTAAGAGTTTCGATATTTATTAATTAAAAATATCTATATATCGATGTATCGAACGTATTAAGCTGAAATAATTACCAAATTTCAATACATATTTACATATGTACAAACATATTACATGTAATTCCATTCTTACTTTTTATTGTTTCTTTTAATTTCAAATTTACTGCCTGTCCCTCGATTTCGAACGAAAATTTCATTCGCTTAACTTTTTTTTTAAAACAAAAACCAATTTTAAGATTTAGTTTTTAAGGTAAGTTTTAAGAGGGACCGGCAGTTAATACTACAGTAAAAAAAAATTCAAAAAAAAAGTAAAGAATACAAAAAAAAAATTATTGGTTCTTATGAAACCTAAAAAAAAAATTAATTGGGATTATATAATGCCAGATTATATACTGCCGGTAAACGAAACTTGTGACGCATACTATTCAAGTAAACTGTGCAATATTTTATTTTTAATATGTAAGAACATGCTCAAATAAAAAAAAAATAAAAACATTTTTCCAACTTTTATGAGTCTTTTGCTGCTAATACGCCATAATTAAGGTGATTCTTTGCATAATTCTAGGAACACTTACCAGAATATTTTTTCCGCGCTTATTTTTTTGTTGTCATCTTTTAAAAAACCGAGAAGAAACTGAACTGTGTAATCTATGAAAATGTACAATGGAAAAGCGCCGTTATTTTCTTAATATTAGTTAAAAAACACATGATGCAGTTTTAAAAAAAACAACAGTATTGTAAGCAGTTGAGCAACGGTTAAAATGTTGAATTTTATTATCAAGAGATCTTAAAAATATCGAATTCGATAGTCGTAGATAGATATCGATGTATCGATATATGGGTATTTTAAATATCGGCGATATATATCAATTATAATTTTTTAAATATCGATATTTTGATATATCGATATTTTTTGCCCATCCCTATCCCCTTCAAATATTTTTCTTAAAACACTCTTCATATTTAATTATGTACGGATTTAATACCATAAAACAAGAAATAAGAAAACTGAGGTCCATTTATAGTATTCCCACTTCTTTCAATTTTCGTATGTTTTAAAATTTAACTTCCATTTCTTCAAGTGTAGCCCATTGTTTTAATGATGGCCCATAAGGAAAGAAATACATAAACATTACGAAAACCAAACCGATTCAATTTCAATGAAGATTATGAGAAATTGGTGCCGTTATGGCTACAGCAATGGTTTTTAAGAGCCTTCCTTTTGCAGCCGTTAATGGCTCACCGATGTAGATGTTTTAATGTATCATCATACAATGGTGATGATAATCGTTCGTATCGTTTGGCAGTGGTAGTTAAAGATGAAGAAGAAGAAGTAGAAGAAGAAGCAGTCGTACAATCAAACAATGGTGGTGGATTGTGTGGGTGTATTGGCTGTTTGAAAAGAAGGATACGATGAATAAGCGTTAAAACTATGGGTGTGACGCAATTTAAGCTGCGTGAAAATAATGCTGACTCGTTTAATGGCTGATTTTAATAGGCCGCGAAATGACTTGTGATGTGAAATATTTAAATTACTTACATTACATTTGTTCCTTTCGTATGGTCTGTTTTGTATGATAAACCATTAAGGAGAAAAAAATGAAAATTTTTTTTGTTTGTTTTACTTTTCGGCAGATATTATTTCACTGTATGGATTTATCATTTTTTGAGTCATATCGTATACAGATTAATAAAAGCGTTCAGACTGGTCAATGCTTTAAGTTACTTGTTAAATAGATACAGCAAAAAAGCATCATTCCCTTAAAATAAAAAAAAAATAAGAATAAAAACAAATTGATGTGTAATTCAATGCCATTGAGTTCTTGGTTATCCCCTTTTAGCTAACTGCTGGAAAAGGATAATAGAAGCACGCAATGACTATTATACGCCTAAGACTATGCAACAATAATCTTTGTTAAGAAATCTAAGTGGCATGGAAGGTGGTTAAGGATTTTAACTCTTCTATTTTATTCTTATAACTTTTGTTTTATCAATACATATTACCCTTTTGGGAATATTAGATAACACTCTTAGAAATCAAAATCTGTATGAAAAATTACTTAATTAACAAAAAACCAAAAATGTTTATAAAGTTAGGGAATTTTACTTGAAAGGATATACAGTTTCAATATCTGAGATGAAAAAAAACTGGATTTTAAAAATACAAGACATTATAAAAAATTATTAAATAAAACTAAATTGGAATTATACTTAAGGTTAAATATACCTACACACAGGGTGGTACATAACGAACATAACATTAAAATTTAATTAGTGAAAAACAAAATTGTTTGTTTTTTCTACTTCTTTATTGATGACAGCAGAAACTAAGCACATAATTAAGAATCAAAATTACCCAATTTGGTTTTGAAAGTCGGCATTCGATTATTCAGAGTGCTACAACAATTTTCAGATCGGTTCAGCGTTTTCGACAACAAGGACCTGTCTGTTACCTTCTGCGTGTTGAAAGACCTCGCGCAGTTCGTATTATGTGAACATTTTGCTTGGCTGCCAGCAAGTAATGAGGAAAGCCACGAAACTATCAAAAGGCGGCGTTCTTTAGTGAGGACTAGCCGATATTTATATGGAATTTTGCATAAGTTTTACTCTATCCAATATAATTTTCAATTGGATGTTACCAAATCTTGCCCAACTTTGGCTCGCCTGAGCAAAAAGTTTAACGGTTCAATTATATTGCTGTTTACTGATTTTATCTGCTCATGGTATTTCCCGCTTCAACGGCTCACGATTTTTGTCTTCGGAGATTTCTAAAGGGTAAAGTATTAAGGTCATTATTAAAGAAGAAATGGGCTGACTTCGTAAACGCAGTATTGCAATGCAACAATAAAGGGAATAGCTTCATAAACTGTAAAACCTTTCTGTATACAAAGCCTTGAGTTCACTATTGCATGGTAACGGTATTTACTGCGAAGCCTTGTCAAGGCATTTGTTTTTAGTGATGCTTTGCAACACTGCGTTTATGAAATCAGCCATGATTACATTGGGACGTTAATATTCAGAAAAGTTAAAGAACATGTTGTCGAAAGAACAGAAATTAATGAGCACCATTTTCAAGATACTGTCTTCAAAACGTTATGTAAACTTTTGCGTCCTGTGTTGTAGGTGAGGTTAAATTCCTTAGGCAGCCATCAACAGCTCACTTGGGTGCTTCAGTGGTCGCTTTGTGATACCCAGCGCCAAAACCCATCCAACACAGAACAAAATAAAAATTGATTTCACTTAAAAAATTTGTCATATTAATTAAAACATTAATGAAATGTGCACCAGTAAACAAATTAATAGTACCAATTAAAAGTTTAATTCACTCCATTAAACGCTTAATTCACATGATTGCATTTTTTATTAAATCCGTTTTTATTTTTGATTAATAATCAAATAATACCCCAACACTCGCATGTAAAATACCTCGGTATACATCTAGATCGGCGTTTAACGTGGAAATGGCCTATAGAAGCAAAATCAACTCAAATGAAACTAAAAGCAATCCAAATAAATTGGCTTATTGGAAGAAATTCTGTTCTTAGTCTCGATTGCAAACTTCTTCTTTACAACTATATATTAAAGCCAATTTGGTGCTACGGTATTCAGTTATGGGGCACTGCCTCGGCTACTAATATCGAAAAAATTCAAAAGCGACAAAATAAACTTCTTCGAATAATCACAGCCGCCCCCTGGTACGTCAAAAACTCAAATATCCACAAGGATTTCAATGTGCCATTAGTAAAAACTATTATAACGAAATATGCAGTACAATATTTAAAAAGGCTGGAACTGCACCCAAATCCATTAGCTAGAAATACTTTAAATTATAGCGGCCACACTCGCTTAAGAAGAAGAGACACTGCAGCACTCACCCAATCAGAGGAGCGATAAACACCTACACATGTGAACAGAAATCGTGATGACTAAATCTTTTTTGTCTAGCACTGGCAGGACATAAAGTAAATATTAGGAAAACATTTGATTAATTATTGTTAGTTCATATTTAATTTATGAAGATTCAATAAACACTGGTTTCCCCAGGTATCTCTCCCTAATTAGGGAGATAATGTCCAGAATTGCAGGACACTGACACCGAAAATGAAACACAGTCTACGGTTTTTCATCGTCATGAGAACTTCTGCAGAAGTTATGAACTCCAGACTGTTTTTTTTAAACTAAATCCTTAAAAGTTTTCATTAAAAATTGTTTACAAATTGTTTGATTTATTTTTCTTTGTTTAGAAGGTGTGATTATTCTCGGAACAAAATTAAAAAAAAATGTCCCATAAAAGATTTTGAAATACATATCGCTCATTTCGTGCAAGACCGTCACAACTCAAAATTTGAAACTTTACAGGAGAGCCATTTTAAGATTCCAACCTATTATTTCTGACCTTCTCTTTCACTAAAATACAGTTATAAAATCAAATGTTTCTTTTTTGCTACAAAGAAAACCACATGTACAAGAGGAATGCCAAACACAAACTGAAATGTGACCTTGTTGATGTTAATTGCTCAAGTTTGTTACGAGAGGTCATAGCGTCACAAACATCTGTATAACCGTTATTTTTTCGATAATTCTTTCCGTTCTTAGATCAATTTGTAGAGATTTAAGAGAAGAACATTTCTGCATTACTAACTCGAAAATGCCAAATTTTGAGTTGTGACGGTCTTGCACGAAATGAGCGATATGTATTTGTTAATAATGTAGGAAAAAAGATGTAACCATCACCTCTGTTTTCCTCCCTTTTTTAAGGTTAAAGGTTCTAAAAAAAATATAACGGGTGGTTAAATTTTAAGGGCCGATGTTGCATGTGAACCACTTCAAACGTGAAGTTTTTTTCTGTATTTCATTTGACATTTCTTAATTTCAGACTAACTCAATTTGAACAATGGAAAGATACACAATCGAGCAACGCGTTAAAGTTATTCAGGCTTATTATGAAAATAGGCGTTCAAAGCAAAATGCATTTTGTGCACCTTCGTGATTTTTTTAATCAGCATAATCGACCTCAGTGGATTTGTCAACAAGCAGAATTGCCGAATTTGGGCGAATGATAATTCAAGAGTGATTGTCGAAAAACCAATGCAACCACAAAGAGTGACTATTTGGTGCGGTTTATGTGCTGGCGGCATCATCGGGCCGCATTTTTTCCAAAATGTGGCCGGTCAGGCAGTTACTGTGAATGGTGTTCGCTATCGTGAGATGATAACGAACTTTTTATGGCCCGAATTGGAAGATAAGGATGTGGACGATATGTGGTTTCAACAGAACGGTGTTACTTGCCACACAGCTAACGAAACAATGGCACTTTTGTGCGACAAATTCAATGGCCGTGTTATCTCACGTGGTGGCGATGTCAATTGGCCGCCAAGATCATGTGATTTGACACCGTTGGACTTCTTTCTTTGGGGTTATTTGAAAGAAACGGTGTACGTCGCTAAGCAGGGAACAATTCAAGAGCTAAAGAATGAGATAATTCGGCCCATAAACGGCATAGAACCTCAATTATGCCTCAGCGTCAGCGAGTTCGCGGCGGCCATTTGGCCGATATTTTGTTTCATACATAACTTAACCATACCAATATTATCATAATAAAAAGAAATGACAATAATTTCCTAAATAATTTGTTTTTTATTCAAAATCAACATCGGCCCTTAAAATTGAACCACCCTTTACTTCAATAAAACGAAACCAATCCGCATTTCCCATAAAATTATCACACTGCTACGACACCTGTTTTAATATGAAAATATGACTTTAACATTAACCTGGAGCTAATCACCAGCATAATGACAGATCTCTCCCATTTTGCTTTTAAGCATTTACAAAAATTTTGTTTTTATTTTCATTTTCATTTTATCTTAACAACAATTTACACTCTTTACAAAAACAAAAACCGGTTGACTTTATTTTTCAGTTCTTCCTTGACATTGTAACATTCAAAATTAAAAGGATTAAATATTAACAAGATTTCGTTTGTTTGCTTTATTTTTTAACTCGCATCTGATGTATTCATGAAAATCTTGTGATTAATGACTCGTATAAAAACCAGAAATGGTTTCGGGCGGGGGATCCAAAAAAAATTAAAAAAATGATACAACCAGCAGTTTCAAATGCTCTTACAACAGAAACGGAAATAAAATGTTGAATAAACAAAAACAAATAAACTAACAAACAGAAAAAGGATATTTTTACGGAAACAAGTACAAGTGTCAAGTACACATTTCTGTGATAAATACGACAAGAGTGAGGAAATCATATGAAGAATATTGTTTTGGAAATGTATCATTGTTACAAAATAAAGTTTGTAATTAGAAAATCAACCACTTTTGGAGTTACTCGTGTTTTGTAAATCTCCTGGTGTTGGCTTTAGTGCGGAGCTTAAAGCTATTTTGGGAAAATGATAAGAGTAAATTATAATGGAAAACTATTTGATTCTCAGCAAATTTCTCAATAAGACTAGTTTTGAAATGATATTAAAATTTTAAGAGATATTTAGTCAATTCACAAGGTATCCTAACATGTCATATTGTCAAAATGTCCTAATATTTCACAATGGTTTAAAAATATTGTTGTACGGCTCAGCCGCTCAGCGCTGGACTTTTCTGATTAATTACGACAGCACAATAAACACAGCAAGCAACGTTCTATTTATTTAAGACACTTTTTGTTAACAAACCAACAACAATATTTTTAAACCATTGTGCAATATTAGGACATTTTGACAATATGACATGTTAGGATACCTTGTGAATTGACTAATTATATATTAAATGTAAATGTTTTTAGCTACGGAAATATTATGTTTAAAAAATGCTTGTGTTGAAAAAAATAAAATCTTACTGCTGTATTCATAAAAAATAAAATAGATTTCAAACGTATTTTAAAACAAAATTTCCATACAAATTTTCCTTAAACTAGATTTCATATCCAATTTAGTTTTTTATGAATACGGCAGTTAATCTATATATATAAAAGTGAATGTATGTTTGTATATATATATATTTATTTGTGCCTTATAGGAGGCCAAACCACTTGACCGATCATCGTGAAATTGTCACAGAATATAACTGTGACCCTGGAAGAGACATTAGGCTATATAAAGTTGAGATTGGACAAAGGGGCGATACCACGCCCATACAACCCAAAATTTAAAATCGTTATATCTTAGGCATTTTTTGGTATATGATGATGATATTTAGTACATATGGTGTTAGTATGAATAGAAATAAGATCCATGAAAAAAGAGGGCGGAGTTACGCCCCTTTAAAGAAAAAGTAAAAACCACCATATCTAATAAACTACTGAACCGATCGTCATCCACAGTAGGCGACTGCCTTGAGTTACTTAACTTTAAGCTATATAAATATGAGGTTGGAAAAAGGGGCGGTTCCACGCCCATACAACCCAAAACATAAAATCCTCATATCTTAGCCACTATATGGCGTAGGATTACAATATTTGGTATATATGGTATAGTTATGAATAGAAATACGTTGCATGAAAGAAGTGTGAGGGGCCACGCCCCCTTATGTCGATTATATCTTATAAGCTACTGAACCGATCGTCATCAAATTCTCACAGTAGGCCGTTGTTATGAATTAATAAGCCCTAGGCTATGTAATGTTGTGGTTGGACAAAGGGGCGGTGGCACGCCTAATCAACTCAAAATTTAAAATCCTCTTATCTTTGATACTTTTTCACGTATGTAGGTGTTGGGATGAATTTAAAAGGGAATTTTTTTAACATATTTATCCATGCTTGATACACATGTTAATTAAATTAGTGGGGTAGCCCTATTCTCATTCTCCATGGACAGCTTTATGTTGCATGCCCGCGTGTTGGAAAACCAACTGATTTATAGGCTTATGCTCCAGATGGAAAAACTAAAAACATTGTGTATCCTAAAGCATTGTTTATATATAAATACCTTTTGTTTCATTTTATAACGATTAAGGTAGCGAAGCACACCGGGTTAAGCTAGTATTAAAAGAAAATGCTCAAGCTCGAGGTCTGTTGAATGTAAAAGTGTAGTTTTTGATGTTGAAACGTAAAAAGCTATTGCTCCTTTATTATGGCTTAAATAACTTTAAATTAATCGTACTCTGATGATGATATTCAAAGAATATCGAAATATTTGAAACAAATAAAGAAATTTTACATATAACAGACCTCGAGCTTGAGCATTTTAATTTAATATTGAATTTTAAAGGCCGAATAAAAATATAACACTAAGAAAATATTTAAAATAAAATTTGACTAAAAATACCTCCACAAAATAACCAAAACAACATAAAAACGAAGATAATAAAGAAAATTTTGACATCCAACAATTATAAAGCTAAAAAAAAGTTATAAGCAGGGATTTTTAAACCACCTGTAATGAATTCGCCTTGCATATTGGAAAGCTTTATTTTATTTTTTCAGTGTTGTAAATCATTTATTCGATTCGTACTTGACTCCGACTGGTCTAGTACCCTATGATTAATTTTTTATTTTATAGCCAACATTTGGTACAATTTTTAATTGAGACGGTACAATTTAAGAATTGTAGATCCCAACAGAGAAACTCATATAAGAAAATAGTAAAAAAAAATATAGTGAATTCGCTTTGCGGTCACCTCACATGTATGGTTTGATGTGAATATTGACGAAAATCTAAATATTTTTGATTTTTATAACAATTTCACGCCTTTTGTAAATTGTATTTATGTGTTGTTTAAAAATATTTGAAAATAATTAAGTTTCCAAATTTTTTTTACAGAAATTTTATTATTTGACAAATAATTTAATATTTTCCGACAAAAAAAATCTTATCTTATTTATTACTGCAACTTTTAAATAAAGTTTGATGGCCTGTAGGCCAATTTGGATTCGAAAGCAATTTTATTTCTAATGAACAGAACGAATCGAAATAATTTTTTCAGTACTGTAAAGTATGTATTTGAGTTTTCAAAACACTAAACAAATAATTGCGATTCATTCAGTATCGACAAAAAAAAAATAATAGCCAATCTCACGATTCCTTTCGAATCGAAAAAGTATTCGATCACGACTGCCAGAATTAGCCCCCTGAATTTAATCTGTGGCTGAGCTAAGCAACTCAGAATATAATCAACACATACGTAAATTTGATGAATCATTTTGATGTGTGCCCATTAGAGATGAGCGATCCCGTGATTTTTAAGGAACATCGTGATTAGTGAATGTGATTTAAAAATCACTGTTCTTTAAAACTGTGATTGTTAGTTTTCTGTTCTTTAATAGTTATAAGGGAGATCGAACGGTTATTATTCGACCGGTCTTAACCGGTTATTGTAGCTTTGCCCAAGTCGGTTATTTTAAAATGCCTATTTTTCGAATATCGCATAAACCTGTTATTTTGGTATAATAAACCGGTTATTTTAGTAATTGTAATTTATATACATTTTCCTTATTTTTGTTGTAGATATACCCGTAATTTAAGTATTTTCTAATTGAATATTGGCCAAACTTAAACTTTTTATGAAGAATGTCAAAACAAAATGTAACAAAACTCAAAAAACATTATGAACACTGTAAATACAAATCGTTAATAAAAGCGTGTGTTCTTGTAGAAAAAAACCAAAAACTATTAAAAATTCTACAAAAACTTGTGCAGTTAAAAAGTAAATAGTAATTTGTGCAAGAATATTTTAAATATTTAAAATATATTTATATAAAGGTTATCTCTAGATATTTTTCGAACGCGATTTAAAAGACAAAGTAAGGTGCTTGAAGTGCCCTAAAATGATAAGCTACAAAGGTGCTTCCACGTCACGACTTATTAATCACCTTTAATTATTATACATGCTTGACATTAGTGTGATCCAAATGAAACTTAACTCCGTTCGAAGTAGTTCTAAGGAGACGACAAATAATGCTTTACTAAAATACGCTGCCACAAATGAATCATTGGTGAAATACTAGCCCATTGTGTTGCCGAGGACGAAATGCACTTTAAGGCACTTAAAACTCTTAAGTAGTTCTAGCATCTCTTCGTGCTGAAAACTACAACATTACGGCGGAATCAACGATATGGGAAAAATTTCTACCAGTTTTATTTATTAAAACACCAAAAACTAAAAAACAAAATTGAAGAAATCAAACAATGTCATGGAATGTTTTAAATTATAGTCGACGAATTGACAAATATTTTACACAAAAAGAATGTTCAGTTCACTATTCGTTTATATAATGCTGAAACAAAATAATTTGAAATAGATAACCCTGGCTAAGAGGTTTTGTTTGCAACTTTTAAAAAATATGGTTGATTTATATAGACATGCTTAACCACCAACATATTAAAACTCATTCAAAATAAATTTGAGAGAATATTTCAAATAATAACTTTATAAAATTCCTATAATTTATTTGCTTTTTCAAAACGTTTGTCTAGATCAAATGTCATTCAACAGTTTCTAAATTACATAATACAAATATCTTCGTACAAATAAAGTTTAGTAAATCAATAAAAAATTGTTGAAAATTTAGCTAAAGTTTGATCAATTTACTGGTCCCACTTCTCTTGGATTTTATCGTACAACATTTGTTAGGTCTGATCTAAGTCATATCTATGTATTTTGTTGGTTTCTTACCTTTGCAAATTGTTTTGTTGTTATTCAAATTAACGTTTTATTTTAAAAACTTATTTGATTTTTGTGTTTTTAAGTATTCGAATTAAAACCGGTTAACCGGTTATTTAAAAATTGCTTAACCGAAACCGGTTATTTAAAAATTGCTTAACCGAAAACCGGGTTTTTTAAAATAGAAACTATTCGTAATATTCGAAAACTGGTTATTGAAAAAAGTCGAATAATCGATCACCCTAATAGTTATCATAAAATAAAACAAGTATACTATATGTTAAATTTTTTTTTTGCACGAATCAAGTCAATAGATTCAAAACCTAAAAAAACAATAAGATATGCACTTACACATGTATTTTTTCTAATAAAGTTCTTTTAACAAGGTATTTTTATCATGTACAAAAACATTGTGGTTTTCTTACTGTCAATAAAAAAATAGCAACATTATTCGTTACTGCATGCAAAAAACACTATTACCCACAAAAACAGTGAAATATTATAATTTTGCTTATGTAACAAAAAAAAGAAAAGAACGACTTAGCAAGTACCTGTTACTAAACAAATTTGTTCACAACTGTGATTCGTGATTTTGCAGTAACAGTGATTAAATCACAGATACAGGAATATCGCTCATCTCTAGTGCCCATGCCGTTTTGTTAGAGTTTATTTCAAATAGAGTTTATTCAAATTGATTAAAAAAATTATAATTAAAACTTTATAAAAAAAAAAAAATAGATTCACTTTTTCGATCATACTTCGAAATTGTGTCAACTCTTACCGTCGACTTCACATTACTTTATTAAACTGAAAGAACAAAATCAAATTAAATTTTCCTCTCCCTCCAAACTTCCCAATCCAATACCTTTCCATCTTTGAATACTTTTATATCTCCTTTTCTTATTGAAAGTATTTTAGGATATAACTTTCTTTTTTTATAAATTTTAATTACATTTTCCTTTAATTTTATTTGAAAATATTTTAAATGCCATTTGATATACCTTAGATAAGGAAGTACGAAAACAATACACTCTTTCATGGTGTTAGCATCATCCTCCAACTTCTTTGCCATGCTGGGAAATGTTCATTGAGATTTCTTTAAACTTTTGTTACAAAGAATGTGTTATCACTTTGACAGTTTTATTGCCTTTAGAAAGTTATTAACTTGATTTAATAACCAACCGTTACGACTTTTAGGACGCTTATCTTTTTCCAAATATTTTGTTGGGCTTTTCGCTGGCGCTTTAATATGATATTGTGTCCTTGTTGTTGTTATTGTTGTTTTAATTAGAAAGTAGCATAGAATTTTAATACCAAATTTTATTTAAAACGTTCTATTTGAAAAACAATAAACTTGACTTTTTTCCAAGGTGGTGGTGGCAATGGGGCAAATAGTTGTATAAGAAATCAAAGTCATAAAATTTTTAAAAATAGATAAGGATTATTTAAAGGATTATGAAAACAATAAATTTTGTTAATTATAGGTTTGAATTTGAGAATAATTGACACTGGAGGAATTTTAATACAATTTTAAAATTTAAATTATATTTTTATGGAATTGAACTGACTTTATCATTCATTAAATTAGCGAATTTAATGATACTACTCGTATAAAGACCTGGGTAATTTGCACTACTGTTGCATTACGATTTAATTGAGCAAAGAGTATTTTAATGCAAACCTATTGAATTACCACTAACTTTTACACTTTTAGAATTACCACTAACTTTTACACTTTTAAGGCACTACATTAATTGCTTATCCAAGTAGTGTATAAATGTTTAAATACCACTAAAATTCTAGGCAAGTAATGCACTACTTTTTCATTATTATTTAATGACATCATAAACAGTTAATCGTTATTCAATTATCACTAGAACATGATATATATATATATATCACTAGCATTTAACCCGCTACTTCGTTAGCGCCCCTTTTTCTTATGTGGACATATTTTTACGCCAAAGTTTATGTTTCTAGGTTTAAACCCGCTACTTTGTAAAGGAACGATTTGTTCGTACTTCGAAAAATTTTATTTGTATTTTTTAGATACGTTACGAATGTGATATTTTTTTATTTCAATGTTTATTGGTTTAATAGATAGATGGCGTGGCAAAAAAGTTTTAAAATACAGGTCTACTCCCCAAGAGGGTCTAATTTCAAAAAAGTACCAGACACCTAACCGCTTATTATTTTAATGAACATCAGGTTAGGGAATTTCCCGTTTTAACCTTTTTTACCCTTTAACCATAACAATTTCCAAAACTCCCATCATAGGTAATCGATTTCGCGAGAGGCCAACCTCCAGGGCAAATTTCAGCATTTTACTTCAGGCGTGTAGGTCGTGCGATGATGAATCAGGCAGTAACTTTACAATTTTATATTATATAGGTAGATGAAGAAAAAGGTTTTAAAAAAAAATAACAGAATTAGGTACGATTTTCACCCCTTAAACATTCGAATTTCGAAACGCATCAAATTTGTATTTGTATTTTTTAGATAAGTTACGAATGTGATATATTTTTTATTTTAATGTTTATTGGTTTAAAAGATAGATGGCATAGCAAAAAGTTTTTAAAAATACAGGTTTTACCCGTCTACTCCTTATTTCAAAAAAGTGCTAGACACCTGTCCACTTATTTTTAATAAACAATAATAGGTATTAAATTTTTTTGTATCTCAATTAGCTTAGCAGATATGAGGTCAGCGTGATCGATTTGGTGAAAGGCCTGCCTCAGGTCCAAATATCAAACAAAGTAACAAAATTACGTACGATTTTTACCCTTTAAACGTTCGAATTCAGAAAAAGTACAAAATTTTCACTTGGCATTTTTTAGATAAGTTACGAATTTTATATAATTTTTATTTCTATGTGCATTGATTTGAACGGTAGATGGGGGACAAAAAAGAACCAAAATTCAGGTTTTACACTTTTACTCCCTTAAAGAGCCGAATTTCGAAATAGTACCAGACACCTGTTCTCTTTTTTATTTAATGACTAACAATAAAAGCACAAAATAAAGTACAAAAAAGTACCAAAAATTGCCTCTTACAGATGCTCATTCAACGCTTTGCTTGTTTAATTTTATGTTTGTAGCTGCAATACTAACAAAAATTTAATAAGTACCTGTTGGCAAATAATACAGTACGAAAAAGTACCAAAAAACCACTCTTACAGATTCTCATTCACTTGGGAACTTGCATGTTTAATTTTATGTTTATAGGTCCAATTTTAACGGAAATTCAAAAAGTAACAGGTAAATAACAAAAAGTACCAAAACGCCCCTCTTACAGATTCTCATTCACTCAGGACATTGCATTTTTAATTTTATGTTTGTAGATCCAATATTAACGAAAATGAAAAAGGTACCAGTTAAAAAACGAAAAAGTACCAAGAAGATCCCTCTTATAGGTTCTTGTCCACTCAGGACATTTAATGTTGAATTTTATTATTTTAGGTCCAATACTAACGGAACTTCAAATAGTACCAGTTAAAGACCAAAAGGTACCAAGAAGCCCCTCTACCGAATTCTCATTCACTCAGGACCTTGCATGTTTGATTTTATGTCAATAAGTCTAATTTTAACGAAAATTGAAAAAGTACCAGTTAAAGAATGAAAAAGTACCAAAAAGATCCCTCTAACAAATTCTTATTCACTCAGGACTTTGCATGTTTTGTTTTATATTTCTAGGTCTAATACTAACGGAAATTAAAAAAGTACCAGTTAAAGATCAAAAAATACCAAAAAGTACCCTCAGAGGTTCTTATCCATTTAGGACATTGCATGTTGAAGTTTATGTTTCTAGGTCCAATATTAACGATAATTAAAAAAATTGTCAGTTGTGGGACCAAAACCTAAAGTAAGAAATAAAATTTCCCGTATTTACCCTTTTTGGTACTTTTTTCTCCCCATTGAAGCATTAAAAATTTCAATATTGTAGTAGGAGCCCATAATTTAATACGTATATGTCAATGAATAAAAAAAAATGTTTTGTAAAAAAGTACCAAAAATTGTAACGGTTTTTACCCCCTAAACGTCCGAATTTCGAAAAAGTACCAAATTTTTATTTGGATTTTTTAGATAAGTTTCAAATGTAATAAGGGTTATATTTCTATGCTTATTAGTTTAAAAGATAGATGGGGTGACAAAAAAGTACCAATATACAGATTTTACCCGTTTACTCCGTATATCCCCTTTATGGTACTTTTTTTCTCCCCATTGAAGCATGAAAAATTTCAATATTGTAGTGGGAGTCCATAATTTAATACGTTTATGTCAATAAATAAAAAAAAATGTTTTATAAAAAAAGTACCAAAAATAGTTACGCTTTTTACCCCTTAAACGTCCGAATTTCGAAAAAGTACCAAATTCATATTTGGATTTTTTAGATAAGTTTCAAATGTGATATAACCCTTATTTCTATGTTTATGGGTTTAAAAGATAGATGGGGTGACAAAAAAGTACCAAAATACAGGTTTTACCCGTTTACTCCGTTAAAGGGCTGAATTTCCAAAAAGTACCAGACACCTGTCCGCTTATTTTTCTAAATAACAACGATAAGTATTACATTTTTTTTGTATCTCTTTTAGTTTAAGAGATATAAGGTTACCGAATTTACCCGTTTTTGCCCTTTTTTACCCCCTAAACATTCGAATTTCCAAAAATCCCGTCTTAGTGGATCGATATGGGGTGAGACCAACCCCTGGTCCAAATTTCAAGTTTTTAGCTTCAGGCGTTTAGGCTGTGCGATGATGAATCAGTCAGTCAGTCAGTCAGTCAGTCAATCAGTCAGTCAGTAACGTTACAATTTTATATATATAGATTATTATTATTATTGCATTGTCGCCAAGCAGATTGTGAACAACAAACTTAAATAAAACTTGAAATTTTTTTGATCAGATAACAAAACAAGAGAGAGTGCTATATGCGGCTGTGCCGAATCTTTGATACCCTCCACCGACAGGAGTGGGCTCTTTATGATAAATACATATCGTTGGTCTCAAGTAGAAAGGCCCTAACTCAAATAATTGTAACTGTGTAGGAGAAGGTAAAAACATAACAGAAACTGTATGTATCATAATGTAAACTTGCTCATACAACTGCTTGTAAAGCCGTTATTTTTTACAACAATGTAATGAATTTTTGTGACGAGGTGTATTTGTGTAAAATTTATTGGAATAACTGGAAAACTCACTTTCGTAAAAAATGCGAGTTAGGGCCTTTCTACTTGAGACCATCGATATATATTATTAACTAAGCTTCACAAAAACGAACGTCAGCATTAAAATTGGTTGCGGTTTAGACCTGAATTAAATTATTGACCGACAATAAGAAAGTTTTATGCATTCCTTGTTAGAACTTTGAACTGGCTTGAGTAAAATATCATGATTCGTAACAGTTTTAGCCAAACTAAAATGATTTTAAGAAGGGTAATTTGTATTGGCCCAATGGTAAATTATCGACCAATCATCCCAAAATTCTTAAGACTGATTTCTGGTATTACAAAAAATAAATTAGAACAAATTTCAATACAGCAGTGTTATTTGTTTTAGCGTTAACAGTGAATTTCACAAAACTGCATGATATTTTTTCTGGCCCTATGAATCTAAGTTGGAAGAAATTTCACCGCAATATCTATATCTGTTATGGTTTTAGGCGAATTTAGGGTAAATTATGGACAAATCTTCACGAAATTTGGCAGTGTGATTTCTCGTCCCATAAAACTGTGACGTACCGAATTTCATTATGATAGCATTATTTGTTATGGTTTTAGGCGTTCTAAACTGT
Source organism: Pollenia amentaria (assembly GCA_943735925.1). NCBI lineage: Eukaryota > Metazoa > Arthropoda > Insecta > Diptera > Polleniidae > Pollenia > Pollenia amentaria. Next base: position 257,218,144 of record OX031006.1, read on the forward strand.
TTTACGGGAGTAGGGTTTACATGGGGCCTAATTTAAATTATGGACCGATTTTCAAAAAATTTTACAGTGTGATGTAAGGTCATATAAAACTGTGACGTACCAAATTTTAGTATTATAGCGTTATTTAATTTAATTTCATTTTTTTTTATATTACCTATGCTACGAGTAATCCAGCGAAGCTATACGCTTGTCTACAGGAGACCAGAGTCTCTGGCGGGAATCAAACCCGCAACCTCAGCGCTGATAGACTTGCTTACTACCAGCTAGCCTACCGGTGCACCCGGTTTTAGGCGTACTAAACTGTTTTCCGGGAGTAGGGTTTATAAGGGGCCTATGGTCAATTATAAACCGATCTTCACGAAATTTAACAATAAGTTTTTCAGTCGTATAAGGCGTATTCGTGCCAAATTTTATATCATTCCGTGCAATATTCTACCATTTATGTTAGTTTTTGTATCAAAATTTTCAATTTTTTTAGGGTGGTGCTTTCACACTTTGATTAATAGTTCTGACCCTACTAAACCAATGTTGCTGGATTTCAATCCCAAACTGTTTAGGATAACTACAAGCAATTTGAGACCAAGTTTGTGCTCTTCTTTGGCGTGTTTCGAAAGTGAGCGTGGTTTTAACAGACGGACAGACATACGAACATGGATAAATCAATGGTTTTAACAGCTTATTGCAATTTTAAAAGAGCAAAAAATAAAAGTTAAAACTGACTACCTCTTTGATGTATTTTAAGCAACTGCAATCAACAATTTTCACTTTTCTGCCGATGAAAAGCAGATACTGATAACCAGAGAAGACAAATTTGCTTTTTTTTGCTGTTTTGCTTCTTTTTTGCTGTTTTTGCCCATTTTTCCTTTTTTTGCTGTTTTTGTTATTATGGTGCTTATTTTGCTTTTTTCCTATGTTTTTGCTGTAAAATAGCTTTTTTAACATAATTTTTACGTAAAAAATATTTTTTTGAGAAAACCTGAGAAAAAAAAATAATTGACAACTTTTTTCTGGGTTAAAACAAAAATATGTTAGTTGTGGACTCAACGTTTTTGGGCCAAATTCAATACGCTTTATTACAACTAAAATTTATAAACTTACCATCCCAAAAAAAAACAGTCATGTAACCTATTTGAGTTTAAAACAAAATAAGTAAACCGGCCGTTGTGAACGAAAAAATAATAAAAAAAAAATGCCGAAAGAAAAGTCAAATATGTTATTTTTGCTAAAAATGGTAAAATTATATCCTGAAGTTTTTAAAGGTGAAAAAGATTGGCTTTTTTGTAATGTGTGTTCGAGTAAAATTAATAGCGAAAGGAAGTGCAGTGTGGAGCAACATTTTAGTACAAAAAAAACACAAATTAGCTGCTTGCCAAAAAAATCGTCCACAAAAACTTATAACGGAATTTCCTGTTACTATTACTGCCAATACATTTCACGAAGATATATGTAAATTTTTGTTGGAGACCAATATACCAGTAAAAAAAGTAAGCCATCCCAGTTTCAAAAACATCTTTCAAAAGTACGCCAATTTGTCAGTTCCAAGCGAAAGTTCTATTCGAGGTAAATACATACCTCAAATGTATACGGAAGCTTTGGGAAAAATGCGTGAAAAGGCTAAAGGTAAATATATATGGATTTCTGTTGATGAAACAACAGACAGTGAACAAATATATGTGGCCAACTTTATATTTGGTATTTTAAATGACGATGTTGGAAATAAACCTTTTTTATTGAACATGGGTGTTCTCGAAAATGCAAATGGGGCTTCTATTGCAACTTTCTTCAACGATTCATTACAAATTTTATGGCCTGATGGTAAGTGAATATTTGATTCATAATTTTTTTTTATATTTTTATGTTTTTTTTTTTAATTTAATCTAGGCATTCAATACGACAAAATATTGCTAATGGTAACTGATGCAGATCTTGTACCAAATCCGTTTTTGTTAAGTTAATTTTTCAATAACTCGTATTTACACACATACAAACTAAAATTTTTTATTACCATAGGCTCCTCGTAGAAAGCAGTTATTTTTACAAATGAATAATTTTTTCCGTTCCCATGCCCTACACGTTGGGGTACTTGGATAGAAGCCACAATGCATTATGCAGAATACCTTGATAAAGTAAAGGCTGTTATTTCTTAACTGATAAGTGAAGACTCAGATTCGATCGCGCACGCCAAGGAAATATATAACTTGCCCGGATTAAGTTCCCAACTTGCGTTTATAAAAAACAATTTTTCAATTATTGTGTCTTCTATAAAAAAAGCTACAAACAGTTGGGTTAGCTATTCACGAAAGTGTAAATATTGTGTCAAATGTACGAAAAGCTCTTGAGAATCTACATGAAAAAATATATATGAAGAAATTTAATGCAGTATGTATTTCAAAGAAATCCGGGGTTCAAACAAATTTGACAAATAAACAACATTCTTCAAACTGGTGCTAAACCTGATGACGAAATGAAATTTTGAAATATAAATTTGCTCCAACAACATCCGTTGACGTGGAAAGAAGTTTTTACTTATACAATTCACTTTTAACAGAAAGACGAAGAAAAATGACGTTTACAAATATAAAAGCCCACATGATTGGTTATTGTAACTGTTTTCACGAGTCTGAAGAGATAGAATAACTGTAATTTTTTATATTTAAATGTATATATTAAAAAAATAAAAATGCTTTTTTTGCTGCTTTTTTTCAAAATTGTTGTGCTTTTTTTATATATTTTTTTTGCTGTAAACACTTTGTTTTTTGCTTTTTTTGTCTTCTCTGCTGATAACATTGGAATTATACCTTAGAATTAATGTTACAGCAACAATGAAAAAGATCCATGAGGAAATACCAAATATATAGTTCGATTAGCGGTATATTTTTTTAATTAATTCATTTATTAATGATGTGCTAATAATCCCAATTTTTTAAATGAAAACACTGAAATGCGCATAGGAACTAGCTTTCCCATAACAATAAATTTCAGTGTTTTCATTTAAAAAATTGGGATTATTAGCACATCATTAATAAATGAATTAATTAATAAAATATTTCATTTCCAAAAATAATTTTTGGTATATTTTTTGGTTTATTTTGGAGGTTTTTTTTATGTCACGTACGTGGTGCAAAAACATACAGCCACGTTCTGGAAATCGAATTCGAGTGAAACTGAAATCGAACAAATTTTTAAAACTTTCAAGTGCTTAAAGTTTGTTAAAATATTTTCTTTAATATACCTCATACTTTGAGGACCACTTATTTTAACCAGAATTTCAATTGAAATCAGTAAAAGCCACGTTCATTTTTAAGAAAAGTTTATTTAAAATCTCCTCGATTTAAATTTCATGTTACTTCGATTTTCAGAACATGGCTGATAATTTGTGTTTCAAAATAAAAGTTCAAAGCAAGATATTTGTTGCAAAAAAAAAAATGATCGGATAGTTTTTTTATATTGGTATAATAAAAATTTTATAAGCTTTTAAAGGTCGTCACGTACGATATTGCAAGTACTATAAATGCAACAACATGTATCATCTTGCTATTTAAAATTTGGTCTTAACTTATTTTATTGCAATCTCTATCATCTTACCAAATTTTATTGGAATCGGTCCATATTTGACCATAGCACCCATACAAATACAACTCCCGAAAATAGATTTTAATGCCATAACTTCCTTATATATGTTGGTATTGACATACAAATTGGCGACAATAACTTTTGCATTAGATGCTATGTCATGACAAAATGTTGTGCTGGTAGGACCAATATTTACCACAGGTCCCATATAAGCCACGATCCTAAATCACTTAAAGGCAAACAAATCGGTAAATGCTTAAACGCTGGTTTAGTTGAAATCAACTTTAGGCCCTAATTGTGTAAAACGCAACGCAACGCTGAAGAATTACATTGAAAGCAAAAGCAATGTCATAAATATATTGTAATTTTGTTGTTGCTTTCAACAGAAATTCATGTACCGTTTAAAATTGTTCAACGCCCCAAGCTATGCAGCGTTTTAAATTTTAAAACGCAATGTGAATTTCTGTAGAAAGCAACAACAAAATTACAAAATATGTATGACATTGTTTGTACTTTCGATGCAATTTTTGGCGTTACGTTGCGTTTTACATGATAAAGGCCTAAATTTATATGTAGTTTAAACACAACAGCTGTAAATCAGTGTACCACGTACAATATGTAGGTTAAAAATTTACATGTGACAGAACTACGATAAATGCTGTAAAATTCATATGATTTGCATTGATAGTTGAAACGCTCAATTTTATGCGTAAGAGATAGTTTATATGTTAACTGAACAAGAGATTTGCTGGTTTAACCACATTTAAACCAAAAAGATAGTTTAATTTTCTCTGATTTATTTGCCCTTAAAGGCAAACAAATCTCATATAAATGAAGATATCTGAATAATATTCGACACAAATAACTTTTATATAACTGGTAACCTCAAAGCATAATTCTGTTCCGGCGACCATGATTGGCGATGGGTCAAAAATAGGGTACAATTTCAAAAATGTGTTTTTAAATTATTATGGTGTAGGCTACAGTATCCAATTATTTGACTTTTGGTTTTTTTCGAGTAAGGAATTAATCGATTTTCGAATTTTAATTTTGCTCGATTAATCGAATAAGAGTTTTAATATGTTCGAGTAACTCGAATAATTCAAATAATTGTATCCAATGGGAAAAACGTACATATCTGTTTGATTTGATACTTTTATTATATTAACTGCCTGTTCAACGATTTCGAACGTTTACGTTCGCATAGAAAATAACATTTAAAACAAAAACAAATTTTAAAATGTTGTTGCTGCTTTATATGTAATTTTCTATGCGAACGTAAACGTTCGAAATCGATGAACTGGCAATAATAAACGGAAGAAAAAAACAGTAAAATAAAAATATAGTTCAACAATTCACAGTTCTAAAACTTTTAAATAAAATAAATAACTAAAAAATCAAAAACCCTTCTGCAAAACATACAGTTTTTAAGGCGCTAAAGAGACCGAAACAGGATTCAAGAAAACATAAGACTATATACAAAGTAGTAGTGTTTACTTCGGTTGAACAGACTATAAAATGATCTGAAAGCATTTGGTTCAGCAGCAATTGGGGTGCATTCATTTTATTTCAGAGAATTTGCAATTATGCCCCGACTGCCATACTTAATACGGAAATTCAACATACACAGAAAAAAGTGTCTTATCAATTAAAAAAATGGTTTAAAAAGTATTTAAATTTAATTAATGTGATAATTGAATCAACTATTTTTTTAGTTGAAAGAAAATTAAAAATTTAATTTTGATTTAATTAACATTTTAGTTGTTTTGAAATAAATTTTCAATTAAAATTTTAATTAAATAACCAAAAAATTTTAACTTTTTTCGTTTTAAATACAATAATTTTAACATGTAGAATTGTTGTTGGGAACTGTCAATATTTATTTAAATAAATGAACACATTGTTTGAAATGGCAAAGTTTTTTGATCACTTTTTTAATTAAAATTAAAAATATCATATATTTAAAATATTTTTTCAAAATTTTAAGTAATCTATATAATCGTAATAGGTGCAAAATCAACAACCTGTTTGCTTGATATTATGAATTTAGAACAAATTTGGTGATTGGAGAAATTTAATAATTTTTTTTGTGAGGGCTTTCATCTCATATTTTTATAAATTATTTTTAAATTATTTATTTTATTTTAGACTTTATATCGCGTCATTTTTATGAGAGGTCCAGCGTATTTAAACAAATTTATTATTCGTAATTCAATTTAAGTAATTTATTATACCTGAAAATCGAGGCAAATTAAAATCAATGGAGATTCTCAGATAATTTTTTTTATACACCGTATTATTCTTGATTTTAAGATAAGTTCTGGTTAGGATAAGAACTCAAAGCATGGAGAAACTTTTTAAACTGGATCGTTTTCAAAGTTTGTTATATATCAATTTTACTCATATGTATTCGATTTACCGAACATGGCTGATAACTTTATTTTTCTTCATTTTAAAGCTCTACTATAAAGCTTTGACGAATTACTATTTTGCACCAACATTCCGTGATTTCGTTTGCAACTACCTATCTAAGGACACTTCAGATTTTGAGACGAATTTAACAATACCTTAAATGTCAAAATTCATCCAACTGTTTGGGATGGCAATAAGGAAATTGAATGTCTGATAAAACCAGGTAACCCATAATCTGACAGACAGATTTTGTTACAATGAACGTCAAACTCAATATGCAAAAGCGATATTTTAATACAAAAATTCTTACGTATGGGATTAGTAGGTAATCGTTTATTACATGATTTCTCTCACACACACCCACATCTAAAAAGGCACTAAAATATGTTCAGAAGTGCGAGCAATACAATAGATACAGAATATAAGAACATGTTGTTTGGTTGTTATGTTAGTTAGAAATCAGAATATAACAACATGTTATGTATTTTATAAGTTAGAAATCTAAAAAAAAGTATTTTTATATCAAAAAAGTAGAGTTTTTAAGAAATTAATTTTAATCGATTAATTGACATAAATTGTTCAAGTTATTCGTTATTTGAAATTGGCTGTTTCGATTATTCGATCAAATAATGGCGAAAGTTTTGTTCGATTAATCGAAAAACGATTAATTGAGTGGATACTCTAGTGTAAGCTATCATATGGTCGGGCTTGACCGACTATACTTTCCTACTTGTTTGTTTTAAGTTTTTGTATACATATATTTAACAAGAATATATTTCATACCTTGTAAATACTTAAAGAGAAAAATCTGTCACGTACGGTATGTCACGAACGATAGTACATTTTGTTCATTATAAAACCATCAAAAAAAAGTTTTTCTTTCCAATCCAATCATTTACTACTATTTGTGCAAAAAATCTAACGCTCCGAAGGCCTATAAATTTCACGTACGACGAAATTCGTACGCCTGGCATAAAAATAATTGTCAGATTTTTATTTCGAATGAAAATAATAATGCAAAAATAGTGCATTACTTCCCACAAACTTCAGTGGTATTTTAATATTAATTCACTTCTTTGATAAGAATTTAATGTAGTGTGAAAAATAGTATTAAAAGAAATTAAGTACTGATTTGCTTTCTATGTGCAAAAAATGGTCAATGCATTAGCATTTCTCACATGCCTGATATTTTATGAGAACTTCCATAGCAAAAAGTTAAAATTCCATTTGAACAAATATTTTAATAAATCAAAAAGGCGACGTTAACCCATATGCGCTAATCGCCCCCATTTTTAAAACTGGTGAGTTATTGTCCAGCTGTGTGGGTGCCCATGTCGCTTAGACTTGTTTAAAAAAGATTCCAAATTTTTGCAAAAAAAAGTTTAGCACATATGGGTTAGTTGTCGCAAATCGAATTATATTTTTCAATAAATTAGCACTAATTTTTAGTTATTTGGTTCCAGAATTATTGAATTTAAATTTGCGGATTTAACTATATTATTTATATGAGGACTTCCATAACAAATGGTTATAATTCCATTTGAACAAATTGTTTTAATAAATCAATATATACTGAGGCGTCGTTAATGGGCCCAAATGTTTTTTTAATACATTTTCCCTAATTTTCCCTAATACAATAAATAGTATTAGTAAATTTAACAAACCTTCATTTAGGAAAAATTTGTATAGAAATTTTGTTTTGCAAACTTTTATTAAATTTAATATATTTTTATGAATACGGGCCTTAAACTATTTATACATATATACAAGTATACTATATAGTTCATTGTTGTCGTTCCAAATTGGAGCATAGGCCCATTACATATTTATTCCATCGTGATCTATTAAAACCTATTAGTTTTATTTCGTTCCAGGCATCGCTGTTTCCGCTACTTTAGAATCCAGTTATCTTATCCACGTGTAAATGGGGGTTCCCCTTCTTCTGATACCCACCCTGGGGGTTCCAATCGAGGCTGCCCGTGTAATGTCACCTGATAGGTAACGTTGTCTGTGACCTTGCCAATTCCACTTACGTTTCAATATTTTGGTGCGCGGGGGTACTTGATTTGTGGTAGTCCACAGGTCATAATTGGTAATTAAACTTGGCCTAAATGTTTTTAAAATCCTCCTAAAACATCTGTTGACAAAAACTTGAAGTGCGTTTATGTCGCACGGACCTGCATTTCCTGTTTGGTATCCGTACAATAGAGTTGACTTAACGTTGGAGTTGAATAACCTGATTTTTGTATTTCTAGAAATATGAGAAGACATCCAGGCAGGACGTATAATACCAAATGAACATCGTGCACACTTGATGCGTTCGAAGAAATCCGCATTAGATCCTTTATTGTTGTGTAGTCCACAGGTCATAATTGATAATCAAACTTGGCCAAAATATTTTTAAAATCCTCCTAAGACATCTGTTGACAAAAATTTGAAGTGCGTTTATGTCGCACGGAGCTGCATTTCCTGTTTGGTATCCGTACAATAGAGTTGACTTAACGTTGGAGCTGAATAACCTGATTTTTGTATTTCTAGAAATATGAGAAGACATCCAGGCAGGACGTATAATACCAAATGAACATCGTGCACACTTGATGCGTTCGAAGAAATCCGCATTAGATCCTTTATTGTTGTGTAGTCCACAGGTCATAATTGATAATCAAACTTGGCCAAAATATTTTTAAAATCCTCCTAAGACATCTGTTGACAAAAATTTGAAGTGCGTTTATGTCGCACGGAGCTGCATTTCCTGTTTGGTATCCGTACAATAGAGTTGACTTAACGTTGGAGTTGAATAACCTAATTTTTGTCTTTCTAGAAATATGAGAAGACATCCAGGCAGGACGTATAAGACCAAATCAACATCGTGCACACTTTTTTTTTTTTTATTCCTACGCAAATCCTGCGAAGCTCTTCGCTTGTCTGCAGGAGACCAGAGTCTTTGGCGGGAATCGAACCCGCATCCCCGGTAATGATAGACTAGCTCACTGCCAGCTATCCTACCGGGGCACCCATGCGTTCAATTAAGTCCTCATTAGATCCTCCATTGTTGTTGATGATGCTGCCGAGATAATAAAAGCTGCTTGAAGCACGGTATCCTTCATCACAAAGGGGTGTATGTTGTCAGTGTTCATACACATACTTTAAGGGCCTAAATGTGCAAAACGGAAGGCAACGCCAAAAATTTCATTGGAAGCAAAAACAAATTCAAAAATATTTTATAATTCTATATTGAAGTTTTTAATATGAAACACTTCATATTTTGTGGCGTTGAAATTTTTAAAAAACAATATGAATTTCTCTAGAAAACAACAACAAAATCATAAAATATTTTTGAATTTGTTTTTGCTTTCAATGAAATTTTTGGCGTTGCATTTCGTTTTACACAATAAGTTCCTCAGTCTTGCCCAGGTTTATTTCTAACCCTTATTTCGCCCTCACCGCCACCACGAGTTCTAATTTTTAGGAAATGTCTCCAAGCGTAAGCGCCAGAAGGCAAATTTCATCGTCGTAGTCGTGACTTAGACTACGACGATGAAATTTGCCATCCGTATAGGCACCTTTAAATTCCGGCAGAATTTTCTGGTGCCGCCTTCATCACAACATCAAGAACAATATTTAAAAAGTAGAGTTCACATAATGCATTCCTGCCGTACTCCAGAATTTACGTTTATTTTTCCAAGGTTGTGCTGATGAAGTACTCAACATGTTGAGCCTTTGTATAGAATTCTTATAAGCGGGATACATTTTGGTGGAGTGCCTTTGTACTAAAGTGCCTTCCAGATAGTGTCACGAGAAAGCTTATCAAATGCTTTTTCGAAGTCTATAAAAACGAAATAGTTTAAAGTTAGAGATCTCCAGTAAACAGACTGTTCATTACTCTTGCATAAAGTTATACAATTAAATTAATATCAATTAAAAAAAATCATAGCTAACCCGGGATTAACGATGAATATGGTGTAAAGGACCAAATTTATTTCTCACCTCACATACTTTTATTTAACACCGAAAGAAACAAAGATTAAATCGTTGTTAATAAAAAATGTTCATTTGCATTACACACAACATCATTAATCTGCTTTTAACCCCTAAAAACCTTAGAAATTTCTAACACAAAAACATGTTTTTAATTAAAATACATCTGTTTCTCCTCTTTAAAATAACAACCTTTATTTATGATTTTTTGAGGCTAATATCTCTTTTAAAATTTAATTTCATACAAACTTAATACTTTAGGTCGGTCTTACATTAAATAGTTATACTTAATGCCAAGTCCTTACAAATTACATACTTATGGTCAAGTAATAAGCCACAATCTTTGAAATAAATGAGCTGCAAATGAAGAAATACTTGTGCAATAAATTTGGTATTTTTGGCCAACAAAAAGAATTAAAATATATTTTACAAAAGTCTATTAAATGGTGAATGCAATAAGACTTTATTATTTTTGGTTGGTTGTAAAAATACAGCAACAACCTGTGTATATTTCGTTATGTTGATAAACATTCAATGTAAATAAAATTTATTTAGTGCAGTTTTAAATTGGGGTTGGTGAAGAGAAATTTCGGATTTTTTTTTTACAAAGAATTCTTAGATATACTCTTTAGAAGTCCTGTGAACATTAATAGCAAGTGTTTCTAAGGATGTGCTAAAAATTCCCATATTTACATGCTTATTCGGTCGAATATTATTTACTTTAAGTGGAAACTGTAGAAAACGAATGCCTACTCTATTGAGTTCAGCTACAACATAATTTCTGAAGGATCCTGATTATTAAAGAGCCCAGACCCTGGAACGCTCGGACACTACTGTTGATCCTTGTACCAGGACTGACTTTCTTAAGCAGTGATTTATAGCGGCATGGGCTTACAAAGGGGCTTACCAATGGACTTACGGTCTACGATCTTTAGGCAGAGATCTTCGCTATCCTCATATGTGCTAGAGAATGCCTGAAAGCCAGGACGGTCTTACATCACTATCTTCTTTAGAGGTGAATTCCAGGTTGGTCATGGACTGTTTTGCATCTCTGAACGATCTGGGGAAACACAACTATTTGAATTTGTGTTGGGTACCCGGTCATGAGGGCCATGTAGGCAACGAGAGGGGCGCTCGCTGTCAATTAATAGGCCCTGAGCCTTTCTTCAGCGTCCCTGTTGGTCACATTAAGGGAACATTACAAACATGGTCCGAACGTGAATTCCTTCACATTTGGAAGTCAATTTCTGGGTTAAGACATTTCAACAGATTTGTGATCCTGTCCTGCAGCAAGGCATCTACTCTACTTCTACTTGCGAAGGGGAAATAAGCCTACTTGTTGGCCATTTTATGGGGCACTGTGAACTTAGATACCATCAGTTTATAATGGGTAATGTTAGTTCCAAGATATGCAGGTTTTGTAGGGTTGATGACGAAACTTCGGAACGTCTACTCTGCTGATGTCATGCCTAGTTGACTTCCAGGCGGAAAAGGAACAAAAGGAAAGTTCTTTGTCAAGACATATACGTATAACCTCCATAAACTGTCTGGAAGATATCAACAAACCCAAGGAAACCCCAAAAAGAATACAAAATAGGTTTTCATTAAAAAACTGAAATTACAAATATGTTAGCAGACATTTTTTCAGAAGGACTCACTTAAGTCCAAAGATTCAATTCAAATAATTTGAGGTATGAGTTAAATCTTCTTACATCGCAGTTTGATGTAAAAACATTTACCCAGCAAAGCAGCTCCTGAGAGTACCGGACATTAGTCGAAAAAGTAGTCAACAGTCGCATCCACGTTTTTAAAAACTTTTGCAATAGTCATTATAAAAGAAATTCAGTGCTCTTATTATACAGTGCATGCAAAAGACTTCGTAATAAATGGAACCCATTGATCTTGCCATATGGCAAAGGTATCGGTCTATAGTGTTTGTGTAAATTCAGAACAGTTATACGGATCTGAAACATGGATCGCAAATACAAACAGGTGCTTACGATATATATTTAATATTTGGTTTCCAAGGAGAATCTTAAATAATGAACTATTATGACAAGCTAACTAAGAGGATATCAATAATCCAATACGAAGAAGAAAGCTAAACTTGCAAGGGCACTCTGTGCACAACCATGTGATGAAATATATCATGTTGCATTGGAATGAAATGAGCTGGGCAGTAGAAGACGCCGTAGATTCAAACAACTTGGAGAAGAAGACTTCAGACAGATAAGTCCAATAAGCCACTCATTTAAAGTATTTTTAATACATTTAATAGCACAGGTTGGTTTAAAACAGTAGATGGGTACTAGGGAAGCACTGTAGAAGTTGGACACCTAATACAACACCACTAACGATATCTCGACACCAATTTTTTTTTTTAGAATTGTTGACTGATGTTCCTGATGAAATACAAGAATAATTATAACTAACAGTAACCCTTCATATCTTATATCTGGGGCAAGAGGGAACAAATTCTTAAGTCGAAAGTACACATGGACAAGTTTCAATTATTTTGTACTATTTTTTTAGAAACTTATAGAAAAATTACTTTTTGCTTATTTTTTCAATTTGCAATAACATTTGGAATAACAATTTAAGTTTACTTCCGATCTGTGACGTTATTTAGGAATAAAAACATAGAAAAATTATAACCGAAGTGAGAATAAAAATATATTTTCAAAAATAACCTTTAAAACTTAAAATTGCCTTCCTATAAACTTAAAAAAAAGTTGACTATAGCACTTTTTTCTTATTTGTAATTTGAAATATCCCAGTACCGCGATAAGCTCTTGGTTGGGTAGCCTCGCCAACTCGCTTAGAGATACCTTGTATTCACAATGTAGCTTGGATGTCGTTTAAATAGCCAAGAGAAAATTCAACTTAGCTTTATTGTCGACATATATCCGAATATTTTTCCCCCAATATACGATGGTATCTTATGTTCGGTTGGGTAAGTTTCCATTGACAGCCGCAATTAGGCACAGATCACATGGGTCCAGTTGTTAGTTCCCGTTGTTACCATGTTTCATAATCTCCCAAGGGTTTTATGGTAAATGGCTGTTGACATTTTCACCCAGCCATCTGGTTGTTTAATCTAAGGAATGTATCCTATTGAAATCAATGTCAGCGAGAGAGGTTTTGCGACTAAAGGTTCTTCGACTAAACAGCCTAAGTTTGAAGACTCCGAAAAGGAGCCCTAGCCTTTGTGCGTGTTTCCCAATGGGACAGTGGTCAGTTATAACCGCAATAGGGTTCCTGAAGAAGTCTGGGCAGCCTTAATGCCCGCCGTGTCTTTTTCCATCTATGATGGATCTGGTTTTCACACATGTAGTTTCATCAAGCCCCCTCTGGCTGGCATTGAGAAGAAATAAATTGATTATTCCTTGGGAGAGTAAATAGAAAAATGCATCTTCATATTGATTGGCTACGTGAAGTTAAGGCTGACATCACAGTGATGTGAAGTGTCATGGGGTCAAATACGAAGACACTTGTCATATTACTCGTGTCAAGATACATCAGCGTTATGACGCCTTTTCTATCAGTGTATATCATATGTCAAGCCGCTACGATTCAAGGTAGATACTGCATGCGCCATGGAGTCAGCCATACAATGTCCATGTATGTCACTTTGTCCTATGACCCAATTAAGAGTAACCACTGCATGCCTCGCTATGTCCTCCAGAGACATCCGGTATTTTTGGACTATTTTCGCTGTGATCTTCACTCTGTGTGGATCTAATGACCGCTTTACTATCGGGTATAATAAGAATGTCCCTGCCAGTCAGATATCACCCCATAACGAATGTGTCTTGCTACTGTGTAGATGGCCATTATCTCGGGCTGAATGACACTGCAGTGATCCAGCAGCCGAATGCTCCAGTTTAGATGATCGGAATAAATGCCAGAACAGACACCATGCAGTGTGGCGGAAAATTTATTTTTGCAAAATTAATTTTACATTTAGGATTCCATGTATAATTTTGATAAACTGAAATATCTAGATTTTGATGTTGATACTGATAACAGTTATAAGCATTGTATATAAATCTTAAGAGTCCTTCACTTTCCTTTTCAATACTGCTATTCCCCTGACGATCACAATTGCCTACCCTATACGAACGATACACAATAACTCCTTTGTATGTGATAGTCAAGTGGCAACTACGAAAATTGTAATATTCCCAAGGAATCTCTGCTCACGTTCATTATCTATTTTCGGCTCCTATCCCTTAATATCGTAAACTTAAGTCATCGACTTATTTACACCTCTACCAGGATATCAAAAACCAACCCCTCTCTCTAATAACTGCAGATGATTTCTGTTTCAAAAGTATAAAAGCACTTACAAGATTTGTTTGTGATTATGTGAAAAGAAATCTAAGAAATTTCTCGAACTTTTCTATTTAAGAATAAATTTTTTCTATTCGCCAATAACTGCTATAATTCTGCATCTGCCTTAAACCATGTTTTAGGGTATGTACGTCCTTATGTTGTTTTTCTGTTGGTTAAATGAGGCATATTTAAAGATTTATTTAAACAGATCATTGGTGTCACTAAATTGTCACCACCTAAGCATTAACATAATTATACAACCAAATGCACAAACGCTTATGGCCACTGTACTACAGCTATGCAACTATTTAGTCGACGAACACTTACACACGTACACAGCCAACGAATAGGCTGAAAAAAGCAAAAACAAGTAAAGCTTTTTAGATTTTTGGTCAACTAAACAATGGCCACAAAATGAGGCTAACCAACTAAAACAAAAACGCATGTAATGTACATACAAACACAGTTGTATGTATGTGTTTGTGTGTGGAACATACTAAATATGTGTTTAGGAAAGTGTGTTGGCACGAGTAATCAAAATGTTGTTTACATTACATGACATGTATGTAAATGTTGCAACAAATGCACTTGCATACAAAAATTCACAGAAGAGGTATGTTGCAACCAAATAATATTACCTGTAATTTGTATCTCTCTCTCTCTCTCTCTCTCTCACTCTATTAAACAAACACACATAATGCTGGCTACAGTGGGCTCATTGTTTTAAACAAAATTTGCAGGAGTAGTCTTTAGAGTGCCTCCCATAACTCGATCATATATCCTTCAACTGGCCCACTGTGCGGTGCTGCAAATTTTATGAGCGATAAAGTGTGTTTTTGCTAAGAGTACGTTTTAGTAGTTAATACAATTTTGTGGCTTATAATTGTATGTAGTCATATAAATGCATTTACGGAAAAGGTTTTTTAATTGTTTATACATATACATTTGGACGTGCGTATGTTTCATGAACATATCTATCTACAAGGTATACACAAGGTCTAAGATCTAATTTTGCTTATTATATTACATTTTGGTTACAATAACTCTGCTCATTATCTTCTAGTGTAACCTCAACTTAAGTCGTAAACACACTCGTATGACTTGAACAAGAAGTACATACATTTTCCCCTAAGAATACAATTTTGACCATTAATTTTTCGTTGTGGCTGATACTCTTGTATTATTGCAACAAGCCAGCCAGCCAGCAGGCAGGCATACAAGTAACATACAAAATATTTCTAGTATGTTGTCAATTTAAGATTGATGTTATGATGTTCAGAGTGTCATTTATTTTAAAATGTTGTACATATAGTTGCTTATAAAATAACTAAGATATTTAGCCAGAGTTTGTTGTAGTTGCAAATTTCATGTTGCATAAAGTATACTCGTACTCTCAGCCTAAATGAGGAGGATGCATACTGGCATACAAGTACTCCATGGTTAGCAATTACTTAAGTCAGTACATTTTATCATGTCACATGCACAATAATACGAACATACGAGAGTACAATGTATTGTGGTCTTCTAATTAAACAAATTAGATGTCATTATCAGATTTTTTTTTGTTGTTGTTGTTGTTGTTTGTTCGTAAAAAAGATAAATACCATATTTTCAATATTAATTAAGAAAGGATTGTTAAGGCTTTAAATAAATATAACACTATAAATTAAAGTTCAAATTTCATTAAATATTAAAAGAAAATTTATAGGCTTTCAAGAAATTGAATAACTTAAGTTCGAACTTAAAGGGGAGATAAACGTTTGTATCTGCACGAAGAAAAAAAAACCCTTTTTTATGCGGGCACCTCCAAGAAAACAATTTTTATCGAAAATTTTCAAACATATTATTGATATAGTGGCTGTCAAGAAGGGTGTCAGAGAGGGTTGCGTGCTATCGTCTCTTTTATTCAATATCGTCTTGAACAACAACTTGGCCAAAGCAACTTAGCCAAATAGAGGCATTAGTTGGGGCTTCAAGGGCCCGATCTGGATATAATTTAACCAACATGCAGGAAAAGCTATGCATGATTGAGCTGATGGCCGCTAATGTCAAATTGAAAATAAACTCCCTTAAGAAGAAAACAATGCGAACGAACACAGAAAATACCCAACCATTTGTGCTGTCCACTTGAAGATGTAGGGTTTTTTGTATATCTAGGATCTGTCATTTTGAAGTCTGGTAGCTCCTTCCACGACAAATAGAACAGACTTGGAAAGGAACAACTAAACGAGGTATGGAGATCCTTTCAACGCTCCACAGGCACTACAATTAGAACCTATAACAGTAATGTTAATTCCACTGAACTAAAAAGTGTTCATAACATTAACGAACAACGTTTATTAAATTAATTTTCGTTGGCTCAATGAGTTATTCGTTAATATAAGGGAAAATAAAATTACCCAAATATTTTAATTTACGTGCCATTCATTGACTCAATGAACATGCATTTGTTAAATATTTCGTTAACATTGGCTAATAATGGAAATGTACAATCTGGTTTAATAATGAATGTTCTTAAAAATTAATAAATCTTTCATTTGGCAAAAGAATAGTTCATTAAAATTAACTAGTTCATATGTCGCCTGAATTAAAATGTACATAAATGTTAATAAAATGTTCGTAGAGCTAATAAAACATTTATTGTGTCATATTAACACAAATACGCGTGAATTTTATAATTTAGAGCCGATAGCCGTTAGTCGCTAGTGCTTTGCAATTAAGATTTATTGTAATTTAATTATAATAAATTTGTAAATAAATAAATAAATAATTATAATTTATTCGTTGTCCCGTGGAACTCGTACGTTAACTTTAATAAAGTGTTCGTTGAGGTAAGAAGTGATTTAACAAGTGTTTGTAACATGAAAGCGCGCCAATTCAACGAACGGTTCGCTATCGTAACAAACTTGTACGTTAAAATTAATAAAGTGTTCTTTCAGTTAAGGAATCCTTTATTAAAAATTATCCCCACGCATAAAAGTTACAATTGATTTGTTGGCTTAACGAATTAGTACGTTGAAGTCAAAAAAGTTTCATGAGGGTAACGTAACGTTTGTTAAGTTGATTTTAAAACATTGTTAGTTGATCATTTTTTGGCATTTCGTGTTTTACTTCTAGTCGAACTGGTTCTTTTTAAGATATTATTTGAAAAAAAAGTAAAGTGTAAAATTAAATTTTATAATAAATGAATTACAATTAAAATTTTTTCCAAATAAATAAAAGGGAAAAAGCTAGTTAAATTAAATAAAATGATTTGGTATCTGTGCAAAATAAAATTGGTTTCAGTGGATTTGCTAATAGTTCATTAAAAAAAAAATTATTTAAGTACGTACAGCACTTTTGGATGTATTGAAGATTCTTCAAAATTTACGGCTGAAATTTTTAGATAATGGCCACAATACAAATCTCCATCTGGTCAAAGATTGGTAACTGTTAAAAAAAATTCTTTTTTTAATATCTGCTTTAAAATATATCTTTGCCAATATTCAAGAGTACCTTAAGTCGTTATAAGTAAAAATTGAGTTTATTACAAATAGAAAATGTGTAAAATTGTTTCCATGTACTAAAAATTTTTGTAAAAATTTTCTTTGAGCCTGTACAACAATAGAATTTTATATGAAAACTATTTTTAAAACTGAGTGGTTGTAAGTGAAAGTAAGTCAAAAAACTTAACTAACATATTTAAACTATTATCGCTTACTGTTAAATAATACTACTAAGAGTTAAACATTGCAACAAAAACTTTTATTTTTAATACTAAAAAAAAATTAAACATAAAATAAAAGCATTCAATTAATGTCAGATTCTTATATTATTTTTGCAGATAGTCAAGATGCGGCAATGCTTTGGGCTTTGCATGGTTACCTGATTCCTACAATGAAATTTGTGCGCAAAGATTTAAGTGGAAGAAAATCAAAAATTAAAATTAATAATAATGATTATAAAGAGCTAGTCGTCACAAAATACCATGAATTACCTTTAATTTGGCACAATTATTATATTTTTTTAAATATTATTATCAAAACCGCATTAATGCTATGAAGCTTTAAAAGTTGGAATTTGTCTGCTTTTGAAGCCCCAAAGCGTGGCTTTAGTTTGCAAAAACTTTATAAAAATTATAAATAAACTTTAGACAATGATATAAATATCATCATATATATACCGTAATAAATTTGCAAAAATATATATGTACATTTCAATTATGGGTTTTTTTTTTGGATTTTATTGGGGGTTACAGAAGTTAATTGTGACGGGGCGGGCAGGTGGTATATTGTTGCGAGGAGAATAATTCATTAAGACAATGTACTGTATTCGTTGAGCCAACAAATTTGTTAAACGAAATTATTCGTTAAATTAACAAAAAGGTTTACTGAATTAACGAATAAGATCATTCGTTATATTTTTGAACTTTTTCGTTATATTAACGAGCAGTACATTAAATTATATAAATAAAATCTTTTAAAGAAGAGTTATTCGTTGTCACAACGAAGAAATTCATTGGACGAAAACTAATAAATTTTTCGTTTGCTTAACGGATATTTTCGTTGTCTCCACGTACCTTTATGGTTCAGTGTCCATACTGCTATACTGCTGCGAAGCACCAAATGCTGTCGGCTCTATCCATTCATTAGTTAACCGCCGTCTAAGCAAAATAATGCGAAGTTTTGGCCTGCGCGTATCAATAATGACGAGCTCTGGGCTACTTCGCACCAAACCCCTTTAATGGCCGACATCCGGGTACTGCCTTAAGACTGGAACCACCAAGGCCAAAGCCGCATTGAAAGACCATAGCACACATTGAGGAGGTAGCTTGAGAAAGAAATCAGGTCGACTGGACGCATCTGGGCCGAAATAAAACAATTAGCTCGTGATAGGATTGCTTGAAATAACTTTTTAATGACCCTATATTCTTCATAGGAAAATTTTTTATTTTTCGAATTTATTCTATGAGCTAAATTTCAGTTATGTATTTTATAAAGCTTTTCTTGTAATAGGTCTATTCCTTAAATTTTAAGGAATGACTTTATACACTACTAGACTTAATAAATTCGATAAATAAAATATATTAAATATAATAAAGTACTTAGTTTATGAAAAGAAATAATTCCCAGATTCTATTCTTTATGGGAATTTAAGAATAGATAAATATGTATGGTTAATTAATTTACATTGATGTCCCGGCAACCACAATATGGTTAAATTAGTCCTCCATCAAGAAGCCACAACCTACATACATGTTGCCTCTAAGCATGTTATGGTTAAATATGACAATAATTTGTTGACCACTAATAATTGTTTGGTTTTAAGTTGACAGTAGTATTTTTCTTTTTTCTAAGAGCAGCATGCTGTGGTTGAAAAACAACTATGCCATTATAAATTTTAAACATATTTTTGTAATTATTAACCATAACATGTTCGGAGGCAACCATAATATGATTGTGGCTTATGAATGGAGGATTAATTAAGCCATGATTTGTTTGACGGTGACAATAATATGGTTAAATTAAATTTTCATTTAAAAAAGTTTTGTTTGAGTTGATTGAATCACAGTAGCGGTATTCACCCTTTGTATTATGTGTACAACTCTGTTATATTTAATACGATTTTATACTTCAAAGCTTGAGTGTCTTTTTCCTATGCATTGTAAATTACTGAATTTGCTGAGTGAGAGAAAGAGACAGATAAAGTTTCTTCAACTGTTTTATTCTGGTAAATTCACACACTTTGTGTACTACTGCTTTTTGAGGGATTTTTCAACCACAGCGTAGTATATTTTAGTCTAATACATTTTGTTGTTGCAGTGTTGTAAATGTTAGTATTTTTACTAAAATTATAAGATCCACAAGGTCTACAAGGGACTTTACTATCAAGGGTGAATTCCGCTAGAATTTTCTCTGGGTACGGTTTTAGAAGGATTAAGATCAACCAAATAAATATAACGTTCCAATAAGGCAGGGTTTTTGAGGTGTGGGTTAATTTTAAGCTTAGTTTAACGTATTCTTAAACTCGGAATGTGATTTTTTTATTATTTCATTAACGACCAACATTTTAAGCCAAACTAAGACGTTCCCTCAAAAGTTTGTATACATGCTTCGTAATGGCGGCAGAAATCTTTTTTCATATTAACTAAATCTTGTTTTACTAAGATCTCAAAAACCCAGCCTAAGTCAGAAAGTTTAATGTAAAAATCCTTGAGCATACAGTCAACGTATAGTGATACTTTATACCAGTATTGTCAACTCTTCTCGAGCAAAAATTCCAACATTTTAAGCAAAAACCATATTGTAAGTATTCGCATTTAATTTCATTATTCGCTTTCGAATTCGCATTCGTTAAACTCCCGTTTGGCCGCTTCCCTAGTTATTAATTTTAAAATGATTTATAATCTTAAATTTAAATTAACCAAAATTATGAAAAACATTTTTTTAGTTCAATAAAGTTGCACATTTATTTGGCTGGCATCCAGTCAGTTTATCTCCTGAATAAACTTCAGTGGGAGAAACTTCATTTATTTACTTTGTTTAAGAAAAATCAAACAAAACTTTGCTTTTAATACTTTAAAAAGAAGTTTTTTTTTATGAAGAATATTTTTAGTATTATTTTTGCAACATTCCCATATTTACCAACATTAACCTCCCATATGAGTAGAGTTTTAAAAATTGTTTTTGTTTTTTCTAAAGTTTATTATTTTTCTGTTTTATTTTTTTTTTTTTTGAGTGAAAATGCTTTTCAGTTTTTAAAATATGGAAATAAACATTGAAACTTTATGAGCAGGATGAAAAAAAAACTGTATTCATAGAGTTGCTGCTGGAGTTTAAAGTTAAGTGAGAAGTACAAAAAAGTATAAATTGAAAAAGTTGTTGGAATATATTAAAAAAAAGCAAGAACGCTTTCTTCAAAAAAAAAAATAATAACTATTTGATAAAGTTATAAATTTTGTTTAAGATTTAAAACCTACAGAAGTGACTGACATCAAGAGAATAAAGAGAAAACTGCCATATAGTTTAAGATGAACATAAAAGGACTTAATTTAGGTTTATTAGAATTTAAATATTATTTATATTAAATGCTTTTTAATTCAGAAATGGTTGATAGCTCTGCCACCTTGTGATCGTTTTGTATCATTTATACAATTGATACAATTTTTAATTGTATCTGTAACTCTTAATTTATTGATAAAAATATACCTAAGCGGTTGGTCCAAATTTGATAAAATTGTGTATATCGACATCTACACTCACAATATTATAACAGTAAAGTACGGTACGTTATTCAAGAAGTATTCCGTTCAGTAATTTTTGAAAAAATATACTTTTAAAATTCCAAGCAAATTTATGTTTAACAAATTAAACATTTATTCAAAAAACTAAGTACACATTAATACGGATTTTCGGTTGCATTTAATATTGTCTGTTGATAAAGTAAAAGTATTCTGTTAGTAAAATTAAATCAAAATGAAATTTAAAACAACTGTAAATTAACTTAAAAACCGATCTACTTATTTTGCATTTAATTTTAACGAAAAGTTAATTTAATTTTTACTGTCAAAAATTTAACCGCGAATTCCATAAAAAATGAACAACAAATTCCGTAAAATCAAATGAATTTTCAGTTATTTTATATAATTTAACTACCAAAAAATAAATTTCGAGTTATCTTTTTAAAGATATGCGACAAAAAGTGAAAGTGAAAAACGATTTGCTTGTTTTGTGTAGAAAGTTCCCATATTCTATTTGTTAAAATTATTTAGTTACCCGGCGTTTACACATGCAAGTGCAAGTTCGAAAAACTCAATACACTCACACATTTTTACTAACACCTTCACATTTTTCGCACTTGCAGCCCAACTTGCAAGAGAATTTGCTTTCAAGTAAATTTTTGACCTTGCAGCAAGTAAAATGCGAATAAAGAAACAGAGTTACCGTTGAAGCCTTTGGTATCAATTTACTAGTACTTAGTACTATAAAAATTATGTTTATTGTTGATTTTCTGTGTGTTTTTAAGAATAAAAAACACTACTACAAAGCAACACATCTTCATTGTATTTTAAAACATAAATTGCAAGCATTTAAAAAAAAATTTTAATCAAAATATTTTCTCAGAAAATTTTATGATATCGGTAACTACGGCAATACTGGATTCACATATTTTAAAAATAAAAATAATTTTTTCATCAAGATGGAGCAAAAATAAAATAAAGAAATAATTAAATTATTTATATTTAATATTATTAAATAAATTTTGTTAAACATTAACATGATAATGTTTTTTTTAACCCAAAAATGAAGCTTTTTTCATTAGATGTTTTCGCTTCGAGAACATTTGAAAAATAAACTTACAACTGACTGTATAAACACTGAAGTTACTTGCAAGACTTTCGGCTATTTCTTCGACGTTTTCGTTGATAATACATATACACTACTTACAAGTAATTACTTGCATGTGTAAAGGCAGGGTAAAATACATCATATTTCTAAGGTAAAATAATTGCGAATACCATATCGGGCATGCTGCTGCTGTCTTATAATTGAAAGTTCCTCTGTGAACAAAGTGGTCAGTACAAAAAAAGTAAAACAAACATGTATAACCGGCAGGCCTACCATATTTGCCGATTTTTTGCCTTAAAATTAGCATAGTGCCGATTTGCCGATTTTCGCTTTAAAAATGCCAAATTTTTGATAAAAACTTGTTGACGTGTAATTTATTAATTTTGGGTTACTTGGGACCACTTGTCATAACCTATACCACCAAATGGAAAGGTATTTTTAAAACTGTATTAACTAATTTTATAAAAAACAATTAAAAAATTAAATTAAATTTATCAACACAAACAGTCGTTTGAACTTTAATGAGGAGTATTTAGTCTTTTTGGCTAATGAGTTACTATCAAAATCAAAACTCAACAAAAGCGAAATTAAAAAAATTGTTAATAACTGTATTAATTTTTATATAGAATTTTCAAATCAAATATTAAAACGTTTGGATTTTGAACAACAATCCTATAAATCTTTAAATATGACTTACCCTAACAAAATTATGAAAAAAGAAAATATTTTTTTATGGAAATTCTAAAAGAGTTCCACAGCTTTATTTCTGAAAAAGAAAAACAAATTTTAGGCTCCCAATTTAGAGAGTTAAAATTTTTAAACTTTAAAGAAGATTAAGAAGGAATTAAAGTAAATTTGTAAACTTTTTGGCAAAAAATTTCAGACTGAAAACGTGGGAATTCTACGGATGCATTTCCAGTGCTGTCAAAGCTTGTACAACAAATAATGGTCCTTCCACATTCTTCCGCAAATGCGGAAAGAATTTTAAGCGAAGTCAACCTTAATAAAACCAAATTTCGATGTTGCCTGGAAAATTAATTCTTTCAAGGAATTTTGTTTTTCTAAAGATTACTTAAACTTTAATAATGCAAACTGTTTTGAGGTTGATATTAAAATGGATTTAATTAAACTATTAAACTCATATCGTCGCTGTTTTAACTAACTGACCTAACTGAAATTTTATTGAAAATTGGGTTAAGTACAAAATATAAAAATATTGGTTTTTTTTCTTTATTTAACACATAACAAAAGATGTTATACTACATAGCAAATAATGCATAAACCCAATTTCCTTCCTAGGAAATGACTGCATTTAAGACAAAAAAAACATTACAAATGCTTCCCTGTAAAATTTGTTAAATTTTAGTTAGCTCGGTTAGTTAAAACAGCGACGATATATGTATCTATAAAATATTTGATTAAAATAAAATGTTGAAGAAAAAAACTTGCAACTATAAAAACTTAAATTGTACAAAATGGTTTTAAATTAACTACAATTTATTTATAAAAATATTCTTTTTCATTAATTTTTATGTTTTTATATGCAAGTTAATGCTGAATTCTGTTTTGTTATTTTTTGTGTTAATAAAAATATGTTTTATTGTTCTTAAAAGGGATATTTTTAATTGGCCGATTTTTTTGCCGATTTAAATTGAAGTGCCGATAATGCCGATTTTTTTTTTTTTTTTGAAAAAATGCCGATTTTTTATCAAAATTTTCTGGCACTCCTGATAACAGGGTAAGTGAATAAAAATAAATATTCTCTCTCTCGGACAGGTGTCTGGTATTTTTTAAAAATTCGAGTAAAACCTGCATTATATAAAATTAATGAATTACATAAAATAAATAAATAAAATTCATTTGTTTTTACGGAATACATCGGTTATGTTTTTGATAGTTAAATTACATAAAATAACTGAACATTCATTTGTTTCTACGGCCGCTGAATTTTTGACAGTAAAAATTAAATGAACTTTTCATTAAAAATAAATGAAAAATAAGTTGACCGGTTTTTAACTGAACATTCATTTATTTTATATTACAATTTCAGTTAATTATACATACAGAATATTATAAGTGTAAAGTCATCCCTATTATACCTATAGATATAACGGAGACAGACCTAGGAGGCTCTTAAGTAGGATGTACGCAAAATTCAAACCCATCCCAGTTCTTTGTTTTTGTCCCAAATAAAAAGTCGTCTACATACGAAGTCTGCTATTTACAGTGTTGCCAAAACTTGGTGGCTAAATTAACGGAAAACAATGGCTAAAAATTGGCTAAACATTTTTTTTAAATAAAAGCACATTTAAATTCAATAGCAAAACAAAAATAACTCATTAAAAGTTTTTTACAAGGAAATTGTAAATTGATATCAATTTGTATCTTAAAAATAAACGAATATTAAGTATTTTTTTGGAATTAAAAACATTAAATCGTCGGTCGATTCGAAGTGTTTATTGTTCATCTAATAGGAATCACTTGTACCTCTTAGTTTTAAATAGTTTAAAGGTAAATTATTGTCATGACAAAATTTACCCAATCTGTTGAGTCAAAATCTTCAAAAAAAAAATATAAAAAAGATAAACAATATTTTATTGTTATGGTAAAAATATTTACATAATTGATAAAATCGAATTAACGGTTGCATAATATAACTTATTTGTCAAATTACTTTTAACGATGTTTACTTGTCTAAATATCCTCTCTACTTCAGCATTATGCTAGGAACACAACTGGGACGAACGACGAATTTCGCCCAACACGACGAATTTTTCAGTAAAAATTCGTTGAGTAAATTCGTCGTATGAAGTACAATAACGACGAATAACTAGCAGCTTTTATAATCAGTGTGACCAGATCTAAAAAAAATTTTACAGCTAAATCTGGCATTAAACATGGCCAAAAAATGCTAAAAATTATTTTAAGGAATGCTTGTCATAGTACTGATGTCCAAATACATCAGCTTTATGACGCCTTTTAGTGCAGTAAAACACTAAATCAATATTTTAATTAAAATTTATTGATAATTTTTCATTCTTGACGGACCGGGGAATTAAACCCACGTTCACGGGCAGGTTAATTTGACATGTTTCAATAGTTACCACACTATCTCCTCAGACACTCACTGGCAGTCAATAGCCAAACATCAATATTTAAACCAAATTAGTAGATCGAAATTTGTTTTTGAATGATTATCTATTTTAATTGATATACATGTTCCAATCAATCATTAAAATAGATAAGCATTCAAAAACAAATTTCTATCTACCAATTTGGTCAAAACATTGAAGTTTGGCTATTAACTGCAAGTCGTCGTCAATGTCGGTCAGTGATACTCGGCAAAGATGTCTTAGAAAATAGTATGTGTAATTGTATTTGATTATCCATAATTTTGTTGTGTTGGGTCCTTTACTGCCCATGGGTCACAAATAGGTAATATTGTGCTGTTGAGTATCACATGGTCGGACTTGACCGACTATAATTTTTTTGTTTGTTTATTATATGCATATAATAATAAATTGTTGAGCATTTTGTTTTCAGATAATCCATTTGTGTTAGCTTGGTGCATATTTTTACAATTTGCAGGGCCCCGGTAGGCTAGTTGGTAGTGAGCTAGCCTATCAGCGCCGGGGTTATGGGTTCGATTCCCGCCAGAAACTCTGGTTTCTTTCCTGCAGACAAGCGTAGAGCTTCGCGGGATAAGTATACGAATAATAAAAAAAAAATTTATTTTAAAGTTAAAGCTGCGATCGGCAACCTATACAATTACATTTTGCGATTGTATGCGTTGTATGCATTTTACATATGTTGTTGTTAATGTTGTTAAATTCTCTACAATATGTGCGCACCAGGGACGGGATTTGAAAATTTTAATTTTGAGCCAAAATTGTAACGAAAACGGGCAAAATTGACTGAAAATGGGCCAAATTCCATTATTGTATAAATAAGACTTTGAAAGTGTTGTTTAAATTTTCAATTTTTAATGGATATTTATTATATTTTATAATTCATAGAAATTATTAGATGATTTTAATGGTAAAAATGGTTTTAACACTAAAAATCAGAAAAAGACCAGGCTTAAGTTTTTATTATGCATTCATTTTTTGATTAAACAGGAATATTTATTCTTATATATATGTGTTTGTGTAGTTTTATTACAATGCTTACAATTAACACAAGCACTGTTTGTTCGTACAGTAGCCTTTTTGGTCGATTTTGATGTTTCATTTTATCAGTTTGCCTATTTGGAAACCAATTGAAACGCCTATTTCGGTTTTGCTAATTTTGCTGCCATTCGGATTTTATGGCCTCATGAATATTTTGGCTTAAACTGGATTTTTCTGAAGAACAGTGTTGATCTATTACAGCCCATGGGCACCAAAGTGGAGCACTCAAACGTGGCTTGGCCGACTATACTTTTTTACTTGTTTAGTTTATAAATATATATGTAAATATAAAATTATTTTTAATAGTGTATATTTCCGTTTTTTTTTTTTTTTTTTTTTTTGACAATAATCAAAATCGGGTCGAACTTTATTATTATTTAATTCTAAAAAAATATATGTGAATCTTAAAAGGGCCAAAATAGAGGGAAAGGGCCATAGGGCTTAGCAATAGTGAATAGTGCTAAAAATGGCCCAATTGTGCCATAAATGCCATCACTGGTGCGCACACGTATGTAACAAAAGAAAATAAAGAAGAAAACGCGGCGCCCTGATTTTGCCGATCGCAGCTTTAAAGTTAGCGTTTAGGAAGTTAAAATATATTTCCATCTATTTTATTACCCACTGTAAAAGGGTTAGCTACGCTTTAAGCCTAAGAGTATGCCATATATTCTATACATATACATATTTGTATATAAACTTTTTTTGTTTATTTTTTATAATTACATGGCTCTGCTTTATTATTTTTGAGAATTTTTTTAATTTCCCTTTTCAATATATTAAAATTTTGCAACTTTTCGTTGTTCTATTCAACTTTGCACCTGCAATATTTGACGCAGTGATGTTTGGCCAGGCGTTTGTATGAATTCAGTTTGCATTTTTCTATTTTTTTCAAACTTTTGTTAAGCAATTTTAAGCTCATTGTTGTTGGCATAAAGTTTTTGTTATAGAAAGTTTCATTTACAATGAGGAAACTAAAAGTTTAAAAAAGTTATAAAAAAAAAACGAAAACTATGAAAAGCTACCACCAACTGGTGCTATCATAACAACCTCGCAAAAAAAATATAATAGAATAAAGAATTTTACATTCTAGAATAAACGACTTGAAAATGAGTTATATTTAAATAACACATGCAACAAGCAAAAATTCCTTGAATAACCACTATATTTTTTTGATCCGATATAGTCATCTAACTACAAAAATCATCATTATTTCAAATTCTATGGCAAGGTTTTTTTTTAAAAAAATGTTTTTCTAAAAATTGAGGTTTTTGAAAAGGCTGCTCCTTACATCTTATCGTAACTTTGGAACGACGTACCCGATTTTGTAACGCAATCCGTCTAAGCATTTTAAATTACGTCAGATTTAAGTTTCTCAAATATCATTTTTTAATTTAGCCATTATTTTTGGAGTTATTGAGGCCGAAGTGGCAAAAAAAATATTTTTTTTTTGTTTTTTTGTAAAATTTTTGAATTCAAAAAATTCATAAAAAATTTAAATCAACAAATACTTACCAGTTTTAGTACTTAAGCTCAAAGCTGCATGTATTAGAAGTAAAATAAATTTTATTTCATGAAAATCCATGGATAAATTCCTGTTTTATTCCCGATAAAGTGAAAGTACCTGCTTTGACATTTTTTTATCGCAAATTTGTGTAGAGCTAAAAGTTTTGTGATTTTTTAACGGGTTTACCCTGTTTATTGCACAGTATTTTGTTTAATCCTATATTTTTATTATTTTTTCATACAGCTGCATATATTAGAAAAAATATAAATTATTTTTCATGAAAATCCATGGATAAATTCCTGTTTTATTCCCGATAAAGTGAAAGTACAAACAAAGTTATCAAGTAGTTATTTTTTTAGCAATAAGATTTACAAAGCATAATCTAAAAATAATTTCGACTTTTGTTTTAAGAAACCAAATAAAATCTCCTATCATATTTTCATTTCATAGGCCCTTATAACGTTAAGAAACTAAATGTAAATAAAAAATATAATAAGCCCCTTGAAAGGGATTTTAAAGTAGGGAGGAGTTCGAAGGACCAAAAATTACCTGACTATAAGTATTCATAATATTTTAATTTATTTCACTTTTAACATTTTGTTTTAAATTATAAAACATATTTTAATTGCGAACAAGAGGATTTAAAAACTACTTGCAAAGTTTTTATATCACCCATATACAATTGACTTTTTTTATTGGGGACGACCACGACAAAAACCGCCACGTATTCTATATCACAGCTATCAGCGCCTACATCACCCTTTTTTTCAGCACCATGAACAAAAATCAATGTAACGGGCAATAGCAGCTAGGCGGCCACGTACAGTGTCGGGTCCGTGGGGAAGCTGGATAAAATACAAATAGCTGCGCAAGAATTCAATAACTTCATTGGTCAAATACCAGTAGTAATGTCTCCCGGCGAATTTTCTTAAGCCCAGCAACGGAAATGGAGAGGCTGCATTGTTTTGCTGACATGCAAGTTGGGGATGCTCTCAATCCCAGAGTACTTAGTGGCATGGGAATCTTTTTTTTTTTGGCGACGAAAACAACCTCTTTGAAGAGCTAGTCATAAATAGCAATACGATAAGCCTTTGGCATTAACATTTTAAGCGTCTTCTGTGAATCAGTCACCGGGTTAATTTCTTAAAAAACAAACTCTATTTTTCAGAAGATTTTTTACAAATCTGATAATTTAAATTGTTGCTTAAACTCCATCATAATCTAAAACATTTTATTTAAAAATGTAGGGTGACTACAATTTAGAGCAAACTAATTATTCCCCCCTTTTTTGTATTGTATTCTGCATTTCCTTCTCTTAAGTTCCCTGCGGAAACCAGTGAAAATATGAAAATTAAACATCACACTCTGTTTAAGGCTTAAAATACGAAAACTTTTAGTTGTTTTATTTTATTTTTTTTTTTTATTAATTTTTTTTAATTTTATTTTACAAAATGTAACTATTTTTGTTGTAACGCTGCAGGTAACTGTCAAAATTGATTTTACTCAACTCTAGTGGTTATTAGAGTTTTCCAAAATAGTTTCTATGAAAATCAGAACACCGAAATTTAATAACAACATAAAAGTTTTATAAAAATAATGATGCAAAAACGAAAACAAAAATAGAATTTACTCGAAAATTATAAAAGTTTTCCAAATGTTAGTTTATTTTTTCCTCCATTCCTATTAGAAAGATTGCAAAAAAAACGTGGTTGGGGAAAAAGTTTTTTCGTTTAGTGAAATAATTTTTGCTTAAAAGGAACAGAAATATGTGTGTTTGTATGTGTCTCCAATAGTTAAGTATTCTTACCAAGAGTTAAAAAAAATTATCTAGAGTTATTAGAATATCAAAAAAGTGAGATTTTACTCCCACCGGAAAATATGTAATACCTATGAAATTCTCAATACTTAAGGGGTATGGCATATTAGCGTAAAAGCGGAAGGAAACGTTCCGCCTTGCGCTCTTGTTTAGGCACGCCTGTTAGCAAGTGAGTACACAAGGGAACAAGGTTTTTGTTAAGTAAGAACTGAATATTGTTTTTAATGTTATTTGGGCCGCTGAATTCAAATCTGCACTCAGTTGTTTTTCTATCAGCTCGACTTTTCGACCGTTATTTCCAAAATTAAGACACTTCCACTTCATATATTGCAATAACTTGAAAACGGTTAACCGTATTCCCTTAAAAAAAACAAAATTCGCCAACAATATTTTCTTTAAGCCGTACTTACATTGTTTATAAATTTGCCCAGTACTTTCAGAGTTTAAAAAAAAAAAGAACAATTTTTTAAAAAAAATAAAAATTTTTTTTATTTAAAAATTCATTAAAACTTAAATTTCGACAAAAATCACAGTTGTAGTATAAAAACAGTTCGCTTTACATATTTCGAATAACATGAGCTTTATTTCATTGTAATCGGTGCACAACTTTTGATTTTTTTCACAATTTACTAAGACAATTAAATTGATAAAAATCGCGATTTCAATACAAAAATAAAATTTTTTAATGTGTGTGTGTGTTTGCTGCTGTTCTATTTATGGACTTTTTTCCTTCACTTATTTGTTAATAAAAGTGAAACGCGTTCATCGATTTTTATGATCTATATCTCATTTTATTTACAAGTTATGTGACTTTACGTGAAAGTAATAAGACTAACTATTTTATGTTTTGGATTTTTCATGATTTTTAAAAATAAAAAATTGTAATTTTTTGGATTTTTTTTTCTTTTTTTTGCGTTAACAACCATTAATCAGCCATTTGTTTGTGATTTTTAAAAATTTGATTGTTTTTCAAAGCTAACAATTATATTTTAAAAATAAAGAAGAATTCTGTAAATCGCTTTATGAAGAGTGAAGATTTTTTGAACTTTTAATTTTTAAAATAAATTTAAAAATTCGTTTAGTACCTGTAACTTAAAAAATGCGAGCTGATAGGGAAAAACGGAGATTAAATATGAAATCAGCGAACTGAAATTAGTAAAAAAAAATTGCATCAAACTTTCAATCAACACACATAAAGCTCAATTTTGTTCTGCTGTGTTATCATTGTTGCCAATCTGTTTGTAATTGAATCGTTTATTTCAGAAACCCGTCAACTGACATTTTTTCAAAAATTTTATTATTATAGATTATGAATGGCCTACTTTAGTCAAATCGGCTTATGCAGGAAAGCGTCAACTGTTTGGTCTTTTAAAGGATTGTATATTGTTTTGCAATTTCCGTTTAGTGCAGAAAACGTTTATTAACTTGACGGGTTTCTGAAATAAACGATTCAATTACACATTTTGTGTAAATTTCTACTTGCATTTGTAATTTTTTTCATGTGTTATCTGTGGGTATTTTTATATTGAATTCTGTTCATTTTAGTCTTCATCACAGTCAAACATGTTATTTGTTACCTGACTTTTTCACTTTCCAACACAAACTTATAAAAAGATGTTACATAGGTTCTCCACGAGCAAAAAACTTGGATCTATTTTTTTACACAACTGTATAATGTTATAGTCAACAACATACATTATGGCCATCTGTAGACCGCAAAACAAGAAGAAATAAGGGTTATTTGATTGTAATTTCTTTGACATTTTTTATTTGTAATAATTCATAAATTGTGTAAATTTTATATTCTTCTTTTAAGACTATCGAGTGGGCAATACAGAATATACATATATAAGTGAATAAATTTGTTTAAATTTTTTTCCAAACAAGTAATATCATGAATGTTATGAAAGGCGAATTCATTTTTTAAATCTACTTTTTGGTTTTGTGTGTGTAATTTTGCTTCAAATGTGTAATTTGAGGCACAGTCATGTGAAATTTCCGAATTCTTTTTTGGCAACACTGGTGGTTATAGAACACTAGTTTTTGGCCATTGAATGTTTTTGGCCATGAAATGACTTCCGATTTTACATTAGGAATTTTCATAACAAAGAGAAAAATTAAATATACCAGAATCATCATAGAAGAAATGCACAATTTCTTTTAAGATAAGATACAGGTAAAAAAAACATTTAACAAAACTTGATAAGATACAGTGCATCATGTACAGTGGTGCAATTGCAGGGACCCTGCTCTTATATGAGTCATTGCCACTAGACGATCATTTGAAAATGTTACATTGATATTAATGCTGCCCTTCTTAACATATAAGTACTGGTAGAATTTTACAACCCAACCGCAGCAGGAAACCTGGTATCGGTATGGATTAAGCACATTCCTTATTTCTAAATGTCACAAACAAAATCATAGTCTGGCTTTTTAACAAAAGTACCTTAGCCTAAGTTTCGCAAAAATACAAAAAAAAAATTATATGAATGTATAAATAATTTCATTAAAAACGTTTCTTACTTAATGCCTGTATCTGGGCAGAGAAACTGGAGAAGTTAGTGGTTAGCGATTGACTTTTAACTTAATTGTCCTTTAACAAATTTCATTAAAATCAGCGTTCATATCAAACAAGATTATTCTAGTCCCACAAATATTTTTTTTATATTTTTAATTAAGCATTAACAATTTGTTACGAATTTGATTTTTCACCTCAAACAATAGATTTTTTTCCAACTCATCACAAAACTTTTTCAAAATTTATTGTGTCGAAATTTTTGCAACTAAAGGGATTAATTGCCACAATAGAAATTTAAGGCTTAAACAAAAAAATACAACAAGAAAAACTTAAAATGAAATAGATAAACTTTTATTCGTAGGGTAATTAAAAGTTGATGGAAGCACCACATATTTCTGCAGACATTTACTCCATTTTCTAGAGAAATTATCTCAAGAAAAAAATTTTAAATGAACGAAAAACCCGACATAAACATCATCAACAACATTCATTGCAGATATATGCAAAGGAGCAAAAAGAAATTAACGTTTCTGTAATTTTTAATAAAATAAAAACGACAGAAAAAATTTATATTAAATCCTGATAAAAAAAATTTCGTATCAAAAACATTTTTCTATTATTAACATTCTTCTACATCTTATTATATTTTTTCTTTTTTATGATAATTTCTCGTTGGTTGTATTCTTGTATCTCATGTCTTCTGAAAATTCATCTGCTTTTTTCGTTGGTTGTAAGACGTCAATCAAAATAATAATTTGGAAATTTATTTCTTGTACTCTATGATTCTTTTTTGAAAACTCTGTTTCTGGAAGTTTTGTCTTGCCTTTATGACGATAATTTTCTTTGTTTCTCTAGAAAATATTTTTAAGTTCTTTTTTTTTGGTTTTAACAAGTTTTACTATCATTTTGTAAGACGAGGGGCAATCAAATGGGCCTCACAAAAGACTGCATGTTAATTAGTAATTTTTCCAAGAAATTCAATTAACTTGTCAATCAAAAATGTTTGCTGGAAAATTATATACTTGTACTTATTTTGTTTATAATGAAATTTGTTTTTTCTGTATTCTTCTTAATTTCTTTAAACAGGTAATTAAAATCTTGTAATGGCAACAGAAAATGATAAGATTTAATTCAAGTTTTTGTTTTTAACTTAGGCGGCATTTATACGATGATTTTTAAAACATGTCTCAAAGGCAAGTTTTTTTATTCGTAGTCGAATTCGGTAGAGAAAAAGAGGGTAAAAAAATACATTATTTCTGTTCTTCGATTTTTTTTTAGATTTTTCAAAACAACAATAAAAAATGTACATACATATCTTAAAAACTATCATGTAAATGTAAAAACATTTTGGTAGCAGTTTCTGCTGGTTCACACTCTTTAAGTCTTAGGCGTCAAGTCTTGAGTTTCTAGGAGAGAGAGAGAGAGGAAAAGAAATTGCATTCTCTTTTCCCTTCATTGAAACAAAATTAAGAAAAATACATGTTTAAAAAAATCATAATATAAATGCCACCCGTATTAATATTAAAAAATAATTTGGAAAGATTAACCCCCATATTCATAAAAAATATTTTTGATTTATAAAAGTTTTAGTAAACAAATTTTCATAGAAAATTCGTTTCATAAGCCTGCTTTAAACCTAAAATATTTTTTATGAATATGGGCGTAAGTTTTGTATTGTTTGTTTAACGTAAATACTCTCTAAATAAACATATATAAAAATATTACTTTAAATGGAACATGCTCTACTCTCCGATCCTATACAGTCCGGTTTTTCATACCCCACTAGAGATAAGCAGTATTTCTTTGTCTATAATTTAATCACTGTTACTGAAAATTCACGATATCTTCTGCTGTGGTTACTTGCGGTAAACGGGATTCTCAGGTCATTTGATACCAAGGGTAGGAAAGTCGTTGCATATGCGGATGGCATAGTTCTGCTGGTCATGCGAAGACTGAGCTAATACTTTTTACCAGAAAGTACAGGATGGAGGGTTTTAAGGGGCCAGTGCTGGATGGTGTCGAGTTAACTCTATCCGACGGTATTTGGGCAACTTCCTTGACTTTCTTGAAGAGAAATACTCAGAAGAGGACGAAAAGGGGACTCAATGCCTACTACGCATGCAGGAACTCCATCGGTAAGAATTGGGGACTTAGACCGGATATGGTAAATTGAATTTACACGTCGATAGTTGGGCCTATTCTTACTAACGGATGCACTGTTTGGTGGGATGCATTGAGGGTGGATAGCTATACGAAGAAGCTCAACAATGTTCAGAGTAGTGCATCTCTTGGCATCACAGGGGCAAGGAGAAGCACGCCACAGACAGCGTTGGACATCCTACTACATGTGTCACCCATCGAGCATTATGTGAATAGTGTGGCTGCCAGGAACTTATTTAGACCTAGGCGGGATGATCACACAAGAATCTTGTACGAAGTGGGTCTGCTTGATCTTGGTAGTATGCTCGGGAGAATATCGGATCACAGGACTATGACCTTAGACTTCGGTGTAACACCACCAGTGGAGTTCCCGGATAGGGAAGTTTGGCGTGGGAACTCTTTACGGACGGATTCAAGATGGACACCAGTGTGTATATTGCTGACACTGACGTTAAAAGGTAATTTAGACTCCCGGATGAGTGCAGACTGAGATCCTAGCGATCTGGAGGGCAACGGAGGTGATACTGGATGACATCATAGGGGGGTCCGTGCTGACAATTTACGTCGATAGTCAAGCTGCGCTTAGAGCATTGACAAATTATAAGGTACGATCATGCCTGGTCGGACGGTGTAGGAATGCTCTGAGGGAACTCATGGAGGCATTTACGGTGGGTCAGTGTTGGGTACCCGAATACTGCAAGGTGGATGGTAATAAGGTGGTGGGCAAACTCGAGCTAGAGGGATCGGATCTGGATTTGGAGGTAAGGGACGGGGGTACAATCCCCCTTGTTTCACTACTATGGGGTAATACAGGAAAGATTCCGTGATGCCGACAATCGGTCTTAAAGGAATAGAACGGATTGCAGGGTATCCAGGGTAGTATATCCGAATTGGACGCAGGGGCAACCAGGATTCTATTAGGATTGGAAAGGAGTAATACATTCAATCTACTGAGGTCATGGAAGTGGTACTGTTGTTTCTGATGGGAGAACTGTAGGGGGAGTTTTTGTGCTAGGTAGTTCCTACTAACTCTTCTTAATCTTTCTAGCAGCTCTTTTCTTCCTCTTTTCTGTAGTTCTCTTTTTCTTCTTACTCTGTATCGAAGGGATTCACTCAAGTGTGCCCTTGGGCGCATATCCCATCTTAACCGAACCTAACCTAACCTAAACTTTTCCATACAATTCTCGAATTCTTGAGAAATTATTGTTCAATTATCTATAGTGATTAATTTTAATAGATGTATTTGAAATCTTGGATTATATAAATATAAACAACTTAATATATTTTTGTTAACTAATTCGGTTAGAAAAAATTACCAATAAAAATCTGCATATTATTACATTTAGCAAACGCAAACTACATCATAAATATTATTTTGAAAACAAACGTACTAAACGTGTAATCTGTATTATCATAAAAGCAAATTTTGCAAAAATAACTACTACAATTTCCATTGAAATAAACATTTCTATAAAATAATACTCAATATCATTATCGTATTCCTGCCAAATGGTCAAAAGATATTACAAATTAGTAACGGCTAGCAAACATAACAAATTATAATGATATAAAAAAGACCATTTCCTGCTTCCAATCGGACAAAAATGGTCAACTAAAACTAAATAAAAGTAAATCCTTGCGTAACTAAATGTTCAAAGATGTTCCTTGTGCACATCAAGAAATGGGGCATACAGATGATACCTACATCTTAAGTAAATGTATGTTCATATATGTATGTATGTGGGTAATAATGATAAAAATAAAATGATAATAAAATACAATAAAAACTAGACAAGAACATTATGATGAGAAAATACGCCCCAAAATATGTGTAGAAAAACGAAAAATATTTACTCATACATACAAACTACGGAATATGAAGGAACAAATTGTATATATTTTGGAAATGATTTAAACAGGAATTTTATATGCATACAATGTGGTATTGGACATTGACTAACACAAAACTCCCCCACAGAAAGCAAAACAAGTCTCATAAAGGTGCAGGTACACAATGTGATAGTATTGGTTAGCTGGGGCTGTAGATGATGTCCAGATGGTGGTGGCGATGTCAATAGCAGTGCAGGATTTCATTCAATTTTAATTGGTTTACGTAGTTTAACCATAATTTTTATTATTTTAATGGTTACAACAAAAAATTTCATTTCATTCAGACGAAACGTGTTTTATTTCCATTTTTATGCACTTATATTAAAACATTAACACCACTGGTTCGTCTATATGTGTTGAAAATATAAAAATATTTGAAACTGTTTGTATGTACAAATATAAAAATTTGCACCCAATTAAGAGGTTTTGTTTCGTAAGAATTACAATGTGTGAGAATAGTCTTGGTTTAATTTCCCTGCGATGGTTGCATGAGGTATGATGAGAGCATGTTAAAACTAATTAGAGGAAAAAACAAAATCGAATTCATTGCTCATTCTGCATAAAAATCGAAAAATTATGGAAATTTTTGAATTTGTTCGTTTTATTTTATTTTCAATATTGATGACCACAAGTTAGCAAATGAATACAGGGTGCTGGATTATTTTAACGTATAGTTTCCTTTTATACAGTGCAGTTAAAACTAATAGCACCAGTTAAAACCAATTTTTTTTAAAAAGAATAAATTAAGTTTAAAGTAAAATTGAAAAGTGTTATTGCCAGAATAATTAAAAAATTTCTTTTTTGGGGAAAGGGTTCTAGATCTTTTTCCGAAGACCACGTAATAACGAACTCAACCCGCGGTATACAACTAAAAGCATAAAACATATGGGTGATTCACAAGGTAGTCATAAAATTATAAGGTCATATGTCTTAAAATAATTGCAAGAACTATATATGACTGCTGTGGGCAACCGCTTATAATTTAGATTTCTACTGTACAGCTATGAAGAATCAATGAACACAGCATTAAGGGGTATATACACGGTCAAAATGCTTTTCATGCATGCGAATTCACTCCTGTACGTGTGCTGTACGTAATATTCGACGCCATATCTAAATTTTCATTTCACTAAAAAGCGCTTGATGATAAATGCTTGACCGCGTCCAGACGCCTTTCGTTTGAAACACAATAATATTTTTTAAGCAATTGCAAAATATTATTTAGGATGTTATGACGATATGACTTGATAGCACACCTTACGAATCACCCAATAGTGGTTGTAGTATCATGGCATGGGGTTGCTTTTCATTTTGAAAATCTATGTACAGACGCGTTAAAATGAAGAGGATCTGATATAAAATCAGCAAGTGCAGAAAGGCTTTAGAAAGCTCAAAACGAAATATTGAACTCAATACCGGTGAAAAGACGTCAGAACCTTGTAATTTCGATGGAAACGATTGCAAAGTTTTTGTTGGGTTTTTTTTTTTTTTTTTTTTTTTTTTTTTTTTAAACACATATCGCACTTGTTCCTTCCTCTAAACAGTGTCAACTGAAAATTTTTCAACTTTCACTTTTTGCAAGAAAACGATAAACAGTGGCCATATCTACCCACTGTAAAAATCTTAGATCTATTTCTCTAGTATTTTGCTCAAAAAAATGCAGTTTTATCCCCATTTGTAATATTAAAATACATATAAAAAAAAATTTTTGTCTCTACTGAAAATATATAAATTTTGAATTGACTCTGTTTCGAGGAACAAGTGCGATATGTATTTTGTTTTTGTAAACAAATTTTTGTTGTAATTACCAGCCAAATGGTTGCTGTACTCAACTGAAACAAACGAACATTAATGTGCTGAATCGAACACAACGAAGTTTGTGTTTCTTTACGAACAACCGAACGCAATGAAATGCTCTCATCATTATGTTAAGTGGACTAGTACAGTATTTTATTGTGTACGAAGATCACAAGCAGAGAAATGTTCTTATTTTCTACACAAACCCTATTAGAGTTTGTGTTTTCCATATTTCTAGCGTACCGAGCACTAAAGAACAATATTTAATATTTATTTTCAAACACTGGAAAAAACGGTTTTCTTGCTTTGTGTAGAAACAACAACAACCCTACAAGAAGAAAAACACATTATTTTGCTGTTTAAAAGGTAAAATAAAAAGCAATAGTTTCCATATTCTATTTGTTAAAATTATTTTGTTAAGTACATCAGATTTTCAAATAGAAACCATAACGGCATGATACTGGTATTTTATAATTGTGGCTTATTTTGTAAACAAGGAGAGCAATTCAGCAAAAGTAAAACAAGCAGGTGTAAAACAGGTAAGAACAAAATAATAATATGCCCTTTCTGGTTTCCTGGGGCAGTTGTTTAGGTTATAATTAATCTAATCTCAGTTTCGCATTATTTCAAATACGAACTCGGGATTAAACCGACTTTAGAAATGCTTAAATCAAGCACAGTTTGAAATCAATTATTATCTTACTATTACATACACAGTAAAAATCTCCAAAATTGTTCACCAATTAAAGCATTAATCAGAAATAAAATCAGTTTTAATTAAAAATGTAATCGGGTGAATTAAACGTTAATTCAAGTAAACTAAACGTTTAATCAAGTGAATAAAAAGTTTAATTGATAGATACTATTAATTTGTTTACTGGGACATATTTAGTTAATTTTTTAATTAATATCATTGAAATCAATTTTTATTTTTTTTCTGCTATTATATTGACTGATAAGTTTTTTAAGTTCTTCTAAAAATTAGGAAGCAGATTTTGTTTGATGTGCTTAATTCCCTTTTTTAATAATTGATAAAAAAAATACTGAAATTTATTGTTGGTTTGAGTGTTTGTAGGTAATTCTCATTCCGTCTGTAGTCTTGTTTGCTGATAGCTTTGGCTTTTCTAAAATTATTTAGGAGAACGTTTCCTGATGATCTGGCCTAAGCCAGAACAGCTAAGGAACAGCTTATCCTCCAACAATAAATTTCAGTATTTTTTATCAATTATTAAAAAAAGGGAATTAAGCACAACAAACAATATCTTTAAATAAATAATTGTATTCCCAAAAACAACTTTGTAATAAAATTTTTGCAAGGGCACGTGCATAAAAAACTGAATTGGCAAATTGTTTTGATTTCTTGCGAAAACAATAAAAAAAATTTGTTTTTGTTTTTAATTTGTTTTTTCTTTACCCACTTACAACTACAATTAATGTTGGGAAAATTCCGACTAATTGCAGTGGGGAATGAAAGAAAAGATAAACTAACTGTTTTACTGTTGGTATTTTGTTTAAGCTTTGATATCGTTGCAAATAAGAATTTTTGAGTGTAGGCAATTCTCATTCCCTCTGTCGTCTTGTTTGCTGATAGCTTTCGCTTTTCTAAAATTATTTAGGGGAATGTTTCCTGATGATCTGGCCTAAGCAACTAGTGAAATGCGCATAGGAACAGATTATCCTCCAACAATAAATTTCAGTATTTTTTATCAATTATTAAAAAAAGGGAATTAAGCGCAACAAACAAAATCTTTTAATAAATAATTATATTCGCAAAAACAATTTTGGTAATAAGTAAGCATTTTTTAAACTTTTGAAATAAAGTGATATTTATTGTTATTATAAAAAAGCTACATATATAAGAGGATTT
This sequence comes from Pollenia amentaria, assembly GCA_943735925.1. Classification (NCBI taxonomy): domain Eukaryota; kingdom Metazoa; phylum Arthropoda; class Insecta; order Diptera; family Polleniidae; genus Pollenia; species Pollenia amentaria. The sequence continues at coordinate 257,258,493 of OX031006.1, forward strand.
TTAATTCTGATTTGATTAGAACCAAACCAACCTCTTGGCAGATGAAAGTTGGCTTACCAAAATTTTTCAATTGGTGCTAGTATTTTGATCGGAGCTGTATATATTTTATGTCCTGTCGGTCCTAAGAAGATCAAAGGACCACATGTGAGCAATTCAAAATAAAGAAATCGCTTCTTGTCATCCCCAAGTAGATAACAGACAAATAGCTTTCTTCACAAGTACACCTCTGTGAAAGAACCCCTATTAGCTTATTTAAAGGTACGTGGCATCAATTTGTAATTGGGAGCATGTTATCTATTTTAAACGTTTAGTTTTTATTAACAAATATATTTTAAATTTGAATTCCCTATTAGCAAATTGTAAATATCCATTGGGTTTATGGAAGTTTTTCCCTCCCGAAGAGTTCTTGCTTAAGATCAATACAAAGTATTAAGAGGCAAAGGAAAACTAATTTTCGATATGGCTACGGTTAGGAAAACAATTCTTAACCATTACATTGTCACATGTAACCATATCATGATTACAACAGTACTTAATAGGGAAACCACAACCATAATATGTTTGCCTTCGGTCATGTTATGGATAATCATAACATTTTTATAATTACCCCAAATAAAAGTATATGGTTGTTTGTTAACAATTACATATTTCATATGGTATTCTTAATAAGCAACCATATCATTTTTTGGTAAACATATTAATGTTATGAATTTTAATATGGTAAATATATTTATGTTATTATTAATGGAAAGCAGCCGAAATATGGTTGTGGCTTTCTTATGGAGGAATGCTATTAAAACAATATGGTTGCGGCTAACAATAATATAGTTGAAGTTATCACTATATACTTATACTACGTTGAAAAATGTGTTTCCTTGGTTTTTTTAGTTCGCTCTGTTAGCGGATCTCCCTGCGTCCAGCTTTTATTTTAAAGGAGCTGTTTTCTAGCGGATGTTGAATAGATCCAGTAACTAAGCAGGAATTAAATATATGATTTAGACATGAATGTTCTTAAATGGCCGCCTTTGTGTAGGTGTCCACACACGGTGGCCTTAGTGGACGCACTGTGTCCACTGTTTTTAATAGTTTCGAGATTTTAGTCCACAATAGAATGGGCCTGTTTGTAAATGCATTACTGCTGTACCGTGTACATCAGACAAACAAGCTTTGCTTACACACCTGTTGCAAGTTTGCTGATCATCTTATATATCAGAAGCCATTTGTCTCTGTAATTGACACTTGTTTGCGCGGCATCTGCTTTAGCAAAATATTTTAAGTCATTTAAATTTCCATTTGCAGAGCAGTGATGCCTTTACGAAGATGAAAATATTTACGGTTATCTTGAACAAATCTGTTACCTCTCGTGATACCTTCTCATATATTTTACTAGCCAGCCGTAATTTATTAAATGTGTCCTCCGAAATGTATGCAAGCTTAAAATGGGTATAAACTGTAACATTTTCCTGCATCTATCTTTAACGCTTTAATGCCATATTGAAATAAGAGCGTCAACTTTGTGCCATGACCAGAAATATTAACTTATCTTGTTAAAGAAAACCATAAAATAAATATAAAATATGAGATAAGACTAGCTTGACCTAAAAATTGCCTAAATGGTATAACTTATAAGCACTAAACGGCCAAATAGACGACACAAGCAGTTTGACAATAACAACCAAATATTAGTATAACTGTTTGCTTTGCTTAAGCAAATAACAGTTTTATAAAATTTAAAAAAAAGTTTCCTTACGTTAAATCCCAGTAAAAAATGTGCTCCAAAAGGAGCAGGTTTTATGTATGAATTCATACCTCAAATCGCTTCAAGCCTGCTGATGGGATGCCTGATTTTTTGTATGGGGTGCTCCCGGTTTGGAGGACTATTTGCTGCTGACAATAAGCGCTTCTTTTAACCTAATAAGACATGCAAACATAGCACTACTTAAGTGCTTTTTTAATATTATATTAACATATTCATTAATTTTTGGCTTTCACTTCTATAAATGCCTTTTTTCAATCATTTTCGTAAAGCATAATATATTTTTATTTTTTCGCTTTAAAACCTTCTTCGTTGTCAGCACTAAAATATCAGCATTCTTGTATATTTAATTCGTTATCATTTACTGCTGTATAAAAGCTCTCTTATTAAAGCGCTCGATTATGCGCTTTTTCTCTTAAGTGTTTCAAAAAACACAATTTTTTTTTACTGGGATGTGGTTTGACACATTTATATGTATTCGAACAGTTGATTAACCCTCTAACGGCTTTAGCTGTTTTAAGGCTCCTAACTCCTAGTATACACCAGAAATAAATATTGCGACATATATTGACAGTAATGTCAAAATTACGTTATCTTTACTGTAGGCACCACATTTTTTTAACATACGAGTACTTATTGCCGGCAATTTATGTTGCAATAATTGTTAGTCCATTTTCGTAGACAATTATTGCTAACATAAAACGTCAAATTTGTTTGTCAATTGAAAAAAAAGAAGCAAAAAGAAAAAAAATAGAAGCAAATTGTGTGGGAAAGAAATTAAGTTTGTGAAATGGTAGCAAAATATGATGGAAGTAAAAGAATTAAATAACTAAAAATAAATAATTAAAAATAAACACTTACTGCCGTATTCATAAAAATATTTTAAATTAAATAAAGGTTTACGAAACAAATTTTCTATGAAAATCTTGCTTAATAAACGTTTGTTAAATTTAATAATCGTTTATAAATACGGGGGTTAGATATTTTTTTTTTTTTTAAATTAACACAAAAATAAAATTGCAAAATTAATTTTTGTTAATATAATTTTTTCTTGTTCGATCTTTATTATTTAAATTTATATTAAGTTTTTCAGTTTGAGGTCTTTGTTATACAAAAATTTTTATATTATTTTAACAAAAAAAAATATGTTTAATTGATTTAACCCTTAACTGCGCAGTGTATCTTTAAAGATACAATCAATAAAACTAGTGTTATTTCCACAACTATTAAAAAAAATTAAAAAAAGTTTTAAATACACAGAAAAAATAGAAAATCGACTTTAATTAAACAATTCGTTCAGACAATTAAATTTTTTACTAATTTTGCCCCTGCAAAAGAATTGATCACATCAATTAACGGATTTGTATTTTCGAGTCATGCCACACAAATTCAATCAATTAAAAAATTAATTGCATCAACTAAAAAAATACATAACTTATACAAAAATATTTAAATTTGTGTGTTTTGATTAAAAAAATTAATTGCAGCAAACAAAAAAAATAATTGAAGAAATTAATGTTCACCAATTAATTATTTAATTAAAAAATTTTTGGCAAAAATTTTTTCTGTGTAGATAGATAATCACCCCTATCATGAATAACAAGTAAAATTTTTGTTCACGTGAAAATTTCATTCCCCCAGAACAGAAAATTGGTATCGGCAATTTCACGTGAAAATTTTTTTTCACAATTTGAACAGCTGTTCAAAGTTTAGTTTGTTATCAGTGCATTTTGAGTGGACATACATATGTAAATAATTTTTCATTTTCTTCAACAAAAACTGGCAATCCAAAAGTAAGGGAGTTTTCCAAACCCTCCACCGACTCTCTCATTCACAAGGTCATAGATCCACTGTTCGGTTGTAGAGAACAATTTTGTTAGGTTTGGACCCCCCTGTTCCTCTTTGGTTTTTTATATTCGCTGCAGCTTTCAGACGAACATACCGCTTCTGATCTGACCACACCTATTAAATTTAAATCTAAAACATTAGAAAAATATTCGATATTCGCAACAATACACCACCTTTTTACATTCGGTGACATTTTTAATAGGAGGGCAGAACTATTTAGCTCTTCTGCCAACCATTTCCAAAAGTCTGCCACCACGTCTTTTGAAATCTTCACAAATCCACAGGCAATGGATCTGTTACCTTGCATCTTGTTGAGAAGAATGTCACTTTGCAACTTATTCACAGATTTTGCCCTAAAATAACTTTTTGTCAACCTTAAATTTCTTATTAGATAACAAATACTCACATGATATATGCATTCCACCAGCAAAATCAAAGTGAACAAAACAATGAAAAAATTTCACATTTGGCGCAAAAAGAAAACATTCACAATAAGGTGAAATTTTTTTTAAGTGGATTTTTTCGGGGGAAATTATTCATGGTTGCCAGAATGTGGAATGTGAAAAAATTTCATGCGGAAAATTGTTCATGATAGGGGTGAATAATTTTCTTTATTTATAAAAGTTACTTAAGTATTAATTAACATCTTATAAGTATAGATCAACGGCCTAAGTTATAAAAAGTAAAACAGGTTAATAAATTTTGTATGAAAATCCGTTTCATAAACCCTTTATTAACCTGTTTTATTTTCTATAACTTAGGCCGCAAATATAGAAAAATAAAAATATTAAAGAGCTTAACGAAATGTTTTGCATAAAAACGTCTGGTGAACGATCACAAAGAAATATCGGCATTTAATGCACTAAAAATTGATTGTTGATTACCACTAACAATACATTTTTCTTTTATCGTAGATTAATTTCTTATTAAAAATGGAACGTTTTTGGAAAATATAGAGCCGTAGGTTCAAAATTCGTACTTTTAGAAATGAAGCTAAGGTTTACCCACATTTATTTGCATTATATTTTCATTCGAAAAAAATATATATATTGATAAATATAGTGTTTTTTAACTATAGAGCAATTTTGAATAAGGTCTGATGAAAGTAGTGACAATAAATTAAAATTCCAAAAATAGTGCCCACTAAAAAAAAAAATGTTGTCCTTATTGATAATGAGTCTGATCCGGAGGAAGAAACGCAATTGTGTGTGGAGTACGCAGTGTGTCTAATAAGATACAACCAGTTTTTTCTTAATAAAACTACAAAAAAAAACAAAAAATTTTAAAAATGAAAACGCAGTTTTCAATTTTGTGCTTATTTACGTATAATACCTATATTTTTTTCATAAAGGTAGAAGATCGAGCGCATTTAAGGGTTAAAATTTGAATTATTAAAAGAACTTTTTTCGACTTCGAGGTTCTTTTTTATTATTCTCATTTTATAATAATAATTTATTAGAGTACACAATTATACGATGTTAACACAACATAATAATAGTTAAGTTTTTCTGTTTTTTGTACGTTAATAATTTTTTCAATATTATAGCCCAGAAGATGTTTTTCAATGAAAAACGAAATATCGGCAAAATTAAAAAAATTATTATAAAATAAGAACAATAAAAAAGGACCTCGAACTCAAAAAGTTCTTTTATTAATATAACGTATGGTTACATTTTAAGGGCCGATGTTGAATGTCAACCACACACACCTAAACGTTAAGTTTTTTTCTGCATTTCATTTGACATTTCTCAATTTCAGACTAACTCAAATGGAACCATGGAAAGATACACAATCGAGCAACGCGTTAAAGTTATTCAGGCTAATTATAAAAATGGGCCTTAATATCAAAATGCATTTTGTGTACCTTCGTAATTTTTTAATCAGCATAACCGACCTCAGTGGATTCGTCCATAAGCAGAATTTCCGCATTTGGGTGAATGATAATCCAAGAGTGATTGTCGAAAAACCAATGCACCCACAAAGAGTGACTGTTTGGTGCGGTTTATGGGCTGGCGGCGTCATCGGGCCGTTTTTCTTCCAAAATGAGGCCGGTCAGGTAGTTACTGTGAATGGTGTTCGCTATCGTGAGATGATAACTAACTTTTTATGGCCCGAATTGGAAGATTTGGATGTGGACGATATGTGGTTTCAACAGGACGGTGCCACTTGCAACACACCTAACGAAACAATGGCTCTTCTGCGCGACAAATTCAATGGCCGTGTTATCTCACGTGGTGGCGATGTCAATTGGCCGCCAAGATCATGTGATTTGACACCGTTGGACTTACGTAGATAAGCCAGTAATAAGCCGTCGATAAGCCATCACATTAACGGCATAGAATCTCAATTATGCCTCAGCGTCATCGAAAATTTGGACCATGGGATGGAGGTGTGCCGCCAAGGTCGCGGGGGCAATTTGGCCAATACTTTGTTCTATACATAATTGAAACATACCAATATTACCATAATAAAAATAAATGACAATAATTTCCTAAAAAATTTGTGATTTATTCAAAATTAACATCGGCCCTTAAAATGTAACCACCCTTTATTATAAAGGTCGAATAAAATACAATATAAAATAAATATTTTTAATTATATTAATTATTTGTTCGAATGTGCATCTATGAGTTGTATTTCAATTAATAAAGCTTTTTACAATAGTCTTATTCCATCAATATTGCACATTAGAGATGAGCGATCCCGTGATTTTTAAAGATCATCGTGATTAGTGAATGTGATTTAAAAATCACTGCTCCTTTAAACTGTGATTGTGATCACGGTTTATCAGTTTTCTGTTCTTTTATAGCAATTGCGGCCAAGCTAAATGTACAATGCGCGAGCTTTTCAAGAGCTTTTGTTAGCACTTTACAAAGAAACAACAACAAATTGTAAGAGCTTTAAAATCTGTTTACTTTCATATACATACATACTTGAACAAATAAATTTTGGCATAAAAAAATTCTAATAAGATAGAAGAGAGAATGAAAGGAACAGCTATATCATTCGACATTTCATTCAAAAAACGCTATTACCCACACAAACAGTGAAATATCATAAATTTGTATATGTAACAAAATACAAAAAGAACGACTTAGAAAGTACCTGTTACTTGACAAATTTGGTCACAACTGTGATTCGTGATTTTTCAGTAACAGTGATTAAATCACAGGTACAGAAATATCGCTCATCTCTATTGCACATACTTTTTTGCTTAAGCCAATCTTTGGTTAACATTGCAGCTATAGATATGTACTTATACTTAGGAATGACTTTAAACACTACCAGAATATCTTGTATCTTTGGTTAGTAATGACGTAAATTTTGTATGTACAGAAATTTTTACAATTATCAGACACTAGCAGAATGTAAGAATTTTCTGACCCGCTACAACTCATAGAACCACATTCGAACAACTGATTAATATAATTAAAAATAATTTATGAAAAAGAAAAAATTCCCCTATTAATATTTTTATATTAAAAAAGACCCCAAGCTTAAAAAAATTAATATACATTTAAATAATAAAGCTCGAATAAAAAAAGTTTATATTAACAAAAATAATTTTTGCAAGATGGCGTCACTTTTTACACTCCACCGTCCTTGAATTTTTTTTTTTCAAATTATAAGTTAACATGAATGCGTTTTCCCATGCATTTAACAAAAGCTGAGCAATAAGAAATATTGCTACATTATTCTGCCGACGTTATTGCCAAATTGCTGATATATTTATCTTTGGTGTGGACCTGGGATAATATTATTTTTGTAGTCAGAAAATCAAAGCTAAAATTTATTTTGTTTACTTTCAAATTAAAATATGGACTTTAGAGCGACTCAAGTTGTATGGAAACGAAATTCGTACAAGGTGTACCCCCCCCTCAAAATGAGCCTTGGACTTTTTTAAGATGACATTTAAAATATTTCGGCTTCAGCTTTGACCTCTCGTGAGCTGGACTATTTTGAAAGAGGGTCTATTTTCGCATGTTTTGTTAATTTGAGAATCTGTTTCCTTACCAACATATACAATATGGGTATCATAAGAAAGGTTTTTTAAGGCGCACCCAACTGTTTATACAATTTGTCCAAGGACGATCACCCACGTCCTTTTATAAGGATATTCTGTAAAAAAAATAACGGTTTTTGAATTTTTTGTTCGGGGTTGTTTGTAATAAAAATGCCAAATTAACATATTTTAATTAAAATCAAATACGGGTCTCAGCTTTTTTTGAAATTCGTGCTAGTTCACGTTTTGACAAAAATGCAATGGGGTGGTTGCCCTTCGTTATAAATAGGGTAATATGTGTATCAATTTTTTTCTTTTGCCAAGTACATCATCTTTGTATGTAAATAATTCAGATTTTTCTTTTGCCAAGTTGGACGCGCCTTAAAAAACCTTTCTTATGATATCCATATTGTATATGTTGGTAAGGAAACAGATTCTCAAATTAACAAAACATGCAAAAACAGACCCTTTTTCAAAATGGTCCAGCTAACGAGAGGTCAAAGCTGGAGCCGAAATATTTTAAATGTCATCTTAAAAAAGTCCAACGTTAATTTTTTAGGAGGGTACAGCGAGCACATTTTTTGATGAGTCGCTCTAATGTACTTTATTTTAAAGTTAATATAAGGACCATTTTTGTTAACAAAACATACAAAAAAAAGTTCTCTTCCACCCGTTTTAGGGGTAAACGAGCTGATGCACCTTATGGTTAGACCTCTATGTTGTTTTGTTAGACTGTAAACTTTTGTAAGAACGATGTTTTAAGAACATTTAATATTTTAATGACTTAATCAACTTCTCTCAAATTACCAAATATTTCTACAACACCCTGTACCTACGCTTAAGACATTTGCCTATGTACTCGTACTATTATTAACATACCAAACACATTTTCAACTTACGGTCCATACCCAAGAAGGTACGAGTATCACACTCCCCCATACATTTTACTAAGCTCAATAACGAACAAATAATGTTGAAGCAACAACAAAAAAAAGTCAATTAACTTTTTGTACTCAAGATGAATGTGTTTTATTGACGACGCGTCGTAATTGCAGGCATAAATTAATTTCACGACTAAATGTCGCAAAATTACGTCGTTGACTTTGTTTTCGTATGGTACCCAATTAAATTTTTCTTTTCTTGCTTTTCGGCCAGCAGTGATAAGGGTGAGAGTTTTCTTTTAGCCAATTTTTTTGATGGCAAGTAATGAGAAACTTCTCCCCTCTATTGGTTATGTGATTCGGAGTGTACTCGTCTACTTTGGTTTTTATTTTCTGCAGTTAAGGTAATTTCTAGGCCTTGTCATTTAATTTTCTTTTTGGGGTTTTAATTTTCTTGGTGTCTTACTTATTAAAGATGTGACCTTTAACAAAACGTAATGGTATATTGTGAATGAATAAAGTATGTATGTATACCGAAATAAAGGTGTATTAAATGACATAAAATAAGACAAGACTTTAGCCAGAAGTCAGTTGGTAATTGTGTCATAGTGAAAACCATTAATTCTTGTTAGTCTTGCAACATAAGACAAGATAAGTTGAGTAGAATGGTCACAGAATATTTGGCACATATATTAAATTAACCCATAATATAAAACCAGTAGAAAAACGTTAGTATTAAGTCTTGAAGAAAACCTCTTATTGCTTAGTGGTATAATATATTGAAATAATGGAGATCAAGAGAGTGTAAATTGGTGGAAGGCGAAGTTGGAGGTCGCTATTTGGATTCGACAAAGATTATTACCAGTGTTTGATAAAAATAGCAAAAGAGAAGCAAAAGATTGCAATGAAGCTAAAAATATGTCTATCACAAAGGGGCCGCTCGTGTCGGCTGCCCATTGAGCCTACAAATATGTCTCTACCAGCGAGGTATAAAGTCATATTTCCTAAATTTGTACTTACATGTCTTGAGGATCACCTGCCTGTCGGTTAGACTTAGCCTATACCTAAAGCTTGTTTGGGGCTTAAAATTGTAATATCTCGCAAAATCGCGGCTAACTAGAGTCCTATCTAGTACCACGAAAACCAGTAGCATAGGTCCGGGATTGGCGGTTGGGTGGTTGTGGCCTGAAACCAAATCGCGAAGAAATTTAAAAAGGATAAGCGGTTAGTTTCTGCTACACTCATAGAAAAATGCATCTTCATATTGATAATGCCCTAACATCAGAATTGTGACTTCAATGGTATTACAAATGGCATCAATGAGGCAAAAAGTTACATCAATCCAATGACGAATGTCAGCCTAAAATTTTGTCATATTGTATATTTCATCTACGCTATAACAACAGTGACATCAATTCGATGCCATATTTTGTGTACACTGATAGAAAAGGCGTCATAGCACTAATGGATTTTGACATCAGTACAAACAAACTGTAATAAGTGCGATGACAAAAAATATTATGTCATCAGTACGATGACAAACTGTAACCAGTGCGATGTCAAACTGTCATCAGTGCGATGGCATATCATCAGTGCGATGGCATAAAATATCATATCATCAGTGCGATGACAAACTGTAACCAGTGCGATGACAAACAGTCATCAGTGCGATGGCCTAATATAAGTACGATGACAAACTGTCATCAGTGCCCTGACGTAATATATCATGGCATCAGTGCGATGACATAATATATAATGTCATAATTCATTATTAACATTATTTTCATGTTTAATAAGTAAAATTAGAATCAAAAATTCCCATATTCTATTTTTTTTTTAATTATTATACATGACATTTTTAAAGTAGAATTATTTCGAAAACCATATCGGGCATGCTGCTGTTTTCTTATGATTGAGAGTTATTCTGTTATAATACAACAAAAGTGAAACAAACAGGTGTAACGGGTAAGTAAATAATGATATTCTCTCAATTACAATAACTCATTTTGAAGACAGTTTGTCAGCGCACTGATGACATACTTTATAAACTGACTCTGATTCGTAATTTCTGTGATGCCAATGTGTCATCCCTTTGATGACAATTTGAATTTAAATTTTTGTACCTGATGATAATTTGGCCAAGTGATGTTAACGCTGACATCACAATGATGAAAAGTATCATGGCTTCAAAAACGAAGACACTTGTCACAGTACTGATGTCAAAATACATCAGCGTTATGACGTCTTTTCTATCAGTATAGTACACATGTGCAAAGTACGCAAAGAAAATTGTTTTGCAGTGGAGGTTGGCTAGCTCCAACTTCTTAGTAAGAGCAACATGCATGATCATGTCTGTAATTTACAAAAATTGCCAACTGTTTGGAAATATTCACATACAAACATTATATTTTAATGTTCTATAGTGTTTCGTTTTTTACATTGATAAACAAAATGAACGAGCAAAAAATTTTAGCAACGACCACAGCACGAATAGCTTGTGTGTGTATTGTGTATATATTTTGTTTGTGTAATTTTTTTACTGGCTTTTTGTTTTTGTTTATGTAATGGGTGATTCAAGTGGAGATACTTTTTTCAATAGCCTTTTTTGACAGATCACGTGTGAGTCGTGTCATGCTGTCATGTTATTTTTGTTAAGTATTGTTTGGCATTTCATAATGGAAAGACTTACGCCTGAACAACGTTTACAAATCGTTCAACTTTATTACGAAAATTCACGTTCTGTGAGGATTGTGTTTCGTGCACTTCGCTCAACTTATAGTCAACATAATCGGCCTACTGAGCGTACTATTCGCAACACCATCACCCATTTTGAGACCCAGCATTCATTATTGGATAATATTCGACCGAATAGACCACGTCCAGCACGCTGTGAAGAAAATATAGCGGCCGTAGCTGAGAGTGTACACGAAGACCGTAGAGAGTCGATTCGGCGCCGTTTGCAGCAACTCGGACTGACGTATGGAACGTTACCAGCTCGAACGAGTCATCGAAAATTGGACTCAGCGGATGGACCATCTGCAACGTAGCAACGGCCAACATTTGATAGACATAATCTTCAAAAAATAAGTGCCAAAGAATGTTCTTTCAAATGATAATAAACATTCCCCATTAAATTTTAATTTCTTTAAAAAAGTAAGGAACCTCGAAATGGATCACGCTTTATTTTGTTTTTGTAAACAATTTTTGGTTTTTTCCAGCCAAAAGAGCGCTAAGGAAAACGTACTAACATTAATGAGCTGAAACGAACAAAACAAAGTTTGTGCTTAAAAAAAAAAACAAAAAAAAAACCGGAATTATATGTTCTCATCTTTTTGTTGAGTTGGATAAGTTCAGTATTATTTTTGTGTTCGAAGATCACAAACAACGAAACGTTATTTTTTTAATGATTTTCTACACAAACACTATTATCGTTTGTGTTTTCCACAAATCTAACAAACCGAACACTAAGAAGCGATATTTACTGCCTATTTCCGATGTGCAAACGAATTCTTTCTTTCGTACAAATACATTTAAAACAAAAACAAAGGTTTTAGAATTTGTTTTGGTTTTAAATGTAGTTTTTCGAAAGAAAGAATTATATCGCACATCGGAAATAGTCTATTAATGTTTATTTTAGAACACGGATTGCAATATAAGTTGCCGGCAAAAAATATGTACAAAAAGTGCTTTCTATATTAAAGATGGCATAATTTTGACATTTACTGCCAATATATGTCGCAATATTTATCCCTGGTATAGAAGAGCAAGTAGATTTGTTTGCACATGCCCTGCTTTTGTTATGCATTTTCGAACAGCTGACATTTGCAGTGATGCCAGATGAAGCTTTTCCGAGTGATGTATTTTCAAACAATCCCTTAATCTGATTCAATAGTGGTTTTTGTGCTTAAGGTCTAATCTTTCGGAGTACGTTACAAAACCTTTAACTTTCACTTAATACTCACTCTCAAGTGTAGAACACTAACAAAAAAAAACCAAAAAACAAAGACATTTATATTAATTTACTATCAACAAAATAACGAAACGTGTATTTTGTTTGTGTATTAATTAAAGCTGCGTTTTAAATGTAACAGAAACCACCCAAAACACCGAAGGTGTAAGAAATTAAGACAAATGTTTTAATTAGTTGATAAAGAGGATATTCTCTTCTTTTCCTTCACAATTTGGTAAATTTTATTTAATGAAATTAAAACCAAAAAACAAAAAAAAATATAAATAAGGACACCAAAAAAAAGGGTGACTACGAAGAGAAAAACCAAACACATATTTTAAATTATTTTATTTGTTTAATATAAATTCTTTAACAAACAACAGCTACAATGGTTATGATCCCTAAATTATCGTTTAAGCGGAAACCATAAAATTGTTCTGACAACAAACATCAACAAACAGCCAGCATCCTTTTCTTCTTCGTCCTGCTCTGGCCTTTTTCGTTGATGTAATTATTGTTGTTGTTTCGAGTATTTATGGAATTGTAAGTTTTGTTATATGTTTTTAATAACATCCGGTATTTTGTTCAAACTAAAAGTGAAAACCGTTAAGTTTTGTTTTTTTTTTTTCTTTCTTTGTCACACTTTCACAACTACTGTAACAAAAGAATTGTTTGCAAGGACCACAAAGTTTTTCTTGAACATTCTTTCCAACACGCTTAACGCCTAAATATAATGGGATTTTGGGGAATTGTTGTGCGTATGATATGTGGGCAATAAAATAATTTAAAGCAAATTTAATACACTTTTAAGGTTTAAAGTTTAGAAAAGATATTAAAACTTGTGAAACAAGATATTTATGGACAAAGACAAATTACAGCTAAAATATATTTTTTAAGAGGGAAGGGGCAAAAGAAATTAATTTAAAACATTTGGAAAAAAAAATTGTTGTTGAAAATTGTTTTAACAAAATAACTGCCTGTTCAACAATTTCGAACGTAAACGTTCGTATAGAGTTTTATATGGAAAATATTTAAAAAAACTGAGTGGTGTTCATAGAATTTTTCTATGCGAACGTTAACGTTCTAAATTGTTGAATAGGCAGTACATTTTTGTCACAAGTTTTGCAATTTTTTTTAGAAGAGGTTTAGAGAGTCAAAAAATGCGTAATTTATTTATTATACACAGAAAATATTAATAAATTTCTCCAATCACCAAATTCATAATATCAAGCAAACAAGTTGTTGATTTTGCACCTATTACCAAAATGATTATATTGATTACTAAAAATTGTAAAATTGTGATTATTTTTTTTCAATAAATGATATTTTTAATTTTAATTAAGCAAGTGATCAAAAAACTTTGCCACTTCAAATAATGTGTTAATTTATTTAATTAAATATTGACAATTTCCAACAACAATTCTACATGTTTCAATTATTTTATTTTAAACGAAAAGAGTCAATTAACATTTTTTGTTATTTAATTAAAATTTTAATTGAAAATTTATTTCAAAACAACTAAAATGTTAATTAAATCAAAATTAAGTTTTTAATTTTCTTTCAACAAAAAAAAATTGATTCAATTATCACATGAATTATATTTAAATAATTTTTAAACCATTTTTTTAATTGAAGCAAAGCCGCGAATAACGTTGTAAAAGCCACTTTTTGCAAAAACTGTTTTTTTGCAGATTATCGTTAAAATTACTCTCATACACTGTTTAAACATCAAATCACCCAAAATTATGCACCTTAATGCCGTCAAAATGCGATACAACGAGTCAGGCAGTTTAAGAACGTTGTTAGTTACAAACAAATTGATACAATGGTTTTGTAACGTGGAATTACGTTTTAAAAGCCGCTTGCATAGTGGAAAACGTTTCAAATGACATCGCGATTGTGGATATGAAACGTTTTTCCACTAAAAAAAACATTATAAACTGCAATTTTGCATGTCATTTAAAATTCGATTTTCTTGATATTTTGCATAAAAGTTTTGATTGTCATTATTTTTGATAATCTAAAAAGAAGAATTAAAAAAAAATAATCCTGCCTGTTAAAAACGTTTTTTTGCTCTCCTGAAAAATAATTATTTTGTAACTTACAACGTTATTCGCGGCTGTGCTTCAATTGATAAAACACTTTTTTCTGTGTAAGATTCTTCATAAATTTTATATGAACTGGCAATAATTAATCAAATCCTATACTAATACCATCATTTCAAATATTTCGAGCTATAAGATTTGGGTGCAACACAATCCTTCTTAAATACTTAACTGCATATGTCATCTAACTGATCGAACATTGAGATCCTTGTGAATATTTGAATTTCTAACATACCAGGAGGCCGCACAGTGCGAAATTTAGGAAACTTAGCGGAACTTTATTCAATTTTTGAAATGCATAAAATCCACACAGAAAAAAGTTTTTTATCAATTAAAAAAATGGTTTAAAAAGTATTTCAAATTTAATTAATGTGATAATCGAATCAATTATTTTTTTAGTTAAAAGAAAATTAAAAAAATAATTTGGATTTATAGCCTATTTCCGATGTGCGAAAGAATTCTTTCTTTCGTATAACTACATTGAAAACAAAAACAAATTTTTAGACTTTGTTTTTGTTTTCAATGTAGTTATGCGAACGAAAGAACTCTTTCGCACATTGGAAATAGGCTATTAATTAACATTTAAGTTGTTTTGAAATAAATTTTTAATTAAAATATTTATTAAATATCAAAAAAAATTAATTGATTTTTTCATTTAAAATAAAATAATTTAATTGTCAATATTTAATTAAATAAATTAACACATTGTTTGAAATGGCAAAGTTTTTTGATTAGTTTTTTAATTAAAATTAAAAAAAACGTTTATTGAAAAAAAATATTCACAATTTTACAATTTTTAGTAATCAATATAATAACTTTGGTAATAGGTGCAAAATCAACAACTTGTTTGGTTGATATTATGAATTTGGTATAAATTTGGTGATTAGAGAAAATTTTTATTTTTTCTGTGTATGTATGCAAAATACATGTTTAAAACGTTATCCATGCATGGAGGGGTGGTAGTACAAGGGATAAAAAGGATTCATTTATATTTTTTTGAGGTATGTCCAGAGATGCTGTTCATTGCGAACATTCGACAGGAACTTATTAACATTGTAACATTGTAAGAGGGAAGACTCCAGTAGGAAGGTGAATCCACATACGAACCGTCCGGCCAAAAAAACAAATTTTCCCTGTAAGGCGTTGTACGATCTGGCCAATTGACCACAAACGGATGGGCTCTTGAGGAAGAACACGTATTGCGAACAAACATATGAGTTTCGGGAACCAGATCCCTCATTTCATCAAAACGCATCAATTTTAGTAACGATAGAACAGACAAATACAACCTACATTGCGTTGCACATAGGGGGATTATGAATTCTCTTCATATTCGTCGATCGTTAGCAAGATTCCTTACTTGGTTCCATGTTTTGGTAAGAGCTTCGTCTTTCTGGTCTTCTGGATTCTTCGCCATCAGGTCTTCTTAAAATATGGCTAATCCACGTCAATTGTGTGGGTAAGTAGCTCGTTTGTTGTAACGTGTGGGTCCAATATGTGCGCAGAATACTTTTTGGGCACTGATTTACGAACGCTTTTAGCTGTTTCCAATTGACCTAAGTAATGTCCCATGTTTTCGAAACATACAATACCAGTGATTTTGCACTGCTGTCAAAAAGACACATAAACCCAATTTATTTTCCCAAACCCCCTCAATATAAAATATTATCGTATCCCTTAAAACTCTTGAAGAACTGCAATACTAGAAACTTAAATTTGAGACCAGCTATTTCATCATCTTCAGCCAACCAGCAACAGCATACATACGAAGTGTGTAATTTATCACAACCTCACTTAAAAATTTTTGTACATCCTTTTTTTAATTATGAAATTATTTTCATACTAATACAAGTAACACGCTTAAAGCGAATGAATGTGTATATGAGTCTTACTAATTACAAACATGACACAAAAAAAAACAGAACCAAAAAGAAAAATTTACTAATTAAAGTTGAAAAGAACTGAAGAAAACAAAATAATTTTACCCACCATATGCAGACATAAAAACAAAATACCTTTTCAAAAACACACATCTCATTGTAGTCTTCTGCACGCAGGTAAGTTGAGAAGTAGAGAACACAGTTTTTCTCCGTTTCTGTTTAAGTTGCTTGTTCATAAATCTTTTCTGAAATTGTGTGCATAAATGAGGTTTGCAAAATACTGTGGATCAGGTGAATAATTCATATAAGAGTTTTAAAAGGGCTGATATGTCTCAGTGAAATATATTATTCGGGTGTAACTCATGATTTGGTTCTAACTACGTTCAAATTTTTGTAAAGGTTTTATTTGAAATTTTGGATATTTTTTAATTAGAGTACATCAAATTAAATTTCCATTAAATTATTTTTATGAAGGAAGGAATTTGAAGTTAATAAATTTTTTTTTTTTTTTTTTTGATAGCTTTTATTATTGACTGAACACTGGCTCGAATTGTTCGAACTGTGTTCGAGCCGGTGTTCAGTCAAGTAGTTATTTTTTTTTTTTTTTTTTTTTTTTTTTTTTTTTGAGAATAACCACATTTCCATTACCAGAATTTTCTTTTTTATCTTAATTAATTTTAATCAAATTATTAATTTTTATTATTCTATTTTTTATTTTAAGATCAAATATTCGGGAATGAATATAATTGACTGGACAATTTGTGTACAAAAAAATTCATCTTCATATTGATGAAGCCCTAACAGCAGAGTTGTAACATCAATGTTATTACAAATGGCATCAATGAGGCAAACAGTGACATCAATGTTGATTTATTTTGAAATTGTACTTTGCAATATAAAATACTTTGTTTATTGTTTTTAGAAATATTTATTTTAATCAATATAGTTTTTGTTTTATATTTTTTGTGTGTATGAAAAATCTGTCATTCTGTGAAAATTATTTGTATAATAAAGAACCATTTTTATATAAAATCTTAAAGCCAGATTTTGTGTACTTTTATTTTGGCTGTAACATATAAGGACTCGAATAGGAAGAAAATTCCAACAGGTTATGGGCCTATGAGTCTTGGTTATAGTGAAATAAATCGTGTGAGCAAGCTAATACGGATTTCCAAAGATGAGTTCCGGATTTCAAATTGAAAAATTGGATTCAAACAATTATGAATCCTGGTGTCTGCAGATGAAGAGTTTATTGGTTCATTCCGAATTGTGGAAGATTGCAAGTGGCGAGTGTATGAAGCCGCAAGTTGCTAATGAGTTGGAACAATGGACATTAAGGGATGAAAAGGCGTTGGCAACTATTGTGCTGTGTATCAAACCATCGCAGATAAATCACATCAAGAATTGCAAAACATCATTTCAAGCATGGAGTAAGTTGAAAGAAATTTTTCTTCCCAGTGGTCCCGCAAGGAAAGTAACACTTTTTAAACAATTAATGCAACTTAAAATGGAAGAAGATGATAATGTGCAACATTTTCTAGATAAATTTTTTGGAATAGTTGAAAGGCTAGCTGAAATAAATGTGACAATTGTTGAAGAATTGGTTGTAATTATGCTTCTGACAAGTCTTCCAAAATCGTTCGAATCGTTTGTTGTAGCTGTGGAAACGCGTGATATTTTGCCAACTTTGAGCATGCTGAAAGTAAAAGTTCTAGAGGAGGGTGAAAGACATTCGTTGGAAGGTAAACGTTTAGATCAACAGGCTTTTTCTGCATCAAAGAAGAAACAAATTCAAGAATCAAATTTTAAAAAGAAGAATGGTAAATGTTTTAATTGTGGTCGTCAAGGACATTTTGCTTCGCAATGTCGAGATCGAAAAAAACCCCCCGGTAAGTCCGATCAAAAAGCTTTGGCTAGCTATGCATTTGGAACAAATCCTTTGAACAAAAATAATTGGTGCATTGATAGTGGTGCAACATCGCATATGTGTTGTGACCGTAGGTTATTCACATCGTTTAAAGAATTTAATGAAACTATAAGATTAGTTGGTGATCATACCATAGAGTCAAAAGGTAGAGGTCAGGTATCCTTTAAAAGTGGTCATTATACCTTAAATCTGAAGAACTGTATGTATGTTCCTGGTATGCAAGGAAATTTTATTTCTGTGGTATCTGCTGCACAGAATGGAATAAAAGTTGTTTTTTATTCAGAGAAAGTTCTCTTTATTGAAGAAGATGGTACAGTAATTTTAAAAGGAAAGAGGGAAAATGATCTATTTATTGTGGAAGTTGGGGAAAATTCAAATTTTTATTCAAATTCTGAGAAGGAATCTATGGAAATATGGCATCAAAGATATGGCCATGTAAACTTTCAAACATTAAAAGATATATCAGAGAAAAAATTGGTATATGGTATTAAGATAGAAAATATTCACCCAGATATAGTTTGTAAAACTTGCGTTAAACGCAAAATTTGTTCTAAACCATTTCCTAAATCTGAAAATCGATCAGAAAATTTATTAGACATTGTACATAGCGATGTATGTGGGCCAATGAATGTTAAATCTATTGGTGGTTCGAGGTACTTCATGACATTTATAGATGATATGTCAAGAAAAATGTACGTATATTTTTTGAAGGAAAAAAGTGAAGTATTTCAAACGTTTAAAAAGTTCAAGGCCATGGTAGAAAATGAAATAGATAATAAGATAAAGGTACTGAGTACTGACAATGGTGGAGAATATACGAGTAACGAGTTTAATAACTTTTTAAAGGAAAATGGAATTAAAAGACAACTAACTGTACCTCATACACCTCAGCAAAATGGAGTCGCTGAGAGAGCCAATCGAACTTTGATTGAAATGGCTAGAAGTATGATTATAAATGCAAATTTAGAAGAGTATTTTTGGGCGGAAGCAATATCTACTGCAGTTTATATTCGTAATAGAGCATTAACAAAAATACTTCAGGATAAGACCCCAGAAGAGATTTGGTGTGGCAAAAAGCCTACAGTAGCACATTTTAAGGTTTTTGGTTCAACGGCAATAGCTCTAGATAAAACAGTAAGGAAAAAATTTCGTCCAAAGGGCAAGGATTATATAATGGTAGGATATTCTGAGGAATCGAAAGCCTATCGGTTATATGATGTTGCAAATAAGGAAGTAGTTGTAAAAAGAGACGTAATGTTTATCGAAAAGGAATTTCCAAGAAAAGAAGACCACAACAATTGTGAAAATATTTTAGTTGAAATAAATACAAAAGTGGCAGAAACTGTTGAAAATTTAGACGAAACTCCATCAACTTCGCGAGCAATAGATGCAAACGTTGATCAAAATTCCCAGGATGATTCTGAAATTGAAGAAATTGATAGATCAACTGATTATAAAACTCGTAGGGGTAGACCTAAGATAATCAGAACAGGTAAACGTGGGAGACCCAAAATAGAGTACAAAACATCTTTAAATATGATGACGGAAAAAGATATAATAATTCCTCAAACTGTCGAAGAAGCAGTAAACGGACGTTATGCGCCTAAATGGATAGAAGCCATGGAAGAGGAGTATAATTCTTTAACTGAAAATAATACTTGGTCCGTAGTTAAACTGCCAGTGAACAAAAAGGCTATTGGATGCAAGTGGATTTTTTCTTTGAAAAAAGATATAAATGATAAGATAGAGAGGTTTAAGGCTAGGCTTGTAGCAAAGGGATGTAGTCAAAAGTTTGGTGTAAATTATGAAGAAACTTTTTCGCCAGTAATTCGTTATGCAAATCTCAGATTGTTATTCGCAATAGCAGTAGAATATGAACTTTATGTGCATCAAATGGATGTCACAACTGCGTACCTTAACGGTGAACTCCATGATGACGTTTTTATGAAAATACCGGAATGTTTTAAAACCGAAAGTTCTCCTAACTCAGTCCTAAAATTAAACAAATCTATATATGGACTTAAACAGTCCGGACGTGAATGGAATTTCAAGCTAGACAATGTTTTAATGGAAATTGGATTTGTCGCTTGTCCAAGTGAGCCGTGTTTATATACAAAACATCACAATCAGAAACGTAATTATATAGCAGTTTATGTTGATGACATTATTGTAGCGTCTTCAGATAAAGGAGAATTAAATGAAATCAAGAAACAAGTATCAAGTAAGTTAAAAATCGTTGATAAAGGTCCCCTTAGTTACTTTTTAGGAATGGAAATCGAAAGGGATGGCGAAACTGGTTCGATTACCATATGTCAAAAGAACTATATTAAAGAGACTTTAAACGAATACAGGATGAACGATTCTAAGCCAATGTCCACTCCTTTAAATGAAGGTTTTCAGTTAAAATGTTCTAGTGATGACTGTGGTAAGGTAAATGAAACCAATTATCAATCATTAATGGGGACATTAATGTATTTGGCCCTTACAACAAGAGCAGATATACTACACTCAGTTAGTAAGCTTTCACAAAGAAATAAGAATCCTCATACTGAACATGAAGCAGCGGCAAAACACATTCTTCGTTATTTAGCGAAAACTCAAGATTTAAGGTTACATTACCACAAAACTGGTAAGCCGATCGAAAGCTTCGTAGATGCAGACTGGGGTGGTGACCAGATAGAACGTAAGTCATATACAGGATATGTATTTTTCTATGCTGGAGGCATATTCTCATGGGAGTCCAAGAAACAAGCAACAGTAGCTCTCAGCAGTACTGAAGCTGAGTATATTGCATATTGTGCCGCAGCTAAGGAAGCCGTTTATTTGAAGAAATTATGCCTCGAACTTGGAATAGAGAATGCTCAAGATCCAATTGTTATACATGGTGATAATTTAAGCGCGCAGCAACTCATAAAGAATCCAGTGTATCATGCGCGAAGTAAACATATTGATATTAAATATCATTATGTTAGGAATATATATAGAGACAATGAGATAATTTTAAAGTATGTGCCAACTAATGAAATGATAGCCGATATTCTAACTAAGAATTTAGGAAAAGTTAAACATTGCAAATTTACTGAATTAATGGGATTAAAATAATATTTTTAATTTTAGTATTTTGTATTGAGGGGAAATGTTGATTTATTTTGAAATTGTACTTTGCAATATAAAATACTTTGTTTATTGTTTTTAGAAATATTTATTTTAATCAATATAGTTTTTGTTTTATATTTTTTGTGTGTATGAAAAATCTGTCATTCTGTGAAAATTATTTGTATAATAAAGAACCATTTTTATATAAAATCTTAAAGCCAGATTTTGTGTACTTTTATTTTGGCTGTAACATATAAGGACTCGAATAGGAAGAAAATTCCAACAATCTATGCTATGACTACAGTGACATAAATTCAATGCCACATTTTGTGTATTATTAAAATTATTTTCTTGTTTAAAAAAAATAAAATAAGAAGCAAAAATTTCCATATTCTATTTTTTTTATATTATTAAGTTAAATTTTAGATATTTTTAATTAGGCTTAAGTTCATTGAATTTAATTTTCATTGAATTCTTGAGAAAAAGTAAGAAAAAACAGAAGTCAGGAAGAACATGTAAATCAATTAAAATAGATAATCATTCATTCAAAAAGCCAATTTCGATCTACCAAGGTGAAATACCATTTCGTTTAAAGATTGATGTTTGACTATTGACGTCATCGGGCTGCAATAGCCGAGTGAGTAAGACGGCAATCCCCACTGAATAGATTGTGTGGTTACAATCGAAACTAGTCTGGGCAACCTGTCCGTGAACGTCTGGGTTCAAATCTCAGCGCAGTCAAGAATGAAAAGTTATCAAGAAAAATTTTAATTAACTTCATGTTGTAAAATTCCTGTCTTCATAAAAATAATATAATGAAAATTAAATTCAATGAACTTAAGCCTAATTAAAAATATCTAAAATTTGGATTAAAAACCATTAACAGTTCAATAAAATAACCACAATACTAATTATAAATACACAAAGTTTTCAAAGAAGAATGATTACGAAAACCATATCGGGCATGCTGCTGGTGTCTAATAATTGTGAGTTCTTCTGTTAGCAAAGGGCGGAATGGAGCAAAAGTTACACAAAAATGTGTAACGATTAAGTAACGATTCTCTCACTTTGACTTAAGTCGATCCCAATGACAGTTTGTCATTAGATTGAGCCTAATGAGTCCTTTCTACGATGTTACTGAGTCATCGCTTCGATGACAAGTTTTATTAAACTGACCCCGATTCATCATTTTTGTGATGCCGATGTGTCATCCCATTGATGACATAATTTCAATTGTCGACCTTGATGACAATTTCGCCAAGTGATGTTAAGGCTGATATCAATGATGAAAAGTTTCATGGGGTTAAAAACGAAGGCACTTGTCATAGTACTGATATCAAAATACATCAGTGTTATGACGCCTTTTCTATTAGTTTCAACGTTTTAGCTTCAAGAATTTAGCCTGTGCGATGATGAATTAGTCAGCCAGTAAGTAACGTTACAATTTTATATATCGACAGCTCAATTTCAAAACATCCCAGCAAAAACTTACATTGGAAAGTAATGAGTTAAAAAGCACATATAACTAACTACTCTTCGCTTCTTATACATTGGCATTTTAAGTCATTATGTTAACACGGTGATGTCATTGGAGGCAAGTACTTACCACACTCGCTTACAAAAAGGGAGTTATATAAGTCATTACCACATTCGCTTACAAATAGGGAGTTAAATAAGTCATTACCACGTTCGCTTACAATAGGTACTTCACATTGGTATCAACAAAACTGAATTTGCCAAACAATTTCTGTTTTTAATTAAATTTACTTTCTATTGCCATATATACCCTGCCTTAAGAACATATTTCTACCCAATAAACCAGAGAACGGTATGATTAATATCAACTAGACGATATCGTTGAAATACCGTTTGGTTGATTAGGTAGTAGTGTAGTTTTTATTCAAATTTTTAATTTTTAAATACATATCAAAATCATAAATCACATTCCGGATCATCATTTTGGCTTCAAACATAAGCATGGAACACCGGAACAATGCCACCGAGTAGTAAAAATTATTACTGTTGTGCTGTATTTCTAGATGTAAAACAAGCATTTGATAGAGTGTAGCATAAAGGCCTTTTGTTTAAACTCAAAACGTATCTACCAACTCCTTTTTACCTGTTGTTGAAATCTTATTTGGAAAAACGAACATATTTTGTTAAATGTGATGACAAGACTTCAGACATTTGTGAAATCGGCGCAGGAGGCCCACAAGGCAGCGTTTTTGGACCTTCTCTATACACAATATACACATCTGATATGCCTGTTTATAATGGTGTTACAGTAGCCACTTATGCAGATGACACTGCCATAATTGCATGTAATAGTTTACCGAATGAAGCATCATTAACAATACAAAGACAATTAGATTTAATGCAAAAATGGCTACTAAAATGGAAAATAGGTATAAATGCCGAGAAATCAAATCAAATAACGTTTACGTTAAGAAAAAAAGAATGTCCTACAGTGTTTATAAATGGTAACCAACTTCCCGAAACGAATTCTGTTAAATATCTTGCAATGCATCTCGACAAAAGATTAACATGAAAGAACCACATTAAAGCAAAAAGAGAATATTTAAATGTTAAAACAAAAACGCTTTATTGGTTACTAGGTGCCAAATCAGAGCTTAGTCTTGAAAAAAAAATTAAAATATACAAAGCAATATTGAAACCTGTTTGGACATACGGTATACAACTATGGGGTACGGCAAGTAACTCCAACCTAGAAATTCCACAAAGGTATCAATCGAAAACACTTAGAATGATAGTTAAAGCCCCATGGTTTATGACAAACAAACAAATACATAGAGATCTGCATATACCAAATATCATTAATGAAATAAATAGATTTAGCTCTCAATATATGAATCGACTTAGCAATCATAGTAATATACTAGCAATTACTCTTTTAGCTGAAACAGATGATGTTCAAAGACTGAAAAGAGTTCAGACCAGTGATGTCGATGTAGGAAAAATTCCCTACTTGTAGGGATTTTTCTCCAAAAATCAGACTGTAGGGATAAAAGACAGATTTTTTATTTTCGTAAAAATGTAGGGAATTTTTCCTTTGTATGTAAATTCAAATATAATCTAACTGACTTCTGAAAAAACCTCTGTGGTATAAAAGCATATCGCTTCAATAATTACAATATGGCTACTTTGTTATTAAATAATTGTTTTTGAGTATCAAGTACCCAAGTACTCAATACTTTTATAACTCTTAAAGCGGCAATTATTGCATTTTTATAAGCCCCCTTTCAGACTCGGCAAATTAGTTGCGCAAGTAGCTTGCCGAGTTCAACAAAGTCTGTACTCAATTTGTTCCCCCTTACCGCGACCTTACCCCTGACATCAACAAATCAAGAGTTGCGCAAGTAACTTGCCTAGTCTTGAAGGGGGCTAACTTGCACACGGTAAAATATACCACAGATTACTACTTACTCAATAATGGCTAACCCTAGAATATAATTTTTCAGAACAAGAAATAAATTATATTTCAAAGATGGATTTGGAACCATTTTTGTCAAAGACTAAGAATTTCAATGACGATTTAGTATTCCCTTGCCACTCAAAATTATTTTAGAGAAAAGTGCTTTACAACAAACAAATTTTTTAAATGTTACGTATACAAACATACGAAGGTTTTTATGTTATGTTATATAATTTTTGTTTTGTTTTTAACTTTAATCTACCTGTAATTTATTTAAAATTTATGTTTTTGTTTTGTGTTTAGTGTAAATAAAATATACTATATAGAATTATTTATAATTTTTGAGTTTACCTATAACTAATATAAGGAAGGGAAAATTATAGGGGGAAAAATTTGCTGCTGTAGGGAAATGTGGGGATTTTTTTTATCAAAACGTGGGGAATTTTAAAAATTCCATCTGACATCACTGGTTCAGGCTTACATTATAGAAATAACACAAATTAAAGAAAAGAAAAAAACATGGAGTAATCAAAAGTTAAATATGTAAAACAATAAAAGAAACAACAAATTAAATAAAAGAATTATAATATTATGTATTAGTTATTAAGCTAACTGAAGTTTAATAACAACTGTGAAGAGTATCTACATATATGTTAACTAATTTACATATTACTAGCATTTAACCCGCTACTTCGTTAGCGTCTCCTTCTCTTTCGTGGACATATTTTTACGCCAAAGTTTATGTTTCTAGGTTTTAACCCGCTACTTTGTAATAGATACGATTTTCACATCTTAAACGTTCGAATTTCGAAAATGGTCCAAATTTTTATTTGTATTTTTTAGATACGTTACGAATGTGATATTTCTTTATTTCAATGTTTATTGGTTTAATAGATAGATTGCGTGGCAAAAAAGTTTTAAAATACAGGTTTTACCCGTTTACTCCCCAAAAGGATCGATGAACATAAGGTTAGGGAATTTACCCATTTTTAGCTTTTTTTAACCTCTAACCATAAAAACCATAAATCAAAACTTCCACCCTAGGCAATCGATTTAGCGAGAGGCCAACCTCCCGGTCAAATTTCAACATTTTAGCTTCAGGCGTTTAGGACGAGCGATGATGAATCAGTCAGTAACTTTA
The DNA here is from genome assembly GCA_943735925.1 of Pollenia amentaria. Lineage (NCBI taxonomy): Eukaryota > Metazoa > Arthropoda > Insecta > Diptera > Polleniidae > Pollenia > Pollenia amentaria. Next base: position 257,284,512 of record OX031006.1, read on the forward strand.
CATTTTTATATTATATAGGTAGATGAAGAAAAATGTTTTGAAACAAAAATAACAGAATTAGGTACGATTTCACCCCTTAAACGTTCGAATTTCGAAACGCATCAACTTTGTATTTGTATTTTTTAGATAAGTTATGAGTGTGATATATTTTTTGTTACTGTTTATTGCTTTAAAAGATAGATTACATAGCAAAAAAGATTTAAAATACAGGTTTTACCCGTTTACTCCCCAAAAAGGCCCAATTTCAAAAAAGTACCAGGCACCTGTCCGCTTACTTTTTTTTTATTGAACAACAATAAGTACTAAATTCTTGAATAAAAAAAAAAATATTTTGTAAAAAATAGTTACGGTTTTTACCCCTTAAATGTCCGAATTTCGAAAAAGTACCAATATTGTATTTGGATTTTTAGATAAGTTTCAAATGTGATATAACCCTTATTTCTATGTTTATGAGTTTAAAAGAAAAATGGGGTGACAAATAAGTACCAAAATACAGGTTTTACCCGTTTACTCCCTATTTCCCCTTTTTGGTACTTTTTTCTCCCCATTGAATCATAAAAAAATTTCAATATTGTAGTGGGAGCCCATAATTTAATATGTATATGTCAATAAATAAAAAAAAAAATTTTTTTAAAAAAAAGTACCAAAAATAGTTACGCTTTTTACCCCTTATATGTCCGAATTTCGAAAAAGTACCAAATTCGTATTTGGATTTTTTAGACAAGTTTCAAATGTGATATAACCCTTATTTCTATGTTTATGGGTTTAAAGGACAAAAAAGTACCAAAATACAGATTTTACCCGTTTACTCCGTTAAAGGGCTGAATTTCCAAAAAGTACCAGACACCTGTCCGCTTATATTTCTAAGGAACAACGATAAGTTTTAAATTTTTTTGTATCTCTTTTAGTTTTGGAGATATAATGTTACCAAATTTACCCGTTTTTACCCTTTTTTTACCCCCTTAACATTCGAATTTCTAAAAATCCCGTCTTAGTGGATCGATTTGGGGAGAGGCCAACCCCTGGTCCAAATGTCAAGTTTTTAGCTTCAGGCGTTTAGGCTGTGCGATGATGAATCAGTCAGTCAGTCAGTGAGTCAGTCAGTAACGTTACAATTTTATATATACATATAGATTAACCATAAAATTCGTTAATCAACCCATAAACAAGTGCTTATGTATTACATTAAATGTTAGCCATTACTAAGCTTCTTCTATGTACTGCAGATGGTATGAAGTAGTCATTAAAAAGTAAGTTGTTCAGTAATTGCAACTAAATGTAACTAAACGATTAATTAAGCGGACAATTCAACATGTGGCGGAGCATTGTATTGCAAGATTTTTTCGAGATTGGTATAATTGTAATGGTTTCGATATTTCAAAATAAATTGCGAAATACTCAGCAAGCTTAGCAAAGTTTGATCTTCTGTAGGTTATTGTCGTTGATCTGCTAGTTCAGTGTTTTCTTAAATAATGGAAGGTCTTATTGCATTAAGCAGATTTTTTTTTTTAATCCTTCCAGACTCAAGTGTTTGGTCCTCCATATTTTCCTTACTTTGCTGTCACTCTGACTGTTCATGAAGGTACAAAACCACTTCTTACCACTATTCTCAACAAGGTAAAATTAAAATCGCCACAATGGAGTCTTGCATGAAATCGCATAACGACCTTTTTTTAAATCTTGAATGGTCAAAGTAAATATATACACCTCTTCAAATAATATTGCTGCAAAATATCTAACCATATAAATGAAACGTTTTCTCACTGAAAATTGCCTTCGAGATTTTCCAGTCCAAAAAAAAAATTTTTTTTAATATTTTTCTTTAATTGTTTCCCTATTCAAACGGCTCGAAAACATTTCTACCACTTCCTTACCCCATAGTTTTCCTCATAATATTGTTGCATATTTTTCGGCATCAAGTTTTTACCTCTCATTTCTAAGAAGACCATAAATCTTGTTAAGAAAATTTGAGACAAACTTGTGCATATGTTTTTCGTATTTTATTTATTTATTTATTCGTTTAATTTTTTGTCTAAACAACTGGGTATGAAAATAAGAACAACATTTCAAGCTCACACCAAACATAACTTATGCATGCGGTTAATTTATTAACCAAATATTAGTAAACAAAAGCTACCAGAGAAACGAAAAAAAAAACTGTGGTGTGCAGAAAGGCAGAAAAAACCAAATAAAATGTAGCATATGTTAGGGATACTCTTGTATAGCCACTAAATTTAATTACTTTAATGCTTTTTCTATTCTTTCTTATTTTTTTTTTTTTTTAGCTTAACATAAATTTTTGGGTTTCAGCAATTAATCCAATGCTTAGGAAAATAGACACGATTTTCTTTTTATTTTGACATATTTGCTTTGTTGTATTTTTTAACAAAATTTTTTATACTTTTATAGAATTTTTATGTGATTTTATTTCATAAAAATTGACATTTTGTACGTGATCTTATAAAGTTTTATTGCTTTTCATAGTTAAAGGAAGTTAATAATAAATATATTGAGTAAAGTTTTCGTTAGCGCGTTGTTAGAAAGATGATGGGTAGAATAGGCAACATAAAAAAAATCGCTAAATAAATACTTAAAGTATAAATTGTTTAAATATCCACAAAAAAGTTCATTATTTAGCAATTTGTTCTAGACAAAGTGGTTAAACAAAGATGTCTAATTGTAAAACGATTTATAATTAGATTATTTTCTTAATTTTTCTTAATATAAAGTAATTTTAAGTTTCAGTTTTTTATAACGACTACAAAATAATTACAATTACTCAAGACTATCATTAAATAATTAAAAATAATGCAACTGTTTTTGATTTTAATTATAAGAAGTCTTGAAAATAATTCGAAAAATTTTTGAATTATTATCAATAATCTGAAGTAATCCTGATTATTCTTAAATTATTTGTAATTAGGTTAGGTTAAGTACAAAGGGCAACCGACACGAGGACGGCACTCCTGCGTCCTTATAGCGGTCCCTTTGTGATAGCCTTAGTCAGTGACCAGATTCAGACAGTATCCACCAGATTATTCCCCAGACATCGCTGCAGCCTCGAACCACCCCGACTCCCTGCAAAACATAGAGATCGATATTAGTCCTACACTAGACATAGCGTCTAAACATGGCAATTCCAGTCTCTCAAAATGCCGAATCGTAATAGACCTGAGACCGGGGCATTGTCAGAGAAAATGAAACACCGTTTCCTGCTCCTTTTCATTATGACAACTTCTACAGTAGTCATTATAATCAAGACCCATTCTTCCCGCATGAGTCCCTATCTCCCAGAGTCCCGTCATGACCGACAACACTGTATTAATCTTGTCCCCCGCCGAAACCTAGTAGTACGCGCGTTCTCGCCTTCTGGTCATCGAGCAGTTATTCTCACCCTGTCATCTCTTCTGAGCCCTTCTGTATGACTCACGTTTAATGAGAGTTTTACAGCTAGTCATTGAAATGCCGACCAGGCCGTCGACGAACATGTCGTCCAAGAGACAGCCTTGTTTTGCAAGGCCACCTATAGTTTGGTTCCCCGGGCACCCACTGTGCCCTGGTACCCACGACAGCATTACCTTCGAATGTTCCGCAATCTCATTTAGAGACATCCGGCATTCCGCAGTCAAAAAAAATGTCGTGAAGACACCAGGTAGAGCTTTGAAGGCAACCTTGCTGTCAGTAAATGTGCATATATCTATCGATATATAATAGTACCTCAACCAGCTTTCCGCCCGTATTATGGCATTCTAACAGGTACCTTTATGCCCGATTCCTCGATGAACAAACCTCCACCTTCCCCGCTGCCCATCTTACAACCATTAGTGTAGACCCTTAAGGCCAGTACCATAGGCCGCGTATTATCGAACAGCTCATCACCATTGCCATGATGAACTGTGAACAAAGCACTGAAAAAGTGTTCTGGGTTGCAATAGTCTAGTCCCGCCATTATAATTGTAATTGTAATCCATTAATAATTAAAAATTTCACTCAGCAGGATTATAATATCAGTTCCTATGTTTTCTTTAACTAATCTAATTATTTATTAATCATAATCTTTATTTAGCAGTTATGGTTCTGGGGCATGGAATGGAGTCTTGGTGCTATAGCAAATAAAATGTTTCTCAATGCAACACTATTTACAATTATACCCACACCACAATACTGAAGAGGGCTTGGGCTGATGTTTCTAACATCTTTAACAATTGATGCTACCCCCACCTTTAATTATACCGATCGACTAATAATGTTTCTGATTCGATCTAACTATGTCCGTTAGTCCGTCCGGCTGGCTAGCTGTCCATATAAACCTTGTGCGCAAAGTAAATGTCGAAATTCTGAAGATAAGTTGATCAAATTTGCTTCATAGGTGCTAATTGTCCAATGAAAATGGTGAGAATCGGTCCATAATTTCACAAAGACCCCATACAAGTTTCTTACCGGAATAGACCCTTTCTACCCATAAGCCATTATTGGTATTTAGATTAAATTATGTCCAAACTTATTCGATGGCAATCGGAAATATTTTAGCAAATTTTGTTGAAATCGTTCCATATTTGCCCTTAACACCCATACAAATACTACTTCCGAAAATAGTTTTTAATGTCACAACTTCCTTATAAATGTTGGTATTGACATACAAATTGGTGCCACTTTCACGATAGCTTATATGTCTTGACAAAATGTTATGCTTGTGTGTTCAAAATTAACCATAGGTCCCAGAGTTGCAAAATTTAAATTTTGAAATGGTACTGAACTTCAACTTAAAGAGTACTTTTTCCCACCAAATGGTACTTTTTGTTAAGAACAAAAAACAATCATTTATAAAAATAAAAGGAAAAGAAAATATTTTATTAGAATACATTTATCTATGTATTTAAAACATTAAGTGTTTATGTTAAAGGTACACATATAAATAATATTTTGCGTATGATACATTTTTGTCAGTATTTTCTAAAGAAAATTATTTAAAATAGTTCATATTTTTAAGAATAAGTAAGTTAATTAAACATTTGATCTTTGTACACATAAATTTACACTAGTATATTATTTATGTTTTAACTTTTGGAAAGTTGCATTAGTCAGACTTTTACATATAGTTCACACTTAGAACTTAGTTCTAAAATAAAGTTTAAAACATTTATGTTTGGGGACTGGAAACATGTAGGGCAGTTTTCCTGTTTGGTAGGGTTGTTTAGAGCCCACTCTTCCACCAGGAGTGGGCTCTATATGATAAATACATATATGTATATTATTTACAAAAACGAACGTCAGCATTAAAATTAGTTGCGGTTTAGACCTGAATTAAATTATTGACCGACAATAAGAAAATTTTATGCGTTTCTTGATAGAACTTTCAACTGGCTTGAGTAAAATATCATGATTCGTAACAGTTTTAGCCGAACTAAAATAATTTTTAGGAGGGTAATTTGTATTGGCCATCATCCCAAAATACTTAAGACTGATTTCTGGTATTACAAAAAATAAGTTATAATAAATTTCAATACAGCTGGGCAATTAGTTTTAGCGTTAACAGTAAATAATTAGTATTGTGATTATTTTATTGAACTGTTAATGGTTTTTAATCCAAATTTAGATATTTTTATTTAGGCTTAAGTTCATTGAATTTAATTTTCATTAAATTATTTTTATGAAGACAGGAATTTTACAACATGAAATTAATTAAAATTTTTTTATTGATAATTTTTCATTCTATCTCAGCGTAGTGAAGAATGAAAAATTATCAATAAAAAAATTTTAATTAATTTTATGTTGTAAAATTCCTGTCTTCATAAAAATAATTTAATGAAAATTAAATTCAATGAACTTAAGCCTAAATAAAAATATCTTGATTTGGGTTAACAGTAAATTTCACAAATTTGCATGATATTTTTTCTGGCCATATGAATTTGAGTAAGAACTTTTACCGCAATATCTATATCTGTGATGGTTTTAGGCGAATTAAATTATTTTCCCAAAGTGGGCTTTATTTGGTTTTAGGCGCAATAAACTGTTTTCCGAGAGTAGGGTTTATATGGGGCCTAGTATAAATTATGGACCGATCTTCAAATAATTTTGCAGTGTGATTTCTGGACCTATAAAACTGTGACGTACAAAATTTAAGTATGCTAGCGTTATTTATTGCGGTTTTAAACGTTCTAAGCTGTTTTCCGCGATAAGGTGTTATATGGGGCCTATGGTCAATTATTGACCGACCTTCACGAAATTTAACAGTATGATTTGCAGTCATATAAAGCAAATTCGACCAAAATGTTATATCATTCCGTGCAATATTCCACCATTTATGTTAGTTTTCGTATTAAAATTATCAATTTTTTTAGGGTGGTGGTTCCACATTTTGATTCATAGTTCTGATCCTAGTGAACGGATGTGGCTGGATTTCAATCCCAAACTGCTTAGGATAACTACAAGCAATTTGAGACCAAGTTTGTTCTTTTCTTTTGCGTTTTTCGAAAGTGAGCGTGTTTTTAACAGACGGACAGACGGACAGACGGACGGACATGGATAAATCGACTTATAATTACTCAAGGAGCAAGAATATATATACTTTATTGGGTCTTAGATGTATTTATAATCTAACTTATGGTGTTTTCTTTTCTACAAAAAAATGTGCCATTTTATTTAAAAAAATGCAATTTGTAATTCGTTTCTTAAAAATGTGTTGCTCTCTTAAAGGGTGGCTTGTTTTATTCTAAAAAAATGCACCCTTATTAATGGCATAAGGCATTGCACTTTACTCCCCGTATAAATCGACAGTGTTGATAATGCCCAGTAAAAGGATGGTTTCTGTTTATATATAGGGTTACCAACGAAGTTGGCAAAAAATAGCCTCTAATCAGGACAGTAAAAATTGAATATGTTAATAGTTATTTTTCTATTATTTATTAGTAAAAACATAAGATAGCATTACATTGTTAATGATAGGCTGTCAGTGATATAACATTTAAGTGGATTCAGTGTTATAAAATTGTTTTTTTAAAAAAACGTCAAATCAAAAAACCTGAAAAACTTGGTGTTAATAAATCCGCAATCTGGCAAAGGTATTTTCTTGTTTACAAAAGTTATAAAAACAACTAAAGAAATTGGAAATTCGTCATTCATTTTCTTCTTTTATTTATTTATTTAATATCAATCTATTTACAAATTTTGGTTTATGTATATTTTATTTTTATATTTTGAAGAACAACCTATTTAATTTATGTTCATATTTTTTTATATTCTGAAGAACAAAATTTTTGTCAGCTGATAAAAAAAGGGCGGTCCAATTTCGTGTTTTGTTCTCGTCAAATAAAAAATTGCATCATTACAGGGTCGCAAGACATTTTATACATTTACCTTTTAACAAGGTGGTATTTTTTTTTTTTTTTTTTTGTAGAAAAGAAAACACCATTCGTATACCCTCATTCACCACAGAGGTGGTGGAGGGTATAAAAATGATCAAAAATCTTTGCCGTTTCAAACAATGTGTAAATTGATTTAATTAAATATAGCTCAGGTTTTGACAATTCCCAACAACAATTCTACAAGTTTAAATTATTTTACTTTAAATGAAAACATCAATTAATATTTTTTGATAATTAATAAATATTTTAATTAAAAATTTATTTCAAAACAACTAAAATGTTAATTAATCAAAATTATATTTTTAATTTTTTTTCAACTAAACAATTATTGATTCAATTATCACATTAATAAAATTGAAATTCTTTTTAAACCAATTTTTTTTTTTAATTGATAAAAAAAACTACCGACAATTTTTACTGTGCTCTTGTAAACGATTAATATTCTTTGCTTTTTGCATTGAAAACGCGCGTTCAACTGATTCTGAGGAGTATGGTATCGATAAAATTCCAAAGGCAATACGTGAAATGTCAGGAAACTTTATTTTCATCCATTTCGTTCTTTTTTTAGCTATATTTTTCCAAAAAATTAAAATACTTTATATTTTTAAATGCCTTATTTCTAGAAGATCCACTAGCGCACGGAATTGTGAATTGATTTTTTAATAGATTTCTTTCTCGTTTGGAAATAACACTAATAATAATGGTATTATGCTATTGGTTTTCACGGAAACAATATTTTTTGGAGTGAAGCTGCTTATCATTTTTAAGGTTTTATTTTCAAAACAAAATTAAGTTCTTAATGATTTGCAAAATCTCAAATAAATTGATTTTGCATTTTCTTTCAATTTATAAACTATTTTCTAGTCTAGTTAACTTTACATGTTTCTAAAACTATGTCAGATCGGGTCACACAAAAAATTTCATTTAAAGGAAAATAGTTTTCATGTAAATTAAAATTTTATAAAACTTCTTGCAACTTGCAAGAACAAATCTTCCATTCTGGATAGCAAAATATGAATCCTGGCGTCCTCGCTTTGCATTTCAATATTAATGTCGTTATTTTTTTTTATAAATTATGCCAAAAATATGAAATACATTTTTGTATCAGGTCTTTAAATTTCTATTCCAATGAATTTAACTCGTTCACTTTTATGGCCGCTTCCAAAATTATTTAAATTTAAATAATAGGTCAGCGGCTCCCATTGTTCCAAAAATCTTTCAACAACAGCCTATCTAGAAAGCCATCTGGTTTATGAATTCCTTAATAATACAGGGCAGTGGTATTTATATAACCAACAACATAAATTTTGCAACAAACATATGATTCAAAAGTTTAATATCGAATTGATCACATCACACAGTTGTAGTTTAGCGATGAGTTGAGAATGCCGCTAACATATTAAAAGTTAAAAAGCGCTAAGGATAAAAAAATACTAAAAACAACGCGGGGGTACAGCGGTACTTTTGATATAAAAAGTACTGAAAAAAGTGCTAAAGTACTGAATTTTCCAACACTGATAGGTCCCATATAAATCGCCATCCTAAAATCACTTGAAGGTAAACAGATCTCATACAGATGAAGATATCTAAATAATATTCGGTACAAAGAACTTTAACATGAATCTTAACCTCATAACATAATTTTCTTCTGGCGGATCCGTGACTGCCCAAATATGGAACACTCGAAAATGTTTTCTAAAGTACTCTGCTGTAGGGTATCCTATGGTCGGACTTGATTAAATATACTTTCTAACTTGTCTACCAATTTATGGTTTAATAAAACATTTTTTTTGCTTAAATCCTTTCTCTATATACCTTCAGCATTTAATAAAACAAATTTGGTTTCTACTTTGTAAATGCTCTGTTTTTATAAGTACAAAACAAAGAATGAATGAAATGAAATGAATATAAAAGACATTTTTCCTCTAAAACTCTTAGGAAAATCCCGTGAAAGGCTTAACATGAGTCTGACGAACACCTGAGACATTCAATTACGCTGTGGCATTACAAACATACCAAAAAAAGAAAAAACGACAAGAACGGAATTACAAGAAACACTGATGGTTAGAACTTGTAGAACCAAATATACCAGCTCGAACATTGAAACCCAACAACAACAAAAATATTGTCAACATTGTGGTTTGGTGTACGAGTAGACTCGCTCGTGTAAAAGGAGGAAAAAGAATATTTATAAAAATAAAACAGTAAATTGAAATTTATATTAAAAAAAATTGTAAAAACATATTCAAACATTTTCAAAAGCGTCCTGGCTTCATCATCATCCGGATTCTAAGTAGCAATGGGAGAGAAAACAAAGAAAATTTAATGAATGTTTTTGTTAACAGGGTATTTTTCGATGTGGTACCATTTTCTGGTGTAATCAATGTTACAAGAATTAGGAAATGATCACTTCATTTTGGTTTTTTTTTTTTCTTCTCTAAAATAATAGCGTAGGAAAACTTGGACAGATTTTTTAAATTATTTAAATTATATGTACTTTTCTATATTCAACATTTTTTATTTTTCGAATTTATTCTATGAGTTAAATTTCAGTTATGTATTTTATAAAACATTTTGTAATAGTTCGTTCTATTCCTTAAAATTTTTTAGGAGTGACTTTTATACACTACCAGACTATTATCTTGTATCTTCTTGTTACATTTTACCTTCATTTACACGGAAACCTAAGGAAACCGTGGCAAAAATCTGTGAATTGCTTTACAATTTTAACGACGTTATTTTGACGATTTTTTTTTTTTTTTTTTTTATGATAAAAAAAATAAGAAAATTTATAATTTACTGCAAATTAAATGTTCCCTGTAAGAAACTTTACAAAAAAAAAAGGGGTAAAAAGTCGCCACAAAATTAAAGTTGGTGATATATAAAAAAACGCAGACCGCTTAAAAAGGGACAAATTGCGACTTTATTAGGGCAAACGGTAACCCTGTATAGGAATTATCTAGAAGGATATCTTGCATATCAGTCGGTGTAATGCGAGAGACAGTGATAGTCCTTAAAAAAGCTATTTATAGTTGTTTTTTGTAGTTTTCTTGTAATGTTATATGGAGCATCGGAAGATATAACTCTGTGAAATACATTGGACAGTGACTAATTTAACTCTACGACAAGAAAAGATGCACTAACCTTTTTTAAGTAAAAGGACATGTGGGTAAAACCGATGAAAATATAAGTGTTTATGACAATTTATTTGGTGTTGTGCATATGCGTCCTGAGGAGTGCCTAGCTCTTAGCGTTGCACCTTTGGGTGAGAAGGTGCAGCCAATACCTCAAACTTGCCAGAAGCTTAAAATCATAAGATGTTTTGAATATCTCGGCTGACAAGAGGAATGTGTAGCATCACTAAAATCAATCATTTGCAGAAAGTAATAGAGGTCGTGGACTTTTTGTTTGCGGGACCCTTCCGGTGATCAAATTGTAGATGTTGTTAAAACCCACATTGCGGGAAGTATAACTTCTAAATGCCAGGTTAGAGGATGATTTTTACCATTACCTAGGATGGACCAGCTTGTAAATGACGCTGTTAGATAACTCCTCTGAAAGTAGTAAGTTCATATTCCATTCAATAAAGCGTTGTCTGAGGGCACCTGTAAAAATGTGTATCCACTGAGGGCCTTAAGCAGACCCCCTGCTTCATTGCAATATTGAGTGAATTATTTAACATTTACCACAGTATGCGTAACCCTGTTAAATTACAACAATTTTATATGTATAAAATGCTATAGTTGTTTTTGTTTGTAGCCCTTGGGGTAATTGAGCTACTTGTTCCCGTTTATAAACACTCGTACCAATACAATGTACGTACGATTGTATTGTTAATATTTCTGCGTTATTGTTTTAAGGCGCAAAACAAAATAAAAAAAGAACCAAAATAAAAAGGATGCAACCATCCAAGGATTTTAGTTTAATAAGTACAAGGCTTTCTAACACAGCTGAGGTCTTACTTGGTTACAGTTACGGGTTTATTTTTTAAGTTACATGAAAATTGTATTGTTTTTTTCTCTCTCTCTCTCTCTCTCTTTCTCGTTTATTCGACCCACTCCATGCAGTCGAGAAACGAACCATGTGATGCAGTTATGATAGACTAGGGAAATTTTCTTAAATGTTTTATTTGTTTGAAACAATTTTCTCTTTTACTTAATATTTTACTTTTTAAGTGAATATTAAGAATTAGTTTTTTAGAGTTTAGAGTTCAGTAACAAGTTGACACTAGAAATCCAATCGTTAGAAAGTGCTTAAAATAAACTTTCGTTTGAAGTCTGCAAAAATGTATTTACAATTTTTTTAAATAAGTAAAATACGTCTAAAGGGTTCTCGAGTAGGGTGGGTTGCAATATTAGACGATTTCGCATTCGGAATGAATCACTACCAAGAGTTTAAGTAAAAAGCATGTGAATTTTAATATTTATCCAATTGCGGAAATATATCTTAAAACCAGGGTTTAACAAACTGCAGTCGAAACCAGGGCTGTGGAGTCGTCAGAAAAAAGTACTAACTCCGCCTACGACTCCAAACGCTGAAATTTTTTAAGTGCGACTCCGACTCCAACTCACGACTCCGACTCAGACTCCGGCTCCGACTCCTACTCTAACCTTAATGCTACATGTATATAAGACTGGTACTTATTTGACTTTAAACTCTATTTATACCCTCCACCACTAGTGGTGAATGAGAGTATACTAAGTTTGTTACTCCATGAAAAAATTCTTTATTATGCATCTAAGGCCCAATAAAGTATATATATTCTAGCTCCTTTAATAATTCAAAGTCGATTTAGCCATGTCCATCTGTCTGTCCGTCTGTTAAAAACATGCTCACTTTCCAAAAACGCATAAGAAAATAACAATATTGGTCTCAAATTCCTTGTAGTTATCCTAAGCAGTTTTGGATTGAAATCCAGCAACATCGGTTCAGTAGAATCAGAACTATGAATCAAAATGTGGAACCACCACACGAAAAAAAATTTACAATTTTGTTACAAAAACTAACATAAAAGGTGCCATAATGCACGGCATGATACAAGATTTTGCACAAACTCATTCTATATGACTAGATATCATACTGTATGTCTTAAATCGTAATAAATATTGCACTCATATTGAGATGTGCAACGTCATAGTTTTATAGGACAAGAATTCACACTATCAAATTTCGTAAAGATCGGTTCATAATTTACTATATGCACCATATAAACCCCACACTCGGAAAACAGTTTAGTACGTCTAAAACCGTAATAAATAATGCTATAATAACAAAATTTATTACGTGAAAGTTTTATAGGACTAAAATTCATACTGTAAAATTTCGTGAATATTGGTCCATAATTTTCCGTATGCCCCATATAAAGCCTACTCCCGGAAAATAGTTTAGTACGCGTAAAACAGTAATAAATAACGCTATCATAATAACATTTGGTACGTCGCAGTTTTACAATGCTCGAAATCATACTTTAAAATTTCGTGAAGATCGGTCCCTAATTTACTTTAGGGCACCTACTCTCGGAAAGCAGTTAAGTGCGCCTAAGACCGTAATAAATAACGTAATCATACTAAAATTTTATACGTCAAAGATTTATAGGACTAAAAATCACACTATAAAATTTCCTGAAGCTCGGTCCATAATTAACCATACAATGTCAAATATAATGCTCACTCTGGGAAATTATTTAAATACGCCTAAAACCGTAGCAGATATCGATATTGTGGTAAAATTTGGCCCACTCTTGGTTCATATGGCCACAAATAATACTATGCAATTTTCTGATTATCAGTCCATATTTACCTTAGATCTCATATTAAGCAGGCTACTGAAAAGCACTTTAACATTTAGATTTTTATTAACAGAAATTACTCTACAGGATTTCGTGATGATTAGTCCATAATTTGCCAAGGGTCTAATATAATTATTCCTTCTGAAAATCATTTTAGTTCGGCATAAACTGCAACGAATCATCATATTTTATTCAAGTAAGTTCAAATTGCTAGAAATAAAAGCATAACGCTGTCTGATTGTCGTCCAATTGGTTTAAACCGGAACCAAATTATATACTGACGTCCGTTTTTATAAAGATTAATCAATAATTTATAGCTCTCAAATATTCTAACAGTCGGTGGAGGGTATCAAAGATTCGGCACAGCACTCTAACTTGTTTTTAATGCAGTACCTTTTAAATGGTTAAATATAAAGAAAAGGATTCTGTAAAAATTTCAAATCGAATATTGCATCGCCATTTTCTAAGAATTTTCTTTTTTGGAATATTTTTTTTTTTTTTTTTTTCTCATTATTTATTTATTGAATCTTCATATATTAAATATGAACTAACAATAATTAATCAAATCTTATACTAATACTTTATTTTTGTCCTGCCAATGCTAGACGAAAATTTTTCTCCTCACGGTTTCTGTTCACATATGTAGATGTTTAGCGGTCTTCCCTTCGGATGAGTCCGGTATCTCTTCTCCTTAATCTAGAGTCTCCACTGTCATTTAAAATATTTCGAGCAAGTGGATTTGTGTGCGACTCAAGCCTTTTTAAATATTTTGCTGCGTACTTCGTAATAATAGTTTTTACTAATGGCACATTGAGATCCTTGTGAATATTAGAGTTTTTAACATACCAGGGAGCGGCTGTAATTATTCGAAGAAGTTTATTTTGGCGCCTTTGAATTTTTTCGATATTTGAGGCCGAGGCAGTGCCCCATAGCTGAATACCGTAGCACCAGATTGGCTTCAATATAGAGTTATAAAGTAGAAGTTTGCAGTCGAGGCTAAGAACAGAATTTCTTCCAATAAGCCAATATATTTGAATTGCTTTTAGTTTCATTTGTGTTAGTTTTGCTTCTATATGGCATTTCCATGTCAAACGCCGATCTAGATGAATACCGAGATATTTTACATGCGATTGATGGGGCACTAATTGATTATTGATTTTAATAGGGGGACATGACTCCCGACGCAAGGTGAATGTTATATGTACGCATTTTTGCTCATTGACCTTTACCCTCCATTGTTTTAACCACTTTTCCAGTTCAAATATATGATCCTGCAAGTAACGGGATGCTTCATGACAGTTTTCGTGTACGCTTAGAAAAGCTGTATCATCAGCAAATGTTGAAGTAAGGGTATGGTTGTTTGTTGGCATGTCTGAGGTATATATAAAGTATATGAGTGGGCCCACGATGCTTCCCTGAGGGACTCCAGCGTCAATTGGCTGAGGAGAACTTATAAAATCACATTCTTTAATAATAAACTTTCGGCCGACTAAGTAGCTTTCTAACAGCTTGTGTGTGTTTACTGGTAAGTTTTGCTTCAATTTATGTAATAACCCTTCATGCCAGACTTAATCAAAAGCTTGGGAAACATCGATGAAGAGGGCGGAACAATATTTTTTTTCTTCAAAGGCTTTTCTTATGGCGTTTACTATACGATGGGTTTGTTCGATTGTGCTATGTTCTCTTCTAAAGCCGAATTGATGGTTAGGAATACATCTATTAACATTTAAAATTGGGGCTAATTTTGACACTAACAGCTTCTCAAACAGCTTGGATATATTAGACAATAAGCTTATAGGTCTATATGACTCAACTTTTGTAGGATCCTTTCCTGGCTTAGGTATCATTGTAACTAAGGATACTTACCATTCTTGTGGGTAGTATTCAAGGCGTAAAATAGCATTAAAAATTAAAAGAATAATTTTCTTTGCTATGCTGGGTAGCTCTAAAAGCATTTTGTTGCAGATCTTATCAAAACCAGGGACTTTCTTGGGGTTTAAATTATGAATAGCCTTTTCGATTTCTTTTTTCTCAAATCTAAGTGGAACAGCAGCCCTAACAGCAACTGGTGGCAACTCGACTACAATATCGGGAGATGTATCCGGGGTAAATACGTTTTTCAAATGATTAACAAAAAGATTTCCTTTTTCTTCATCATTTCGTGCCCAACTTCCATTTAAGTTTCTTAATGGTGGTTTAGTGATAACTGGTCTATTAAGATTTCTAGCTGCACGCCATAATGAGTAGTCTGATTGAGAAGTTGCATCAAGTTCCTTAAGATATTTTTCCAGGGAAGCCGTTTTCTGAGACTGCAGTAACTTTCTTAGCCTTTTTGTGCACTCTTTTAGTAAATTCTTAAGTTGAGGGGATCTATGCAATTGCCATTCTCTTCGAGCTCTCCTTTTTTCAGTCAAGAGACGCTCAACAT
This sequence comes from Pollenia amentaria, assembly GCA_943735925.1. Classification (NCBI taxonomy): domain Eukaryota; kingdom Metazoa; phylum Arthropoda; class Insecta; order Diptera; family Polleniidae; genus Pollenia; species Pollenia amentaria. Next base: position 257,300,092 of record OX031006.1, read on the forward strand.
CTGCAGAATATATTTTACTATTTTTGGTTTTTTTGAGGGTTATACTAGAATGTTGAACAGCTAGTTTCAGATAACTGTAAAAATTTACAATAGAAATATCCACATTCTCCGGTGTACTAAGCGGAATATTTTCAGTGCAGTGGGTACTGAGATATTTTTTATATTTTAACCAATTTATTTGAGTGGCTGACGTCACTAAGTTATCAGACGGAGATACAATTCTATTAGGATTTGTTATTGTAAGAATTTGGAATATATTAAAAATTTTTTAAATTTTTATGCCGATCAATTTTGGAGTCGGAGTCGCGAGTTTTTGTGGGTACTACGACTCCGACTCCGGTATAAAAACCTCAACTCCGACTCCTCAACTCTGACTTCACAGCCCTGGTCGAAACCAAAAACTGTCGAACAAAAAAATAAAATTTATGTACAAATGTTTGTTTTTTGAGTACGTTTGACAGCGACTGTTTACATTTAATGAATCAGAAGTAAAAGCAACAATTTTTTTGGCCAATGACAAATGAAAAAGTGGAAGAAATGGCAGTTTTTCAACTTTAACTGCAGTTTTTCAGTACCCCTTTTATTTAAATCGACTTTTATCTTTTCTGTTAAATTTTTTTTTAATATTCAAAAGTTGAAAGACAGTTTCCATAAAAAACTATATATGAACATACATAAATATTATAATAATAGTGCCAATATTTTGATATTTTAATTTGTTTGTCATAAATAATACAATAGACTGTGCACTCCAACCCAAATATAGAATATGTATACTAAACTCAAATGAATGTGATTGTCTTGCTATCCTCTGTCACTTTTATTGGTTGCTGTATTGTGTCTTCTTGTTCTTGTTCATTGCAAAATTTCATCATTATTATATGTGTCTTCAATTAGGTACCACCCCCTATTGATACAACAATAAACTCTGATTAAACTCTAATTGAAATGTCAAAAAGATGACACTTGCATACACACCCTTATTGATGAGTTCATTGTAAAATAAGACAACAAAATTAAATTGTAAATTTATACACCCATCTTTTTTGTATTGTTGAGCAATGAAATGGTCATTTATATGGACACATCTAATGGTAGGAGTCACTCGCCACTGACTCAACTAAAATACGAAAATTGTTTCTCGATGTGTACAATAATTAAAACGCTAAATAAATTTTTAACGATATTGTGCAATAAATATGTCACTGTAAAAAATAAACAAGAAAGTATTTAAGCGATAAGTTTTTTAAGTTTAAAAAAATACAATAAAAACAAAAAATTAAAAAAAATACGATTAGGTTTTACTCAAGTATGTGGAATAAATATATTTAATATTAATTACACGCACTAGTGTTGTTGAAGGGTAAAATATATAATTTTTTGTTCCTTTGGCTCCTATAAGGAACATAGGGCCACAACGAATTCGTTCTCCAAGTTTCACAGCCGTACAATAGCACAGACTTGACACACGAATTACAAATTCTAAGTTTTGTGTGTGTGGAGACAGATGAAGACTGCCATATTGTATTGAGTTGCGCAAATGATTGCCGGGCTTTCATGTCACGATTAGATACATTATCTGAAGATCCGAAAGAATACTTCGTAGGTAGCGAAATTGGTTTGGTTGGTTGGTTAACGTGGTACCACGCCCAGAACAAGGCGTGCTGCAAGTAGAGTCGATAGTAACTCCGTTTTGATACTACACAACTCGTCAAGAATAGGAACCCCGAATCAAGCGTGACCCAGTGCAATACTGAGGTGGCTAACGCCAGTCCGCTGCGTTGAAATATTTCACCAAATTGCCGAGTTTCACCCGCGATATCTCAGAGTGTCCTTGTAGAAGGTAATTCAAAAAATACATGTCGTGTTAAATTCAACGCTGGGCAATCACATAGGAGATGAAATACCGTCTCTTCAGTTCCAGGTTCCCTGTAGCTGCGTCAGCATTCATTGAAAGGGAGTCCGAATCTAATAGCGTGCTTACCGATCGTCCAGTTACCAGTAAGAACGTATACCAGTCTCGACATTTCCCTGCGACTAAAGTTGAAAAGTCGCTCAGAACGACCTAAGTCGTATGTGGGCCACGTTACCTTGGTAGTCCTGCAGCCATCTAGATTCTTCCATTTGTCGTGAGCCTTATCTAGGTAGTGTCTGCTGATTTCGCTTCTGATAGTTCCAGGGGTGTTGCCATTGGCACACCCTGTGAAATATCAAGAGCAGCTCCAGTCCTGACCAGCCCATCTGCCTGTTCACTGCCATAATGGTTCCTTTGCGCGAGGATCAAAATTAAGGCATTGTCAGATAGGCTGCCCAGTCTGGATAGTTGTTCCTTACACTGGTTAACGAGAATGGACGTTGTTTTATGTGACTGTAGTGACATCAGAGCCGCCTGGTTGTCGACGAAAATGCAAATTTTGCCGCTGATGTTCCTACTGTGCACTGTTTTACATGCCTCTCTTATCGCCAGTATTTCAGCCTGAAATACGTTTGCCTCATCCGGGAGGCGGAAAGAGAGATTCACTTGCAGTTCCTCCGAGAAAACCCCAGAGCAAACACCACAGTTCATCTTTGACCCATATGTGTAAGTCCTCGTGCGGTATTGATCAGCCAGGATTCCCCTACTCCATTCCATTATATCTTAAGGATTAATATTGTGTATATAGAGTGGTATTTTGCGTGTAGGTTTGATTCTCATTGCCTTCGTCTTGGGTATATTTGTTTTAAGATCTGCCTTTGTTTCGACCATTTCTAAGTACTCTAGTATATGAAAATAATTATGCGTAAGAAGGTTTATATCATCTGCGTAATCTAGATCAGAAAGATGACCGCATAAGCCCCATGTAGTGAATCTGCGGTTGGGTAAAATGGTTGTTGATAAAATTATTGTATTAAAACTTTTATAACTGTCTTTTCTGCAAAAGTTCAAACTTGACGTAAGACGGTATACGCCAAACAGATCCCAGACCTTGGGGAACCACAAATAACCTAACGTTTGCCTGTACATCCCTGAGGCTCAGGAACCGAATTTGTTTATGAATCTTAGTTTTTCTGAGTTTTATTATCATTAAAGAATGCTGACCTTCTTCTTAATATATTTCAAAACAGACAAGATTTTTTTTAAGTTGTGCTTTACTGTTTTTTGTTAAATGTTTTTGTGCAATTAAATTTTATTAAAAATCTGATGTTTTTGATGTAAAATAATATATAATTTTTGTAAGTTGTGTTTGTTTGTTGTGAAAAATATTTTGTATTAATGTTGTCCTTTTATTATTTTTATTTAAATAGACGACCCTTGAAAAAGTCATCAAAAAAGTTACAAAACGTCAGGTGAAATGTAATAAATTTGTTTTTATTTACATCAATATCATTAGGTCTTATAAGCTTAAAAAGAAAAATAAACTGAAAATTAAAATATTTTCTTTTTTTTCGTTGTTATAAGTTTTTTTTGTATTTCTTTTTTCTATAAAAATATAAGCAAAATTTAAAAAAGTGCTGATGTGTTTTTAGTTTTACTGGCTACTGTATGTAACAACGGTATTGTATAAATTTAATTTTAGATTTGATTTAAAATTGGTTTTTTTTTTATTTTTTTAATTCTTACGCTAATCCCGCGAACCAGAGTCTCTGGCGGGAGTCGAACCCGCAACCCCGGTACTGATACACCAGCTCACTACCAGCTAGTCTACGGGGGCATTTTGATATTCAGAACCTGTCTGTGTGCTTTTTTTTTTTTGCTCTAGTTTCTCTGTTCTGGATCCTCGTGGTTAATTTGGTTGACAAATTAAATTATAGAATTTAAAATAGGATTTTTTTAATGTTTTTACTAAAATGATCCAACCACAAAATACAATTTAAATAAAACAAAAGAAAAACATATTTAAAAATCAACAAGGGGCGTTTTAAACAAATATTTTATATACAACAAATTAACTATTACACTAATTACTCGCACACACACACACACATACACATTCGAGTACATATACAAAGATTTAATGAGAATAGGTATGTTCTTTGTGTTATAAGTTGTAAAAATAAAGACAAAATGAGCCCATAAGGTGTCGTAAAGCAATCAACAAACGAGCCAAAGATTGCCATTGAGTGTGGTTACAATTACGCATATATTTGTAATTACGGTTACATATACGTACGTACATCAATTTATACAGATACATATTTATATACACTGTATATGTGTGTTTACACCCAAAGACCTTTTTCTGTAATAAAAGTCATTAAAAAGGCCAACAACAACATACTACAAGACAATTAAAAATCACCAAAAATAAATAAATAAAAATAAATTTATGTTTAAGTATGAGTTAGTTAGTCCTTCCATTTGTAATTAAGTTAACTACAAACAAAATGTAGATAAAATAAAAACTTTGTAATAACAACACACTAACAACCCTGCAAGCATTTTAAAGATTTTTGAGAGATAGAAAAGACTTTACTTCCATTTGGACGATTGAAAGAAGATTTTGCACAACAAGAAGACAACACATAATTATTTATAAACAAATAAGATTGTATATTTTTATAAAAACAAAGTACAAACTTTTGTTAAGAAGAATGTACTCATTTAACATAAAAATCTATTGCCATAAATAAATTAAAAAAACTAAAGTATGAGCGAAACAATAACTGAACTGTTATTGTATTTAGTGTGTTTAATGAGAGAAAACAGAGAAAATATACAAAATTGCTAAGAAAGTGTAAAGGAAATTACAAATTCAGTTGTTAATAATATCGTAAATATTGTTAAGTAGTTTTCAATGAGCAAAGAAATTTTTTTTAATTTTCAAGAGCAACATGTTATGGTTGAAAAATAACTATACTATTATTAGTGGTAAAAATATTATTGTTTTTTAAAAACAACATGTTTTGATACTACAACAACATGTCTAAAGGCATCCAATAGGATTGTGGCTACTTTATGGACGACTTAATTAAACATAATATGCCAGGGATTATAATATAGTAAAAGTAACAATGATATGTTTAAACATTTATCATTAAAAACGTGTAAAAACTCTGCACGTGTAGTAAACAAAATTGCAGTGTTTTTAATCATAAATTGGGATTATTAGCACATCATTAATAAATGAATTAATTAATAATAAATATTTCATTCCCGAAAATAATTTTTGATAATAAATTTGCATGTGCCCGGCAAATAAAAAACTGAAATGGCAAGCTGCTTTATTAAGCAACTTGTTTTTTTTTAATTTTGGTTTTTTCTTTCTATCCTCTTACAACTACAATTCGTGTTGGAAAAAAACCAGCCAATTGTAGGGGAATGTAAGAAAGAAAAATTCACTGTTTATTGTTGTGTCTTTGTTGAAGCTGTGATATTGTTACAAGTAAGACCTGAGTGTTTGAAATTCTTATTCACTTTATGATCTTACTTGTATAATATTTTTAGCTTTTCTAAAGTATTTGGAAAAAGTTTCCTGACGAGCTGGCCTAAGCAACCAGCGAAATGCGCATAGAAACTAGCTTTCCCACAACAATAAATTTCAGTGTTTTTAATCTCCCTTTCTTTCGTGGATATATTAATATGCCAAAGCTTATGTTACTAGGTTTTAACAAGGAAGTACCCAAATTTTTCATCTTATAGGTTCTCATTCACTCAGGACCCTACATCTATAAATTTATATTTCTTAGTTCAGTATTATAATTAGCAATATATCGAAATCGACTTTTCGCGCAAAATATATTTTTTATTGCTGAAAATGGTTCATTGGGGCCTCGAAAACAATAGTTGTTCTACGACTGTTTCCATATTTGAGATTTGTTGAAGAAAATCTCCAATTGGATCCTCCAAACCTCAGAATATGACAGTTTTGCCAAGAAAATTTTAAGAAATAACCTTAAATCAAAAAAAATACCCCCTAAATTTGCACTGAGAAGAAATAAAAACACCCCAAAAAAAAATTAATTATTTTTTAAATAATTAGTATTATTTTATTGAACTGTTAATGGTTTTTAATCCAAATTTAGATATTTTTAATTAGGCTTAAGTTCATTGAATTTAATTTTCATTAAATTATTCTTATGAAGACAGGAATTTTACAACATGAAATTCATAAAAAAATTTTTTTATTGTTGTGCTGAAAAAGGTCAACAAGAAAAAAGAGAGACAAAAACATGAAAAACAAAAATGTAATTGGATTTCAAGAAGAATTCTTGACAAAAGGTACGAAAAAACAGAAGTTAGGAAGAACATGTAAATCAATTAAAATAGATAATCATTCATTCAAAAGCAAATTTCGATCTACCAAGGTGAAATACCATTTGGTTTAAAGATTGATGTTTGACTATTGACGTCATCCGGCTGCAATAGCCGAGTGAGTAAGACGGTGGCCTAAGCAACCAGTGAAATGCGCATAGAAACAGCTTATTCTCCAACAATAAATTTTCAATTCATAAACTTAAATAAAATACACTAGTCACAACACAAAAACTTGGCCTTTTTACACATAAACAAAACTTTGACAAAGGAAAGGACAAACAAACTTGGCCTTTTTACACATAAACAAAACTTTGACAAAGGAAAGGACAAACAATCCGAGAGCAAAAAATTGTCATCTCGCGTAGTCACCAGTTTATTTCATCATGATAGCAACCCTAACATATCCCCAAATACAATTTGTACACACTAAATTTCCGCCTAACTACATTTTAGTCCCTAAAACTGACCCTAAACGCAATAGACATACCTAATTTGGCAACACTGGAATATGACTTAACAATGATCTACAATTTTGTTTTAAACGGTTGTTTCTTTATTTCTTTGTAAGGATACCAACCTTGAAAATTTTCAAATAATGGCAAATTGGTATAGATGTTAGCAAATATTGGATAAGCGCCATCTTACAAGACCTTCAGAAAGGTTTTACTTATGAAAATCGGGTAAAAAATTTGGACACAAGAAGCAAAAATTCCATAATAAAAAACGAAAACACTAGCATTTAAATTTATTAGCATGTATGTATGATTAAATTTGAAGAATTTAAAAGAGGTATTTTCTTTTTTTTATTATAAGACTTTTAGTTTTTACCCCATTTTGGTGCATTAAAGCTTATAATTTTTGTAATCAAATTGATTATACAATAAAATTTTACAATAAATTAAAAACTATGCAAAATAAACCAGAACCAGTTTGTTTTGCATAAAAGCCTTCAGTCATTTTGGTGTCATATGATATATAAAGTTAGGATATTTGCATTTTCCCAAAATTCTTTCAGCATTTTTTTCAATGTACTGTAAAATTTTTTTTTATCTTATACGAAAAATTACTAATTCAACTAAGTATCCCAAAATTAAAAACAATTGTTTTTTTAATTATTGAAGTTATTTTTTTTTTTGAGTATTATAGAAAATTCAAAAAGTAACACATGAAAAACGGCAAAGCAAAAGAAAATTTATTTGCCGTATTTCCCCTTTTAGATACTTTTTTACTCAAAAATTTCAATATTGTAGTGAAAGCCCATAATTTAATACGAATATGTCAACGAATGCAGAAATCAGTTTTGTAAAAAAAAGTACCAAAAATAGGTACGTTTTTCACCCCTTACTCGTTCGAATTCGAAAAACAACCAAATTTATATTTGTGTTTTTTAGATAAGTTTCGAATGTGATATAATTTTTATTTCTATGCTTATTGGTTCAAAAGATAGGTAGATGGGCTGACAAAATAGCTCCAAGTAACAAGATTTACCCTGATAATCCCTAAAAGGGCCAAATTTTAAAATTTGACACCTCTCCTCTTATGTTAAGTATTAAGTAATTAATTAATATTTTTAACCCCCTAAATTTTCGAATTACCAAAAATCCTTCTGTCTCAGTTTCCACTTTTTAGCTTCAGGCGTTTAGGCTCAAAACCCCGGCCTAAGTAATACTATTTTCCGGAGTTAACATGCATCTTAAAAATTCTGCCCAGTGCCGAATTATGTGACAATATTTTCTGAACTTATTTTGCTTCTTTATTATTCAGACCAGGGCCTAACAAAATTTCCTTGAGATTTTATATAAATATTTTTGATTACTAAAAGGTTTATTAAGCAAATTTTTATAGAAAATTTGTTGTGCCTTCAGTATCGTTTAAGACTTTCATTCGCAGTCCAAATACGACGTTTTTACGGCGAACAAGTCTTCCCAATGGAGGAAAGGATAATTTTAATCGAAAGTCGACTCTTTTTTTCGAACTTCCGCGATAGAAAATGCTTGCAGGGACATCACTCATCTATTTTTTTCTAAGAAACCTTTGGTGTATGTATGAGTTTAAATGAGAACATGAAAAAACAAAATGGTCATCAAGTTTTTTTTTTAAGACATAAGCGAAAGCTTGTTCCTTTCTTCTTCTTCTTTTGAGAAAAAAAAATGGAAGCATAAAAGTACTTTGTAGCAAGAGAACTGGCAGTTTGAAAAAAACTTTAGACACTAAATGGTAATTAAGTGTTAAATAAACAACATCAATTACTAAAACCAACACATGGACAAGAGAGAAAAAAGAAGAAGAATATTTAAGTACATAAAAATATATTTGAGAAATACAAAAAGGAATAGTGGTACTTTCAGAAAGAAGAAGAATTTAGTATAGACACTAGTCACTCAAATAGTGTTCTAATATTAATGTCCGGTATTTATGCATAGGGATATACTTAGAAATATAAGTACAAGCATATGTAGAAGTTTGAATAGAGAAAAACTCTTTTCGTATAATCAGGATTCAATGATTCTGCATTTAGAATGGAGGTACCCGAAGACTATTTACATCGTTTGAACTAAATTCACCTTCAAATTTGCATTAAAAAAAATGAAAAGGACAACCAATTTAGTTTTTTTAATTATGTTTTTAAATTTATTTGCATGTCGCAGCATACCTGCGTTTAAGAAGGAAGTACTGGGATGGCCATTTTCATAATCCAATATAAAACCACCATCGAATTTATCTTAAAGAAATTAAAAACAGCCAACTCATTATTTAAGTAAAATTATTTCAAAATTGTTTTAAATTTTTATTTTTTGTTTTTCTTTATATTAGATGGTCATGATAAGCTCAGTGTCACAGAACGCAAATCGGAACGAGAGTAGTTTCAATTCCAAACATCAAGTATTTAAAAAAAAATTTAAGTAAGATTGCTATTGTTAGAGAAGCATCTCACTTGGGTCCTCTAGTGGTCCCTTTTTAGTACGCAGCGTCAATGCATATCCTATAGAGCAATTACTCAGATTACGTCACTGCAGGGTCCAAGCAATTCGTCTTCCTAATGAAGAGAAGAAGCGACCTAAGTTCTATCCTAGATTGATCCTCCAAGCAGGCAAACACCGGTTCTCCCAGGTATTTTTCCCTAATGCCCAATATCCCAGGATATTGACACAGGAAGTGAAGCACAGTTTCATCTTCCTCCTCATCATGATAACATCTACAGTGGTCATTCTCCTAGCATGCGTCACCACAGGCCAGAGCCCAGTTACAACACAGCAAAAAGTGTTTTATCAATTAAAAAAATAGTTTAAAAAGTATTAAAATTTAATAAATGTGATAATTGAATCAATTATTTTTTTGTTGAAAGAAAATTTAAAATTTCATTTTTATTTAATTACCATTTTAGTTGTTTTGAAATAAATTTTCAATTAAAATTTTAATTAAATAACAAAAAATCTTAATTGACTTTTTTCGTTTAAAATAAAATAATTTAAACATGTAGAACTGTTGTTGGGAGTTGTCAATATGTATATAAATAAATTAACACAATGTTTGAAATGGCAAAGCTTTTTGATTACTTTTTTAATTAAAATTAAAAATATCATTTATTGAAAATATTTTTTCAAAATTTTAAAATTTTTAGTAATCAATATACATCATTTTGGTAATAGGTGCAAAATCAATAAATTGTTTGCTTGATATTATGAATTTAGAACAAATTTGGTGATTGGAGAAATTTAATAATTTTTTCTGTGAACTGATATCTAATTTGGTCCATATTAAACCTTAGTAGAGAGTTAGTTCTCCTTTCATCATAGCCAGGCCATAGTGCCCTGGATCTGCGCAATTCTATAGGACTCGCGCTTGATAAGTGACTTACAGTCAGCCATTGGAAGGCCAACGAATTGATCAATGGATGTGTCATCCATGCGACTACCTCGTTTAGCCAGCTCAACTGATGTCTGGTTGCCCGGGCAGTCCGATTGCCCTGGTATTCATATTAGCGTTACCCTTGAATGCTTCGCAATCTCATTCAAAGACATCCGACATTCTACAGTTAATCTAGATGTCGTGAAGAAACACGCTAGAGAAGCAATGCCAACCTTGCTATCAGTAAATATACGTATATCTCTCGATACGCGATAATAGCTCAGCCATATAGCCGCCGCCTTATAGCCGAGATTTCCGCCAGCAGGACAATACATCCATTCTGCAGAAGAAAGGAAACTTTTATATTCAGTTTATCTAGGAAAAACTCCCGCCAATAACAATTGCTATTGTTAACGATTAATCAAAAAAAAAAATGCTAATAAAACTAAACCAAAAGAAAAGATAAGATAGGTTTTATGTAAAACTGTTACATTAATTTCTTAAGCATTTATTTAATATTTATACACAAACATTTTATTTTCCTAAACTTGTTGAGAAAATAAAACAAATTAATGAATTTTTCAATCGAAACAATGCCACTCTATTTTGTCAAGTGCACGCCACTTATTAGGTGCGTTTGAGTACTTTTACAGTAAAATGCAGTAAATGAGTTAACAAGGACAAGACCATAAATGGTAACTACCATGATGATCTTAAATAGAACAGCAGAATAGAATTGTAAAACTCTTGCCCCGGTATGCGGGTGCCCTGGTAGAGACTCTGGTCTCCTAACCTTTAATATCATTTTGATCACCAAATTAAAAATTCTTGCATACAGTATATATTATACATTTCCGTAGTCTGCATTCGCACGGTTCATCTTTTGATGCTCAACTCTTGTGTTTTTTGGAGAGGGAAGAAAGAAGAAAGGGGGAAGGTACGGATTTGCCTTTGTATTTTCATTCTTATGTATATGCACAACAATGGCTGCATGTAAATTTTTGTCACATCTTTTTCTCTTTGTTTCGCTTTGAATAAAATTGTAGTTGTCTTGAACCTGCGTGTGATCACATTAGCATCTTCAAAAGGGAATTTAAAAGAAGTTGTGCATCAAAAGATGAAACGTGTAAATTCAGACTTACGAAAGAATTGGCTTTTAAAGTTAAAGGATTTTAGTTCTAACTTCATCTTAAATCTCATTAAAAAAAGAACTCCTCGGATTATATTAGTATCTATTTTTTATTATTTTTCGAGGCCTCTTAATCCCAATAGAAGCCAAAGGGCATAATATGCATAAAATTTTACTGCAATAAGTTCATATTTCTTTAAAAAAATTGTATTCTTTAAACTTTTAGTAGCGGATGTAAAAGTTTCCCTCACCTTAGAATATCTGCTAATTTTTAAGAATTTTTCAACTTGACCATTCACATCCTTGTTCTGTCTACATTTTCTTAGATTGCATACACATAAATAAGTAAATGCCTTTGTAGATATGTAGACAATGTATGAAAAACACAAGTGTATAGAAAGTAACTCCTAAAGGTATGCGTCAGACAATAATGTTAGTTTTCGTTTGATAAATGAATTGAAACTGTTTAATTACTCTCCAAAATGTCGTATAGACTTAAACTTTTTTTCTACTTATTTTAGCTTTCATATCCTTATACAGATCGACATTTGAATACAAACATGTGTATGAATCACGGTTAATGTGTACATGTATGTGCTTAATGTTTTAATAGTGTATTTAAAGTATTTTGTGTGTGAAATTTACTTTTTTCTGGTTTTCTTGTTGACTTGCTTACTGGTCCAGTAAGTAAATTGTAACTTGACCGTAACATTTTCGGGGGGTTTTTGGTGTTTTAAAAGTGGTAGTAAGATTTTGTTGCAAAAATAAAAGCACTCATATGGGTGTTATTTCTTTAATGTGTGGTTGAGAAATAGAGATTTTTGTGTTTAAAATTTTAAAAACTTTTAGGAGACTTCCTTTGAATATATTTCTTTAAATTAAAGAAAGTATCCCTCTTACTATTGAATTTTTTTCACCCTATGCTCATCCTGCAAAGCTCTACGCTTGTCTTCAGGAGAACAGAGTCTCAGGTGGGAATCGAACCCGCAACCCCCGCACTGATAGAACAGCTCACTACCAACTAGACTACCGGGGCACTCAATGGTAAAATATGTAATGTAAATATTATAAAATGTAAAACAGCGTATCATCAAAAAATTCGAAATCGACTTTTTTATTGATTACGATATTACGATTCACTATATCACAATTCATATGTTTGCAAAATTTTAAAGTTTTACCTTAAAAAATAACCAAGCTATTAACAAAATTCAAAATGACGTATCATCAAGTGCTTGTTTAATAAAACCCACAAAATATAAATAAAAATGGAGATTATTAGTATTGTGGTTATTTTATTGAACTGTTAATGGTTTTTTAATCTAAATTTTGATATTTTAATCAGGCTAAACTTCATTGAATTTAATTTTCATTAAATTATTTTTATGCAGAAAAGAATTTTACAACATAAAATGAATTGAAGTATCAATATTCTTGACTGAGGTGGGAATTTAACCCAGGTTTTCACGGACAGGTTGCCCTAACATGTTTCGATTGTAACACAATCTCCTCAGATGGGTTTGCCGTTTAACACTCGCCGCCATTGACGACGACTGGAAAATGGACATAAAATATCTAGATTGACCAAAAAATAGCTAAATTGTCATTACTTTTTGACAATTGTAGCCAACTTCAGTACTTAACGCGTTATCAAAACCGGATTTTCCAATTTCAAACCGTCGACGCTGCGCAATTTGGGTTAGCTTCATACATTTTGTATCAGTATGAGAAATTTTGACTGATAGTTCTGTTAGTGACCAAACTGAAAGTTATTGTCAAAGTAAATATAAATAAATGCTGTAAAAGTCATAATAATCTGTTCTATAATCAAAATCAAATATAATTTTTAATAAATTAAAATACAGTCGAACTTCTCTTTAGTGAAGTTCTATACAATAACACTCCTCCCTATTGTGAATTGATTTTAGAAATACTGCGTTTTTAATCTCTTAAAAACACTGCGTTTTTAATCTCTTTATAATAAATTTGCTTAAAGTAAAATTTTCTTTACAATGAGCAAATTTTGCAAACATAAAAAAATTCTTTTAGGTATTCCAAAATATGAAAATAAAAACAAGAGAAAAACTCTCTTTGATAATAATAATCGGCAGTGTTCGACGTTAGTATTTAATGTCGCTGTCGAGTTGTCTTCTCCACTTCCTTCGGCTTTCCTGTGGATTCTAGTCGAGCGCAGATATCGTCAGATCATTAAGTTGTTTGCGCAACGTATTTATGTCCACTTGCGTCTTAGGATCTCGGTTGCCATATGTCCCTGTTAGATATTGTCAGTGGCCAAAATATCTTCAACATTCTGCTTAAGCATCTATTTTTAAACACTAGTAGAGCATTTACGTCACGGAATCCTGCGTTTCAAGTCTCGCATCCATAAAACAAAGTTGATCTTACATTGGAGTTGAAAATTGCGATCTTGGTCTGTCTTGAAATATGTGTTTAGTTCTAGACAGGGCTCAGTGTTTCATATGCGCTTAGCGCTATTTATACGATGAGCAATGTCAGCGCTTTAACATCCCTTGCTCTGGATGATGCTACCTAAATAACAAAAGCTGTTGATGTCGTCAATTGGGGAGCCGTTAATAAAGAATGGACGTTTGCGTTCATTCGCATTGACTTCGTTTTTTTGCTGTTGATCTTAAGCCCGGCTTTCAGCGCAGTTTCTTTGCATGTAACTCCACTGTATAGAGCTTGAATTGTTAAGACGATTTTTAGCGGTGTGCCTTTGCACGCTACGGTAATCCATATGGGTTTGTGGTCGAGAGTATCGAAAATTTGTTTTAAATCTATAAAAAGGAGGTAGAGGGGAGACTTCCATTCTACAGAAATGAACATTTACTGCAGAAAACGTTGGTAATATCAAAAAATATTAAATTCATTCTATTAATTTGTTAACTAGTGCAAATTTAATTTAATTTTATTTTAATATCACAAATTTTTTGATTGAAATAAATTATTATTTTTTTCTGTGTACAGACTGTTTCACTGTGATTCTTATAAAAAAAATTATAAATTAAGCATACTTATTAGGAAGGTCGACTTTTTTTATTCGACTTTTTTCAAAACCCGGGTTTCGAATATTTAGAATAGTTGCTATTTTTAAAAACCCGGTTTTCGGTTAAGTATTTTTAAAATAACCGGCTACCCGGTTTTAATTCGAATACATACAAACACTAAAATCAAACAAGTTCTTGTAATAAAACGTTGATTTGGGTAAGAACAAAACAATTCAAAAAGGTAAAGAACGAACAATATAAATGGATATGACTATTTTTAACAATTTCTATTTATTTACTGAACTTTATTTTTAAAAGGTTTGATCTAGCCAAACGTTTTGCAAAAGCAAATAAAAAATGATTGGAATTTAATGAATTTCTTATTTGAGATATTCTCCCAAATTTTTTTAATGAGTTTTAATTTACTGTAGTTATATTTTTGAAAAGTTGCAAATAAAACCTTTTAGCCAGGATTATATATACATATAATTTTTTTTACAGCATTATAAAAACGAATATTAATATGAACATGCTTTTTGTATGAAATATTTTTCAATTCGTCTACCACAATTTGAAGCCTTCTACGACATTGTTTGATTTCTTCAATTAAGTCTTTTAGTTCTTGGTGTTTTAATAAATAAAACTGATGAATTTTTTCCATATCGTTAACTCCGCCAAAATGTTGTAGTTTTTAGCATGAATATATGCGAGAACTACTTAAGAGTTTTTAGTGCCTCAACAGGCATTCATTTCTCGGCAACGCAACGGGCTAATATTTCACCCAAGGATTCATTTCTAGCTGCGTTTTTTGTCGTCTCTTTAGAACTATTTTGAACGGAGCGAAGTTTTATATGTAGTACATTAATAAGTGATAAAGAAGTCGTAACGTGGAAGAAGCTTTGCAACTTATTATTTTAGGGCAGTTCAGGCACCTAACATGGTCTTTTTAATCCCGTTCGAAATATCTCCAGAGATAACATCTATATAAAAAAATATTTAATATTTAGAATACTCTCGCAAAAATTACTATTTACTTGTTAACTCAACACGTTTTTGTAGTATTTTGAATTGTTTTTGGGTTTTTTTACAAGAGCACATGCTTTTCTGAAATAACCGGTTTATTTATTAGACTGAGCCTTTAGGTTCTTCCTCTTTTTTCCGGAATATCGATCGCAGCTATTTTTTAGTTGTAAATTTGTATGTGATGCTTAGAGCGAAGTCTGGTTTTCGGATCATACTTTGAACAAAAATAATTTTGCCACAATACAAAAATTATTGTCCGGCTTTACAAAAGCAAATGAATGTTTTCTCAGACATTGGGTCACAAAACCATGTGCTATTTACGAAGTTCAGCGAAGCAACCTCTACGAAGAGCGTGCAATTAAAACTGTGCAAGACATTTTGCTAATGTGTAAATCATCACATACTTTAAATTAAAAACTTATTTCATATAATAATTGAAGACATTTGTGTTTCAAAATAAAAATATTTTAGAAATCACTTTTGGTGCGGAACATTTTTGAACCAAAATAACGTAAAAAAGTGATATTCATTACTTGTACAATAGTTGCCACCATGTAGAGGTATGCCAAATTGTTCGTAAAATTTAGTTACATATATGCCTATTTTACATATTACTTGAGTTTTTGACAAGTATTCGAACAAAGTATAATAGTGTAAAGAAGCCTTAAGTAGATGTTATTTTACAGTATGGCATAGATGTAATAAAACTAAGATCGTCAGAGTAACATCAATAAAAATCACTTTGTCATCGAAAAATGACAGTTAAGTTACATTCATGACGTGGTGACCCCAAACTGCTAACCAATATTTAATTTTTGCTCATAATGTATGAAATTATTTTAAAAAAAATTTTGTTTCTTTAATTTGCCTTCTTGCCTTCATTTAAAGTAAAATTTTTATTTCAATTAGCGAAATATTAAATTTCCACAATCGAATATTTCGTTGCATTAACAAAAGCAATATTCTATTAATATAATAATATATGATTATACACTACGTAACGAATACATATGTACATATATACATACATCCATTTACACAAAAATACAACTACGTAAACATTTAAACGGTAGAACGAACAGCCATTATAATGATGATGAAAACTTAAAAGTTGGGAGAGTTTAAATGAAACAACACAACAAAAATAACTGGCAGCAGCAGCAACAAAAACAAACAACAGCTTGTCCTTTTTACGCCATTTTGTAAGTTTATATTATGTAACAGTAAATGTGTGTTTGTTAAAAGTCCTCATTTCCACAATCAAACAACAACAGAAAATAAAAACTTCCTTCTCCTACACTCCCTCCTCTCTGAAGACGACTGTATGCGTTTTCGGTGATGTTAAAGTAAAATGTGTGGAAGACTGGTTGAAATGGTTGGTTGGCAGGTTGGCTGGCTGGCTGGCAAATATATCAGTATAAGCGTGTATAATTGTGTGTTTGAGTTTTCATTTCAGTTTTTTTTTCTGTTGTTGTGTGTATGTGTTGTTTTGTATGTTTGTAAGTTTCATTTTCATTTTGCAATTTCATTAAATTCCAACATCCGCCATAAATCTTCTTCTTTTCCTTGTGACTGCCACACATTGTAGCATCCCAGCAACAACAAGAACAACACTTGCACAAACGGTAGACCCACTCATAAACACAAGAGAAATTCTAAAGCAACAACAACTTCAACAACTTAAACCAACATTGAAAAAGACCCAAACTAAACTTGTTTGTTCTCGTATATAAAAAGGGCAAAAAATGTGAAGTAGAAAAACGCTTTTTGCCTGTATTATAGCGATAACTGATGCTGCAAGAAGTATTCTACTCGTGCAAATACCAGTGCTACGATATGTTGTGTCCCTGCTTTGGAAAAGCTTAAGCTGATAAACACTTAAAATAAATGTATGCTACTCTTACTATTTTCTTATAATAATAGTTTCTTCTGTTTCATAGTTTGATGGAAGAATTATTTTTTCCTAGAAATTTTTGAATTTCCCGGGGGTATGCTTTTATGACTTGATATAAAACGATGCTAGATATATATCGCAAGAAGGGATTTCTGCCGATTGTACTCTAGTACTAATTGTGCTCTAGTACTATCCAATCGCCCAACGTCTATAACGAATATTAGAATACTTATCTTAGAAGCAAGTGAGATGTACTAGGAGTAGGCCTTTTGGCAACAATCAGCAAAAAGGTCATCATTTAAAAGTCTAAGTAGAATCAGAATTAAAGGCGAATGGCTATAAGTTACACACATTGTGGCCATTTTTGCAGCTAAATTTTGCATTAAAAATTTTTATTTAGCTGCAAAATTTTCATTAAGCACTTGGCATTTTATTTAGCATTTTTATAAAATATTTTTATCTTTTTTTAGCATTATTTATTTTAAAAATCTGGACGAATAGTTTTATTTATTTAACTTAAATTTTTTTATAAATAATAATAAATTTCGATTAAAAATAATTGTACCCAATGAAATTTCGTATGAAAATGGATAATTATTATATTAAGAAAGGAAATATGAGAAATGCCCTCAGCATGTTAATTGTTAAAACCATGTGCCCTTTGACATTACGATATTAAAGTAATTTATTTATTTAGCGTATGGATTAAAAACACAGAGAGAATATGTATATGGTCATTTCTTGGGGTCACGAACGTACGTTCGTACGCTTTTGATGTACAAATAATATAGAAAACAAAGCTTTTCCTAGCATTTTTTTTTCGATTCGATAGCATTTTGGTAGCTCTAAGTTTAGTGCAAAAGATGGATTTAATTGAGTTTTAGTTTTCATAATAATAGTTATAAACTTGTGGTCACGAACGTACGCAAAATAGAAGTCAACTTTGGCTGACAGTATTGAAATGTAAAAATCTGCGAATTGGAACGGAATATTCAAAAGTGAATAATTTATTTTAAAAGTGTATAAGTGTAGGTCTCCATCCAGTATTTACACAATAAAATATCTCCATTGGTTTTTGTTTAATTGGCTTAAGTACCGGTCGCGAACGTACGGGTGGCGAACGTACGATTTTTCCATATGTTTTAACCGTTAATTAACAGTTAATCGAACTTTTTTTGTTCTCCTTACACTTTTCTCTTCTTAATTGACTGTAATAGAGAGATTTTAAAGAGAGAGTGCAAACATAACCAAGATTTTTGCATGTAAAATACTTAAATATAAAAATGTCTTTAGAAGTAGCTTAAAAAGAAAATATTGAATTTTCCAGTTTCCAGCCTAATTTCCTCAAGTAAGACAGCTGAGATATCATAACATAAATTATAAAACAATCTTTTATAAAAACATTGACTTTTTTATAATTATAAATAATAAAACACGATGATTATCAACATTTTATTTTTCCATCCTGGTTGACCATTCGACGGAAATGCCCATATATAATTTTTTTTTTTTTAATTGAAAATAAATATATTCTACAGGTTTAAAAAATTTAGCCAGGATATGACTTTGAGTGTTAGGTTCTTGATTTCTTTCGTTATGCATTATGTGGTCAACCGTTTGTAAAGGATGGCCGCATGGACAGCTGGCGTCATTTGCAAGACCCCACTTGGTTAGGGAATCCATAGTTCTGGCTGTAGATGTGCGTAAGCGGTTTAAATTACACCAGGTATTGCGAGGGAGATCAAAATCGTATGGTCCTATCGTCTGGGTTGAATAAGGGACAGCTTTGTCCCGAGTCGTTCCACTGTAATGTCCATGCAGAGTGTAAATCAAAATTATCCTCTCGAATTTTTTATCCAAGAGCAGGGGTGGACTTCTAGATATAAATCTTGCATCGTATTGGAGGGAAAGGTCAGCGTTGAGTGGGATGTTGTGGTTTTTGCTGATATTAATGTACTCTCGAAGGTGCTTCGTCCTAGGTCAGGGGATGGAGGTTTGCCAGCATTGGCAGCCATTCGACAGGTGTAGCTTTTAATGTACCAGTTATTATTCGCATCGTGGTGTTTAACTGCGAGCCGATTCTTTTCACGTGGTGGCTGTTCAACTATATTGGAGCACCGTATTCGGCAGTCGAGTAGAATAATGCTATTGCAGTAGTAGGCAGTTTGCGGAAGCACCCCGTCTTGTTCCTGCGAGTTTCTGTACGATGTTATTTCTCGACTTTATTTTCTGAGCGGTTTTATCTAGGTGACTTCTATATGATAGTGTTCTGTCTAGGGTTATACCAAGATATTTCGGGTGGAAATTGTGTGTGAGGGTGGTACCATTAAAACGTATTGACAGCTTCCTATCCTTACACTTTTCTCTTCTTAATTGACTGTAATAGAGAGATTTTAAAGAGAGAGTGCAAACATAACCAAGATTTTTGCATGTAAAATACTTAAATATAAAAATGTCTTTAGAAGTAGCTTAAAAAGAAAATATTGAATTTTCCAGTTTCCAGCCTAATTTCCTCAAGTAAGACAGCTGAGATATCATAACATAAATTATAAAACAATCTTTTATAAAAACATTGACTTTTTTATAATTATAAATAATAAAACACGATGATTATCAACATTTTATTTTTCCATCCTGGTTGACCATTCGACGGAAATGCCCATATATAATTTTTTTTTTTTTAATTGAAAATAAATATATTCTACAGGTTTAAAAAATTTAGCCAGGATATGACTTTGGGTGTTAGGTTCTTGATTTCTTTCGTGTTTCTTGGGAAAGACTGGACTGGGCAGTTATGCATTATGTGGTCAACCGTTTGTAAAGGATGGCCGCATGGACAGCTGGCGTCATTTGCAAGACCCCACTTGGTTAGGGAATCCATAGTTCTGGCTGTAGATGTGCGTAAGCGGTTTAAATTACACCAGGTATTGCGAGGGAGATCAAATATGGTCCTATCGTCTGGGTTGAATAAGGGACAGCTTTGTCCCGAGTCGTTCCACTGTAATGTCCATGCAGAGTGTAAATCAAAATTATCCTCTCGAATTTTTTATCCAAGAGCAGGGGTGGACTTCTAGATATAAATCTTGCATCGTATTGGAGGGAAAGGTCAGCGTTGAGTGGGATGTTGTGGTTTTTGCTGATATTAATGTACTCTCGAAGGTGCTTCGTCCTAGGTCAGGGGATGGAGGTTTGCCAGCATTGGCAGCCATTCGACAGGTGTAGCTTTTAATGTACCAGTTATTATTCGCATCGTGGTGTTTAACTGCGAGCCGATTCTTTTCACGTGGTGGCTGTTCAACTATATTGGAGCACCGTATTCGGCAGTCGAGTAGAATAATGCTATTGCAGTAGTAGGCAGTTTGCGGAAGCACCCCGTCTTGTTCCTGCGAGTTTCTGTACGATGTTATTTCTCGACTTTATTTTCTGAGCGGTTTTATCTAGGTGACTTCTATATGATAGTGTTCTGTCTAGGGTTATACCAAGATATTTCGGGTGGAAATTGTGTGTGAGGGTGGTACCATTAAAACGTATTGACAGCTTCCTATCCTTACACTTTTCTCTTCTTAATTGACTGTAATAGAGAGATTTTAAAGAGAGAGTGCAAACATAACCAAGATTTTTGCATGTAAAATACTTAAATATAAAAATGTCTTTAGAAGTAGCTTAAAAAGAAAATATTGAATTTTCCAGTTTCCAGCCTAATTTCCTCAAGTAAGACAGCTGAGATATCATAACATAAATTATAAAACAATCTTTTATAAAAACATTGACTTTTTTATAATTATAAATAATAAAACACGATGATTATCAACATTTTATTTTTCCATCCTGGTTGACCATTCGACGGAAATGCCCATATATAATTTTTTTTTTTTTAATTGAAAATAAATATATTCTACAGGTTTAAAAAATTTAGCCAGGATATGACTTTGAGTGTTAGGTTCTTGATTTCTTTCGTTATGCATTATGTGGTCAACCGTTTGTAAAGGATGGCCGCATGGACAGCTGGCGTCATTTGCAAGACCCCACTTGGTTAGGGAATCCATAGTTCTGGCTGTAGATGTGCGTAAGCGGTTTAAATTACACCAGGTATTGCGAGGGAGATCAAAATCCTATGGTCCTATCGTCTGGGTTGAATAAGGGACAGCTTTGTCCCGAGTCGTTCCACTGTAATGTCCATGCAGAGTGTAAATCAAAATTATCCTCTCGAATTTTTTATCCAAGAGCAGGGGTGGACTTCTAGATATAAATCTTGCATCGTATTGGAGGGAAAGGTCAGCGTTGAGTGGGATGTTGTGGTTTTTGCTGATATTAATGTACTCTCGAAGGTGCTTCGTCCTAGGTCAGGGGATGGAGGTTTGCCAGCATTGGCAGCCATTCGACAGGTGTAGCTTTTAATGTACCAGTTATTATTCGCATCGTGGTGTTTAACTGCGAGCCGATTCTTTTCACGTGGTGGCTGTTCAACTATATTGGAGCACCGTATTCGGCAGTCGAGTAGAATAATGCTATTGCAGTAGTAGGCAGTTTGCGGAAGCACCCCGTCTTGTTCCTGCGAGTTTCTGTACGATGTTATTTCTCGACTTTATTTTCTGAGCGGTTTTATCTAGGTGACTTCTATATGATAGTGTTCTGTCTAGGGTTATACCAAGATATTTCGGGTGGAAATTGTGTGTGAGGGTGGTACCATTAAAACGTATTGACAGCTTCCTATCAGCTTCTCTATGGGTAAGGTGAAAGCAGCATAATTCGGTTTTCGTAGGGCTTGGCTGAAGTCTCCTTTTGCTGCAGTATGATGTTATTTTGAGTAGGTCAGTTTCTCGTGCTCTTTGTAGCTGTTTGAAGCTGTCGTCTTGATAAGCAAAAGCCATATCGTCGGCATAGTTGAATTTGCGGGATATTGAATTTGAAAGATCGCTGATACAGAGGTTAAAGAGTACCGGGACTAGAACTGAACCCTGTGGTAAACCATTATTGAGTTTATGGGTGGTACTATGGCTGTCGTTTAGGAATACGTTGAAAAGCCGATCGCTGAGCATGGCCAGGATAATGTTGCAAATTCTACTGCATGGCATAACTTTGGTGAGTTTAAAGATAAGGCCCTTTTTCCATACGGTGTCATAAGCAGCTGTTGGGTCACAAATGTAACTGCTGTTTTTTTTTACACTGGCTAAAGCCATTTTCAATGAAATTCGTTAGAGCTAGGATTTGGTCAGTACAACTACGGCCCTTTCTAAAACCGGCCTGTTCAGGTGGAATGACTCTTTCAATGTGCTCTTCTATGCGTCTTAATATTAAACGTTCAAAGAGTTTAAAGCAGACGGAAAGGAGGGCGATGGAGCGGTAACTGGATAGGTCTTCTGGGTTCTTGCCGAGCTTCAGCAGGTCTATGATTTTCGATTTCTGACATATGCCAGGACGGTTACCGGAGTGTAATATATCTGTATAAAATCTAGCAAGCCATATCTTAGTGCGAGGTCCACTGTGTTTTATAAAGTCAGGGTAGATGCAATCTACTCCTGCTGCTGTGCCATTTTTAATTTTGGATAGCCTCTCGGAAACTTCCATACACGAAAATGGGTAAGAGTAAGAGTAATTTGGAAATGTGTTGCCCCGTAAGACCTTAAGTTCCGAGTCGATCTTTCGTGTAAATGGTTTGTCAGGATCTGCCTTAGATACACTTATCAAGGAAATTTCACTTTGTATTTAGATACACACATATTCTGCAGTGTAAATTTTTAAAAAAATGTTTTCTCTATAATGCTGAAAAAATAATAATTTTAAAACTTCAACTTTTCTTAAACTATAAGAAATAAAATGATATAAAAAATATTGTATAGCATAAAAATAAAATCGTTTATATTTTGCATGTATCAGAGATTTGCGGGTCCCCTAAATTTTAAATTTAATCTACATATTTATATGAATCGGATGCTCTACCAAAATCTATCCATTATTTGTTTAAATATGTATAACCGTTTATTTCAATTTCGCTAAAAAGTAAGCCAATAAAATGTATTTATTTTCGAATAAAATTTTATAATGATAATAAATTTTTAGCAAAAATCTTTTAAAAAAAAATGTGCATTATTTTTAGCATTTTTTAATATCATTTTTAGCATTTTTTGGCAATGTCTAATGCCAGATTTAGCAGTAAAATTTTTTAAGATATGGTTGCACTGGTTACACGAAATGACCTCTTTGCTAGACTGCTATCCTTTTAATGTTGAACTCTCAGTGGACATCGAAGTGGCTTTTGTCTAAAGCTAAATCTAGGATATCTAGCGAATTGCATTAATGCGGCTTAAAAATCTAAATCTGAAGGGAAGCTTAAAAACTCAGCATTAAAATAGTGATTCTCCTTCAGTTTGAAGACATTAAAATTGCCAATTAGAGGGCGAAATCCCCCTCCAAACAATCCATCCAAGAAGCCCTCTGATCGTCCCAACCCTTGGTAAAGAGGATAGCATCATGACAAAGTTCAGGCAGCCGCCATACCCTGGAAAAAAGGTATGAATCAAAGCTTAGCAAGGTTCCGCACCACTACACCTATTATACGGAGGGCGTTCTTTCTAGACAACGACTGATGGCAGCTCCATTATCCTAGGACCTGCTACCGTAGACCAAACTTATGCTAAGGTGGAACAGCAACAAATTAACAAAACTGACAATACTGAATGGATCGATACTTCAATAACTGGGACAGTGGAATCTTACATAAAAAGTCGCGAAAACAACTGCAACAGATCGCATAAGATGGAAATACTTTGTGAAAGTCATATGCTTCCAAAGGAGGTAATGAAGAAAAATTGGCAATTATCTTTTGAAAAATCATCATAGCGAATGTCGAATGGCTTCTAATAAAAAAGAATAGAATAAGATTAATGCCAAATTCTTAGGAAGTATTTTAGGCCGAGAAAATCAACTAAACAATTTTAATGTTATATGAATGTAGCGCATTAAAGTAAATGCAAACCTACACACAAATATTATGTTTAAACTCTAGTCTTCACTCGTCAGAATTAAGCAGAAAAGGCTTAACATTAAATTTCAAAAATGAACGTTTAAGTCGCTTTTTTGCTGTCCTGCTTAGTAATTCTAAAATGAAATAAAAGGAGTTATGATACACTTTATCAAGTGAGTTTGTAGCTGGATTTAAGGTTTCGTTTTTTCCAGTGCTCCTTAGTGTGTGTGTGTTCTTTTTTGGGAGAGAGGTTCAAAAAGGACACTTTTATGTTTTAATTTTTTTATGTTCCTTTTTTATTTTTAATTCTATTTCACATTATTGTTCCTTCTTTCATCGCTCGTGCTTTATTTTCAGCTTTATTTTATATACAGTGCGCACTGGATATTTGCGACTTATTTAAAATCAGACATGTCGCGAAAACTGAATTTTTGCGATAACAGAATCCAAAATATTATTGAAAAATTATGTGTAATTAATAAAATAAGAAATGTTTTTATTAATATTTTAACATTGAAAATATCCTTAGCCCTTAAAGGTTACATTTAAGTTACTCTTCCTCGAATCGATGAACTTTTTTAAAAATAATCTAGCGGAACGATTTTTAAAGTAAAAAAATCAAAAAAAAAATTTTACTTAAACATTTTATTATAAATTTAACTAAATAAAGCATAAAATATAAAAGTTTTCTTCTCTTTCCAAATTTGATACGAATTTTTACTCAGTTTTGTGATTTAAAATTTATTATTTTTTTTAAGCTTTCGTCATCAGCTAACGTTGTTGAAAATAAGACCGGAATTTGAATACACATAAAAAGTTATATGATAAAGTGTAAATGAGCTTCGTCGATTCGACGACCAGTTGCCATCCAGGGTTAAAGAAACTGGAGATGTGGAGTTGTCTTAATGGTAAATTATTTTTTAAAATAACAACTGAATCACGTTGCTCATATAGTGCTTTTGTCGGCTTGTGATTTTCCAAAGACCACTGTCCCCTTTAATTTTGTTTTCTTCATGAGTACTATCGTATAAATCCTCCGATTCCTTACCTGGCAATATCAATTAATCCTCATTACTTTCAACAAGAAATCCTTTGTGAATCCAGTTGTTGATGTCAGCTTTCGCGAAGGGATGTTCCTTACCAATTTAAACTACAAGTTAACCAATAGTTAAAAGATCATCGTTTTCTTCTCGAATTAAATTTTGTAAAATATTTAAAGGCATATTGTCCTCTTATTTAATTTGAGCAAGGCGTTCCAGAATTTTTGGATATTTGATTCTGATATTTTGTCCTAAAACGTATCCAGAATCTGAACTACATTTTTAGGATTTAAGTTTTTTAGTTGGAAATCCAAATTTATTTTTCCTTTTTTCCCGAGCAAATGCGTGAGAAGTTGTGTTTTGTTCCGATAATGTTTTACGCAGTGCAATTGGGATGCAGATTCATTGCTACACTTAAACCGTCATCACTTTTAAGTTCCTTAACTGACCAGAATGATTGAATTTTTGGCAGACCTTTTAAAGCCAAAAATTTTCTGACCTAAAAAATGTTTACATATGATAATTTTAGTTTTACCAAATGAAAAAAAGTTAATTTACGTGGGTAACAGCTTCGCAATGGAACCAGATCTTGAAAATAAATGATCTCAACCACACGTGGTTACTGGATTTGTATATCGCTGGATTATTAAAAAAAAACATTTAAAGTAGGGATGTAACGATACGCCTTTTTGCCGATACTCAAGAAGAAATATCGCCGATACCGATACGAATATTAAATTTAAGTACAAGTTAAAATTAGCAAAACTCAAGTAGAGTAATTTCTTTATTATACAAAATTACAGTGTAAGAGATTATTAATATTTAAAATTGATTTTAATAAAATTTGAAAAACTTATTTAATTTGAAAAATTAATTTTAATTCATGCTAAATTAATTTATTTTTTAAACAAACAAAATATAGTAATAGTTTTCATGATATCGCTTAAAAGTCTCGTAATCTGTGCAAACTGTGCATTTTTACGCCCTCGCATATGAGTTGTCAAAAACTGTATGAGAATTATTTTAAACAAACTTCGCAAATTTGCTCAACATTTTTGACTCGCAAACTTACGCTGTTCAATTGTGCATTTATAGTTACAGATTTTTGTAATGCTTACCGTCGTTTTATATGAAAAATTCAAAAATTGTATATTTTCTTTTTTTAATTTTTTTTGCATTGACGTTTCTTACACACTGATAGTAGGTGTGTTCATTTACTTTACTAGCAGAAACTTGTAACGAGAGAGTAAATTTTAAATTTACAAAATTGTTCTCCCAATTACTCAAAAAAATAAAAAAGTAAATGAACGCTTTACCAGCAAGTTAAGCATATCGACACTATTCAGCTGTAAGATATAAGATTATTTCTTAAAAAATTCATTTAAGTTAAACTATTTGCGCAAGAATACTGTTCCTAAGTTTTATAAGAATAAATATTTTATTTTATTGAAAACCTTTAATTTAAAAATTATGAAAATTATTTTTGCTCTGTAAACAAAAACATGAAACAGGCGGTTGAATAATTATTGCTAGTAAAAATTTTACTATCAGAAATTTTCAACAAATTTTTTGTCTCTCAAATTTGTATGCTCTTTTTTCACTCTCTCGTTGCAAGTTTTTCGAGTACGTGAACACTTACTAGTAACAATTATTAAAAATAAGCAATAATTTTCTGTAAATGAACACACCAATTGTTTAAAATTACACAAAAATTAAAAAGGGTCTTCATGAAACAAGTCCCGCAAGTTTTCCCATTTACACAAATGGCAATTTTAAGCGATATCATGAAAACCTTTAGTGTATGCGACTTTATTATATTCAAAATTTTTTTATTTTTCGAATTTATTCTATGAATATAATAAAGTAACTTCTGGTAAAGAAATAATTCTCGAACTCGAAAAATAAAAAATGTTGAAGATATTTCTGTTTAAATTAAAAAATAACTATAAAAGTCGCGAAAATATAACCTTGTTTTTCGAAAACTGTCAAGATTATAAAAACTGCAATGCTAAAAATTAAGCATTAAGCGGGCCGTCGCTAAATTGGGTAGTCGCGAATACCGAGCGTGCACTGTATTATCTTCAACTATTTTTCTTGTGTTGCTAACAAAAAAAAAGCAGCTTCATGTTGCCAGTTTTAATCCCGTCTCATCACATATCATGACAATATCTTTCCAGAAAGTAGGTGTGGCATTAGGAAGTGTTTGTTGAAAATGCAAAATACAATGGCTTTTGTTTTTCGTTTCGTTTTTTTTTTTTCTTTTTTTCTTTCTCTTGATGTTGTTATCAGAAAATTAAAATTTAGTTTTTAAATTGGAAAAGGTTTAGCTGTATATTTCGATCATAGACGTGTTTTTAAGATGATTAAAAAAAAAATGTTGTCTTTTGATTGAATGGAAATGGGCATTTTGATAAAGAGGGAGGGCTTTTAAATTAAAAGTAGGCCAAACAAAAAAAAACACTTATATTTACTAAACAGCTTTTGTTTAAAAGCTTGTGTTTAGTGCGATTAATTTTTATACCCTTCACCGAAATTAGAAGACCAGGGTGTGTTGCAATAGGTTCATCAGAGTTCCCTTACTAATCAAAAATTAAAAATTGACTTTTCCATTGGTCTTTGATCTTTCGACTAAAGTTAGCACTTTTATTAACAAAAAGCAAACGAGCCCCATCTAGAAAAGCAATTAGAAATACATAAAATTTTCAAAGTGGAACTATTACGAAAACCAAAGCGGGCGTGCTGCTGGTTGGTGTCTTATTTTTGAGACGTTTTCTGTTAACAAAAAGCGGAATACAATAAAAGTGAAATAAACATGTGTAACGGGTAAGTAAATAATAATATTCTCTCTATCTCTGATTCTCTGGGGTAAGTGTTAAGGTAGGTTAGAAACTAATCTTACTTTCGGATTATATCAAGCAAGAATGATATAAAAAGAGATTACGCCATGCGCATGTTTTCCCGTTAGATGACGTAGCTTAACCCAAGCTAGAGTTACCTATTCGTGTATGTTTCGTGACGTCATTTAACCCACCTGCGCAGAAAATTCAATTTTTGATTCGTGTTGTCGTAATCTTTCTTCTATCATTCTTGATATCAAGTACAAATCGGGATTAAGCCATCTTAGAAATTCTTGAATCAAGTTCACAGCTTGAGATTAATTTTATATGAATTTAAATTAATTCAATCCCGTTTTCAGATTATTTTAAATGCAGGGCACTTGATAGGGATGGGCAATAAATATCGATTTATAAAAATATCGATATTTCAAAAAATTATAATCGATATATATCGCCGATATTAAAAATACTTATATATCGATACATCGATATTTATCTACGACTATCGAATTCGATATTTTTAAGATCTCTTTATAATAAAATTCAACATTTTAACCGTTGCTCAACTGCTTACAATACTGTTGTTTTTTAACTAATATTAATAAAATAAAGTCTCGGTTTTTTAAGAGATGACAACAAAAAAATAAGCGCGGAAAAAATATTCTGAAAAGGGTTCCTAGAATTATGCAAGGAATCGCCTTAATTATGGCGTATTGGCATCAATAGACTCATGGCAGTTGGAATGTTAGTTTTTTTATGTTTTAATGGACATGTTCTTATATATTAAAAATAAAATATTGCACAGTTTATATATAGTATGTGTCACAAGTTTTGTTTACCGGCAGTATATAATCGGGCATTATATAATCCCAATTAATTTTTTTTTTTTTTTAATTTCATATGGCGAATAAATAAAAATTTTTTTGTGTTCTTTACTTTTTTTTATTGTAGAATTAACTGCTGGTCCCTCGATTTCAAATGAAAACTACGTTCGCATAACTTACCTTAAAAAATAAATTTAAAAATTGGTTTTTGTTTTAAAAAAAAGTTAAGCGAATGAAAGTTTCGTTCGAAATCGAGGGACAGGCAGTTAATTTGAAATTAAAAGAAACAATAAAAAGTTAGAATGGAATTACATGTAATATGTTTGTACATATGTAAATATGTATTGACATAGGTACATATATTAAGTTTTTAAATTTGGTAATAATTTCACCTTTATACGTTCGATACATCGATATATTGATAATTTCAATTAATAAATATCGATACTCTTAAAAAAAATCGAAATGATATACATATATCGATATATTTTTTCAATTTGAACATCCCTAGCACTTGAATAATCCTGATTTGAATCAAGCATTATTATTGCTACTATTGCTATTACTATTGACACCACTTCGGCTTAATTTAAGTACGAATGGATTGTTTTGTCTTTTCAGTGTACACTTATGAATCTAGGTTAATTGATTTTGACAAAAAAAAATGTAAATTAAAGCGTCCAAGGACCACTAATTTGGAAACCATTGGAAATAAAACAAAATCCGATTTAGATTTTAAGAAGAAGTTTAATGTACGCATACAAAAATGTGTGTACATTAGAGGGGTCCAACGTTGTGTGGCCATTTTTTTTATAAAGTGAACTCCAAAGTAAATGAATGGCCTAATGTGGTTTCTTTGTATAAAAAACCTTTAATATGAAGTTTGGTGGCGTTTCGACAACAAGTCAACAGCACGAAAAACAACAGGGTATTTTGTTTTTGTTTTCGGTCATGTAATGTCAAAAACAAGGCGAATTAATATATAAATGAATTCGCCCTGATTAAACAGTTGACTAAAGAATGGCTACCAGATTTGGGGTTCTAAACTCAAATTAGATAAAGAGAAAATAATTTTGGGTTTATTTAAGGATGTAAAAGAAAACTATTTTTCTTTTTGGGGAAATTATTAAAAGTTTTGTTTAAACTCATTTCGATAAAATTTATATTAAACTAATTATAACGCAAATTCAATACCGGATGAATGAAAACTGATCGCTACATCAGCTTTTCATTCAAAATGTATCGGCAGAAGAATTTTGTGTATCTAAAAAACCATAGGCCAATGAGTAGGTCTGCGCAAAACTGCAACAATGCACCAATAGGGAAAACAACACTCATTTTATTTGTGTAAAACATGATAAAGATGTCATAACCAACTGCATTTGCTTGTGTAGAAAATTATAGAGATGAAAAAAACCATAGCTACAAAAGCGATTGCCCGAAAAACACACAACTATGCAAAAAATCAGCAGGCGTTTTGCGCAGACCTACTTATTGGATCATGTAAAAAACGTTTACCTTTTTTGTTTAGGTCAACATGTTAACATTCGAAGAAGTAAAAATGTTTGTCCACAAATATAATGGCTAAGCCAATTGATATTTCACGCGTAAAATGGATGTGCTTGTGGAGTCCTTATTATAACCCTTATTCTCCACATTTGAAATGTTCACTGCTTTAAAAGTTCATAAAATATATCAAATGGTTAGACATGGATTTTCAGGCTGAAACAATTAATGCTACAAGTATGATTGACGCTTTAAGAATTATATTTAAACCAGCAGTAATACAAGAAATTTAAAAAATTTATATTTATAATATTTTGGATTAACTGAACGATCAGTTAAGTTCCCTTTTCCTTAATAATGTATATTTTTGGTCAGAATTTGAAAGATAATTACCAAATTGTTGCATTGGTAAAAATACACTATTGCTTTAGTGTGATTATCTATGCAAATATGAATTGAAAATACAAATCTATAAGATACAAATAATCCCCACTGATATATAATATTAAAACTTAATTTTGGCAGCCCTAGACTAAAATTAACAAAAACATTTGAGTCAAAAAATAAAAAAAAAAAAAAAATTATTTTATAACATAAAGTTGTTTTTAAACCGTTTATTTTCTGTGTTCAGTTTATTAATTTGAATATGAAAACTGAACATAAACATAAAGATACCTTTAAGATATAGTGATAATAGTAAAAATTTGTTTTTGTGACCTAAAAACGATCTGTACTTAATTTTCATACATAGTTTCATTAATCATCTCTTTAAATTTCTACTTTTTTCATTAATGAGTTCCAAACTAAAATTTAATTTAAAAACACAATTTTTAAAAGCACATGCAACCAAACAAAACTTTTGACAATTCTGGG
This sequence comes from Pollenia amentaria, assembly GCA_943735925.1. NCBI lineage: Eukaryota > Metazoa > Arthropoda > Insecta > Diptera > Polleniidae > Pollenia > Pollenia amentaria. Next base: position 257,331,274 of record OX031006.1, read on the forward strand.
GCCTAACTAAAAAAATAACCGGCTGCCTATTCGCCGCCACCTGAAGTAAATTCGCCTTGGGAAAATCGATTAAAAATTTGAATAGTGAATACAAGGCGAAAAAGTCACTTTTTTAACTTTGATAAATGTTGATTTTTGTTTAAGCTCTAGGTCTTTTTAATATTTATTTATAAACATTTATTAAATAAAATAAGGTCAAATAAAAACTAAATATTAATTTTTAAACATTGTCAAATTTTTTAAATGTCGTTAAAGTTTTATACTATATAATCAATTAATCGAAATGCAGATACATTTATGTTTTCAAAAATCGGTTAAGAACTAGCCCAGTAATAAATAATGCCCCAGACCACTAATGTGCCAATTACTATTTGACCAGGAAGCAGACATCTTAAAGATATTTGAAATTGATTTCTACAATATATAATTTTCTAATTAAACTTAAACTTATTCAAATTACTCAAAATTGTGCGATTATACACCTCTAATGTTGTATGGATGCAACAAAATTGTAAAGTATGTAGTACAATTTTCTGTAAATACAAAAAGAAAACAAATTAAATGGTATTTAAACGACTGTTTTAACCAACAGTAAATTCGTTTTTTGTATCGTTTAGTTTTTTTTTTTTCAAAAAAAACTTAAAAATATACAAAAAAAAATTTATTTAAATATGTCAGCAACAGAAATTCAGGACCAGAAGCAACAACGAACAACAATAATCAAACTTTGCTGTAACAGTATGAATACTCTTTGTTGTAGTAGTGTTAGCAACACACAAGCATCAAGAAAAACAACAAGTAATTTTCATTGTCACGTGGCAGTAATTACCGGTGTTATTGCTGCTATTCCACATCGTAGACAAGAACGTTTGGAAGAACTCCCCGTTTTTAATCTTTTTTCGAGAAATACAACTACGACTATAGAGTAGAGCAGTGTTGCCAATGAAGAATTCGGAAATTACATATGATTGTGTACATTTGAAGTAAAACTATACACAAAAAACCAAAAATTCGCAATATGGGCACTTCCACAGAAAATCTCTCTTTTTGTCAGGTTCCGCCACTTAGCAATTAAGCTTGTATTTTAGAACCATGTTCTTCAAAATTTTTCTCTTTTAAAGTAAATGTAAAGCCAGTTGCGTTTAATACCAATATTTAAAAAAGTAAAAAATATATAAATTATACCTTGAGAAAGAATTTAAAATGCTTGGTGGCGTAACGTGACAAAAAGTAGTATTTTCTGTGGAAATGGCTATAAACATATGTACACATTATGCTAAGAACACAACTGGTACGAACGACGAATTTTTGGCCGCGAATATTCGTCGCCAAAAATAAAACATTGGTGTATATGAAAATAAACACAATAATAGCTTCGGACGAAATTCGTCCTTGCAATAGATTTATTTCTATTTTATATGCCGGCGAACGACGAACAATTCAGTACCAGGTGACCATGTTTGGTTTTAGTTTACAAGTATTTTAGTAATAAAGTTACTTTTTACTTTAATAATGGTTTTTTTTTATTGTATCTATATAGTATATAAAATGTATAGTAATAGTCAGTGCTTCGTATTTTCGAGGAGAAGGTCTTTACGGAAGAAAATTTTGGAAAAATCCGTCCGGAAAAGGCGGGAAATTGGAAAAATCAAACATCGAGTTTTTATATGAAATCTTGTGTGAAATTATTCCTTAATGGCTTTTCAAATCAAACAATAGAAAGTTCTTACTGCCCGTTCGCCGATATCGAACGTTAACGTTCGCATAGTAAATAACATTTAAAACAAAATTTCAAAAATTGTTTTTGTTTTAAATGTAATTTTCTATGCGAACGTTAACGTTCGATATCGGCGAACGGGCAGTTAGTGTAAATCATGGAAAATTGCGGAAAATGCGAAATGCGGAAAATTGGAAAATCTCTCCACAAAAGTCGGAAAATTGCGATGACAATCACTAGAAGTCTGTGGGGTTAATCTCGAATTGCCCTGTTTTTCGCACGGTCAGCTGTACGTTGCATGTTCGCGTGTTGGGAAACCGTCTTCGTTATTTGTTTTTGCACCGGAAAACAAATCAAAAAACATTGTTCATCAAATCGCTCTCTACTGATTCCATTCAAATAAATCACATTGAAAATTTAATTATTTGTGTTGTATTATTACTCTAACGTTTGTCTGAAGGCTTAAAATTGGGGCGAGGCGAAGTTCGCCGGCTCCGCTAGTTTAAAATAAATATGCAAAGTGTTTTGCTATAAAAATAGTTAATTATATTCTTATTAATTCGACTTTTTTTCTTCAATTAAATATTATATTTTCATATATTTTTATCAAGCTTTAGGTCACTTTTTTATAAAAATCAATTAAAATATTATTTATTTTACAATATTTCGATTTCCGTTGGAAATCTTCTTCAGGAAATCTTTTTAAATAATATAAAATTACAAAATTGTTTTTGACAATAAATGGAAAAATAAAAAATGGAAAAATAATTTTAAAATTTCAATTAACAAACTTAAAATAAAAAGAGGAAACCAAACAAATTTTTTAAAAAAAAAGTGACCTAAATCTTGACAAAAATATATGAAAATATAATATTTAATTGAAGTATAAAAATAGTTCTAAGTTGTGTTTTTGATAATGTTTTAATTTTTAAGCATTATTGTTTTTAATATTGTCACACCTTTTCGCTCTCTTTGTACACACAGCAAACAACTTTCTCAATAAGAAAAGCTGCTAGTTATTCGTCGTTATTGTGCTTTATACGACGAATTTACTCAGCAAATTTTTACTGAAAAATCTGCAGAACGGAAAGAGCAAGAAGAACAAAAGAGTATCTTGGTTATCAATAGACACCATCCAACAAAATGTGGGTGGCTTTGGAGAAATGGGCGTGGTACAAAATAAATTTATTAATATCAAAAGAACGGTACAAATTTATAAAACTTTGCTCTTATTGCACCATGGTGAAGGGTCAATAAAATTCAGCATATCCGAATATAGGACTCTTACTTGTTTAATATATCGAGCTTTTGCTGGAATAGGGCATTACTCAAATTTGAATTTTGTAGCACCTTAAAATGGAATTCTTCTCTCTAGAGTTGAGTTCTTTTATTTAGCTGAAGATATTTGTATGAAATTTCCACACACTATGAAGAAACGATATGGCAATTTACTCCATATGTTCCACTGTGAATTAAAGAATTAAATACATTTACTCAAAAATCACGTTTTCTGAGTTATGACTCTATTGCAGCAAAGGCTCGATATATATTTATTTTTCCGGAATTGTTGTAAAGTGGACTTTGGAAATTGGAAAGGTGCACTAATAAGCGACGAACAAAATAACCAGTGGTGATTAAGTGCTTTTTATATAAATTTTACTACGCGTTCAATCACTTGTGTTGTGAAAACAGCACATTAATTTCTGATAGTATTTGTGGAAAAAGAAGTGTGTACAAAAATAAGCCAGACATAAATAAATTATAGACTATTCAAAAACCTTTCGTTATTTTCTTTTTCTATGTCACCCTGTATTTAAATGTTTATATATGTTTATACCTGGTGCCATAGATTACATGGATATGAAACTCCCTTAAATTTGGAAAATATATATATATTTACCTCTTCGCACGTATAGGAGCTGTGTGAATTCAACACACTTGTTAAAGTTCACCACAATTTTTTGACAAATATTTTGAAAACAAAAAACAAATTTTTTACAAAATTTTTTTAATGTGTTTCGTCACAATTTTTTAAAAGAAATTTTAGGTTTTTGCATTTTATTGTATTTAAAACAATGCCTTAAGTTTTATTCTGTACTATCATTGGAACTGACTTCTTATCATATTAAAACGTAGAGAAACCAAAAGAAAAACAAGTCACATTCGCGTTTTAGGTGTGCGCTGGTCACCAAGCAACGGAATAATACCCTCTCCACCATACATGGAGAGGGTATTATGAGCTTGTGCTGCTATGTGTAACACATAAAAATATGGGTTTTCGACCCTTATTTTAGCATACCGATCGACTTAGAATTACCTCCTGAATCGTCATAACGATGTCCGCTCATCCTTTCTAAGCAAATTACAGTTCACAATTTAACAGACAATTTGACGAAATTTGGTACAAATTATTAAATTTTCATAAGGACGAATAGCTTTATAAGGCCGCCATGTAAACTTCTTTCCAAAATAAAGTTTTCTTTCGTGTAAACCATCTTATTATGGTTTCGATTGAACTTGGCCCAGAATTTTTTTTTTCCAACAAAATTTTATTTAACAAAATTTTATTTGAACCGGACTATATTTGACCACAGCTACCATAAAAATACCGTCCCCCAATACAGCTTTCAATATCGTAACAACCTTATAAATTTTGTTATTGACATGAAATTTGGTGAAGATAACTTTAATGTCATGACATGTAGGTCTAGAATTGACCATAAGTCCCATACAAACGCTTTCCAAAAATCTTATTCAGATGAAGACATCTAGATAATATTCGGCTCAAAGAACTCGTATAAGTACTTGAATCTCCATAATTGCACATTAGTCCCAAATAGGGTACACTCTCGAAAATTTGTGTTGTATTGTATTATGTAGACGGGCTGTCTCACTTGTTTTTTATAATTAGGTAAATATCATTAAAATGGTGAAATATTCTTAGCAAACAGTAAAGATTGATGTAAAATTAATAATGTTATTTAATTAAATCCATTCTCAAATATATATTTCTACAATATGGTTAAATATCATTCAAAACTAATAGCATTTTAAAAAAAAAAGAATTTTTTGTGAATTTCTTAATTAAATTCAAATAAATTTATTTTTCAGAACTTTTATTTGTGTTTGCTGGGAATGTTGGGAATATTTTTTCATACTAACACAATGATGAAATTTTTACTAACAAATTCTCATCACTTAAGTTTTTTTGTAAACAGATTAATCTTTCCTGATGCTACAAGGCCAATGTCAAAATATTTACTTTTGAGAAAACTGAAACTAAATTTTTTTTAGAAGAGTGCTTAGCGAAATTTGCTAGAAACCCCCTTATAATGCAACGATTAACTCAAAACAGCAAAATATTAACATTGTCTTATTTAGCACTAAGCCACAGATATAAGCAGAGGGAAATGCTGGCTGTTAAAGTATTTAAATATGTGAATGCCTTCTAAAGTAGATGAAAAGGTGTTTTAAAAATCATTAGTCGAAATGTGTGAAGTAAATCTATGTTAACAAAAGAAATAAACAAAATTTAGTAGAAACGATTATAAAATGATATATGAATTATTATTAGGGCCATTATTACAACTTGCCGTTTGTTAAAGTTATGATTTTGTCCCACGTGTAAAACGTTTTTCAATATTACAACTTTTTGCATTAAACTAAAGTGGGCAATATGTTAAAGGCAAGTACATCCTACTGGTTAGGTCAAAGTAACGTCGAAATAATACGTCCGGCAAAAACATAACTTTAGCTAACGGAAAGTTGTTATAATGGACCTTTAATTATAGAAAATGCAAGAAATATAAGACCAAAACTGGTTGTAAGTTCTAAGATTTTGTCTCCTTCTAAAATAGTTTTCCTTAAATTACTCGTTTGTCAAAGATTTCTCTCAGAAAATTGGTTGTGCCACAAGTTTTAAGCTTCGAACCCTTAAAAAAATATTTAATATAATTTACAGTTTGATAAAATAAAATTTAATCTGATACTGTCTGTCGCAGTGCCTAGTAATTTAATTAAAACTTTTTGCTCAAATGTTCTTAAAGATCTCAAAATAGAAGAGTTTGTACAAATGGCTTGAAGATGTATTTGAGAGAACCACACGAGGTCTTTAATGTAATATTTTTCAGATCTGCCCCCCGGCGTTTTAAAATTTATCTACTACTATTCTTAAATCCCAACAGTGACTCCCAGTAAAGGCAGACCATGACGCAAAGTTTTTTTGTGGTATCAGAATAGACTATTGTCCAGTGGTTTCCGAATGAGGGACTTCGAGCTTCTTGCGGTCTAAAGCAACATTCCGGAGGGTCCACGAAAGAAAGTACGCAAATTAAATGCCATAAATCTTGCATGAAAATTTATTCGCGAGTACCACGCAAGGCGTTAAATGTATTATTTTTTCAGATATCCCTCCCTAAATTTTGTAATTTAACTACTACCACTCTGAAATCTCCACACGTACTCCAAGTAAAGGCAGTCTATGACGCAAAGTTTTTTCGTAGTATCAGACTAGACTATTGTCCAATGGTATCCAAATAAGGGACTTCAAGCTACTTGTGATCTCAAGCAGTATTCCGGAGGGTCCACGAAAGAAAGTACGCAAATTAAATACCATAAATTTTGCATGAAAATGTATTCGCGAGTACCAGGCATGGTGTATAATGTAATATTTTCAGATCTCCATCCCTACGTTTTAAAATTTAACTACTACCACTCTAAAATCCACGCAGGTACTCCAAGTAAAGGCATCAGATTAGACTTTTGGCCAATGGTTTCTGAATGAGCGACTTCGAGCTGCTTGGGGTCTGTAGCAGCATTTCGGAGGGTCCACGAAAGAAAGTACACAAATTAAATACCATAAATTTTGCATGAAAATTTATTCGCGAGTACCACGCATGGTGTCTAATATAATATTTTTCAGATCTAACTACTACCACTCTGAAATCCATGCAGGTACTCCAAGTAAAGGCAGTCTAGGAGGCAAAGTTTTTTTGTGGTATTAGCTTTGACAATAATCCAATGGTTTCCACATCAGGGATTTTGAGATACTTGGGGTCTGCAGCAAATAAAATACCTCAGACTTATATATGTGCAGCTTATTGTATTCAGGTGGTTTTGCATCAATTAAAACAAAAATTTAGTACTAAGAAGGGGACAATCTGAGGTTCTATTTGCAACGAATAATCAGCAGTTGCGATTAGCAAAATCAGCGTTTGATATTTTCCGGCTTCTTTAATCTAAAAAGAATCTGCACGTTTTTAAACGAAAAGATAATTTCGGTTGTTTGCTTCTAATAAATTATTCTTGCGTTTGAAATTAAACATGTTTTTGTGGTGGGTTCACAAAACAATAAACGGTGAAAGCCTAAGCTCTAGTCAGCCGCAAAATTGTTATTATCTGACAATTTTAAGCGGTAAGCAAGTTTTTGATATCTCCCGAGAAGGATTGATTTAGTTTAAAGGTTATCAGTGTTGGCAACTGTTCTCTTTATCGATTTATTCACCTTCTTGACTACAATGTCAGGTTAAAGTTTCAACGATTTTACAAATTAGTTTTGTAATGTTAAATAGAACTCAGACTAAGGGAAATGTAATAAATACCGAGAACTGGGTAGGAATTTCCAATTAGCAGACTTTAAGCTGATTTTAATATCAACATTTAAGAGAATATTTAAGTTCCATCTTTCTTGAATCTCTTTTTCAATATCATGAATTTTGTTCTAAAAGGAGTTCCAGCAATTAACGCATTTGCATTAAATTAGTTTTATTGAAATATATTCACTTTGGATATAAGAATCATGACAATGTAAACGGTGGTTTTTATAGAGGTATAAGACTTTAAGTTGGCAGCATTTTATTATGGCATTTTGTCAGTGATATACTTATGTTTAGTTTATTTTGGCTTTTCAACACGAATAGGCTGACGCCTGAACAACGCTTACAAATTGTTCAAATTTATTTTGAAAATCGTGGTTCTGTTCGCGCGAATTTTGTTCAGCGATTAAGTTCACTTTTGTTTAAATAGATACGTCAGTAAGCAAAACTGCCGTTTTTGGAATGATGATAATCCTCAAGTGTTTGTTGAGACACCGTAAAATCAAGAAAAACTGACTCTTTGGTGTGCTTTATGGGCTCGTGGAATCATTGATCCATACTTCTTTTAAAACGATGCTGGTCAGAACGTTACATTCAATGTTGACCGCTATAGAGCCATGATAACTGACTTTTTCGTTCATGAATTGAACAATTTGGAATAATTTGTGTTGGCACTATGTGCCCGCGATCTGGCGTAAAAGCAATAATTATTAATAATACGAGGGCGGATTAATAAGTCCGTGACTTTTTGAATGAAACACAGTTTTTTTTTACAAAAAACATAATCTCCTTTTAGTTCAATACGTTCCAATTAGTGTATCCCTTCCAAAAATAGGACTTTTCGAGGTCCATAAAATAGGCATTTGTTTGACCAATAATTTCATCGTTGGAACTAAATCTCTTTCCACCGAGCCATTTCTTTAGGTTCGGAAATAGGAAATAGTCACTGGGGGCTAAATCCGGAGAATATGGCGGATGAGGTACTAATTCGTAGCCCAATTCATGTAATTTTGCCATTGAGACTGCACACGTGTGCACCCGTGCATTATCTTGATGAAAAATAACTTTTTTCTTGGCCATATGGGTTTTTTTTAAATCCTCGTTAAATAGATCCAATAAGTTGGCATAATATTATATAATCGATGTGGATTATCCCGCGTGCATCCCAAAAAACTGAAATAATTGAACAACCATGATGTGCTGTGGTTTCAACAAGACGTCGAAGCATCTCACGCAGCTCGTGCCATAATAGATTTATTGAAGAAAACGTTTGATAACCGCATAGTTTCACGTTTCGGACCCGTGAATTGGCCTCCAAGATCATGCAATTTAATGCCGCTAGACTATTTTCTGTGGGGGTTAAGTGAAGTCGCCGATAAGCCCGAAACGATTGACCACTTGGAGAACAACATTCGCAGCATTAGTCCCGTTAAACGACCAAAAATTTTGGAAAATGTCATCGAAAATCGGACCTCCCGATTAGACTACGTCTGAGCCAGCCTTGGCAGTCATCTGCCCGAAGTCATATTTAAATTACAATTCAAAAAATTCATCTTTATTTTATTCCATTTCAAAGTTCTATATGTACCTCTATAAAAAACACCCTTTGCTTTATGTATTTTTCATAATTCTTATTTCGTTGGGTTATTATGTTGTGGCTGCATTTTCCATCATAAATAACAAACATCGTTAAACAATTTCTGCACTTTAATTTCTATAAAACTTTTAATTCTTAAATATGTGAAATTGCTTGTTGATTCATTTCTAAAATTCTCTTCGAAAAAAAGCCAAACAACTCATTTCAGCAAAACGAGGTACAATCAGATAAAATATAAATTTACAACACCCAAAAAATTAAAAATTGTCTTATTTAATTAAAAAAATGATCAACACACTTTGCCACTTCAAACAATTGATGTTAATTGATTTAATTAAGTATAGCTCAGGTTTTGACAATTCCCAACAACAATTCTACAAGTTTAAATTTATTTTATTTTAAACGAAAAAATCAATTAGGATTTTTTGCTATTTAATTAATATTTTAATTAAAAATTTCTTTCAAAACAACTGAAATGTTAATTAAAACTAAATTATATTTTTTTAATTTTCTTTCAACTAAAAACATAATTGATTCAATTATCACATTAATTAAATTTAAATACTTTTTAAGCAATAAGATAAAAACTCATCACTGATTTATTGTTTGGTATTTTATTTAAGCTTTGATATCGTTGCAAAAAAGACTTTTTCAGTGTTTGTAGGTAATTTTCATTCCCTCTGTAGTCTTGTTTGCTGATAGCTTTGGCTTTTCTAAAATTATTTAGGAGAACGTTTCCTGATGATCTGGCCTAAGTAACGCGTGAAATGCGCATAGGAACAGCTTATCCTCCAACAATAAATTTCAGTATTTTTTATCAATTATTTAAAAAGGGAATTAAGCACAACAAACAAAATCTTTTAACTTTTTAAACAATTTTTTTTTAATTGATAAAAAACTACTGATAATTTTTTCTGTGAATAGTTTCTGATATTATAATGATGATTGAAGACATTTGAAAGTCTTCTTACAATATCTAAGTTACACAAAGTCAAAAATTGTCACCTAAAATACTCTCATAACATAATATTGCATTCTTTCTTCAGCATTCGTTCTACCATTTGGCACTCCAACAAAGCAAAACAGGTCGCGTATGTTTTACATGCCGCCCCCACATTACACACATCCTTTAATTACACTCAGGGAGTTTGTTTTTGTAAAGTCCTGAATCTGCTTCGCTATTATGATTGCGTTTGTGTTTTCATCATTAAAGCGGAAGCCACACTGAAGGCGGACATCCGTTTGACAGCGGGTGGTTTGGTTTGGTTTCATTTTGCTACTCACTCGATTGTATTAAAATAACCCAGCGGTAAAACTGAGAAGACCTTCTTACTTCAGGCCTAAGTAAAGGCCTGCTTAAATTTTTTTTTTTTTATTTAATTACCATTCTTATCTAACTGCTAAAGAATGCCTCATAGAAGACCTCTGCTCTGTTTTTTGCCAAAGCAATAGTAAAAGAATTGTTTTTTTTTATCCAGTTGCCACTCTTATGAACCTGCCAAAGAAGCGAGAGCGGGAGGCCTACCCCGCAATGACAACGTGTGTAAAAAACATATGAGTATGGAATGGCGAGAGAAGGACTTGTACATCCAACAGAAGGAGTGCAGAGGCCTTCTAGAAGGCATCCGTACTCCTTCTTTTTCCCGCTGGTAATACTGGAAATCGACATACACACCTATTCGAATGCGTATAAATAAGAGTGCGTTAAAATGTGTCTGTATAAGCATAGCCAACCATACTTTTTATCACATTCTCAACACTCATCATCAGGTTTTTAAGCCATAGAAATTTATTTAGTTCCTAACTATACGCGGATATTATTTTAAAACTTTCTGTTAAAACATTTTTGTTTTGAGGTAGTTATGATATCCATGTATGTACGAGTATATCGATGCGTAGCCTTCATTGGCAAGGTGAAATCTCTTAGTGATTTTATTTGGTTTTGGCCGTCTGTAGTGTCTAGTGTTGCTATTGCTGTTGCTGCTGCTATTACTATTGCTGTGCCAGTAACTGCTGGGCCACAATCAAATTGTGGTTACAAGTGTTTGGTATCTCTCAATAGAGGATTTTAATGTCTATAGATGCGAGTGAATTCATATGCATGAATGTTTGTATGTATGTCGGTTGCCTTTTTGCTGCTGTTGCTGTTTCAATTGTAAGCCCTGTTATTGCAAACCTACGAATGACTACTATCGATGTCGATTGTTGTTGCTGTTGCCATTATTGCATTGCTGTTAAGTGACAAAATTGTTATTTTCACTTGTGGCGACAAATGTACTTTAAATTACAATCTTCATAAATTATAGTTTGATAGAAAAAAAAATATATGTATGTATGTGTGTTTATACTTCAACTTCCAAATTTCAGTAATTTGGTGGCACATTTACCGTTGTCTGTACAAACATGATCGGTGTATTTAATGGGTTTTTGATGACAAAGCATTTAAGTTCAGTTGTTGGCAGCTTTGAAATCAAATGACAAATTTAATGAAATGAAAATTTCATTATTAAAAATAAAAAACCCAAATTTATTAAATCATAAATACAGAGAAATATTTACAATAACGCGCACCGAAATGAAATTTTTAAACAAAAATTGATTTAAGAAATTTGAATGCAATTGAAAAAAACACATGAAAATACCAGTTATTTCAAACGAATTAAACAAATAAATTAGATTAATTTAATTTGTATGTATTTGTCTTACTAAGGACATCTAGTGACTGTCGGGCCTGTTCTGAAAATCACGTGATTTCAAATCACGTGCTTTTACAATCATAAGTGTGACTTTGCGGGGTTCTGGAAATCATTCGGTTTTTGTGTTTCTCGGTGTGCTTTTGGCAATTGAAATTCACACCGAAACACACAAAAATATCACATTTTAAAAGGCACATGAGATTTAAAATCAGGTCTGTATATTGAAACAAAGAAAACAAGATTTAATTAATTAAGATTTAAAAAACATTATTTTTCCGCGCATGTACGTCAAAGAAGTAAATGAGCGCAAACATGATCACACAATACGTGTATGTTTGCTTACATTTAAATCTCTTTACTACAGTGACGTAACAATTACGTCAAAATGAGAGCAAATAGTTAACGGACCTGCGCAATTCTCTATCTTTTTTTCTTTATTTCATGTGTAAATAAGAATTTGTTTTTTATAGAGATTGACATTTCGTCCAGGAATCGTATGGATATCAGTTTTTTGTCAACCTGCTAATTTTTTGTTTTTGCAGAATTAGTTTATGCCGGCACAGACCAATGGATTCAGCAAAGTCACATTCCAATTCGAAATATGTTTTATTTTAAAAAGCAACATAATTTTTGGAAAGCTGATGGGAACATAAGGTCTGTTCAATAACAGAAAATTATTGCTTATGTTCAATAACTGTAGCTAGAAAGTGTTCACGTACTCGAAAAAAAGATAGTGAAAAAAGAGCATACAAATTTAAAAGATAAGGGAAATACTCAGGAGTGGATGAGATGGGGACTCAACGCCTACTACACATGCAGGAACTTCATCGGTAAGAACTGGGAACTGAGACCGGATATGGTAAACTGGATTTACATATCGGTGGTTAGGCCAATTCTTACTTATGGATGTACTGTTTGGTAGAATACGTTGAACGTGGATAGCTATAGGAAGATGCTTAGCAAGGCTCAAAGGACTGCATCTCTTGGCATCACAGGTGCAAGGAGAAGCACTCCACAGGCAGCGTTGGATCTCCTACTATATCTATCCCCTATTGAACATTATGTGAAGAGTGTGGCTGCTAGGAACTTATTTAGACTCTTGGAGTCTTCATTGGTTAGACATTGGCGGGACATGACACGACAATTTTGTACGAAATGGGGGTTAAAGACCCCCCCCCCTATGTCACTTCTATGGGGTGATACGGGAAAGATTCCGTGATGACGTTAACCGATCCTGGAGGGACAGAACGTATTGCGGGGTGTCTAGGGCACTATAGCCTGGATTGGACGCAGGGGCACCCAGGGTTCTGCTGGGATTTGATAGCAGTAGTCTCAGGACATTTATTGGGTTCTTGACGGGTCATTGTTCTGTCAGGTCTTTCACGAGTAAATAGGACAATGCCATACCGGACTTCTGCGGATTAGAGACCATTGAGCGTGTACTGTGCCACTGTCCTAGGATACAGGCTCTCAGACAGAAATGGCAGAGAGATAGATTTCACGACGAACTGGGGTGCACCGTTGGATGCAATCCAGTCGATTTACTGGGGTTTGTCAGGAAAATAGGACGGCTGTTTCTGATGAGGGGACTGTAGAGGGAGCTACGTAGTACCTACTAATATATTTTATTCTATCTGTTTTTTCTTTCCTTCACTAATTCTCGCTTTTCTCTACCTTCTTACTGAAGGGATTCACAATGGACCGCATTGGTTTTCGAGTGGAGGTGTGCCCCTTGTCGCATAACCCTTCTTAGCCTAACCTATCCTTACCTAAAAGATAAGGGAATTATTCAACCGTCTGTTTTTTTTACAAAACAAAACTAATTTTCATAATTTTTAAATTAAAAGTTTTTCAATACCATAAAATATTTATTTTACTAAAATTTAAGAACAATATCCTTGCGCAAATAGATAAAAAAAACCTTGAATTCAGGATGAAATAACCTCGTATCTTACAGCTGAATATGCCTAACTTGCGAGTTTTTGCTGGTAAAGCGTTCGTTTAATTTTTTTTTTTTTTGTTTTTTTTTTTTTGAGTATTTAGGAGAAAAAGGTTCAAGTTTCTTCTAGTAAAGTAAGTGAACATACCTGTTGTAGACGAATCTGTACATTATAATTACATACACAAAGATGATGAATGACAATGACTACACTCATAGAAAAATGCATCTTCATATCGATGATGCCCTAATATCAGAATTGTAACATCAATGTTATTACAAATGGCATCAATGAGGCAAAAAGTGACATCAATCCAATGACGAACATCATCATTTGGTCATATTTTATGCGTCGTCTATGCTATGACTACAGTAACATTATTATGTATTATATTAACATTATTTTCATGTTTAAAAAGTAAAATGAGAAGTAAAAATTCCCATTTTCTATTTTTTTAAATTACTTAGTTAAATACATTAAATTTTCAAAGTATAATGATTAAGAAAACCATATCGGGCCTTCTTCTGGTGTCTTATAATTAAGAGTTCTTCTGTAAATAAAGGGCGGAATACAACAAAAGTGAAAGAAACATGTGTAACGGGTAAGTAAATAATAATATTCTCTCACTTTGACTTGTGTCAATCCCAATGACAAACTGTCATTAAATTGATCGCAATGAGTCGTTTCTTCGATGTTACTGAGTCATCGCACTGATGACATGTCTTATTAAAATGACTCCGATTCGTCATTTCTGTGATGCCGATGTGTCGACCCATTTATGACGTTATTTCAATTTCTAACCCTTATGACAATTTGGGCAAGTGATGTAAAGACTGTCATCACAATGATGTAAAGTGTCATGGGATCAAAAACGAATACCCTTGTCAAAGTACTGATGTCAAAATACATCTGCGTTATGACGCTTTTTCTATCAGTGTACTGCAAAAATATTTTAAATAAAAGGGAGTAGTCTCTTTATCACGTTTGGGCCATAGAGATAGTCTTCTACAAATCTAACAACCCATTGGAATAATCGAGGCAACCAATTGTTGATATAATTATAGTTAGTCCCTTGTAATACCCACACCACAATAGTGGAGAGGGTATTATGCATTTGTGATGATGTTTCTAGCACCTTAAAATATTGGACCAACCTGTGAATTGTCGTTAAAGAGAACTTGTTTTTCAAAATTTCCGGCTTTACGTCCTACGTTCTTACGACGCGCGACCCAATTGTGTTCCTAGCATGATTTACTGAATTAATTATACATGTTGCTATTATTATGTTTATATTATCCTGGAAGATCATCTTCAAAGTCATGCAAGTGAAAGAGGCAGTTAAGGTTAGGTTAGATTCCATTGGCAGCCGTACACAATCACAGCTCACATGGGCCCATTGATTAGTTCCATTTTGTGTTACCATGTCACACCGTCTCCAAAGGGTACTATGTTACCTGGCTGCTAATATTCTCCCTCAGCCAACCAATCGATTAAAGGAGTGTATGCTGTTTAAGTCAGTATCAGAGAATCACGTTTTGTCTCCAAGGATTCTTCGACCAAACAGTTTAAGTCTAAGATCTCCGAAAGCCGGATAATGACACAGATCTTCCTTTGACTCTTCCTCCTCCTCGTCACCGTAACTTCTACATAGGTCATTGTAAAGTAGCCCTAGCCTTTGGGCGTGCCTCCCAACTGTAATGAACAAAATCGTTTATTGTCGTAAATCTGCACGTTTCTACTACGAAGAGATAAAACTTACTGAAAGGTGCTCTGATTCAAGATAACTCATACCAAACAAAAGGAGCCATTGAAACCACTAGCGGTCAGTCGGTTGGGGTGGGAATCTTGGTCTGGTTATCTTGTTGCCAAGAAAAAAACTGCTACATAAATATTGTTGTAGACTCCTTTAACAAATGAAGTAGATTGGAATTGAAAGGTTAAATAAACCCCGTTCAAATCGAGGTACAGTACGGAAACTAAAAAAAAAACAAATCAACATAAACCGAATGTCTCTCCTAGCCAGTGATGCCAAGAGAAATTTCAAAAAAATCCCTACGTGTCTAAATAAAATTCCCTCTTTTTCCCTACAAACAAAAAAATTATCCCTACACTATTCCCTACGTTAAAAATGTATTGGTTTTAGCTTCAGGCAAACAAATACATACTCTGTTAACATTTCGTAAATATTATAATTAAGGGATTTATTAACATTTATTAAAAAAAGAAAAGCATTTTAACATCAAGAAAAAACCAAAATAAGCATACTCACACATGTAAAAATTCAATTAAAAAAAAATACTGTGTGACAAATTTAATTTAATTTAATAATTTAATTTGGCAGAAACGCCACTGTATATCCTTCAATCTAGAGTCAAAACTAAGTCCAACTGCGTGTTTGATTTTCATCTCCTCATCTTTTGTCCTTTTTAAAGGACTTAACCTTTTTCAAGAATACTTTTTTTTATAAATATAAGTATCTAATATTTTTTACCAAACTCGGTACCAAATAAAAGGGAAGGCTCTGTTGAATATAAAAAAATCTTTATTTCAAAATTTTAAAAAAAAATTCCTTTTAAATATATATCCTTCCACATTCTTAAAAGTTTTCATTAAATTTTTTTAAAAATTCCAAACTTTATTTCTCTTTGTTTCATTCATTTGACATTCTCCTTTAATATTCGCATATATTTTTAGCGAATGTGAGAGCAAATGCAAATAACAAAAATAAGCGATTATTTCGCAAATGTGAACCCAAATATTCGGCTACCCTAATATATACATACATGATTGTGGCACTTGTTGAAGATTGCTAGGCTATTAGGGCTCTTGGTAAAATACTACATTTGTACCTAAATGCTATGGTGTATGAAAAATTTTAATTTTTAAATGAAAATAATACGAATATTTACGTATTTTAACACAATATATTGAAAATGAGACAATATTTTGAAAATTCCCTACATTTGCCTTAAAATAAAATATCTGTCTTTTTTTCCCTACGCCGTAAATTTTCCGAAAAAATCCCTACAAAAAGGGAAAATTCCCTACTATTGGCATCACTGCTCCTAGCTGTCATCAGGTAGAGACGCGCCTCGTTACCCCCCCTACCAATGATCTTAGTGGCGCTAGCAGTGACTAAGATCCCAACCGTATCCTTGTCACACCATACAGTAAGAAAACTTTTCAATTAACTTAGTTCTTCATATAAGAATTCACTTTATTCAATTATAATTATATTTTGGAACATAAGGTTCCCTCAACCGTAATTATTCAGTAAACAATAAAAAAAATTAATTCATAATCAATACAAATTAGCATTATCATAAAACTGAATCTTAGCGTTAATTATAATTATTATCTTACTGAGCATATACATCTAAACTAGTATGACAATTCGGGTTTTCATAGAAAAAAATAAAGATTGATTCATGAAGAAATTATAGGTAATTATTAAGAAAAAACGTTTAATTATATAAAACTGTAGGTATTGAAATTCGCATGTGCATGGAAGATGGGAAATGATCGAATGTGTATATCTGGCGATTTATTAAGCAACAAAGGGGTAAACACAACAACTAAGAGACTAAGTCGTTGTTGGATACAAAAAAAATGTTTCTAAACATATGTAAAAAATGCCTGATAAAATGAACTTTGCAATTATCAATCGGTTGCTTGGACAACACTCATATACTCATAAATAAATGTTGATACAATTTAATAACATTCACTCACCAATATATATATATGTATGTTAATCGTTGTTAATAAGTACGTCGAGCTTTTGAAGAGGCCTCTGCAATTGCTGGTACTGGATGAGAGATGAATGTATGTCTGTAGGTAAAATACAATATAGGTGTTTCCATGCAAATGTATATTACTTAATTTAATCTGTATAAAAATAAAGAATAATTTTTTTTTTTAAAACTTTGTGGCTGATAGACACCCAAAAGAAAAATCTGAATGCACTATTGAATTGTTAATTAATGGAAGGAGGATTAACCACATAAAAAAAAAATGCAATTGAATAATTAACTTTACTGATTCTGATTCTTTTTGTTTTTTCTTTTCTTTAATTTACGGTTTTTTTTTTCTACCTTTGTCTTTTACAAATGTTTTTTTTTTTGTTCTTTTTTTCAATTTCAATAAAGCACTCAGAAATTTATTTTGGGTTTTTTTTTTCTTCTTCGATATTTGATGTGGGTATTATCGTCCAATAAACACTATAGTTACAAAAGATGATCTGGTCCGGCGCAAGATTACTAATTCTGGAAGTAATGCTATAGAGGACGATGATATTAAGAACTGATTTCCCCTTCTTTCCTTTGCCCTGGAGCAGCAAATTGTTTAACCTAATGGTAGCCAACTTCCCTCCCTGACTGGGGAAGGAGCTAATGATAGATAGTGGCTCCCTTACGGTTTCGATTACTCGGATTTTTCCTTCTGGAGGTTGTAAACACAAAAAAAAATAGCTTATCAGAGTACTGCTAGTGGGATGGAATGAATTTAACTATCTTCTCAAAACGTGACTGCAGGCCTGTACTAGTTATTATTTTCTTTTCTGTTTCGTTTATTTGTTTAAAGCTCATCCACTCCAGATGTAGCTACATATATATTTATACATAGAGAGACAGTAATTGCGTCGTACTTGCTTTTTGTAATATACTAATTACTCATGAGAAAAAATCCACAGGGGTGGCTCACTCCATGAACCCACCAATGATCAAAATTATGTTTGCCCCTGATTATGAATGTGATTGGATCGTTGAATAGGTAAATATGTGGTGGACCTCGGAATATCCACAGCTCTAAATTATAATTGTTTCCTGAGATTAAATTTAATACTCAATTAAACAAGTGTAACGCAGTTTACTTTCCCAGCTGAGGTATGACTCAGTCTGTCCAGGGTCAGTTCGAAGGTCTGCTTCCTTTGAAATGAAACACGTGATGTTTTCGTGTATGATTATATAAAAATATGAACAAAGCTTTATTTACGAAACCTTAATCTACGTAAAATACTTAAATCTACGACAGCTTTCTGATGATGCGGCGCAGCTGCAGACGGGAACGAGGGCGGAGACGGGTAGACTGGTGTGGTGCGGATTCTGTTGCGGCGTAAGGATCGGGCGGCGACGATCAGGTGGTTGGCCTGGGAAAGAGAGTAACGTACTGTCTTGGTTTTAAAAAAAACGAAGGCAACTAGCTACGGTTATAAATGCAGACACCAGCGCAATTCGGGAGGCGAAGGCAGTCGGCAACTAGCTACGATTATAAATAATGCTGACACCAGCGCAATTCGGAAGGCGAAGGCGAAGGCAGTCGGTACTAACTACGATAATTAATACAGGTATTAATACTGCTAGCTACTAAGAGTAAACACTGTGGTTAGTATCAGTTTCTACTCTGTTTGTTCTGAACAAACTTTGACTACTTATTTAAAAATAAAATAAACTCAATGAGAATTATTACGTATTAGTAAGAAATAAGATAACAGTAGGGGTATTCATAGTATCTGCTCACATATTAAGGGTATTCACAGTGTTAGGTTATAATGACAACATTACTAGGTAGGGAATTTGTAACGCCATGTTACACAAGATAAACAATTTCATGACAGATTAGAATTTTAAATATTTCAGTTTTCTTTTCTTTTACAATTGCCGATTTATGCGCATTTCAAATTAAAACATTCGAAAACAACAATTCATTCTTACGAAAGAATTATGTCCCAACAACCAACAAAACAATTTTACGTAAACTTTTAATTAAATGGAGAAAATATACACTTAATATTAAATAAAAATAGAAACTTGAATAACACTACTGGGAACAAAAAAAATTGGGTTTTTTTTTATTTTTTTTTTTTTATAAAAGTAAGGATGGCAAATAAGGCAAACTCAAGAGAGGGGCAACATGGATACATGTCAAATATTCAGTATGAAATAATGGATGTTGCTCCACATGTTTCACAAATTGGAACAGAGTATTAAGCTTTAGTCTCTCTGTATTGTTTTCCCACCTTAGTTATACAATTTCTTAGTAACATCATAGAGCATCTACAACACGATCGTGGCATTGGTAGATCACCTATTGTCTAGTTACGAGTGACGGGCAAAGGTAATTATGCTTATTATGCCATCACCAGTAGCAGTATGTTAGCCCCGGCAACATTCAATTGTTTAGCAACACAGTTGGATATACTAAACAAAATTTCCCATGGTATAATAATTGATGGGATACATATATTGATACCTATGTATTTGTTGCCCTTTTTAACTAACTCCTACAGAAAATTAATTGAGTTTTAATTAAAACCTGAATTTGTTGATAAAGTTGCCACCAAAATCTGAAATTAATATGGAGAGTGTGAAAAGAACAGTGGTAGAACCAAGTTTATAAAACAGTAATAAGATGTACTGGAAGAACCGAAACTATGATATTGCATCTGGCCTTACACAACGGGCCAGTGACCAGTTATAACCGCAATAAGGTTCCTGAGGTGATGTCTGGGCAGCTGTCATACCCGCCTAGTTATTTTTTTATCTATGATGTGCCAAATTTTCCTGGTTTCCCCACAGGTGGGGAACGGCAATTAGATGAAACTTGTGTGAGATAATAAGCAACTTCACTCCTTGGGAGTAAACACCTATTTCATATGTTGAATCGTTTTAATTCAAAGTGGCGCCTGCATGATCTAACGAATCCGCCATACAGTTTCCATGTATGTCCCTGTGTTCGGGGGCCGCTTAAGGGTAACCACTGAATGTCTCGCTAGCTTCTTCAGAGACATCCGTCATTCTTGGACAATTTTCGATGTGATGAACACCGTTTAATCTGAATAGTTTTTCAGATGTTTAAAGGTATTTTTATTAATTTTTTGGGCACTTAAAAAACGTTGATAACTAAAACACAATTTGTTAGCTTGAGATTCACTTTGCAAGAAGTTATTTATTTATTTGTATGTATTAAAAATGCTTAATTTTCTGTATTTATTTTATATTCAGCAATACAGTTATCTTTAACATATTTAGCTACCTTAAGGGTTTACAAGTAATTAAAATTAAGAAAATCAAGTAAAATAATTAAAAATATTAATGTTCAATATGGCTCAACAAACACATTCTCCATGGATCTTATGGTCGCCTCGCTATCAGTAATAATGTGAATATCGCTGCCAGATATTTCACCGTACCGAATGTGTCTCGCGGCTGTGTAGATGGCCATTATTTCGGCCTGAATGACACTGCAGTGGTCCCGCAGCCTTTTAGGAATGCTAAAGTTCAGCTGATCGCAGTATATGCCAGAACCGACACCATACAGTATCTTAAGAACGTCAGAGAATATCTGAATCGCAATCGCTGGAATTTGTAGGTCAGCATAGTTAACACGTTATCCAAAATGCTTGTGGTGAAGCGAGGATCAAAGATTGGCTGAGGTGTGACATAATCAAGGCCCTGTGCCAATTTATCTCAAATCTCTCCAATGCTCTAGTTTCCCTAAGTCTTACCGCCGTGTCCAAAGCTAACCTTTTTGCCAAAATGCTGGTGGTAACCAGTTCAAGATCGTTAACAATGCCTTAGAGGGGCTTGTTCTAATGGCACCCGTTACCTTTATTGCCACGTTTCAACTTAGTTTCTTGACTCTTCGAGTGAAATTTATTGTTTGTATTTGCTTTAATTTTATGAATGTGGCATCAATAAAATTATAGAAAATACAACCAATAGGACACAATAGAACACTGTATGAATTGCCTAATAATATCTTACTTAGACAATGCTCTGCCATTATGTGGCCGATATGGCTTTGGTATCTTTTGTTTTGTATTAATATCCTCTCGAAATAGTCTCTCTTCCTTACAACAGTAGTCACCAAATTAGGAGAAAGTCTAGCCTATTTTCTGCGCAAATAATAATAATACCTGCATTTTCCTTTTTCCCACCAAAAATTTAAAAAAATGCTTATAATTTCTATAATTGCACTCAATTTCTCTTTAAAATCAAGTTTTTATAACAAAATTTAAAAACAAAGCACAAAAAACGCTTAAATCGCAAAAGCCATTAATCGCGGTAATTTGTTTTTTATCGATTTTTTATACCTAAATAAGTTGTTTAAATGTTTTAATTTTTTTTTATTCTTAAGAAAGATTTTTTTTTCAATTCTTAAGACAGATTTATTTTTAAAATTCTATTTTCAAACTGCTAACACTTTTAATGAACCGCTGTGAAAGAAATATGCGGAAATAAATCCACCCAAAAAATGGATTGCAACTCGTAGACATTCAAATAAAGAAAACTAAAAAACTGGCATTAAATTTTAAACAGAAATCATATTAACAATAAGTGAACTGCTGAAAGAGAATGACTGCAAACATTGAATGTCGGCCAGGCTCTAAACTCAAAAGATGGCTAAAGATGAAATGACCAAAAATGACGTGTACAATTTTTTTTTCGAAACAAGGATATTGAATGCCAAAAACAGGCACATATGGCTTAACTAAAGTACTTACTTCTATATATGCATGTTCATAAGTACATACGAAATTATACGAAAACAACAGCATACTTTCGATTCGACATCTTATGAGGAGACTCTGGCCATTAGAACCATTCTATAACAAGACTGCCACGATGCTATTGTTTGTTCATAGTTTTGTACAGTGTAACAAAAATTTTGTGGTACTGATATTTCATATTAAATTTTTCCCCCGTTGTTTCAAAATGCTACTCGGATCTATTAACCCATTTTTTGCCGCATCAAGTAACCTGACAATATAATAACGAAATAAGATTTTAAGTAACTGACAGAAAAAAACACATTGCAACAAAAATGAACAGTATGAATGCTGGTGATTATAGTCACCGGTCTGCTAAAAATGGGCTAAGGACTAATATCTTTATTTCACTCCAGGGGTCTAGGTCTAGCAGTTGTGATCGAATACTTTTTTCGATTCGAAAGCAATTTTATTTCTAATTTATTTAAGTCGATACTGAACGAATCCAAGTTATTTTTCAGTGCTTTACAACACTGAAAAAATAATGTCGATTTGCTTAGGATCGACTGAAAAAATTATTTATAGAATTGCTTTAGAATCGAAAAAGTATTCGATTACAATTGCCAGAATAATGTGCTGTTTCCAGGTGACAAGCAATTGATTGTGTAGTAAAATTTATATGAATAAAACTCAGTTTTTTGAGTGCTTTTCATATAAATTTTACTACACAATCAATTGGCTGTCACCTGGAAACAGCACATAAGCCCCCAGGTCTTTAACATCCGTGTAATTTTGCTGAAGAATTATCATCTCCACTTATGGGCGAGCTTTTCTCGTCTTCGGCATCCCTGTTGATTCCAGTCAAGCGCAGATCTTCTCTGGTCATCTTGTTTTTTGCGCAACGCATGTCCAACAAGTTCCACTTGGGTCTTAGGATTTCGGTGGCCAGGGGGATTGTCCAGACGCTGTCCATAGATCCCTGTTAGATATTGTCGCTGGCCAAAACTTCTTCCAAACTCTTTTTAGGCAACACTTGTAGAGCGTTTACATTCCTGATATTTGTCTGTCTTGAAATATGTGTTGAATGTCAGGCAGGGTTCAATGTCCTTATTTATACAAAGAGGAATTCTTAAAGTTGCTTTTCAGAAACTTTTTTCTTTCTTCAACCATTCAAAAATTGTTCAAGTGTGTTCTCTAGCATTTTGAAAAATTAATTTGTTTCTTCTATTCATTGTCCCTACGACATTTTCCACTTGTTTAAATTTATGTCTTCCATATCCATAAGATTGCCTTAACTAAAAAGAAAACTAAATGGTTTTTGCAAACTGTAATACAAAAAAAAATTCTAAAAATAATAGCAAACTCTATTATACCAACAGCAACTGCATTGAAAGGATCAAACTGAAAAGAGGCTTTAAAAAAGTAAACACACACCAAACACGAACCCCGAAAACAAAAACAAAAACAAAGTACAAATGATGAGGATAAACGACGCATAAATGACTAAAGCAAATACGAAAAAAGGAGGGAAGCTCAAGTTGTGCCCATACAAAAGTCAATCAGTTTAAAAGGATGCAATACGGAAAATACAAACCAACTTCCACTTTATAAAGAAACTTGCAAATAAAAAAAATTTTAATGCCAACAAGTTCTCGGGATATAAATTTTCTGTTTTATTTTCAAAAACTTTAAAAGGATGCAGTGAAGAAGTGCTTATTTTTTCCATAATGAACATACATTGGAGAAGAAACACTCAAAAAATTCTTATCGAAAAAATTTTGAAAAATTCCCAAAAAAAAAAGATAGAAACATTGCCGCTAGTTTTGTACAAAATCCGCGGTATATCAAATGAATATACTTCTTCTTCTTCATATAGCTTCGACTATCCTAGTTAGACCTTGACCTCTCTCAGTATCAGCTTCTCGTTGTCCACGGGTTTTCTCTTTGGCTATACAGTTAGTAATATTAAGCAGTTTGGCATCGTAACATAAAGTTTTTTCAAGTTCTTTTTTTACGACCTTGAATATCGGTTTCCCGAAAATATTTTTGTTTATCTTGAGCAAGGGGTTTCAAATGGGAGTGCGCAAGTCCCTTTAATTAAAAAATTAAGCAAATTTTTTGGCTGATAGCTCACTTTTATTTTGTCAAATATGTATTCAAAAATTGTTCAACCAAATTAAGTTCGGAGGTCCGCGAATCAAAAAAAAACGATTGAAACCCCTGATCCAGAGCACTGTTATACAAATAGGGGTTCACGAAAAAAACACACTCCGCCCCTCCCTTCATATTAAGAAAAATTATGACAGGTGAGTTGCAGAAATGTAAGTTCTTCCTTACCAAAGTAAAATATATAGAGGTGGAGGACTCCAATAGAAAGCTAATACCTTTTAAGCTTTGTAGATATCATTATTATAATTTTGAACTCATTCGATATGTGCGGAGTGGTTAGACCCGAAAGACAGAAAAAGTTTTAGGCCCTAATCATGTAAAATCCAACGCAACGCCAAAGAATAACATTGAAAGCACAAACAATGTCATAAATATTTTGTAATTTTGTTGTTGCTTTCTACAGAAATTCATGTACCGTTTTAAAATTTTCAACGCCACAAGCAATGGAACGGTTGAAATTTTAAAACGCAATGTGAATTTCTGTAGGAAGCAACACACAAAATTACAAAATAGTTACGACATTGTTTTTGCTTTCAATGTTATTCTTTGGCGTTGCGTTGTGTTTTACATGGTTACGGCCTTAATTTATTACAACTAGAGCTTACAAATTTGCATATAAGCCATATAATTATGATTTTAATACACATTTACATAATAGCGCCGGAGGTGGAGGCACACTCATGAACGCCTAAAACTTGTCAGGATAAGGGCAGAGCAAGAAAACCCCCCACTCGTCTAATAGAGAAAAATATTCACTCATCATATTGTAAGAAGATATCACTGTTTATTGTTGTTGTTTTGTTTAAGCTTTGATATTGTTACAAGTACAACTTGAGTGCTTATAATTCTTATTCGCTTTACAGCGTTATTTGTATAATATTATTAGCTTATCTAAAGTATTTGGAAAAATAAAATGCGCATAGAAACCGGCTTTCCTTCAACAAAAAATTTCAGTTTCGCACGTTATAGAGAAATCTTATTAATAAAAAATATTCCGATTCAAAATTTTAATAAATTTCTGCTTAAATTTATTTAAAACTAAATTGTTCGAGTGTATGTTTTATATTCATGTTGTTGATTTCTTTTCCTCATGCTCAGGACACTTTTCAAGTTATGCTCGTAAATAAATCAATGCGAAACTATTTTTATTTTGCATAATGAAAACAGTAGCGTCCCAGAATAAATTGCAAAAAAAATTTTAAATCAAAACTAAGCAAAACATAGTGTTTAAGGACGCCAACCAAAGAATCCTTGTGTCGTGTAAAGCCTTAAAGGAAGATAACAAAGTAATTACCCAAGACTTTCAGGATGCAAAGCAACATTATAACTAACGCTGTTCAAATGGAACTCAAATTACTTGGGACTAACATGACTATTACAAGTCCAATTTCTTATATATATTAGATAAATAGAACCTAAACACTCTTAAACAAGTTTCTTTGGTATGCGATTTTTTTTTTTTTTTTTTTTTTGTCCAAAACAAATTTATTTAACGATGACTTCAGATCTTGTTGCAAAACCTGAATATTAAAAAATAGTCTGGTCATGATGGTTTACTCTATATGATATTCTATATGACTATATGATGTTGACAATATATTTCCACTGTCACATAGTTTTCTTCCCTCAGGAAAGTGCAGTGCCTCTTGGCACTACACTTTTAAGAGATAACCATGCAGGGGTGCACCTAACATTTTAAGGTTGTCTAGATCTTGCCAATATCATATCCATTTCATGACCGTGGTGCATCGATTGTGCGGATGGATTTCTGTCTCAATATTTTCGCTTCTATTTGTAATTTGTTTCTCGAAAATTTTCGCTATTCGCTTTACTGGTTCTTAAATTATTGTGAAATTCTCGCGTCACATTTCAGTTTTGGGAAAATGAGCCGCAGAAGTAAGTTGTGTTTTCAATGACAAGAGTGCTTATCGTTAATGAATAGTAAATTGGGCATATTTTAACTGAACAAAATGGTAAGTTTTAATGTTTCAACCCAATTGAAGTCATTAGATGCAATGACAATTTAAACGAGATGCATTAATTATGCATTGCATTAGTTGGAATGACAATTTTAACGAGATGCATTAATTATGCAGTCCTAAGCATCCTTGAAGGATATAAAAATGCTAAAACCTAAACATTGATTATAAGTTCATACGATATGGAGACCATATATTCCAAAAATTATGACAAAATTGCCAGTAGTTTAGCATCCGTCTGATAGGGCTATAGATCGTGGCTGTCCAAAGACCTATCTGAAACTAAGGGAATCAGTAGCCCTTATGATTCGATAGATTTGATTGGCTTTGGTTTTAAGTAAACTTTAGAGAGGTAAACTTGTTAAGAGCTCCGTGAGGATAGGCAGTAATGGTGGGTACTCATGATTAACTGCTTCAACATATCAATCACGAGTTCCCCCGGGGGTGTAGGGATCACCTAAAGAATATTTTATATTTCAGTGAAATACCCTCCTGTTCAAATCAGGTGCACGCATACCTGGGATGCCTCAATGCAAATTATAGGCCTGTTGAAGTCCTTTCATTTTTTGAGTCCGTGGTATCATTACAGTACTTTTTCGCTCTGGTACCACGGGAGTCAGTAGCCCTCCGTGGCACGGCACCGGACTGACTATTGTTTTACGCCCGCAT
This sequence comes from Pollenia amentaria, assembly GCA_943735925.1. Lineage (NCBI taxonomy): Eukaryota > Metazoa > Arthropoda > Insecta > Diptera > Polleniidae > Pollenia > Pollenia amentaria. The sequence continues at coordinate 257,358,123 of OX031006.1, forward strand.
CCGTTAGTAAGCTTCGTGCGGGAAATCCTTTCTGTCTTTCAGATAGAAGGTGGCTTTTCATCAAGTTGTTCTCCGACCGATTGAGGAGTACCTTTTCCAAAGAATGAACTTACAAAAGGGTTTAACGAAAGGCATTATTTTTTTGACGAAGAGATACTTTCACTTGGTTTCTGTGGTTTACACCCAAACCGTGAAGGGGTATCAAGTATCGTCAGGAGGGCTATCCACTGCGAGGACAAATCGTTGATAGGTATTGGTGCTATTTGACAGATGCTGCTGGCTATTCCTTTAGCAGCGTAGGATAGATAGCTTCGGCTCCAAAGCAAGGGGCGGGATATAATTTTGTCGGCTATACACTTATATTGCTAGCTGCGTGTGTGTGTGTGTGTGCTAGGCGAGGGCATACGAGAAAGGTGGATAAACGCATTGTTTGTCATCCAGTGGTTAAGATACACCATCATATTAACCCATATGGCAGCTGCTCGTGTTAATCTGTTTTCACATATCAGTCACTCCGTGTCATTATTTTTGATTAAAATTTGTTTTTGAAGTTTTTACTTCTTTATTGATCAGATTAGTTATTTTTTATTTAATAGATATTGGGAATTATTTCTTTTTCATAATCAACTTTATTATGTTCAACATTTTTTATTTTTGAATTTATTCTATGAGTTAAATTTCAGTTATGTGGAGTCCCGCCAGAGACTCTGGTCTATTTCACTACAACAGGCTGACTGTCTGAGTTACTATTGCTCTGTAAATTAAGTTGGAATATAATTTTTAAATGTATTTATAACTCTTATGGCCATTATTACAACTTGGCGATAGTTAAAGATAGGATTTTATACCACGTATAAAAAGTGTTCGACTATTACAATTTTCTTAAACCTAAAGTGAGCAATATGTCAAAGACAATTTCTTCCTACCGGGTAGGGTAATGTAAAGTTGAAATAATAAATAACTTTTTATACGTCCGACAAAATCCTACCTTTAACTAACGGCAAGTTGTAATAATGGCTCTTGATAACTTTCTGATTGATACGTCTCTGCTTAAAAAAATGGTTTTCTCATTTCTTTCAGTTCTTAAAATGGAAGAGTTTTAGGCTTATAAAAGGTTTTGATGTTAATGTTCACAATATCAACTGCAGTAGGTCCTAGAAATAGGACTCTCCTAGATAAATGTGAGTATTGTTGTATTTAAAAAAAAAATCCATGCATTTGTGTAGCTCATGATGGCGATTTTGATTTTTTTCTTGTGCTCTCTTCGTTTATGTACATCAAAATAAGGGATACAAGCTTAAAAATAAATTCTAAACAGAACTGTATAAAGTTGGAAACAGGATATTACAGGATATTATGGTCTTAAATAATTGAAAAGTGGATGTCTAAATGAAACTTGCAAGAGAAAAAAGAATAAGAAAGAAAAAAACCAAATTACTGTTAGTTTAAAAGTACATTCATAAGACAGACTTTAAGCCAATAATATGTTATTATTAATTTTTTATTTAAAACTATTTTATTTGAATAATTCTTGATGTAAAATACATAATGAAGGCAAAAGATTTTTATATAAAATTAAATTAAGTTTAATTTTCATTTTTTACAGCAGTCATCCTTTGAACCACATTTGCAAGGACATTTGCATTGTTGATCACAGCCACATTTATCACCACATTTGTCAGCAGCGCATTTGCAATCTAAGATGAATTATATTGTAAATTAGTTTTGTAAAATTAAAATGAAATATATATAATTTGTTTAACACTTACTTGCACAACAATTTTTGCAGCCCATTTTTATTTTATTTTTATTTAGTTTTTAAGTCACGTATGAAAATTAAAATGAACTTCACTTCAAGTTATTTCGAACTTGCTCAGAGTTGAATTGATTGTTATCCACTTTTTCATTGTCTTCCGTTTTATATACTCGCGTTTTACGAATTTTTGTCAGTATAGGGAGGGCCGTGTGCAGTTTCTTGCACTTTCTTCTTAAAAACACAACTTTTTTATTTTCTGGAAATTTCCTACTCAACCGTGTGCATTATTTAGCGGTTATGTTAATACTAAATTGCTTTTAGAGAAATATTTTTTACACGATATTCGAAATAAAATTTTTGCACACCGATTTTTCTACTGCGTTCTATATTTTGCTTGTTTATCGCAAACACTCAATTGTTTATTTGTTGTGGTGCTGAGTTTATTATGCGACCGATATGTTGTGTTTTGTTGTTTGTGTATTTATTTAATTAAGCAGATAAGTGAAATTCAAAAGCAAACAAGGCAAACAAATGTTTATATTTTAAATAAATTTTCCATTTTATTGTCTTTAGATTTGATCGAACCCAGTAGTTTTTAACTAAAAATGGAAGTAGTTTTATTAAAAAAATTAAGGGTTTGACTTTAAAAATATGTAAATAAAACCAAAGAAGCGTACTGTATTATCTTATCTTTTATACTCTTCACCATGGTGCGATAAGAAGAGAAAGTTTTATAAAAATCATTCTTTAGATATAAAAATAATATATTTTGTACCACGACCACTTCTCCAGTCCCGGCCACAATTTGTGGGATGTTGTGTATTGATAACCAAGATGCTTGTACCTAATTAGGCACTTGCTGTTCTCCAAATATACAGAAATATATATTTTTTTTTGTATGGGAAGAGCCACGCCCACTTCTCCAATCCTGCTAATTATTTTAAGAGAGGTTGTGTATTGATAACCAAGATGCTTATACCTCAGTGTGCCCAGATCTTGAAAATTTTTACAGTTAAATCTGGCATTAGACAAGTTCAAAAAATGCTAAAAATGATTTTAAAAAATGCTGAAATAATGCCAGAAATTTTTAAAGATTTTTATTAAAAATTAATTACCAGTATGAAACTTTTTTCGAAACTAAATATAGCGTGATCCATTTCGAGGTTCCCTGCTTTTTAAAAGAAAAAAACACAGAAAATTCAAATTTAATGGGGAATGTTTATTATTATTTGAAAAAACATTCTTTGGCATTTACTTTTTGAAGATTATGTCTATCAAATGTTGGCCGTTCCTACGTCGCAGATGATCCATCCGTTGAGTCCAATTTTCGATGACTCGTTCGAGCATTTCGACTGGTAACTGGCGAATGAATCGCGTGATGTTTTCCTCCAAGGCCTGAATCGAAGCGGGGTTGTCCGCATAAACTTTAGACTTTACATATCCCCACAGGAAAAAGTCTAACGGTGTGATATCACACGATCTTGGTGGCCAATCGACCGGCCCAAAACGTGAAATTATGTACTCACCGAAGTGGTATCTCAATAAATCCATTGATTGATGCGATGTGTGGGAAGTGGCGCCGTCTTGCTGAAACCAAATGTCGCCGAGATCACGAGCTTCAATTTCAGGCATCAAATAGTCGGTTATCATGGCACGATAACGGTCGCCATTGACGGTTACGTTCGCACCGGCATCATTTTTAAAGAAATATGGACCGATGATTCCACCGGCCCACAAGTCACACCAAACCGTTGTTTTTTCTGGATTAAGTGGCAGTTCTTGAATCTCTTCAGGTTGCTCTTCGTCCCAAATGCGGCAATTTTGTTTGTTTACATACCCATTGCGCCAGAAATGGGCCTCATCGCTGAACAAAATATGCCTCGAAAACGTCGGATCTTCTTGGATCTTTTCAAGAGCCCATAGAGCGAACCGATGTCGCTTGGAAAGGTCGAGCGGCTTCAGTTGTTGCACAAGCTGTATTTTGTACGCTTTCATTTTAAGATCTCGACGTAAAATTCGGCAAGTCTTTCCATACGTCAGTCCGAGTTGCTGCGAACGGCGCCGAATCGACTCTCCACGGTCTTCGTGAACACTCTCAGCTACGGCCGCTATATTTTCTTCACAGCGTGCTGGACGTGGTTTATTCGGTCGAGTATTTTCCAATAATGAATGCTGGGTCTCAAAATGGGTGATGTTGTTGCGAATAGTACGCTCAGTAGGCCGATTATGTTGACTATAAGTTGAGCGAAGTGCACGAAACACATTCCTCACAGAACGTGAATTTTCGTAATAAAGTTGAACGATTTGTAAACGTTGTTCAGGCGTAAGTCTTTCCATTATGAAATGCCAAACAATACTAAACAAAAATAACATAACAGCATGACACGACTCACAATTGATCTGTCAAAAACTATTAAAAAAAGTGTCTCTACTTGAATCACCCATTACATTTTAGTGACTTATTTTTTAACGAAATTGAAATGAGTGGTTATATTTAAACAAGCGGATTTTGGTAAAGCATCTGATACATAAAAATATTTAGCACAGGTAGTTGAGATTTAATTTTTAATTAAGGGGGCCCGCAAACCCCTGATACATGCAAAATTTACACGATTTGATTTTTATGGCTACACAAAATTTTTTAGATCATTTTATTGCTTATAATTGAAAGTTATAGAATAATTGTAGTTTAAAAATTATTATTTTTTCAGCAGTTTAGAGCAAAAAAATTTTCAAACACTTTCACTATAGAATTTTTTTCTAAATATAAAGTGAAATTTCTTTGTACTTTTATATCGTAATATCAAAGGGCAAATAAAATTTACAATCAACATAATGAGGGCATTTCTTATATTCCCAGAATATTCTATTTTTTTTTTTACAAGACAGGTAAAATGTTTCTTAACATAAGAATCATCCACTTTCATACGAAATTTCATTTTGGGTACAACTATTTTAAGTCAAAAGTTATTATAATTTATTGAAAAATTAAAGTAAAATCAATAAAACTATTCGTCCAACATTTTAAAATAATGCTAATAAAAGCTAAAAATATTTTCTAAAAATGCTAAATAAAATGCCAAGTGCTAATTTTGGTGCTAAATACAAATTTTTAATGCTAAATTTAGCTGCAAAAATGCCAAAATGGCCCCACTGTTATTCCTAATTTAGAAACTTTGGCTCTTGCCGTTCTCCAGATATACAAAAAATAAGTAAAAAAACAACAACAACAATGGATTTATGGGTAAAGTTAGAGGTAGTCGTGATTTTTTGCTCATATCTCAGTCATTTATGGATCGATCTAGCTTAATTTCAATACCAAACTTAAGCGGAGTATATGTGACATAGATATACATTAGTATATAACAGCGTTTTCCCCATCATTTCTGGATCTTCGGAAAACCAATTTCATCATACACATGAACAGATGGACCGTTATATCAACTTCACTACCCATAAGGACCCTTAATATACTTTATACTTTTACCTTCGTCATACATTTGACCCATCTAGGGGCGTCCTAGGCACCGCAGGGGCCAAATTTTAGAAATTTTAAACCGCCATATTTGTATGGTTGAAATTCTTAAATTTGGTCCCTGCAGGCATAGGATGCCCCTAGATGGGGCAAATGTATGACCAACCCCACTTTATTTTCCATCGCTAGCATTTATTCCTAACATGCCTTTCAGCTATCTCCATTCATTAAGGGGGCTCCCATAGAAAATGATCAATACAGACTAGAAATATATTGAAGAAAAAGCGCCATAAATGCCCAGGAGTCGCCCCTAGTGGGATATAATGTATGACCGATCTCAATTAGTTTTTTGTCCTTAACATTTTCTCGATACATACTTGCCCTTTATCTCCACTTTTTGAGGGGGCTCCCATACAAATATAGCGTTTAATGAAATGCTTAAATTAATTGAAATTTTTCGTCTTTTGTGAATAAAATCAAAAGTTGTTAACAGATTTTAATCATTTATGGCTTGTTTGAAACTTCGTTTTCTATATGTCTGGAAAAAAAATTGAAGTTTAGCTGCGCTTTACAATTTTTGATGAACTTTTTTAAAACAAAAATTTCAAAATGTTGCTAAAAATTATTTTTTTTTTTTTGCCTAGGAAAAAGTTATGTTTCTAACACGACTGCGCATATGAGAAAAAAGTTTAACATTTTTTAAAGGAAATTATTGCGGAATTTAGGTTTTTTGAGTTTGTTCAATAAGCTAAGCCGTTTTTAAATTACGCGAATATATGTTGTGCAACCTCCTCCATTTTCGAAATAACGGTATATCTTGAAAACAAGAGCTGACCTAAAAAATGGTTAGCACCACCGGATTCAGCACCGAATTAGGTTAAAACGCCAGGTCTCTGGCTTGTCTGTTTTTTCAACTATCACAGTGTAATTAATCAAATCTTTTCCTAATAATTTATTTTATGTCCTGCCAGTGCCAGACAGAAACATTCGTCATCACGGTTTCTGTTCACATATATACACAGAGCAAAAATCTGGTATAAAAATACCAAAATGTACACCATCCCTATTTAAAAGTAAGCCAACTACGCTTGTGCTCTTACATTGAGAACAAACTGCTAACATATTTACACCATAATGGTCTCATTTCGACAACATGTTGTTAATATTTTGATAACACACCGTTAGTATAATGGCAACATTCAGGGGCTTATTTTTTAAAACACTTCACCTCACTTGAAAATGGTTTTCATACAAAGTGAAGGGATTTATAAAATAAGCCCCTTAGTTGTCATTTTGACAACACATTGTTCTCAGGCTGGTAAAGAATAACCCATTGTGAACCCAGCCAATAAAAAACACATGAGATAAATTTTTTTTTTTATTTATTTCTTTAATATTTTTTGAAATAAAATTAAGACTAACAAATTTAACACTTTAGCCAACTTTAAGTTAAAAACTGTGAGAATAACAAAACAAAACAGAATTGCAGAGTACATTAAACTGAGTAGCTGTCCCCAATCTTTTCACCCCTCTCACCCATACACTCAAGAATTGTTGCAACAAAAATTAGAAGTCTGGACGATGACTCATTTAGATCCAGCAAAATGTTTAAGAGATATTTAATTTGGAAACATAAAATGGATGAAAGTTCACCCAAAGACCGTATAAGGGTTAAGATGTTTTGAAGAATCGCATACTTTATCTTATTAATTTTATCATAAGCACTTATTTAAGTTTAAGTAAATATAGGATCTCTTTTTATATTAAACTCGATAAAAAGTGCCTTGTATATAAAAACTTTACATTAAAATAAGTTTTTTGAAAAAATCTTTAATTACAGATAAGATATTTAAAAAAAACCTAAGTTTACTTAAGGTGCATGTACACGACATGTTTTTTTATATATGACTTGTCAACTTTTCAAGTCATATGTAATTGTGCATGTCTGTCAAAATTTTGCTTCTGACATTGTCTCTGTTTTTTCACATAGTTATTGCAGAGGCCAAAGTAGAGTGCTGCAGCACATGTCGTGTACGGGCACCTTTAAGATATTTTATCATTTAAAATATATTCAAAAAGTTTGACCTTTGAAAAATTAACCATGATAACATTTTTGATAACCTGAATATTTGAAAACGGACTGGGTATAAATGTAGATTGAAAAAAGACGCAAGGATCAGAACTGTGAATCAAAATGTGGAACCACCACCCTCAAAAAATTGATAATTTTGATACAAAAACTAACATAAATGGTGGAATAATGCACGGAATGATATAAAATTTTGCACAAATTCACTTAATACGACTGCAAATCATACTGTTATTTTTTTGTTATCTGTTATTTCTTGAAGATCGGTCCATAACTAACCCTAGACTCCATATAAACCGTACTTCCGGAAAACATTTTAGTACACCTAAAACCGTAATAAATACCGCTATCATACTAATATTTGGTACGGCACAGGTTTATGTGACTACAAATCACACTGTAAAATTTCGTGAAGATCGGTCCATAATTGACCATAGGCCCCATGTAAACCCTACTCGCGGCAAACAGTTTATTGCGCCTAAAACCAAATAAAGCCCACTTTAAATTCGTCTAAAACCACAAAAGATATAGATATTGCGGTAAAATTTCTTCCAACTTAGATTCATTTGGCCAGAAAAAATATCATGAAGTTTTGTGAAATTCACTGTTAACGCTAAAACAAATTACACTGCTGTTTTGAAATTTGTTCTAATTTATTTTTCGTAATACCAGAAATCAGTCTTCAGAATTTTGGAATGATTGGTCCATAATTTACAATTGGGCCAATACAAATTACCCTCCTAAAAATCATTTTAGTTCGGCTAAGACTTTTACGAATCATGATATTTTACTCAAACCAGTTCAAAGTTCTAACAAGAAACGCATAAAACTTTCTTATTGTCGGTCAATAATTTTATTCAGGTCTAAACCGCAACCAATGTTAATGCTGACGTTCGTTTTTGTGAAGCTTAGTTAATAATATATATGTATTTATTATATAGAGCCCACTCCTGTCAGTGGAGGGTATCAAAGATTCGGCTCAGCCGAATATAGCACTCTAACTTGTTGATAAATACTATTGTTGAGGGAAAGGTAGTTTCTATGCGCATTTCACTGGTTGCTTAGGCCAGATCGTCAGGAAGCCTTTTTCCAAAAACTTTAGAAAAAAAGGTACTATTGTTCAGATTTAATGACAAGAAGTTCGGTTTCGGCCAAACTTTGCAAAATGTACCGAAGTTCGGGCTCAGTCTGAAAAAGTGCGTTCGGTCGGACACTAGTGATAGTGAAAAGTATCCTTAATATGATACAACTTAAATGTAATTATACTGCTAGTTCAAATACAGGCTCACCTGCTCCTTCTGTAACTTCTAAAGTAGGTAGTAGTAACAATTTTTAAAATAGAACTACTTTTACTGCTGCTTTACCTAAAGGTAGCGAGAGCAGTAAAATGTTACATAAAATTTCATTTTAATAGAATCTAGGAATTATTTCTTTTCATAAGCTATTTTATCAAATTCAACCTTTTTTTATTTTTCGAATTTATTCTATGAGGTAAATTTCAGTTATGTATTTTAAAAGGCTTTTTGTAATAGTTCTATTCCTTAAATTTTTTAGGAATGACTTTATACACTACCAGACTATTATCTTGTTTCTTCTTGTTACATTTTACCTTAGCTATCGATGGGATAGCAATGCAGTATATTGTATGTACAGAAAAATTTACAATTATTAGACACCAGCAGAATGTAATGCATTTTCTGGCCCGCTACGGCCTTCGTCAGCATTATTTGTGTCACACTGGATAGTGATACTTTATAAATTGAATGTATTTATGTTACTCAACTATTTTAACAAATAGATATTGGGAATTATTTCTTTTTATAAGCAACTTTATTATATTCAACATTTTTTATTTTTCGAATTTATGTCCTATAATTGTAATTTTTTCTGTACATACAATAAACTGCATTGCTATCCAACGGAAAGCTAAGGTAAAATGTAACAAGAAGAAACAAGATAATAGTCTGGTAGTGTATAAAGCCATTACTAAAAATTTAAGGAATATAACTATTACAAAAAGCTTTATAAAATACATAACTGAAATTTAGCTCATAGAATAAAATCGAAAAATGAAAAATGTTGAATATAAAAAAGTAGCTTATGAAAAGAAATAATTCCCATATTCTATTTGTTAAAATAGTTGAGTTAAATACAATCAATTAAATAAATTGACACAAAGAATGCCGACGAAGGCCGTAGCGGGCCAGAAAATGCATAACATTCTGCTGGTGTCTAATAATTGTAAATTTTTCTGTACATACAATATACTGCATTGCTATCCCATCGATAGCTAAGGTAAAATGTAACAAGAAGAAACAAGATAACAAGATAATTTATCTAAACGTTTGTATCTTTTATTATTTTTGTTTATTTGTTCAAGAAATTAGACACATAAATGATAAAAAAAATTTATATATGCAATAATAAAAACGAAGATAATTTTTGCACTTACCTCAACCACACACAACACAGAAGATCCAAATGATTTATTTTTCTTTGTTTCTTCTTAATTAACAACACAACATATAAAAGAATCCACTAGACTGAAAAGTATATCAAAAATAATTGGGCATTAGTATAATAAAGACAACAAAAAATCTTTAAGAAAATGCCTTGCAATAGATGTAATAAAGGTAAGTAGGGTGTACAATGATTTTAATAGATCTTAAATAGTTTTTCACTACATAAATACATTTTTGTTTGTGATCTCATAGTTGTAAAATGTTTAAGGGAGGACTTCTTCAGTATTCTTTTTTTGATATAGTTTAACTTTATATCAATTTACTGCCAGTTTCACGATGTCGATAGATCATTTTCTTTCGCGCAAATACATTTAAACCAGCAAAAAAAGCAAAATTTTTAGAATTTGTTTTTGTTTTAAATGTTGTTCTGCAAAAGAAAGAGCTATTTCGCATTTAGTGACCTAGGCAGTTAATTACACTTCTTTTCTCTTGATAATTAGCAATAAAGAAATTTCTTAATTTTTTTCCTTTTTATTGCAGATTGCCAATGTACTTTCCAAAAATGTGGTGATAAATGCGACTGTGGTAATCAATGCAAGTGTCATAACAAAGTAACACACAGTCATCATGGGCATGGTCATGATGGTCATACTCATGCAAAAGAAGAACATCATCATACCCCTTGTAAAGATGGACATGGACATGGTACATCCTGTCAATAAAATTCTTAAAGCTTTTAAAGAAAATGAAAATCCCCAAGATGAGTTACCAAAAAAAAAAAGTTATATATTAAAATAACCAGCAACTCGAAAAAAAACATTAAAAATATAAATAAATATAAATTATTTACTACTTGAAAACATACGTAAAATTTCAAAGGAGACTTGTTTGTTATTCCCTTGCACTATAGATAAAATTTTGCTCGTTAGATTGAAAATCAATTACATGCTGTTATTGCCAACCAAACCAGGCTGACATCCCCGAGAGCTCCATAACAATTTTGGGGTCTATTCTTCATAATGTTAATGCTCAACTGTGCATAAAATCAATGTTTAAATATGCAAATTTCTTTTTTATATCTTTTTTCTTTATATAGCAAGAAACAAAAAAAGCGACAATTTCAATTTGAACAAGTAATTTTTAGTGAATAAAAAAACCAACTTTCCCCATTTTAAACTTTTTTTGTTTTTTTTTTTTTTTCTTTTGTTGGCTGTCAAAAATGGCTCTCCATAGGGTCGTTAACAAGAAAACAAAACAGATTTCTTTCCTAGTTGACTTCTTTTTTAAGCAAAATATAAAAATAACAATAAGAAGCAACAAATAACTAAAATAACATTAAAATCAACACCTCTACGCTTTGATAAGCTAAAAAATAAAATAAAAAGAAAATAAATGGAAAATGCGTTTTAGTGTTTAAAAAAAAGAAGCAAAACCCCCTCCTGAACTTTTCATTGTTTGTGCAAATTTTCTTTTATTTTACTTTTCTCTTCTGTATTATGGAGTTTTGTTTTTTTTTTTTTCTTCTCACTTTTGGGAGTTGAAAATTGTTCTACGCCTCTATGGCGTGTGCTTGTATGAGTCTATAGAGTGGTTTACTTTGTGGGGCCATTATAGCCATTTTCGCTCATTATGTGGAGGCGTTATTTTGCCTATAAGCATAAAGTTTGTTAATAAAACACTAGGTTTTTTTAAAAGGAATTATAAGAATTTAAATATTCGTTGGTGCCTCACTTCAAGAAAATTTGATTGAAAAAGAAAATTAGTAAATAAATACAGTTATTGAATTGTGGGCCAAGAAAAATGGTAGGTTAAATAGTCCTAATTAGGTACAGTTGGGTAAAAGTTGGGTTATCAATACACCTCTCGAGAAAAATTTTCGGGATTAGAGAAGTGGGAGTGGCACTTCCCATACAAATAAAAAAATTGATTTCTGTATATCTGGAGAATTTGGTAAAAATAGGTTCAATGTCAATGTATGATATCTGGAAAAAAGTGGGAGGGATTGAAGAAGTGGTTGTGGCAAAACCCACATTTCCTCTCATACAAATACAAAATAGTTAAAATTTACGGTCATTAGTTAATTATTAGTAAACTTAAATTTCAAATATTAGACCGACTCAAGTTGTATGGAGCCGAAAAAAGTGTTTTAGTTACCCCTCTGAAAATAAAGGCTGATATGTTTTATGATGATTAAATATCTCAATTAGTAGCTCGCAAGTGATCAAGTTTTATATACCATTGGATGCTGATTCAAAAACTCTTTTCGATGATACCAAATTTTATTTATGTCGTCTTGGAGCAAAGTACAAAAAAATTCGAAAAACTAAAAAAAAGACCTTTTTAAAAATGGTCCAGCTCACAGATGGTCAACGCTAGAACCAAAATGTTTTGGCAAACATCATAAAACATATCAACCTTAATTTTCAGAGGTGGGAACCAAAATATTTTGGGAATCATCATAAAACATATCATCCTTTATTTTCAGAGGGGTAACAAAATCACTTTTTTTTTTTGAGTCGCTCTAACAAATATTGGTTAACTACCATTTCATATTTACAATATATTGGTTAACTAAACATTTAGTAAGAGCAAAAAATGGTAACTCTATCAATAAACTACATTTCAATGTTCGTAGCAGTGTTTTTGTTTACAGTTTTATTATTTCTAAAGATGGAAAAATACCGAAAGGTTTTTTTTTTTTTTTTTTTGGTTTAAACTAAAAGTTTTTGGCTGACTTTTAGGGCCCCATAAAGTACACTGTATGTTAACCCTGCAACCCTTACGTTAGATGATTCGAGGGTTGCAGGCTAAGGGCTATAGGCTAAATGTAGGCTTTAATCTGTTTGTACACAAAATTTATCGAAAAAGAAGCATTACCAATTTTATCCTGTTTTTACCCCTTATAAAGTACACTATATTTTAAGCTGGACCATATGCAATCTGTAACCAAATTTATCAAAAGTACCAAATTTTTTCCCCGGTTTTGCCTCTAAAAAAGTACCCTATATTTTAATATTTGCGTGACTAAGCCACAAACATACAATCTAACAATCTCACAAACATACAAACTTTCACATTTATAATTTTAGAAGAACTTCGGCACTTTTCTGAAATGCAGTTCAAAAATTTGTTAATTTGTAAGACAATAAAAGCTTTCGAAAGTGGAAACCCGTTAAATAGAAAACATAGATCCGGTAAAAATGTGTCTTGGAGTGCAAACAACTTCGAGCAAGTTTTGTAAATAAATACAATGTTAAAGATAAAAAGGTAAAGAAATGCGTAGCATATCGCTGGCTCAACATGCAAAGGAGAGACAAAAAACAATCAAACTTTTTTTGCGTGAGCATTTTTGAATCCTGTAAACGCAATTTTTTTTTTTTGCATTTTTCTTGGTTTTATATGTGCGTAGAAGCAAAATGAAAAATAAGTATTTGCCGAGATAAAAGCTTTTTGGACTTGGAGGTTTTTTTTTTTTGATAAATTGGACTAAGTGCTTTTGCTCATCGCTACAAAACAACAACAAAAAACGAGATAGTTGTAATTTTTTTCTTTGTAATCAATTTTACTGAATTAAAATCTCAATTTATAAAAAAAAAACTGGACTTAGAGCATTTGCATGTTCAGCCAGCGATATATGGAATCGGTCAAATTTAATTTATTTTGTTATCTCGATCGTATCGAATTCTGTTATTTGGACCCGGATTGAATTGCATTTTAATCAATAAAAGACTATCGCCGAAATCATTTTGAAAATCGTGTTTTGGTTCAGGAATATCAACTTACTATCTAATTGCAATAGTCCTTTTATTAAGAAGAGCCAGTTTGGGTAAATGAATTTAGAGTTTTATATATTTATTAAAGATACTCCAGAGACGGTTACATTCAACGAAAGAACACATTATTTGGCTTTTATGTCAGTGATCCCTCTTGGGATCAAAAAAAATAATTACCATTCACATTATAACTTGACATGGTCCAGGCAATTGACAACCATTTAAAGCTTTTGTATCACACTATTAAAATTTTTGTCTAAATATTTAAGTTGTATGCCAGGGTATCACACAATTTTTGGAGCCTCAACCACAAGTTTTCCTACTACGTTAGCCTTCGTATAAGATGGCGAGAGCTTCCAGAATCCACTAGTATTTCGGTCTCCACCAGTAAACCTTTGAGTTATATATGGTTCTCCACCTGTCACGATGAGTTATTGTTAATTCTCTTCCAGACAAATAATTTAAAACATTGATGTTACAACCGACTGCACAAAGTTGATGGTGTACAATCGCAAAAACTATAACTTGGTACAGCTATACGACGCCAAGCCATTAACCAATGCGGGGTGTAACGCAAAACGCACGAAAAGTAGACAAGCAAAATCGACCTAATTGTCCTTTAAAAAAAGGCAACAAGACTCAGAGCAGTTTTACGAGTCCCAGAGCAGTTTTACGAGTCCCGAAATGTTATAAAAAAAGTGACAGTGTTACAGTACGTTTCGTTTAAAGTCACTACCGTTTTTAGTCACATTAATATAAATTTAATATAAAGTACTTAACCCTAGTTAGATAAGGTACGTCTGCGAGACGTACGCTTTTTTTAAATTTGTACTCCTACTCTCACATTTGTTAACATACAACTTTCTCGCCCTCAATTATCTCAGTCGTTAGTATCAGCTTGTTGGTGGTGGCTTTTTTTGTGCTTTAAGTTATGTTTTCTTTGAGAAATAAGCACAAATAAACACAACATACGTCTGAGAGACGTATCGTTATCTTAAGTGTAGCAAAAATAACTTTTTGTTTTGGTTGAATTTGAAGGTATTTGTTATTTAAATTAGGTGTAAAAATGTCTAGTAAGCGCGGCTTGGACGACGCAGAAATTGCTGCTCTTGAAAAGCGTGTTGGACGACTCAGATTCACTGGAAAATGTGAGCAAATCGGAAGGATAGTATTTAAATCTATATTATGTTAATTTTCATAAAAACTTATATCGTATTTAATTACAGATTGTTTTTTGAGTTTATATGAAAAGTCTTATTTAATTAAGATAAAAGTATGGTAGCACTACTAAATACAAAAAAAATTTAATCATAAGTGTAGTTATTTACAAGGTAATCTCAAAAAACTTCTGGTTGTTGTTACTTTGTCTGTTGTTTTTGTATTGTTGTGATATTGCTAAGTAAATCCAAGGGAAAGTTAAGTTGAATTTAAATGTACCACATCGGTGACTTAAGTTTCATTTAAGTGTTTAGTGAAGAAGAGAATTTTGTATTTAAAACGATTTTAAACACAAATGTGTTTTAATGTCAATCCTGAAAATTGGCCATTAATCCTTTTTGTATATATCCTGAATATACATTCATATGTGTTAAGTGATATCGAGACCTATCATTGCCTCATATCCACAAGAATTCGGCATATTTTGTGCTATGAAGCAAATGAACAATGTAAAAGTTAACGTAATATTTGTAATTGTTGTACGTTCAATTTAAGGAATTTAGATTAAGGCCCTAATCATGTACAACGCAGCGCAACGCCACAGAACCAACGCAACGCCAAAGAATAACATTGAAAGCACAAACAATGTCATAAATATTTTGTAATTTTGTTGTTGATTTCTACAGAAGTTCACATTGCGTTTTAAAATTTCAAACGCTCCATTGCTTGTGTCGTTGAAAATTTTAAAACGGTAAAGAATTTCTGTTGAAAGCAAACACAAAATTATAAAATATTTATGACATTGCTTGTGCTTTCAATGTTATGGTTTGGCGTTGCGCTGCGTTGTACATGATTAGGGCCTAAAAGTATTTTATTTTGTTTTTTTTTTTTATATATATAGAAGACTAATTTTTATACCTAAATTCTAAAGAACTCAAAAATTTTCAAATTGGTTGTTAAGTGATTATTTGTATTATAAATATTTTGTAAAGCCCAACGCAACGCCAAAGAATGACATTAAAAGCACAAACAATGTCATAAATATTTTGTAATTTTGTTGTTGCTTTCAACAGAAATTCTTTACCGTTTTAAAATTTTCAACGACACAAGCAATGGAGCGTTTGAAATTTTAAAACGCAATGTGAACTTCTGTAGAAAGCAACAACAAAATTATAAAATATTTATGACATTGCTTGTGCTTTCAATGTTATGGTTTGGCGTTGCGCTGCGTTGTACATGATTAGGGCCTAAAAGTATTTTATTTTGTTTTTTTTTTTTATATATAGAAGACTAATTTTTATACCTAAATTCTAAAGAACTCAAAAATTTTCAAATTGGTTGTTAAGTGATTATTTGTATTATAAATATTTTGTAAAGCCCAACGCAACGCCAAAGAATGACATTGAAAGCACAAACAATGTCATAAATATTTTGTAATTTTGTTGTTGCTTTCAACAGAAATTCTTTACCGTTTTAAAATTTTCAACGACACAAGCAATGGAGCGTTTGAAATTTTAAAACGCAATGTGAATTTCTGTAGAAAGCAACACACAAAATTACAAAATAGTTACGACATTGTTTTTGCTTTCAATGTTATTCTTTGGCGTTGCGTTGTGTTTTACATGATTAGGGGTCTTAATATCAGCTTCGAGTAAAATACTATGACATTTATAACGTAACGACGTAATCAAGGCGAATTCATGTCGATACTACAACAAGTAACAACACCAAAAACACACCAATGTATTTTGTTGTTGCTTGCGTTGATCGATATGTCAAAAACACAAGCAACTTTTGACATTTCTCTCTCTAAGTAAGAAAAAAAGTTGCACAGCTGTGCTTTCAACGCCATCTGATAAATGAGTTCTCACCAAAGTTACAGAACATGGGTACTGGAAACATTTTCTTACAAATTCATGTTCATTTTGTTTGTCAATTAATATGTGCTCAAATTGGATTTCGGAAAGGCGTAATGAAAGATGTGTAGGACTTAAGTTAATCTTATTTCTAAGATAGAGGGCATGAGTCATTTACAATTCTATTTTTGTTTGCTCTGATGATTTGCTATTGTTTTAGCAGAGTTGTTGCTGTTTGGGTTTTTACTAAAAAAAAAAACGACGTTTTGATATCAAAACCATTTAAAATATCCTGAGGCGTTTAAAAACTAAACTAAGCTCTTTGTTTTGTGCTATTCTGTTCCTATGAATGATTCCAATACTCATGATGATGATGACGCTCTTGTTCCTTGTGATAATAATGCTGCTAATGTTGGTATTGGCTAACAGAACAAAAGCCATAGAAACATATTCTACTTCTAACAGATGATTTTGGCTATGATATGGCTAACTGGCTTTTGGTGTTTAGTTTGCATGCATACAATTCGAGTTCATTTGGTATTGTTGTTTTATAATGCAAAAAAAAACTCGTATTGTTGTTTATCTTTATTATTACAATTATTCATTCATAGTTGCTGTTGTTGTTTTGTTCTTTAATTAAAACTATTGTTAAGCAAATAGGAGATTATCCTTTTTTACTGTTTTGTTGCAAAATTTCTAGGCTACGTTGAAATTTTTTTAAATATTACAATATTTTGTTGAGAATTCAGATAAATTGTAGCTTTTCCTTGCAGCTCCTACATCGAAAACTTGGCCTTATCAAGCACAATTGTTTATGGAGTAAGATCAGAGTCCTTTAATACCAGGGTAGCGCAAAAGAAATGTTATCTTTAAAATAAATACTTTGTTGACGTATTTTTCTCCTTTCTTTTTAGAATTCACTTTAGAAAACTTTGGAAATTTATGAGAGACTCAGCGCAGAACAAAGAACCAAAGTTTTTTTTAATTTTCTTTCAATGCCAGAGCCTAATTCCAGTAGTCTTAATCGAATACTTTATCGATTCGAAAGCAGTTTTATTTCTTACTCAGTCAGTCGATACTAAAGGAATCTAAATTATTTTTTTAGTGTTGTGAAAACTCAAATAAATGCTTTTTAATAATAAAAAAATAATTTCGATTCGTTCGGTATCAACTGAAAGAATTAAAAATAAATTTGCTTTCAAATCGAAAGAGTATTTGATCACGACTGTAAGAATTAGCCCCCAGAATTCGATTATTTAGATACAAAGATTATTTAGATGAAATTCCTTTTATGTTAGAAATGCATCTTGTGTTCTAACAACTTACCGAATGGTACAAAACTTTCGCCAACAAGAAGTTAAAGGACCCCTGCAGTTCGAAATAATGTGAACATTGATCCGGTACAAATATCTAAAGCTTCTACCACGTGATGTTCTCAGAAGGCGGCATTCGCAAGCAAATGTAAGTTATTTTTTCCAACATTCACAAACTAATAACGAGTGATTAGGCCCACATTTACCTTAAGAGTAACTAACGTGAATAAACAAAATTTCAGAATATTTGGTACCCAAAATCTAAGAATAATTTTGGAGCATCAAAAATGCAGCTTCTAGATGGCATAGAAAAACATTATTTAGAAACCATTTTATTTCGAATACAAAGAACATTCAAGATTGAGAAATGACTAAACATTTTCGAATGCTAGAGGTAGAAAATAATCCAGAATTATGGTTCCAGCAAGATGGAGCTACAGCTCGCATAGATCGTCTAACTGGCTCTCCTGCACAGATTGATCGCCTGATTTAACAGCATCCGATTTATTTCTTTGCGTTGACTAATTATCTAAGCGGATAAGGACAATATCTGAGAAGTGAGGGCTCTGGGAATTGAAATTCTAAAAGAGTTATGGGAAGTGGTAGAGTACGTTATATCGATGCTACTGTTGGGAAAAAATAGAGTTTTCAAAACATCCCCCGGTGGTGTAGGAATTAAGAATATTTCACATGTTCGTGTTACATTCTCCGGGACATAATCAGGTATAAACAGTATCTAGGATTAGTCAAAACCGCGATCGCGGCTGACCAGAGATCCTATCTGGTATCACGAGAGTCAGTAGCCCGCGGTGGCACAGAACCGGACTGACTATTGGTTGTGGCCTCCGTATGCTTCTTATGGGTAAATAACACAGAAAAAAAAACAAAAATTGATTTCAATTAAAAAATCTGTGATATTAATTAAAAAATTAATTAAATTTGCACCAGTAAACAAATTAATGGTATCATTTAAATATTTCCTAATATTAACAACATTTTCTGCAGTAATGTTGTTGATATAAGTAAACGATTTAATTCACTTGATTACATTTTTAATAAAAACTGATTTTATTTATTATAAAATTGGCGAAAATTTTTTTCTGTGTGTATTTCGGAGATCACACAGAAAAAATTATTTTTCCAATTCAAACAAAAAAATTTTAGAATCAAAACCTTTTTTTGTTTAAAACAGGACCTACAAACGAATTTGCATATTCAAACAATTTATTTTGCATTTCGGTTTATTGAAAAAAAACTCGGATTTTTTCAAACAAATAGTTGTTATTATTGGTTAAATTTGTGTTTCATATTAAAAAAACAATTTTCAAACCAATAATTTTGCTGAATCAAACAAAAAAGTTTACTGAAATTAATAAAAATTTCAAAACAAATAGTTTTGCTGAATTAGTTAAGAGCGGCTGGCCTTGAGACAAAGTTTTTTTTTTTAATAATCTCCGAACACCATTCGTCTTGTTGTACAAAATGATTCTTATCCCCCTCACTGTCGCTGTATCCTTTCCTTGGCTACAGAAAAAGAAATCTCAATTAAAAATAACAGCATTACGACCCGATATGGTTTTCATCATCATTTTAATTACAAAATTTGAAGTAGGTATTTAACTAAAAAATTAAAAAAAATAAAATACGGGTTTTTTCATTCTTTTTTATCAACTTGGAAATTAACCAAAAAGTCTGTTTTTTATTGTTGTTATTGTGGCGACACAAACATTGAATCGTTTTTACCTACTTTTGTTATTGCTTTAATAACAAACTTCCCCACGCTATTTTATCATCTTTCTTAATGCGTCCAAAAATAGACAATATGTACTTAAAGTAGTGGTGCTTACGATCAATAAAAAATTAAAAAAAATCAACACTTTAAAAACCGTTAAATATTCCATACAAAATTATTAAAACTTGAAACCAATAGCGCGTATATCATATTTTTGTATAGTTGTCAACATTTTTGTTGCTAAAATAAAAATCAAACAAAAATATTAATAGAAACAGTAAAAATAATTGGTGGAAATTTTAAACAATTTTCAAACAAGCGTTTGCTTGAAAATATTTTAGCAATAATTTTTTCTGTGCAAGTCGTTGTTGTGGCTTGCTACCCAAAGTCGCAGAAAGGGATACTACTAATGGCTAATAAGTCAGTGAGTGTTTAAACGCTGGTTTAGTTGAACTAAACTTAAATTTACATGTAGTTTAAACTCAACAGTTGTAAATCAGTGTCCCATGTATTATATGAAGTTCAAAAAGTAATATGTGGCAGCACTACGATAAATGTTGACAAATTCATATGGTTTGTATTGGTAGTTTAAACGCCCAATTTTATGCGTTTAAAGATGGTTTATATGTTTTCTGATTTATAGATATCTTGGTTTAAACACATTTTAAACCAAAAACAGAGTTTAACTTGCTCTGATTTATTAGGCCTAAATGGCATAAATGACCTGAGGGAGAACTATTCCTATCTGGTGTTGCTACTCAACAGAAGCTACTAGCATATTCCAAAAGCAGCAGAGGTAAGAACACTCCAGTTCCTAAACAAGGGCCGAGTGTGTATAATCTTGCCAGTTTATAAACTGAAATTATTGCCTGAGTTTGTTGGTTGGGCTTACACTTTGGGAAGTTCACCCAGTGGTTAATATACATCATGGAGTGGGCCCTGGCGTAGGTATCCATAAAAATTTCATCCACAGCTGTCTTCACAGAAAAAATTAAAAATTTTCTCTAATCACCAAATTTATTCCAAATTCATAATATCAAGCAAACAGTTTGTTGATTTTGCACCTGTTACCAAAATGATTATATTGATTACTAAAAATTTTAAATTTTTTTTTTTTTTTTTCAATAAATGGTATTTTTAATTTTAATTAAAAAAGTGATCAAAAAACTTTGCCATTTCAAACAATGTGTTAATTTATTTAAATAAATATTGACAATTCCCAACAACAATTATACATGTTTAAATTATTTTGTTTTAAACGAAAAAAATCAATTAAGATTTGTTGTTATTTAATTAAAATTTTAATTGAAAATTTATTTCAAAACAACTAAAATGTTAATTAAATTTAAAATTAAATTTTTAGTTTTCTTTCAACTTAAAAAAATAATTGATTCAATTATCACATTCTACAGCGGCCACTCTAGATTAAGGAGAAGAGATACAGCAGGACTCATCAGACAAGAAGAGCGCTAAACATCTACATATGTGAACAGAAACCGTGAAGAGAAAAATTTTCGTCTAGCATTGACAGGACAAAAATAAAGTATTAGTATAAGATTTGATTAATTATTGTTAGTTCATATTTAATATATGAAGATTCAATAAATAAATAATGAGAAAAAAAAAAAATAATCACATTAATTAAATTTAAATACTTTTTAAACCATTTGTTTAATTGATAAAAGACTTTTTTCTGTGTAATCTTGCCAGTTTATAAACTGAAATTGTTGCCTGAGTTTGTTGGTCTGCCTATAATCGATAAAAAGCTCAATTGTTTCGTCATAAATTCAAGAAACTGTGCCCGAGCTAAATTGATAATAACTTACGAGTTAATGTACATATAACTAAATATTATCTATTGCGCACGATTTTGTGAGTTTTCTGCAAATTTGTGAATTTTGTTTAATTCAGAAAAATTTAAAAGCTATTTGATGTGCAATTCCACTCAGCACTAATAAAGCTTTTACAGCTCAAATAAATTTGTAAAAAAAAATATATAAAAAAGCAATACATTTAGCTGGAAACTATTAATTAAACAAGAGAAGTTCTTTGTAGTAAATTAAAGTTAAAAATAAAAAACAAACAAATATTTTTTTGAAATGGGCTGCAAGGGATGCAATAACAGTAAGTTTTAATTAAAAATTACTTAAAGAAAAGTGTATAAAGGAAATACTTTTTTTTTTCATTTACAGACTGTCAATGCTCTTCTACCAAATGCGGCGATAACTGTGCCTGTAACAAGGACTGTCAATGTGTTTGCAAGAATGGCTCGAAGGATAAATGTTGTGAAAATAAAAACTAATGAGCCTGAAATCAAATATTAAATGCTGATATTAAAACCATGATTAAAGAAAAAATGTGAATACAATAAAGAGTTTTTAAAATTATTTACAACTTAAAATGATAAAAACTTGTTGAATGATTTAATAGAATTATGATGCAATTTTAGATTATGGTATTGCCCTAAAACGAAGAAACATCTCTAATTCTAATAACCTATATTATATATTTCAACGTTTTTTCTTAGAACCTTAAATTATATTGCATTTATATCGAAAACTAGAAATCATTAAGAGAAAAAAATGAAAATTTAAGATCAGAATAATTTGTAATCATGGCGATCCTTTCCGAATTGTACCGTTCCAAAATTTCCGTGAAATACACTTTTTTCCTTTTTTGTTTAATGATGAACCAGTTGGCAGAACTGCTATTTAAATTTTTGTCGTTGCAATTTTTTTAAATGCTGCTTTGAAATTGCACTACTGTCCAGATTATGAAATTTTAGGGTTGCAATTTTTGTATTTGTATCTTGTCCTTTTTATTATATATATGGGAGATTTCATGTTAAGTGGCCCAACTTTTGAAATCGTTGTCTTCCGATTGGATAGTAGTTTGGACACAAAAAAGTTTCTGAGTAAGAGGGGGTCAAAATTTGACATTTTGGCCAAACAGGTGTTCTTTCTCATCTATGTAACTTATAATCTATTGGTGTTAGCAAAATTTGTCCAAAACAGATTAGATAGCTATTTCTTCAAGCTTTCGAAAAATATTTTTTGTGTTTTTTTTTAAATTTTTTTTTTTTTTAAATTTAAAACTTATTTCAAGGCGAATTCATGTATACGGTGGTGTCGATACTACAACAAGCTACAACACCAAAAACACAACAATGTATTTTCTTGTTGCTTTCGTTGATCGATATGTCAAAAACACAAGCAACTTTTGACATTTCTCTCTCTAAGTAAGAAAAAAGTAGCACAGCTGCGCTTTCAACGCCACCTGAAAAATGAATTCGCCTTGACTTATTTTTTATTTTTTTTTGAAAAGGGTATTTTTTTTTTGTTTTACTCAAAAGAAAGCTTAGGTCTTTCCTTTAAGTTAGTTCTGGTCGCTATTTGGGCCGCGAGTGGGTTATGTATAAAACAAAATAATTTCTAAGTCAAGACGAGGATTTTTCAATTTTCAGACTGAAAGATGCACATTGAAAACAATCATTTCAAATGTGCATGATTATGTGGAAGAAATGTGTAGAGGATTGCTAAATTTAAGAACCCATGACTTTTTAGTCAAAGAGCATTGGTCATTCCCCAGGAAAAACTTTTTGAATTTTGGTAATAGGTCGTAGTTATTTCATACGTTACCTGGTAAGTAGTTGTCATTATCATTATTTTGAAAACCTCAATAAGTACTTGCTAGTAATGGCTTCAGTAAGTACTTTTCACTACTATTATTTTCAGTTATGAATATTTGCTTAATAATAATCAGCTAAAATTAACTTACTGGTAACTAGCTCCATAACTACTTATTAGGTCTATTTAATAGCGCCAATTAAATAAACACTAGTTATTTTTTGGCTTCTAGTAAGTATATTTTAAGTACTTACAATTCAACTTACTGATAGTTAAATAAAAACTATATATTTTGTGACTTCTAGTAAGTGTATTGTAACTACTGAATTCTGTGGACAACTCGAACAAAAATAAGTAGTTATTCAGCCGAAAAATAAGTAGTGTTTATATTTCTCCAACATTACTTGCTAACTTACCAGGTAAGTAAAGTTTTTGTTGGGTCTTTAAGGATTTGAAGATACATTTGAAGTCTGGGGAATTCGTTATTTCGTTTGATTTCGCAGAGGACTATAAATATGTTCTTCAGGATGCCATACAGTCATTCCACTTTAATAACGACCAAGCAACTATATTTACAGTAGTTATTTACTACATGAAACATGAAAAAAAAAAATTTTAAAAAATTTAAAAAAAAAAATTTTCCGAAAGCTTGAAGAAATAGCAATCTAATTTGTTTGGGACTAATTTTGCTAACACCAATAGATAAAAAGTTACATGGATGAGAAAGAACACCTGTTTGGCCAAAATGTCAAATTTTGATCCCGTCTTACTCAGAAACTTTTTGACCGATCTTGTTGAAAATTTGTGTCCAAACTACTATCCAATAGGACTAACCTTGGTGCAAATTTCATCCAAATCGGAAGACATCGATTTCAAAAGTTGGGTCACTTGACATGAAATCCTCCAAATATAAAAATGAAATATGTTTGTCTGTTTGCTGGCTTATAGACTCCTGGACGAAATTTTGGCAGTAACATTACATGAGCCCCGAAAATAAAATAGCCTACTTATTTTTTCGATAGGCGCAGGGGAAGTGGTACCCCACATAGGATACCAATATTAAGTATCGGATATCTTAAGAGCGGCTGCATCCATTTTCTTGAATTTTTGTAATAGGATCTTCTGAGCACCGAAATTGAAGTAAGATAGCTGAAGGGGAAGTGCTACCCCCCGATATGACGCCAATGTTTAATATCGCATATCTTTAGAACTGTTATAGTGAGAATGTTCAAACTTAGTAGAAGTCACTCTTATGGAAAACTACACCTTTAAAATATAAATGAAGGGTTTAGGCGCAGGGAGAGTAATGTCCCCCATAAGAAGCATATATTTAATATCGCGCAACTGAAAAACTATTACAGCGTGAGTCTTCAAATATGATTATAGCCACTATTATGGTAAACTATAAATTCCAAAATAAAAATGGGCGGGTCAGACGAAGGGACGAAACTACTACTGAGCTACTGAGCCGATTTTCCTGAAATTTTCACAGTAATTTCCTGATTACCCGGCGCTTAACATAAGCTAGTAATATATTTTAATTTTCAAGTAGGCGTAGCACCAACCAAGCAAAAATAATATGAGATACCTTATATCTGGAGGCCGGTTACAGTAAGAGTTTTCCAATATGAAACAAATAACTTCGTTATCAATACACGACATCTGCCAAAAAGTCGGCTGGATTAAAAATCGGGCGTCGCACCTCCCATACAATGGCAATAAATATTTCTACGTATTTGGAGAACTGTAATAGTGAAAGTATTCCAATTTTTTACAAATAGCTTAGATAATAACCCACAACATATTTCAAAAGGTAATTTCATTGGAAAAAGTAGGCATGGCACCCCCCCATACGAAGACACTTGAAATTTCTGTATATCTGTTGAACGGTTACTGTAAAATCATTCAAATGTTGTCCAAGATGCTTTGCTTATTAAAAAAATCTTACCAATTTTATTTACAGCCACCTTCAAGTTGGAAAGCGTGATATTTACGAAACAAAACAGAATTGCAAACAGCGTTGTCAAATGTGCAGATTTATCTGCATTTTGCAGTTTTTTAAACATGGAGCAGTTTTGAAGTTTTTTTATCAATAAAACAAGTTTTTTGTAAATTGTGCAGATTTTGCAGTTTTTGCATTAAAGTTTTTTTAATTTCATTCTGTTATATAATTTTTATTTCTTAAGCCATAATCTAACCTTATTTGCTTATCATGTTTATAAACATATAAGTGCCTGATTTTGATCTCATATATTTATAAGACTTTTATGAACCTCATTTTATTCATGTAATGTACATATAATGTATGTTAATGTTAAGTTTTGTTTTTTTTTTTTTTTTGTATACAATTAAATTCTTATGTCCTTTTTTTGTTGTTTTAATAAATTAAAAAAAACGGTACCGTGAAGGTCCAAAAAGTACATTTTGTTTTGAAAGTTGGTACTAAATTTAAAACCCCATTTAACATCTCTGGAACACACATATGTATAATTTAAAACTATGAACAAAATGAAATGTGACAGCATAGACACACAGCTAATTTTTTTACTAAAGTGTTGTACTATTTTGACACAACGTTAAAGTATTTAACTGTGTTGTATCAGTTTTCAAAATAAGACCACCTTGTAGGAATTCACCTTGATTTTATATATAAAATTGTTCTTTTTCTATGACAATACAGCTGTAACCGGCGTATGAAAAAGAATTAGATCTACGTCGACGTATGACGTAGATACGTTTTTACGTTTGCGCCGACTATTGGGTATCTTAGTATTAAATACTAAATACTTTTTATTTGACAACGTATCTGCGTCATATCCTACTACGTTCATGCGGTGCAATTGTGTTCCTACGGTAATGCAGGATAAGAGGATATATCGTAATTTAAAATGCAAAAGGGCGTAACAACAAAAAAATTCAAAATAGAGTTTTTGACTTAATTAAAGAAATTCAAACGTTTAGTACATCTTGTTCTTATTGATTTTGAAGTTTTTGCTTCTCCTGTAAGAAAATATAATTGTATTTTTGGAGACTTTATGTATTTTAAAACTCAAAAAGTATTTTCATTTATAAAATTGTAATACGAAAAGATGACAAACTTCGTAGATGTAGATTTTAAAACAAATCTTTTATTTATTATCTTTCTATAAAGTAATATACAAGCCATTTTATAACCATAATGATACCCATACCACAATAGTGGAGAGGGTATTATGCGTTTGTGCTGAAAATATTGGTGCTACAATCGATATAACAAAGTCCGTCCTTCCGTCCGACTGACTGGCTGTCCATGTAAATCTTATGACCGAAGAACAGATTGCAGAGTAGGAGAGAATTTAATGAAATATGGTACATAGATTCTAATTGACACAAGTCCTAGCCTATTGAAAATGGTGATAATCGGTCCATCATTTCAATCCCCCATGCAAGCTTTTTTGCGGAATAAAGTCTTTTTGTCATTTAACTATCTTTTTTATGTTGGTGTTTCGATAAAACTTGATCCAAACTTATTTTATTGCAATCTAAATAATCGTGCCAAGCTTTATTAAAATCGGTTCATAGTTGATCAGAGCTCCTACTTCCGAAAATAGGTTTAAATGCCATAACTTCTTTAAAATATTGGCATTGACATTCAAATTGGCGACAGTTACTTTTACGACAGCTACTATGTATGTATGTTGTGTTGGTATGTCCAAAATAACCACAGGTCCCATATAAACCCCCTTTTAAATCACTTAAATACAAACAAATCTCATAAAGATATCTAAATAATATTCGGCACAAGAAACTTTATATGAATCTTATTTTGTTGTTCTGGTGGGTCTGGTGGGTACA
The DNA here is from genome assembly GCA_943735925.1 of Pollenia amentaria. Lineage (NCBI taxonomy): Eukaryota > Metazoa > Arthropoda > Insecta > Diptera > Polleniidae > Pollenia > Pollenia amentaria. The sequence goes on from OX031006.1 coordinate 257,385,197, forward strand.
CTCTCGAAATTTTAAAATACGGTGGTGTGGGGAATCATATGGTCGGTCTTTACCGACAATACTTTCTTACTTGTTTTACTATACTATACATAATTAAATGTTAAGATTTCTTATCTTTGCGCACGTCTTAATGACCTAAAACAAACTGCTTGACAAATTGTTACCACAATTGTTGTTAACTTTATAAATTTGAAAGAGCTTTTACTATTTCCTATTCTTATCTATCAAATAAGTGCAATTTCACTCGTTACTAAAGCTTTTCAAGGCTGTTTCTTAAAAATGGGTATAAAATAACAATACGGCTGAAAAACTTTTAACAATTACATATTTAAAATTCTTGATACAAATTCTAAAATTAAAATAAAAAATAAAAATGGTTTGCAAGGGTTGCAATAACAGTAAGTTTGTTAGAGAATTAAACTTAATTAATTTTATTTAATATTATATTTCCTATTACAGACTGCCAATGCTCCAACACCAAATGCGGTGACAACTGTGCCTGCAGCAAAGAATGTCAATGTGTTTGCAAAAATGGACCCATGGATAAATGTTGTAAAAATAAACAATAAATTTGCATAAATTTATGTTACTAGAGTTATTGTAATTTAAGCTAGTCAAAAATTTAGAAAATTACTTTAAATAAATTTCAATTTAGCAAAAAGTAACAACAATATTTGAAATAAAATGTTATTAAATAAAGAAAAATGGAAAATTATGTAGTTTTATTTCGCTTGTCATCAGCGCCCCTTATGCTTAAAAGTAATACTTCTCCCTAGATAAGACAACAACCGTTTAACCAAGATAAAAACCTTAAAATTCCTTTTAAAAATTGTTTTGACGGCCCCGTTTTTTAATATTTCGAAGAAAAAATACAAACTTGGCACCACTTAGACATAAACTTTTTTGACAGTTCTTCTTTTCACTCGTTCTACATTATTTTTCACTAAAAAAAGATGGCCGCAATTTGTAGTAAAATAAGTGAAATTTTCATTCATTAATTAAATATAAACAAAAGTGATAAAAATGCTTAATTTTTTTACAAAACTAATCAATAGTAATTAAATTTAGTAAAAATTATAAAATTTAGCCAATTAGTAATTGATAACTATGAATTATTTCATATTTTAAATTGATGTCTGAGTTTTCAGTGATGAATGAGAACGAACAATAAGTGAGTGTGTGGTATAATTGTATGAAAAAGAATAGAAGAAAAGTGGCATATAGAAAAAAGTGTGTTAAGTAGAAAATAAGGCAACAAATAAGTGACTATAAACAAAAAAGAAAATTAAAAAAATCGAAAAAATGAGAATGTTGGAAAGTTTTTAGAAAATTAGTTTTTGAAAAAATAAACGGTTAATTGTTGTGGAATTACGTTCAATACAAAAGTAAACAAAAATGTTGCAATATAAAAATACATCACAAACAAATCCGGCAGCGACATCAACCACGCCTACGCAGACACAGCAAGTACAGCAACAAACAACACAAAATGCAACTGGACAGCAGGTCCAAACTCAGGTTGCACAACCTGCTCAGGTTAAAGCCACCTTTGTGAATGCCCAAGGACAGCCACAAATGGCAGGTACAGCTTTGCCTGCCAATCAAATACCATTATCGCAGATTATTAATTTGCAGCAGTTACCGCATCAGTTTATACAGGCGACACCCCAGCAAGGTGCACCTCAACAGGCTCAGGCTTTACCACAAAATATGTTTCAAATTGTACAGCCTATGCAAACGGTAAATATTGATGGTCAGGAGGCAATCTTTATACCAAATTTAAATTCGCAGATTGCTTCCGGCCAACCAATGAATCTTAATGGGCAGCAGGTGTTTCTTACACCTAATGGACAGATTGTGAGAGCACCACAAGCCGCTTCACAACCAACGGCAGTGCAGCTACAACCGGGAACACAATTTATACAAGGTTTAGGTCAGACCATACAAATCCCCGCTGGTTTAGGTGGTGGAGGAATGCAGGAACAAACACTGTTTACAATACCCGGTACAAATATACAAATACCTGTGACAACCATACACAATCCCCAGACTACACAGCAGTTGCAACAACAACAATTGCATCAACTTTTGCAACAACAACAGCAGCAGCAACAACAAAATCAGGCTCATGCTCAAGCACAAGCCCAGGTACAAGCTCAACAACAAGCCCAACAGCAGGCCCAACAACAAGCCCAACATCAGCAACAACAACCACCTACAAACGCGAATAATGCAAATTCCAATCAGAGTCAACAAACAACGAATGCATCAGCCGTTGCTAATAACTCACCTAACTCCTGTCAAACCACTACCACAACAACAACTCTCCCCAATACAATAACCATACCAGGTACCAACATTCAAATACCCACTTCTGTGGCTGCCGCAAACGGACTTCTGGGAAATATCCAACAACTTTTGGCGGGTAATACAAATGCCTCGATTAAACTAGAAAATGGTCAGACTTTGCAGAATATACAAATACGGCAGGCAAATCCAGCTGGTGCATCTACACCGCAGCTGCCGCAAATAGTGCAATTTCCTCATTCTTTGCAACAGCAAACTGCCCCACCACAACCTCAACCTACACTACAACAAACCACCGTGGCGGTTCAAGTCCCCATACAGACAGGTGTGGGTGGCCAAACAATATATCAAACGGTTCATGTGCCCATTCAACAACTGGCCTCAACAGCTGGTGGAATATCAACTGCGAATCTTTTATCCGCTACCCAACCAATGCAAATGCCGCAAATTATACCGCAATTTACTCAAATAGCCCAGATTGTTACACCCAATGGGCAAATACAACAAGTCCAACTGGCACCACTTAATGCACTGACTTCGTACCAGCAATTGCCTACAAATGCCAATATTATACACATACAAAACGCTGCTCAACAGCAACAAGTTCAGGCGGCAGTGCAGCAACAACAGCAGCAGCAACATGCTCAACAGCAGCAACAACAGCAAGTAGCTGCTGCCCAACAACAGGCCGCAGTTGTGGCTCAACAGCAGGCCCAACAGCAACAGCAGCAGCAACAGCAGTTCCAGCAATTACAGCAACAGCAGCAAATTATAAATGCCATAAATGCGGCCAATGAATCGGGAGCTCAGATACCTACAAATCAACCGATAACCATTACAAATGCCCAGGGTCAACAAGTGACTGTTATACCAGCTCAACATTTGCAGCAATTACAAAGACCTACAAATCCAGCTGCAGCGCCACAAACACAGCCCCCTCAATCTTCAGCAAATCTTATACAATTGCAACAATTACCCGGTCTGCAAGCACTGCCTATACAAAATATTCCCGGTATAGGTCAAGTGCAAATAATACAGGCTCAACAGCTGCCTCCAAATTTGCAACCACAAAGTATACAACAGCTTTTAGCTGCCACAGCAAGCACAACCCAGGCACATCATCCAGCAACAGCACCGTCCCCACAGCAACCACAGCCTCAACAACCCCAACAGCAACCTCAGTCTACCACCCAACCGCAGCAGCAACAAACAATGAATCCACCCACACAATCTGCTCAAGCCAGTTCCACTACAACTCCTAATACTGCCAACACTATTCAATTGCAAACCCCTAATACTAATAGTAACACTAATTCTTCCACGGTTTCACAAAATACTCCTTCCAATACACCACAATCGCCAAGTAGCAGCACCAGTTTACAGCAACCCAAACAGGAGCCTCAATCCCCCACTCAAATAGGCCAAACTTTAATAACGAACATTAAGCAAGAACCACCAGATAGTTCACCGGTTACAACGATAAATAATGCACAGAATGGCGTATCACCAGGCACAACACAAATCAAATGGTTAATGCCGCAGGCTACAACTGTAACACAGGTAAGACCGAATTTATAATTTTCTTTTTAACAGATTAAAAAGTAAATAATTGCAAGTCAAAAGTTTTCTTGAAAATTAAAAATAGAAATTCTCATCTTTTTTATTCAGATTTAGAAGTTACATTTTTTTAATATTATAGGTTTTCGCTCTTGGTAGTAAAGTACCCTTGTAGACATTGTTCATCTTTTTAATGTAGTTAACGTACTATCATTTGCAACACCGCAAATGATAGTAGAATAAACCCGTTGACAAAGCTCTATTTTTCTCTTACTCAGCGAATTCATTAATTTATAATACATGCGGAAACGACACTCACGCTTTGTATTTTAAAATCGTATTCCGTAAAGCAGAGTTGTACACTTAATGGAAAAGTTGAAAACCGATAAAAGCTGCGTTCGAGAACACAAAAGTTTTTACTATTTTTTACTGAACTTTACTGCATTTTACTAAATTGCGTTCGCGAACACAAAATACAGTAAATGAGAACACAAATTGAGAGCGTAAAATGACAGTAAAATTTAGTAAAACAAAAAAACATATGTTTCAAAAGGTAAACAAACAAAAGTAGCAAGCAAAAGGCATACAAATTGTGAAAAAATTGTTTAAAAAAAGAAAAGTTGAAATAAAACTAAAATAAAAACAAAACATTAATAAATATTAATCAATTAAACTTGCTTGTGAAGAATTTAAATGGCTAAATACCAACTTTTGAAACTTTGTTTTGTTATGTTAATTTTTTGAAGTTGTAAAAGTGTCAAGTACTCGGGTACTTAGAACAGCCCTTGTTTTTAAAGTTATCAATAGTAAAAAAAAAGTATTCGTGTGCTATTGATCAAATTTTGCCGGACACAATTTAGCAAATTCAAATAAAATAAAAAACAAACAAATATGAAAGATTACATAAAATAATTTGTTTGTATTTTCCAAAAATATTCGTGTTATAAAAAGTATTTAATCGAGTACCGATAAGAAAACGAGTTAAGTAGTCAAAAGTGTAAAAATTTTTCAACACTTCAATTATTTGCCATCAGCTGTTGCCTTTATTTTACGAATTTTTACAAATTTTGCGTTCGCGTACTTTTTTGGACAACAGTTTTTTGTGAGAGCAAATTTTTAAGTTTACTCATTTACTGCATTTTACTGTAAAAGTACTCAAACGCACCTAATGAGAGTTTATATAAAAACAAAACCGAACTTCATATAAAATTGTTTAATGTACATATGTACTTATATAAAACTAAAATATACTATTAAAGTTAGTAAAAATCGCGGTTTAAATGTTAGACTTAAGTTCTTTTTATTGCTTGTTACATTTTTATACGAATATTTTTTAAAGAATAACGGCCTTATTAATAAAAAAATATTTTAGGTTTATAAAACTATTATATTCTATGAAAATTGTCATGACTTATTCATAAAAAATATAAATTTTACTTCCTTAATATGGGTTGGCAAGTTTGTTTTTTTTTCCCCCCCAAAACTAAGTCTGCAAAGCATGACCTTTTCAATATGCTGATGATATAATAAAACAACTGAAATCTGTCAACGCAGCTGTAGTTATGCGTTTAAATTTCACAAATGTCAAATTCTGATTTCAAAAAATTTGTTATTTTAATACTTTATATCTTAGCATGCTCACAATAAAAACTTTAAGATATCACAATGTTGCCAAATTAAAATTTTAAGATACTCATAGTGAAAACCCTAAATATAGTTTTTGATTAAATTTTACTCCCTTATTTTGTAAAACACTTCACCTCACTTAAAAAATATTTTCATACAAATTTTAAAAAATTCAAAGAAAGTTATTTGAAAAATTTCTCACCGCAAGGTGAAGGGATTTATAAAATAAACCCCTTATTAATTTGGATACAAATTTTAAAATGAGAAGTGTTAAACGAAATTAAGCCTATTACATGAATATTTTAAACTAACTATGAAAAGTATATGAACTTTTTGTAAAAATATTTAATTTAACATTGACTTGCAATTACCTATTTTAAAAATCAAGAAAACACCTAACATAATAAAAATTTTAATAAATTTAAGCTTGATTGGTGGTGGTAAATTTATTTAAATGAATTTCCATACAAAACGAGACATTTTTAATTTGTTTTCCCTAACAAGGTTACCTAACAGTCTACTCATCCTTACAGGTACAGCAGCAACAAGCTCAATTGCAACAAATACAACAGCAAATCCAACAAGCCCAGCAGCAGCAACAACAGCAACAAGTTGTTTCAACCATCGACAGCATGGCAATACCAGTGACCATACCTGCATCTTTACAAATCACAGCCATCCCTCAAGGTCAACAGCAACAACAACAACAACCACAACAACAGCAACAAAACCAATTTGTTTTGCAACATCAGCCAACACGTAATGCTTTAATAAAACCTAATGCATCACCACAAATTTTAACAGCATCGGGAAATACAGCGACCACAGTAACAAATGCTGCTGGAGCAACACAAATTACAATTGCTACAACAACTGCCAACAGTAGTAACAATAATAATACTGGTCAAGCGCAACAACAACAGCAGCAAAGTTCAGCTTCAAATCAGCAACAACAGCAACCACCTTCCCTCCCACCCCCCTCACAAACCTCCGTCAATGTGAATATTAATTTAAATGATCCCGGGAATTTGGGCATTAAACCACGTTTAAAGCGCGTAGCTTGCACCTGCCCCAACTGCGTAGAGGGAGAAAATAAATCTGATCGTAAAAAACAACACATCTGCCATATACCAGGCTGTAATAAAGTCTACGGTAAAACTTCTCACTTAAGAGCTCATCTACGATGGCACACTGGTGAACGACCTTTTGTTTGCTCATGGCTATTTTGTGGCAAACGTTTCACAAGATCCGATGAATTGCAGAGACATCGCCGAACTCATACAGGCGAAAAACGTTTCCAGTGTCCTGAGTGTAACAAGAAATTCATGCGCAGTGATCATTTATCAAAACACATTAGAACTCATTACAAAGCTAGATCTCCTATGGAAATTATGGAGCTGCAAAATATTGCCATTAAACAAGAAAAAATCGACGGTAGTGGAGACTTGAATGCCATGCAAAGCATGCCAGGAAATATTGTGAATATAAATTTGCCAACCCGCCAAGATGGTAGCCAACAACTAGGTACAACAGTTGCTGGTTCAACTATTGTTTCTAATAATATCAATAACAACTCTCTAACAACGGATGGAAGTGGCGGTGGTGGCTTAACTGGTTTAAATAATTCTACCAGTGGTGGAGGCATAATGCAAGATGTTGATCATAACAATAGTTATGGTCACGATGAGGACTGTGAAGATGAAGACGATGATGAAATGGATGAAGAAGAGGATAGTGGTGATGATGAAGAGAAAATGACCATTTCGATTAATGAATTTACCGAAAATTCTAACTAGCAGGATATTGATATGCTAATAGAACAATATATGTTTGATGATTTTTGAAATGTGATTAAAACTAACAACAATGAGATATAAAAGATAGGGCTGCTGAGATTACTTTAAACACGGAATATCAAAATTGGTAAGAAGTTTAAAAAAAATTTAAGTTTTTACCAAAATAACTTAATTTTGGATAAATGATATGGAAGCGAAATTATGGCTTTATTGAAGCGAAACGATTTCTTAAAAAATTTTTAAATAAATTATTTTTTTTTTTTTTTTTTTTTTTTTTTTTTTTTTTTGGTATGATTACAACATTTTTTAAGAAGACAAATCGAATTAAAGGAAAGAAAAGAAAATTTATTCAAAACTTAAGATAAAAAGTGATAGTTCTGTTATGCAACATACAGACAGTTTAACTTTGGATATTTTTGTAAAAATGGAAGACTTTAATTATCTTAACATTTTATTCAATTATCTAAACTTGGTAATTTTTTATATTACTTCTACCGCAGTAAATATTGTATATAAAATAGGAAAGATTTTTATAATGCTTGGAAAAAATTTAAACTTTTTTAGTTTTTAAGAAAATAAGTATTTAAAATAATATATGAATAGTATTTTGTAATTTGTTCAAGAACTAATAACAAATTTTACATACATACTTATAAAAAAAAGAAAAACTAGACAAAAATGAAAAAAAAAATACTTTAAAAAATTAATATTAAATACTTTTTACGGTAAAAATAGAATTTTATTAAAAAAAAACTCCCAAGAATTATTTTCCCCTTTAGCTTATTTTTAAATAAACATTTCTTAAAGCATATTTTTTTTTTAAATTAAATAACAGTTTTTCAGTTGATTGATAATGCAGTTGTATGTAAAAAAGTCTTTACGTGTATTTTTTTAATAAACAAAATGTAAAAATTTTAAGAAATGAAAATAAATTACAAAAAACTTTGTAACCAAAAAATGCATAAAATATCACTAATAATTAACAGATTGAACAATTGAACCAAAATGGACCCATTGTTTTAAACAATTTTTGTTTTATTTTTGATTATTACTTTAAGAATGTCGTATGATATCTTGGAGAAATGTGATACCCAGGACTATTTCCTTAAAAAGCAAAAAAAAATAAAACTAAAATAAATTATATATGTAATATTTGCAAAATTTAAACAAAAATATGATCTGTCATCCTTTATAAATGTAAATAATTAATGTGTATCGTAATGTTTATAGGTAATATATACATTTACGTTAATATATGATGTAGTAGACTTTAGATAATATTTGACGTTTTTTTAATTTCATATAATTTTTTAAGGGTTTTAATTTTAATATTAACATTTGTCTGTTTTTTATTTTATTATTTTTTTTTTTTTTTTTTTTTTTGTATAAAAAAATTTTAGAATAAAGTATACTTTTTTTAAGAATTTTAAATTCTGTTGAGAGAAATATGATAATTTACAGTAATAAAATGTATGTTTTTAATTTATTTTAAGTTACCAATAAGATACATTTTAAAACAGAAATATTTCAATATATGTATTTAAATGCACTCGAAAATTAACAGAAAATTATATATATATATCATATTTCATGGAAAATATAAAAACAAATACATATATATTAAAATATAAAAAAAAGTTTTTTGGATTTTTAACATTGAATAAATTTTTTTAGTTGGAACTTTATTATTGGTAATTTTGAAAAGACCAAATATAAATCGGGGGTTTAATTCAAGATTATAAATTAAAAAAATTTATACCTAGCAAACAAATATAAAACTTTTGAAAAAATAACAGTATTTTTTTTAAACAAATGTTACATTAAACCTATCTAGGATTGTTGAAAGTTCTCTTTATTATTATCACTGATTACCAGATTTTTCTAACGTTTGGCGTTTTTTAAGAATAGATTCGTTTTATCGTCAATTCTAATTTGATAGAGATAAAAAATTCTTTCTGAAGTGCACATATTCAAAATATAATGAAATTTGAAAATGGTTTTCTTTCGAATCAAATAACACAATCACCACCATGTTTTAGTTATTCCCTTAAGTATTATGTATAAAATACAATTTCACCATTTAAAAAACATTAATCGTTTGATTTGATTTTCATATTATTGCCGAATATCGAAATTAGTAAAAAATTTTGTTAACAAATTTTTCTTTAAATGCCGAATATAATATACCCTTCACCATAGTACGATAAGAACATAAATTTATATAAATATTTTTACCGTTGTTTAGATATAAATAAAGCTGCCAGGATTGTGCTGGAAATCGAAGCGTAAAACGCAAGAATTTGGAAGTACTTTTTAATAAACTTTTGATCTATTTTTTATAATTTTTGCTATAAAATTTTGTTTAATAGAGATACAGATGTATAATATTCGTCATAAAATTCTTTTATTACAGAAATCTTAATAAAAACCTACTTTTAAAATTCTTGAGTTTTACGTTTTCGATTTCCAGCACATCCCCGTACATTGTGCCACGCCCACTTCACCGATCCCCTCTGGCTCCTGTCATTCTCCAATTATACAGAAATCTATAATGTCTTTGTACGGGAGGTGCCACGCATACTTCTACAATCCCGCCCATATTTTTAGAGAGGTTGTCGATTGATAACCCAGCTATGTGTATCAAATTTGGACAATTTGTTTCTTACCGTTATTTATATATAAATAAATCAATTTTGTGCCAATCTCACTTCACTCCTGCCCACATTTTGTCGGATGTTTTCTATTGATAACCAGAATGTTTTACCTAGTTTGGAAACTTGGGCTCTGCCGTTCTCCAGATATACATAAAAAAACAACAAGGGATTTTTGGGTAAAATTAGAGGCAGTCGTAGTTATTTTTTCATATCTAAGCCATTTCTGACCTGAATCTAGCTGAATTTTAATAGAAAACTTTTGGGGAATTTTTGTGATGTAAATATAAAACAAACTAATCCCTATCGTATCTGGGTCGTTCGGAAAACTAATTTCAACAAACAGATGGACATCGGTAAATCAACTTTGATACGCATAAGGACACAGAATATATATAAAAAATACTTTCTTGGTTCTAACATCAAAATTGTAGAAATAACAACCGGAATGACAAACTTGTATGTATATGTATACCCTTTCCACCTGTGGTGAAGGGTATAGAAAAAATTTATAAAAAAGCTATAAAAGCCTAGAGAAATAGGAATTTTTCGAAAGTATGAAAAGAAAAGGATATGTTTAAAACTTCTACCAAATATTTGTCCAAAAGCATTATTTTATTGTTACTAATTATAATAAACAATAAATTAAATTTAATTTTAATAACACAATCAAAAAAAAAAAGGATAAACGAAGAATTGCCAAAAATTTGTATCAAGCAAAAACTATTGGTATGTACCTACACCCACAAACATACTCTGGGTTGGGCAGTATTTGAAATGTATTTTGTATTTTAAATACATTTTGCATTTTAAATGCCTGTCGCACAAGAATTTTGTATTTCAAATACTTTGGACTTTTCGCAAAATACAATTATTTTTAATAAATAAAAAATAAGTTATCTCACAGATTAAGTTCTTTGGCCACTACGGGCATAAATAGTTTCATTGAAAGAGTCACTATTTAAAATATGTTAGGTGTCCTTTTTTATGGAATATTTTCAGAAGACCCAAAACAGCAGAAGTTATAATAGACTGTATTGGACACAAGTTATAATGGTCATGTCCCACAAGATCAAACTCCCTTTATGATATTTTTATACAGATTTTGAAACATAAATGTAAACTAAATGAATTATTTGACAAATTGGATAAAAACAACACTTTATCAGCTATCGAACTGGAATATTTAAAGGAATTCATAGCAGTATTGAGGCAAATTGCTACATCCTTACGAAAAAGGGTGGGAGCTAATTCTGACAGTCCTGATCGAATACTTTGAATCTTTTCATGATGATTTACCAAAGTATACTGATCATAAATATTAAATACTGATCGCAGTATGATAGCTAACCCTTTCGTAAGTTATATAGGTCTTAAAAATACCCGCTACATATAAAAATATAATGTTCATGAAAGGAAATACATACCGAGTTTGGCGCTTGAGCTGTTTCTTAACTGATAATTATATAGGTACATATCGTTGGTCTCAAGTAGAAAGGCCCTAACTCAAATAATTGTAACTGTATAGGAGAAGGTAAAAACATAACAGAAACTGTATGTATCATAATGTAAACTTGCTCATACAACTGCTTGTAAAGCCGTTATTCTTTACAACAATGTAATGAATTTTTGTGACGAGGTGTATTTGTGTAAAATTTATTGGAATAACTGGAAAACTCACTTTCGTAAAAAATGCGAGTTAGGGCCTTTCTACTTGAGACCATCGATATATACATACACTTTTCGTATTAAAAATACACAACTTAAATGTATTTTGTATATCAAATACACGACTTAAACACAACTATGAATGTACATACTTTTATAAATTTTATTAACAGAACGGGACAACAATTGATATTGATTACACCTGTAGTCTACAAAATTAAATATTTTAATTCAACTTTTAATTAATAATTTTTACAAGTAGTCTTGTAGAAAAAATAACGACACTTAACCATCGCGACTTGAAATAGTGGGAAATTAGCGCGTACACATACTTGTATAACTTAGTATTAAAACTACTTACTCCAATAAGAAACACCTCAAAAGTATTGTAATTAAAAAGTAGGAAACGGAAGAGAAACTTGTTTTTGTTAATTTTTAACGGAAAATTCATGCGTATATTAATTATGTTAATTCAATACTTGAAAAAAATTTAATAATTTATTATTGCTTTTTCATATTATTTCACATTAAATAATACTACACTATCTTAAGATTAAGAAACGGAAAAAGGAACAAAATCATCTATGTATATAAAAATGAAAAATGTCTGTTTGTTTGTTTGTTGGCTTATAGACTCCTAAACTACTGAACCGATTTTCCTGAAATTTTAAGGGGCAGGGGAATTGGCACCCCCCATAGGATGCCAATATTAAATATCGCATATCTTAAGATACGTCTCACACATCATGTGATTTGACACCGTTGGACTTCTTTCTTTGGGGTGATTTGAAAGAAAACGTGCACGACGATAAGCCAGCAACAATTTAATACCGTAGTTTTTTGCTTGAAATCGAATGTCAAAAGTTTTGGTATACTACGGGCTAAATTTGGAAAAGATAGTAATGGATTCCTTATTACAGAAAACTGTAATAATACAACATTTGTAAGGTATTTTCATGTATTCCTTTTACTGCTAGGTCACTCAAAAACCTTTTTGCATAACATCATATCGCTCGCTTCGTGCAAGACCGTCACAACTCAAAATTTGGCATTTTCGAGTTAGTAATGCAGAAATGTTCTTCTCTTAAATCTCTACAAATTGATCTAAGAACGGAGAGAATTATCGAAAAAATAACGGTAATACAGATGCTTGTGACGCTATGACCTCTCGTAACAAACTTGAGCAATTAGCATCAACAAGGTCACATTTCAGTTTGTGTTTGGCATTCCTCTTGTACATGTGGTTTTCTTTGTAGCAAAAAAGAAACATTTGATTTTATAACTGTATTTAAGTGAAAGAGAAGGTGAGAAATAATAGATGGGAATCTTTAAAAGGCTCTCCTGTAAAGTTTCAAATTTTGAGTTGTGACGGTCTTGCACGAAATAAGCGATATATATAAATAAGTTTCGGTAAAAAATACTATAATACATAAGAAGTTTCTGAAGAAGCACAAATATTGAAGCAGCAGCCAATTGTGATATCTTATTATACTTTTTTTGCAACAATTAATTTTTGTATAAGACTTTTTTTCATTGTTAGCTTAAAAACTGTATATCTTTAAAATATTTCAAACGTACAAAAACCAATACACTATAAATTTAACAATACTACTTATATATGCAACCTTTACCTAAGAAAATTTATTTTCATTATCTGGCAACTTAGTTTTCAACATATTTTCTTTTATTTGCCAAATCGCATTACGTTTCTCACAAAACTAATGACGGCCAAGTGTGAAAAAGTGGCGGCGATCAGAAAAGAAAAATATACATTTTTTTTAATAAAAACTAAGAAAAATCTTAAAATTAAGTGGAAAAAGTGAAAAATAACAAAACAAATTAATCATTTTTTGTTTATAAATTATAATAATTTCAAAATAATTAAAATTTATGTTTGAAAATCATAAAATTAAAATTTAGTAATTGGTAAAAGACGTACTTTACCTTTTTGATATAGAAAAAACGAGAAGCGAAGAAAAGAAAAAAATCAAAATTTATAAAAATAAACTATATACATATATAAATTATTGTAGTGGAGGTGAATTTATTTTGTTTTTTTGTTTAGTTTAACAAATATATTAAAAAAATGCATGTGAATGTTGCTGCAATTGTTTAAAAAACTAAAAAAAATAAAACAAAATTGTTTGTGTGTTTTTTGTGGCCGTTGTATTTATCTATTGTTTGCTTTGTCTTATTAAATAGTTTTGTGTTGTAAAATTTTTCTGATTAGTTTTGTTGTTTCATTTTGTTTGTTGGTTTTGTGTGTGTGTGTTTAAATAGGCCTAAAAATGCAACACTGCAAATAATTTTTGCTGCTATTGTTATTGTTTTTTCTTTTTGGAGCAAAGAATAAATGAAACAAAAGAAAGTCAAAGAATAAGAGAGAAAAATAATGAAAAAATAAGAAAACAGAAAAGTGTGGTTAAGTTAAAAAGTAAAATATAAAATTTTTAGATAAATAAATAAAAACAAAAACTTAATGAATTACTCAAAGTAAATATTCAATAAAATTCCATTAAATTCTACAGTAAAATTAAAAACAAAAGTTTTCTAAAATATTTTTAGTCCATAATTTTCTATTCAATTGCGGGTGCTCCATTTTTGTTTTGTCATTTTACTCGCGAACATATTGCTGCGAAATTTTTGTTAAAAGCTGTGAAAATATTCAAAAATATCTTTTTAATTTCATTTCTTTTTAATACTTTTTTTTAAAAAATAAGAGTAATAAGTGTGTACGCGTATAATTTTGTATGTGTTAAAATTAATTAGAGTGTTGCGGATCAAATATTGAATTGAATGCTGTCAGGTTTGGGTACTTTTGTAAATTAGTATGTAATTTAAAATTTTTTTAAATTCATTTTTCCTAAATTTCTTAATATTATTTTATATTTTTGTAAAAAAGTTTCTTTTTATAAGCATATGTTTAGCTTTATTTCATCTTTTGTGTGCTTTTATGTGTATTATTGTTTATTTATTATACCCTTTACCATAGTTCGAAACGGTATATATAAGTTTGTCATTTCGTTTGTAATTTCTACAATAGTGACATATATATAAACAAATATATTAGTGATAAAATCCGATGCTGTAATTATAAGACATAATTTTGTAGCATAGGGCACAAACAATTCAAAAAAAAAATAAATAAATTCTTAATTCTTTGAAGTAGCGCAATCCGTTTGGTTAAAATAGGTTTTCGCTAAGACTGCAGATATAAGGGGGACTAGGCTGTTATATATTTATATCACACATACCTAGTCCGCAAAAGTTTGTTTTTGAACTTTAGACAATTCTGTTCAGAAGTGGCTGATTCCGATTGATACAGCTTATATATGTATATGTAAGTGAAGAACTTTTGACGACCTGTTAGATTAAAAACAAGCGGTTGGTATATAACCAAAAATCCACCACTGCCTTTAGCATTATCACATAAAACTTTAAAGACTCCTTTATTGTTAATTTAAACATTAAAAACTAGTAAAAAAAGTAGTGAATCGGTATATAAATGACCAAGTTATAGAAAAAAACTTAATTTTTTACTGAGACAATTGTTTTGCCACTTGTGCCCATACCATATGACCTACGAGGACCAAGTTTGGTTCAGATATTAGTTTTTTTTTATAAAAGAATTAAATGAAAGTAAAATTAATCGGTCTATTTTTACACCTGGCTATAATACTAGTGTTCTCCCGACCTATCCAAAGTTGTAGTACGATACAAAACCAACTACATTAGTTAATAAAATTTAGCTCAAGTATTCTTTTTATTTAACATTGGTTTGTAAAAATGTTTTTCAAAATTTTTTTTCAAAGAATTTTTTTCAAAGATTCTAGGAGCTTTCATATAATTTACTGACGCATTGTTCTCTATAAAAACTGAAGCAATCGGTAAAATCAATTTCTGACCTAATACCTATAAAGAAAATACTAAAAGTACATACCTACCTACCTACTAAAATAATAAAAAACAAACTAAGAATAAATAGTACATATCGCACTGGTTCCTCTAAGGAGAGTAAAAATCTTTCAATTTTTACTCTATGCAAGAAATCGATGTAAAGTCTTAGTATTTTGCCAAAAAAAAAATGCAATTGTATCCCCCTTGTGATATAAAGAGTACATATAAAAAGAAAACAGCTTTTTGTCTCTACTGAAAATTTTTAAATTTTCATTTATCCTCCTTTAGAGGAATCAGTGCGAAATTATGAAAAATATCCATTAAAAACCATCCTTGGAACACAAAAAACTTTAAAAAATGTAAAACTCAAAACTTGCTTTATTATTTTGGTGAAGGGTATATTAGATTCGGCAAAGACGAATATAGCACATTTATTTTTTGCTTGCTTTTTATTTTACCAATGTTATTTTATATATATTCTTTAAAAGCGTTTACATAGTTGTTTGACGTATTTTTTATTCTTAAATTGTCTTTGTGTTTTTGCTGTGTCTAGATCAGCATTTATGGGTTTTTTTAACTACTCAAACTTCCTTCATTCCCTTGCATTAATCCTTTTGTTTATGTTAGTCTCTTTATTTCAGATAATATTTCACATTTCTTATTACCAATTAATCCATGTCTTTAATTAACATTTTATCGATGTCATTGTGTTTTTTTGTGTAGACAAAACGCTTTTTTATATTCTTAATTTTTATGTCGAAATTGTCGTTGAATTTGGTAGTCATTCGTCACGTGCAAAGGTTTTTATTTCTTTATAATGATCTTAGTTTAGGCTGAACTTTCTTTTTAAAACTTCCATATTTTATTTTGTCAATAAATAAATAACCTTCCAAAATTATGCCTAGCTTGTGTAAACAAATAACATATTTAATATTGTGTTTTTAAGTATTGATCATTATCTGTTAAGAATTTGTTCCCCTTTTCAGGCAGTATATCCACTCAACGCTAAAAGAAGGGCTTGTATAGCGTTATCTATTTTGAGGTTCCCTACTTTTTTAAGAAAAAACACAAAAAATTCAAATTTAATGGGGAATGTTTATTATCATTTGAAAAAACATTCTTTGGCATTTATTTTTTGAAGATTATGTCGGCCGTTGCTACGTCGCAGATGGTCCATCTGTTGAGTCCAATTTTCGATGACTCGTTCGAGCATTTCGACTGGTAACTGGCGAATGACATGCGTGATGTTTTCCTCCAAGGCCTGAATCGAAGCGGGTTTGTCCGCATAAACTTTAGACTTTACATATCCCCACATGAAAAAGTCTAACGGTCTGATACCACGGTCTTGGTGGCCAATCGACCGGCCCAAAACGTAAAATTATGTGCTCACCGAAGTGTTCTCTCAATAAATCCATTGATTGATGCGATGAGTGGGAAGTGGCGCCGTCTTGCTGAAACCAAATGTCGCCGAGATCACGAGCTTCAATTTCAGGCATCAAATAGTCGGTTATCATGGCCCGATAACGGCCAGAGTTGCTGCGAACGGCGCCGAATCGACTCTCCACGGTCTTCGTGTACACTCTCAGATACGGCCGCTATATTTTCTTCACAGCGCGCTGGACGTGGTCTGTTCGGTCGAATATTATCCAATAATGAATGCAGGGTCTCAAAATGGGTGATGTTGTTGCGAATAGTACGCTCAGTAGGCCGATTATGTTGACCATAAGTTGAGCGAAGTTCACGAAACACATTCCTCACAGAACGTGAATTTTCGGAATAAAGTTGAACGATTTGTAAACGTTGTTCAGGCGTAGATCTTTCCATTTTGAAATGCCAAACAATACTTTACAAAAATAACATGACATGACATGGCTGTCAAAAAAAAGGCTATTGAAAAGAGTATCTCTACTTGAATCCCCCTTTATTATCAAGTCAGAAACGAATATTTTATCCACTTTTTCAGTTCATATTGTTTCTGTTAAAATATACCAAGGTTGGCAATCGATGCCGTTATTAATACAGATATCGCTTGAATAACCTTTATTTAATACCGCTATTGTTACATATATCAAAATTCCTATTAGTTGTTAACAATCATATTTTTTTATTAGCATAGGTACGCGTTGAAAATTTTTATTTATTTTGCTCCTCAAGATTTATTGTTTTTTAAAAAAACATTATAATTTTGCTAAGATAATACAATCTTTACAATTTTTTTGAACCAAATAAATCGCCAAGTAAAAAATATGACACTTTTTTCGACGGTAAACCCATAGATTAAATAGATAAAAACATAAAAATTTTGCTAAGATAATACAATCTCTACAATATTTTAGAACCAAATAAATCACCAAATAAAAAATATGACACTTTTTTCGTCGTTAAACCCATAGATTACATAGATATGAAACTCCCTTAAAATTGAAAAAATATATATATATATATATTTATTTACCTCTTCACACATATAGGAAATGTGTGATTTCAACACACTTGTAAAAGTCAAGGCGAATTCATTCCGGGTAATCTCGGTAGTACAACAAGTACAACTCGTACAAAACCACAAGCAATTTGTTTTTGTAAAATCATTGTACAATATCAAAAAACCGAAACAAATCAAAACAGAAACAAAGATAATAAACAAAATTTTGACATTCAACAAATATAAAGCTAAAGAAAAAAAGGTACCAGCAGGGCTTTTAGGATCACCTGTAATGAATTCGCCTTGGTAAAAGTTCACCTAAATTTTTTGACAAATATTTTGAAAACAAAACAGAAGTCTATATCTCAACCTTATACAGCATAAAATTTTCACCTTTAATAAACAGCGGTAGACCAAAGTCTCATCAGGAATTATGGTAACCAGTTAGTATACTCACTCCACCATACGTGGAAAGAGTATTAAGGGCTTGAGCTAATATGTGTTACACATAAAAATATTAGTTTTTGACCCTATGGTTAAAACAATTTCCATAGATTACAACAACTTCTATGTTTATTTGGTTAACTAAGGCACAAATTTACAGTCATTAGTTAATTATTAGTAAACTAAAATGATAAATATTAGTTAACTAGCATTTCGTATTAACAGAATATTGGTTAACTAAAATTTTTTATCAAAGCAAATATAGTAACTATCAAAATACATTGTAGCAGTGTTTTTCTTTACATTTTAATTATTTTAACGGATTTACGAGCACAATTATTGACGGCAAAAGTGTAAATACTCAACTGGTAAATAACCGATGAAATGCGTTAATTTGCGATACCAAAAGCGATACCCAAGAGTTTGGTATATACTTTGTTGTAGAAAATTAAATCACTTTGGGAAAGTTTTAAAAGTGATTTTCGGTATATTCATTAGACATTGCATGGCACGAGTCTGATAGTTAGAAAGAATTCGGTGAAAGAGCACTAGAATGAGTAGAAATTTCATTTGAAACTGTTGTCACTTCGTTTTGCCAATTTCTCCATTTACCAAAATTGGACACTTAAGACAATTCATTATATCTTTTGTCACAATGTCTTGCAAGACGCTTCCATATGCTAAATCTGTGTTGCATTGGGAGAATTTCATCTATATTAGATTTGATAAAAAAAAAACATTTTTCACAATTTATTTCAACATATTCCCGTTTTAATATAGTTTAACTCTAATTTTAAATCAAATTTGAAATTACATGCAAGCTGAATCACAATTAGTTATTTCCATATGCTGCATAAAAAATGCAATATTTTTAATGACTTTTTAATAAATACCCAAATAAATTAAAAAGAAATGAAATATACCTGGTATTAAGCCGATAGTTACCTCTACACCTCTCCTGTAGGGTTGCAACTGTATGAACTAGAGCCTTTCTACGTGAGACAAACTAAATATTTTAATACCGATACCGAAATTCGTTTCGGATTCCAACCTTGGAATTTACTTAACATACATTTCTTGAAATTATCTGGAGTTCTTTTTTTAAGCTAATTCAGTACGCAGAAAATATTTTTGAAATTTTTTTAAACTTCCCAAATAAAATAGTGGAGTTATCTTTAGATTGATTCTATAATTTTGGAAACTTTCTACTACAGTTTTAAAGGTAGAATATCACAAAGAAATTGTAAAACCAATGGGGTTTTTATGTTCGCAAATTTTTAAGATTTTGTATAACCCGATAATTGACAATAGTGCATTATATTAGCGTTAAATGTATTTGTTTATCAGTTGTTTTAACCTGTATGTAAACGTGTACGTGTAACTTGTACAATAAACATTTTTACTTATTTGGTACACAATGTTTTCTAGGATTTAAGTTTTCTAAAATGTTTAATAATTCAATCGTATCTCAAAAATAAAGAGGTTTTTCATAAACACACAATCAACATTCAAAAAATGCAATAAAATAATCAAAAAGCATTCATTTAGATATAACAAACCAACATCTACCAAAAAAAAAAACTAAAATAACTTAAACCCTTCAAACAACTAAGACAAAACAACTTAAAACAATTAATAAATTAATAATCAACAAACAAAAAACTATTAATATTTTTTTGCAGAGACGCTTATCATCAGGCGGTTATTATGAAAGGTTATATTTGTTTCATACTTAAAATAATTATTTTACAATTAACTAAATTTTTAAAGCAAAACTTTAGTTTTATTTTTAACTATAATTTCTTTTTTTAACTTTGTTTTGTTTTAAATTTCTGTTAAATTGTTCTCCGTATTTAAAATATTTCAAAAATGAAAACACGCAAAACATTTTTTATTTTAAATTTTAATTTTTATAATATTCTGTTTTTCGTCCCAATCAAATGAAAAAAATTGTTCCCAAACTTTAGGCAACCTGTATAAAATGTCTCGTAATAAGGACAAATATGAAAGTGGCAATCGTAGACAGCAGATTTTTATGTCACCCGAAGATGTTGCAGCTGGTAAAAAATCTAACTGGACTGGTATTGAGATAACAGGTAAAACATTAAAATTTAAAATTTTCCGTTATTTTTTTTAATATTTTTTCTTATATTTTTAATAATTTAGGTTGCGTTCGCAATATAAGCCCTTCATTGTGGGAATTTGAACATTTAACAGCTTTATATTTAAATGATAATCATTTGTTACGTTTACCAGCCGATATTGGTCTATTGGTGAATCTTCGTACATTAGATGTATCCAGCAATAAATTACGTAGTCTACCTGCTGAATTGGGTGAATTAATACAATTAAGGTGAGTCTTATTGGATTGTAAATGTATTTAAAATATTTTCTTGATTAACTCTTAACCATACGGACTTTTGTTTCCATATTATTTTTTGTTGCGATTTCTGATATTTTATTGGTATAACATTTAATAAAAACTGAAATAAGAAAATAAACTATCCCAGCGGTAAAAATAATGAGTAAAGAGGCCTAATAGAAGGCATTATTTAGCAGACATAAGCCCTCCTCGCCGCATTCCATACTTATTTATTTTTTACACAGGTTGTCATTGGAATCAAGCCCTTCCACACTCACTTTAATAACAAATTCTTATCCTTCCCAAAGAAGTGTAGGTCACTACAAAAAATAATTAAAACTGAACAATTTCCTTTCTCCCTTCTTAAAGAAGTGGGAAGCGAAGGGGTCTTGAATATTTTGGAAGCTATTTATAGAAGGTATACCTCTGAAGACAGGGTATCATACGAAGCGAATCTTCAAAAAGGCGTGACACTTGCGGTCCTTACCGCCGGGATATTGTAAATGTTAAAAAATATGTAGGTACGTAATAGTGCTCTTTTGATATGAAATTCAAAGTTTCTGAAAAATATGTTAGGAAGATAGTTTAGTATAGCTCAGTAGGTTGATAAAGATTTTTTTTTTGTAAAATACCGTACATATTCAAATTGTATTGGCTGTAAATTTTTTTTGCATTTTTGTCAAAATTTTGTGTTTTTTTATTATCAACTAGGTTCGCCCAGTTGTCGAATTTCGACCTCATGAAAATATCAATTAAAATAAATCTTTAAGTGTTCGTATGTATTTGCGATTCTTTCTTCAAATAAGAGCTGCTAAAATTTAAGAAAAATTAGAAATGGCTTTTGTTTCCTTTTAATTGGATCTTTTATTTCGTTAAAAAAAAACCATAAAAAATAGTACTTCAACAAAAATTATTTAAAATAGATGACCAACGACTACAGTGTAGTAACTCGTTCTTTTTTTCGGGATGTCTGGTCCATGAAATTCCCGGGATATTTAATTGTTTTTAATTCCTGCTTTCCCGAAAATTTTTGAACAATTTTTTTAAAGTGTAGTAAATCGATGTAGAAATCGTGGCTTTAGTTTTTTTAACTATCCGAATTTCAACACAATATTAATATTTGCGCATTCAAGGCTTATTTAGCTAATTTTCGGGAATAAGTTTTAAATAGAAACTTTTGGTTAATTATAGACCTATCTTCATGAAATTTAATTTTCCAGGCTTTTTATATTATACGGGGCTACATTTTACAACATATTTTTTACGGATTAAATTGTACAAAATGGTTTTCCGAGAATGAGGTTTTTATAGGGCTATTAAGTCTCAATCTTCACAAAACTTGTAGTGTGATTTAAAGTCTTATGAAACTAGATTAAACCAAATTTTACGACAAAAGCATTATTCATTACGCTTTTAGCCATACTAATATGATTTCCGAGAGTGGTCTTTACATAGGCCTTAAGGTTAATTGTGAACGGAACTTTACGAAGTTTGGTGACATATGTCCATAAAGAATTTGAGTTCTACCAATAACCTAACCGCTTAAAAAATATCTCAGTTTGATCAACTTTTAAAAGTGGTTTAAAAGCATTTTTATTGCACAATGTTGAAGTGCTTTTTCCATCTTGAAACCGTAAATTTTTTTATGTATAAAAATTTATAAATTAAAATAAGTTTAAATTGGTAAATTAAATGTTAATATTTTATGCTGCCTCCCTCATGGCCTCTGTAAAGCCTTATTATCAAATTGTTCTTCTCTGATGAGTCGTTCGGAAGTTAGCGTGATTTTAACAGACGGACATGATTTAAACGACTTAGAATCACTCAATGACATGCGTGTTGCTACTAGGAAAAATTTAATTAAAAGGATATATTTTCACTGAGTACAGTAAATGGCAAAATTCTTACAAGGATGCTGTCGACAACCGCAATTTTTTGTGTACAGACAAAAATGGGGTTAAATTGACAAATAAAAAAGAATATTTTATTATGACAGGTTTTTAGATTTTAATTTTGAAATACCAGGGACCGTAACGGTTATTAGTTCTATTTTAAAAATTACTTTTTACTCATTATTTCTTTAATTTTACATATTTTCGCTTGTAAGCGGTGATTTTTATTTATTCCGCTTATAAAAATTATGTCTGAGTTTTATCTTTTGCTTAGAAATAAAAATTATTTTTGGGTTTTATTTTTTGCTTAGAAAATATCAGTAACTTATTGAATTTTATTTTTTTGCTTACAAATTACTGGAAAATAATATAAAAACCCATATATATATATGTTCCTCTAACTCCCACTGGAGCATAGGGCGCCTAAAAAAAAACCCATATATGTTAAATTAAATTATTTTTTTATATTTTATACAATTTAAAAATTACTTTTCTCTAAGCAAAAAAAAAATAATATTAAAAAATACCTTTTATTTCTAAGGAATAAATGTAAATCAAGAAATAACGTTTATTTTCTGTGGACTAAATAAAACTCAAAAATAATGAGGTATGTGATGGAAATCGATTTAGAAAGCGAAACGATTTAAAAACGATAATATTATTATCGATAATATTATTATAAGGCATTCTATTACTCACCCTTAGGTTATGTGGAACATGAAACTATATGTGTAAATAACTTATTACCAAAATTTTACATTTCAAAAATTACAGGTGCCCACAGGGGATAATTTTTTTCCTTCTCTCATTATTTTTAGCTTTCAGTTTAGTTTTTAAGTCAATAAATTTTTACTACCCCAAAATGTTGTGCCGGGAGCAAGCACTTTAAACCTCATTGTTAGTAATCTTTCACAAAACCTGATAAGTTTGTTACTGTAAAACAATAATATTTATTAATACAAAACATTATAGTTTTAAGTATTCTTTGTAATTTGACTTATATACTTTTTTTTTCTTATGTATGATTGTTTTAAAGTCTCAAATAAACTTAACTTAACTTAACTTAAGGCATTCTCTGCTTATTTCCTAACTATATTCTTTAAAATTTTATATAATATTGTTAGGTTAACTGTATTTTGAACAAAACATCAAGACTTTAATTCAGAAATGCATTTTAAAACTGCGCGAAATTCATCACACCTTTTAAAAACAATCGTTTTGAAATCAATCGATTTTCATCACATACCTGAATATGTATTTCTTTTCTAACCAAAAAATAAAACGTTTTTGTTTGTTGTGCTTAATTCCCTTTTTAAATAATTTATAAAAAATACTGAAATTTATTGTTGGAGGATAAGCAGTTCCTATGCGCATTTCACTGGTTGCTTAGGCCAGATCATCAGGAAACGTTCTCCTAAATTATTTTAGAAAAGCCAAAGCTATCAGCAAACAAAACTACAGAGGGAATGAGAATTACCTACAAACACTCAAAAAGTCCTATAAGCGGGAAATGTAAGAAAAGATAAAACTCATCACTGATTTATTGTTTGGTATTTTGTTTAAGCTTTGATATCGTTGCAAATAAGACTTTTTGAGTGTTTGTAGGTAATTCTCATTCCCTCTGTAGTTTTGTTTGCTGATAGCTTTGGCTTTTCTAAAATTATTTAGGAGAACGTTTCCTGATGATCTGGCCTAAGCAACCAGTGAAATGCGCATGGGAACAGCTTATCCTCCAACAATAAATTTCAGTATTTTTTATCAATTATTTAAAAAGGGAATTAAGCACAACAAACAAAATCTTTTAATAAATAATAGTATTCCCAAGAACAACTTTGATAAAAAATAAAACTTAAAAACAATTTTTATTTCTGAGGAATAAATAAAACTCAAGAAATAACTTCTATTTTCTAAGCAAAAAATAAAACTACAAATTAAACTCAGAAAACAGTCGGTAACAAGGATTATCTTGGTGTATTCCTTATGTACATAGCACTTCTCTTTTAGTTGGACTCTACACTAAACAACAACGCAGGAATGCCATTTTGGCGTAAATTTTTTTCTTTGAATTGAAATATAAAATAAATTGTAGTGTTTAAAGATGAACTTAGGAAAAAAATTAAAAGCGTTAAAAAATTAAAGAAGCAGAAATAATAAAAATACTAGAACTTATCTGAAAAGAACTTTGAGGTAGATAAGCTATAAATTCGACTTGAAAATTAATAAAATTAATAATTTTGTGTATTTTTCAAGAAATTACGGTTCAAATTTATTAAAAAATGATATTCGACTGTGTTCTACATTCGTCAAATGAAATGAAATTGAAAATTCCACTCAGTTTGTGTTCTTAAAATCGTTAAAGTGAAATGAAAAGTAAAATGAATTGTTATACTTTAGTTATATTTTATTTTTTTGTTATTATGTTTTTTGAAATTTTTCATGACATATAGGTTTTTGAATTTTATTTATGACAAAGATTTTTTTGATAATTTTGTAATGGTTTTTTTTTATTCATATAAAATGCTAACCAAAGGTTAGCGAAATATCGAAAAAAATAAATAAATTTAATATTTTATAAATAAAAAACCAAAAGCTTAAACAATAAAAAATAATTATTAAATGTTTTCACAATAATCATTATAAATTGGCAGACAATTCTTCGAACGTACAATTGCATACAAGATTTATCAAGGGAGAACGTTTTACCATTATAGTGCAAAGCAAAACGACTGATGGTGCAGGTCCACACCAATCGTTCAATGTGTTTATGCATCCGTCCAAAAAGTCGTAGTGCAAAGTTACACTGTAAACACGTAAAATGGATATACGTATCGAAAGCATGAAGTAGGATTAGTTTCTACTTTAGCATGCGTCTCGCAAAAAGGAAAAACGCGCGGTGTGGACCGACCACCAGCTTAAAGCCTATAGTACACGGCATGTAAAAAGACACATGCGCATGTGGTTCTGACGTAATTTTGACGTCAATGCAAAGCCACAATAAACATTGCGTGTTGTGTGATGACGTCAAAATTACGTCAGAACCACATGCGCATGTGTATTTTTACATGCCGTGTACTATAGGCTTTAAGCCTATATTACACAATAAACATGCCGTGTACTATAGGCTTAAGAATTAAATGTTTTATTCTGTTTGATTTTTCCTATTAGTTGTTATGCAAAAAATAAGCATTGAAAATTAAATTTATTGTTCAAAAAACTATAAAAAAAGTAACGGCGTATCGACAGTAAAATATCACCGATACCGATGAATCGGCAAAAGTGAAGTATCGCCGATATATCGGTATCGGTATTTGTTACGTCCCTAATTTAAATATAAGTTAAAAGAGCAAAAAAAAATTTTCAAAACAAAATGAAATCATCATGAAAATAAAGTTTCATTACTTTGCTAGAACACAGTGAAATTGTATATGAGGAATTAAAGTTTTTCACTTTCATTTTGTAGTGGAATATAGAACCCAGGCGATTTTCATATGGAAGGTGCGTTGTAAAAAAATTGCTTCGGAAAAGCTTTAAATTGAAGGTGCAATCAAAATGGGTTGCTCACGTCAAATAAGTGCAACTATGCTATTTTGCACAGTTGCAAGGGTAACAAAAATTGACGTGGATTTCTTATATGTTAATTTAAATGACATTAACAAATGACCTTATTTAATATATTGTGCCATACCTTTGGCTTTCTATCTATTTTCGGTCAATTGGCTTGTCCAATCATTAAAAAAAATCTACATGTTGGTCGAAGGATTTCATGAGCTAAAACTTCAAAATTATAATATTGGGAAGAACGTAAACAACGTACATACAGTAAGCCACATCCAAAATTGAACACTTTAATCATTTTCAGAAACTTTGTGTTAATAATAACACTGTGCTTGCTGACAAGGGGGCACCTGGCGTTTTAACCTAATTCGGGTACGCTGAATCCAATGGTGATTACCGATTTTTAAGGTTAGCTTTTGTTTTCGAGATATACCGCTTTTCCAAAAATAGAGTAGGTTGCACAACATACCCATATTAGCGTAACACAAAAATATTTAAGTTTATTGAATAAACTTTGCAACTTCGTTTTTTTATACGTCTAGAAAAAT
Organism: Pollenia amentaria; assembly: GCA_943735925.1. Classification (NCBI taxonomy): domain Eukaryota; kingdom Metazoa; phylum Arthropoda; class Insecta; order Diptera; family Polleniidae; genus Pollenia; species Pollenia amentaria. The sequence continues at coordinate 257,411,922 of OX031006.1, forward strand.
TAAAAGAATAGCTGCATTTTCCAATTTTTTATTATTTTTAAAGAAACAAAAATTTCGAAATTTTGATAAAAAAAAATTTTGTTGCAAAAAAAAAAATTATGTTTCTATAACGACAGCGGAGATTAAGCCTTTCTTAAAGGTAATCTTATTGCGGAATTTCGGTTTTCTTAGTATATTCAATAAACTAAATCATTTTTGAGTTACGCGAATATATGTTGTGCCACCTCCTCCATTTTCGAAATAACGTTCAATTTTGAGTGTGGCTCACTGCCTGTTTTACAAACTAAAATAAAAATTTTATTTTAGAAATTGATACAGAAAACAAAAACAAATTTGAGTTTTTTTTTTATTCTTGTTTCAATGTAAATTCCTAAGCGACAAATTTTCAAAATAAAATCAGGCAGTAAATCTTATTAGAATAAATACAGAAATCAAACTTAAAAGATGTAATTTAATATATTTAAGTATGATACAATTATTTAGTAAATTTATCTAGTAAGATTTATTTTTATTTAAAAAAATGTCTATAATATTAATTTCTGTTTTTTTTTTCAGAGAACTTTTGTTAAACAATAATTTTCTGCGTGTTTTACCATATGAAATTGGCAAATTATTTCATTTGCATATTTTGGGTTTAATGGGTAATCCTCTACAAAAGGAATTTCTATCCATTTACAATGAACCTAATGGCACACAAAAACTTTTAACATATATGTTGGATAATTTGTCAAGTAAGTACATAATTAAGATTGCGTTTACCGCCTCGGAATATTTTTAATATTTTCAAATATATACTTTTTATTTATATTTTAAACATACATGCAGCTACTCACATTATAAATGGGACACATACAAAGTCTTATATTGCTATGCTTGAAACTCAAAATAAAAGCCTTATGTGCTGTTATCACAACACAAGTGATTGAACGTTAAATCACTTGTGTAGTAAAAACAGCAGATTAGTTTAATTTTGAGAATTTCGATTAATATACGTACTTCATTTTACATAAACTATATGAATTAAATTGTACTAACTTAATTCAGACCTACATAAATTAATTAACATAAAGTATTAAACTAAGTATTTTTATGAGGTGTCCCACTTAAAGTGCGAGTAGCTGTATATGAAGGATCTTTAGAGTTGTCAATTATTTCGAATTAAAAGTAAATATTTTTATTGCATTTTAAAATGAATTTAAACGGATCTATTTCCGAATATAATAAAACAGTTACATCATGATAAATGTTAAAGTTTTAGGGGAATATCTTATGAAAAATAAAAAATATTTTTTAAAAAATATTTAATTTATGGAAACGAAAAAAAAAAATGAAAAATAAAGTTAATAATAAATTAATAATTAAGATAAATCATGGAATTCAAAATAATCATCAAACAAAGAAACTAATTTAAAATATCATTTTATAAGATACTATATACATACGTCTAAGAGGCGATCCAATCAACCGCAGTATAGAAACCAATTATTAAAACTTAGGGGGTTATTTTGTTAATCCCTTCACCTTGCGTTTTTTTTTTTCAAAATTTGTATAAAAATATTTTCTACATTTTTCATTTTTCGAATTTATTCTATGAGTTAAATTTCAGTTATGTATTTTATAAAGCTTTTTGTAATAGCTCTATTCATTGAATTTTTTAGAAATTACTTTATACACTACCAGACTATTATATTGTACTTTCTTGTTACATTTTGAAAAATGTTGAATAAAGTTGTTTATGAAAGAGATATAATTCCCAATATCTATTTGTGAAAATATTTTCTAAAATCCTAAATTTTCAATCATATTGCAAAAAGTGAACACGGAAACTAAAACATTATTCTTTATATGCACTAAATACGTAAATGAATAAATAAATAAATAAAATAGTACGATTAAAAAAAAGAAAAAGTTTTTCTTGTTTAGTATAGTGAATGACTAAAGTCTATACGCAACCTTCTAGTTTACGATTTTTGGGAATTGCTAACGATATTGAAAAAACTTGTATTCCAATATTTAAGACTGTAATAAATACTTTTATTTATAACAAAACGATATTATAATTTTTTCATTATTACTGAATCTTTCTTGTCAAAATTAACAATCAGCCTTATTACGGTTCTCGATGTTGTAAACGACTCTGTAGTAGATTAAAGTAACACACAACCTGTGTTTTTAATCTTTTACAAAATTCGACTTATTGAATATGTATTCAAAGCTTAATTCTAATTGTTATTTATTAGTTATTACCAATTCAACCGCTAATTTACTGTATTCAATTTCATAAAAGCCTGCTAGGCTCAAAGTGTGGGTTCTTTTTAGCCTCTGGTGACCTTTGAACTATAGCAGATCCCGAGCGAGGTAGTTAGGATGGTCCATTAGTTTGTCTATGTATTTGAGTGAATACTTTTTAATTTAATCCTGAATTTTAAGAAGGTTAAGATAAATATGCCTTTTTTGAAAATTAATTTTCTCAAATTCCAAAGTTATTTAAACAAATGCAGTTTTTAAAATCGAATTTTTGGTCTACCATTCCTATATGTGTGCAACTGCATATTTGGTCCAAAATGGTCATTGATCTTCTCCAGAAGTTTCAAATAAGTATGACTTTTTCAAAATTAATTTTCTCAAATTCCAAAATTATTTCAGAAATGCGACTTTTGGAATCGTATTAAGGACCCTCTGGACTACCATTCCTTTATTGTGTTATCTTTATGCAATTCCATATTTATCCAAAAGGTTCATTCAAATCATAATTTTTTGTTGTCCGTAGTATATTACTATGACAGTGGTTAACATTGTTCTGTTAACTGCAAAATGAGCAATGTTGAAAATACGGTTTGCGTCTTTGCTAGTTAACACGAATTTATCTTCACACATTCAAATTTTTTTCGCTCGTTTTTTGTTCTAAGTTCTTTACCGCGTTGAGCTCTGGAACTTTCTGAACTTTATAGAACTTTAACCCAGCACTAGCTTTGGCTCTGCGCACAAAAGAGTCAGAGCATTTAACTTTACGAGCTGCTTTTTTGATAGAAGTGTTCGGAGCACTTCGAAAGATTTGTTCGACTTATTTTGTCCTAGCAATACCTGTTAGACCTTTTTTTCTGATACAGGGTTTCTTTCAATGTTCAAGTCTTCCTTATCTGTTTAATGGTTTTTGAAACAGTGGGACGATGAACCTTCAGATCTTTTGAAATTTTTGATGTTTTAATTTTTTTACGTAATTTTTTCGCTGTCCATTTTGACCAAAGTAACAGTTGAAAATGAATGATTTAGATATGATAATATCTGACATATTTTTAAAAGCTAACGTGATTTAAAAAATAATAATTTGTTTCAACAATGATAAGTTTTGGCTCTAAAAGTGTGTATAACTATTTTCTGAAGCACACTAGATTCAGACCGTGATTTAAAAATCACGACTTTTTTTAATTCCTTTTAAAAGTTGCTTCCAAAAAAACCGACCGATTCAAACAAAGATTTTCCCCCCCAAGATTTGACAGTTGATTTTTTCCCCATTATCGGTAATTCTTCTTTACTTGCTTATTTATAAAAACAAACAATTTAAATGCGCTCCATGTTTTGTATGGTAAAGAGATTTTGCCACATTGAAATAAAAAATAAAATGAAGCAATATAACAAAAATACGAATGTGTGCAAAGAAAAATATAAAAAAGACACAGAGAACAGAAAACGTGGTTTTCTCTACCCCGCTTGCTGCTCTATACCGTTTGCCAGCAAACACCAGAAATCATGTCTTAAAAACACTAAAAAAAATCACCCTCTGTACCGCGTTTCACTCTTTAATTGAAAATTGCGTTAAACAAATTTAATTTTTTTAAAACATTTTGTTTGTTGTGCTTAATTCCCTTTTTTAATAATTGATAAAAATACTGAAATTTATTGTTGGAGGATAAGCTGTTCCTATGCGCATTTCACTGGTTGCTTAGGTCAGATCGTCAGGAAACGTTCTCCTAAATAATTTTAGAAAAGCCAAAGCTATCAGCAAACAAAACTACAGAAGGAATGAGAATTACCTACAATACCCTCAAAAAGTTTTATTTGCAACGATATCAAAGCTTAAACAAAATACCAAACAATAAAACAGTGATGAGTTTTTATCTTTTCTTACATTTCCCACTACAATTAGTTAGAATTCTCCCAACATTAATTGTAGCTGTAAGTGGGTAAAGAAAAAACATATTAAAAACAAAAACAAAGTACTGAACGGACAAATTCAAGGTATATTTATAGCAGGTAGCCGCGAGATTACAACAATTGTACAATAAAACAAACAACAGGGCTTTTTATTGTTGTTATGCGATACGAACTGTCAAACAGCAAAGTGGTTGATATGAGACAAAAAACACAAAAGATAAAGACAAAAAACTTGTTTACTTGTTTACTATACAACATTTGACAGTTCGTATCGCAAAACAAGCATATAAAAAATAAACAGCTGTCTTTCCGAGACTACCTGCTATAAATATACCTTGGACAAATTGTTTTTATTTTGTTTTCTTACGAAAACAATAAAAGTACTTTGTTTTTGTTTTTAATATGTTTTTTCTTTACCCACTTACAGCTACAATTAATGTTGGGAGAATTCTAACTAATTGTAGTGGGAAATGTAAGAAAAGATAAAAACTCATCACTGTTTTATTGTTTGGTATTTTGTTTAAGCTTTGATATCGTTGCAAATAAAACTTTTTGAGGGTATTGTAGGTAATTCTCATTCCTTCTGTAGTTTTGTTTGCTGATAGCTTTGGCATTTTTAAAATTATTTAGGAGAACGTTGCCTGACGATCTGGCCTAAGCAACCAGTGAAATGCGCATAGGAACAGCTTATCCTCCAACAATAAATTTCAGTATTTTTATCAATTATTAAAAAAGGGAATTAAGCACAACAAACAAAATCTTTTAATAAATATTTGTATTCCCAAAAACAACTTTGATAATAAATTTTTTTAAAACTTTATATTTAGTTGGTCCCTCCTGATCATCCACCACAGCTTGAAGTGCCGAGGCATTGAATTTACTAAATTTTCTGTGTTTTTCGGGGTTGTTTTCAGGCTTTCACTGCTGCTGCTTTCATATATTCTCACTTTTTTCTCTAAAACATCCCAGATATGTTCTTTAGGATATAAATACGGTGATTGTGGTGGGAAATTGAGTTGTGTGGGAGCATAATATAGAAGCCATTCGTGAACAATGTGCGCCGTTTGCAATGGATCCCTCGGGATCCCAAACTAAAATTTGTTTAAATGAGAACAGTTTTGAGAGAATAAAATTGTACTTCTTGCACGAAACAGCCCAGACTTTTTCCCCGTGTAAAGTATGTAAATTATGAAACAGCTGTTAAAGCATAAACAAAATAAAAAGGCAAACAAAAAAGTGGTGTTCATTAGAAAATTTAAAAAACTATTTTACGAATAAATAGTATATTTAATAAAATAAAAGGTTTTGTATTAAAAACATATCAAGAAAAATACGTTAAGCCATTGTCACAATCCAGTAACCCAAGCGATATTGTAAAGATATCGAAACGATATCATATAGTTGATAGAAAGTATCACAAGTGATAATCGTTATCGAATCGAACACGATAGTTTCAAATTGTACCTTTCCTTATATCGTTTTTCACTTAAATTATTATATCATTTTCGATTTCATAATATTCAATAATAACGATAGTGAAATCGCATAATTAAATTTTTCGAAAAACTATCGTTTTACTAAACTGATAATGGTATTATCCGGGATGTGCTGGAAATCGAAAACGTAAAACGCAAGAATTAGAAAGTTCTTTTTAATGCTATTTATAAAGGTCCAAATTTTTATCTTAAAAAGAAAAACCGCTTACATTATAGTTCTTAATTTTTTTTATAAACAAATTATTCTTCCAAGAACAAGTTATTCTTCCAATTCTTCAGCAACAAAAATTTTAACAATTAAACAATTTTTAATTATTTATAAACTTAATAGCTATTAATTACAGTTTTTTTTTTTGCACATTTTATAAAGGGAATTCGCAATGTATTTTTATAAAAACTTTTTAGGTAACTTTTGTGAATACGGTCCATAATTTACCTTAGCTTCTATATTTAGCAGCCTTCTGAAATTCACTGTATACGCTAAAGCTAATTTCACCGCTGTAGTTCTAATATATAATGTAGCATTGGTCCAATATAAATTCCCCTCCTGAAAATCATTTAAGTTCGGCTAAAACTGGTTCAAATGTCTAAACAGAAAAGCATACAACTTTCTGATTGTCGGCCAATAAATTAATCTAGGTCTAAGCCGCAACCAATTTTAATGCTGACGTCCTTTTTTATAAAGATTAATTAGAAAAATGTAGATATCATATAGAGCCCACTCCACTGCCGGTTGAGGGTACCAAAGATTCGCCACAGCCGAATATAAGCACTCTGACTTGTTTTAGTTAAAATTTGAGAAATAATCGCTGTTTGAAATTCCTGATTTTTGTACAAATTATAAAGTTAAATGTACTGTAACTGTTTTTATTTGCCTTTCTGCTAAAGAAAACAAACATTTCAAAGAGATTTCTTTTGTCTTTTTTTTTATTTCAAATAGTCTGTTATTTAAAAAAAAAATTACATTAACCAAAACATTTCAAAAGGTGCAAATAATTGATGGCTTTGCCACAACTCTAATAGACTTGTAAATCATCTTTCATAGTCAACTATAATAAAATGTCTTGTAAAATTTCTATTTAGTAGTTATAGGTGATTTTCCTAAAATGAAGCGATAAAAAAGAAACATAAAAATCGATTAAATAGCCGCTTCAATTAACTGCAATTTTCCCGTATAAAGTGAAATGAAAATGAAATTGTTTTTCAGTCAGTTTAGCTTATGCGGTTTAAAGAAATATGTACATGCAAAATAAAATATGAAAAATGCTTAAACAACATCAGCACAAACGAGTGCTTATAAAAATAATAATAAAACTTTTGCAAGTGGCTAAAGTAGTATTTAAATTACAGTTTTGAATTAAACGCCTTCCAAATCCAACAATAACCATAGGACGCGACCAATTGTGATGCTACCAACGAAAAAAAAACTGCAATATCGTCATTATTAGTAATACAAAACAGTGGTTAAGATTGTCATATTATCGATTAATTCGAATCAACTGTTTGTAATTTAAAGCTGGATTTTGCTCTTGAGTAATTAATCGTTATTTTATTTAATTAAAAAAAAAAATCAGATTTTTAATTAGGTTCTATTTTTTTTCTTTAAGCATAAGATACAATTTATGATTTATGATAAGTGGATTTGAAATCACTGTTAACATGACATTTTTTGGACCGATATTGAATGTTTCAAATAAATTTTTAACTTTTGAAAACTTAACCATAATTTATTTTAGTGAAAATGTTTATCAAAAACTTTTAACTAAAAAATTGTTTGTTAAGTTTGTTTTGTTATAAACCAGCTTTTACCCGTGACTTCGTTCACGTGAAAATTAAAGCAATATTTAAAAGAAATGCTTTATTATTAAAAAAGTTGTTTTTGGGAATACATAATTTGTCATTAAAAGATTGTGTTTGTTGTGCTTAATTTCCTATTTTTATAATTGATAAAAATACTGAAATTTATTGTTGGAGGATAAGCTGTTCCTAAATGTGCAAGTGCACGTGCATAAAAAACTGAACTGGCAAATTGCTTTATTTTTGATTTTGTTTTTAATTTTGTTTTTTCTTAGCCCACTTACAACTACAATTAATGTTGGGAGAACCCTATACCCTATATTCAACTAATTTCAGTGGGGAATGTAAGAAAAGATAAGCTCACTGTTTTATTTTTGGTATTTTGTTTAATCTTTGATATCGTTGCAAATAAGACTTTTTGAGTGTATGTAATTCTCATTCCATTTGGCTTTTCTAAAATTATTAAGGAGAACTTTCCTGATGATCTGGCGTAAGCAACCAGTGAAATGCGCATAGGAACAGCTTATCCTCCAACAATAAATTTAAGTATTTTTATCAATTATAAAAATAAGGAATTAAGCACTACAAACAAAATCTTTTAATGAAAAGGTTTTATCCTATAAGAAATTTACAGAAATTTTATGTAGTTTTCTACATCTTTACTTATTTTATGTTAAACATTATAGGAATTATTATTTTATACATATACGTTTTGAGCACTTGATACTCTTGAGCAACCTACATTCAACTGTCCATATGAAAAGCAAGGCCTAAATATCTATATTCCGGCCACTGGACCATATGCTATCTGTATACCAAATTTATCAAAAAGAGAAAAAAATTAACATTTTTTTCTGTTTCATTTCATGAAAAGTACCAAATTTTTTAAAAGGAGCAAAAGTACCAAAGGTAAAAGAACACCAAGAGTACCAGCTTTTCCACATTTTAGGCCCACAGAGAGTACACTGTATTTTTTTAATGTAGTCTTTAAACTGTATGTATATTACATATTAAATACATACATATTTTATACCGTTTTTACCCCTTTAAAAGTACCAGCTTTATTCCATAAAAATTACCCTATATTTTAATCTGGACCATATAAACAAAGAATTTATCAAAAAAAAAAAAGACGAAAGAATACCAAAGTACCAATATTTCCCCGTTTTTACCTATTAAAAAATACCCCATATTTGAATTTGGGACATATACTTTTCGCGTACCAAATTTCATCCAAATCTATTTAACGGTTATTCCACAAAAGAATTCTATCGAACATAATTTTCTCGATCAAAAATCGTCCAAAAAGCCATGTTATGGAAAAAGAATTCGCGTAAAATTGAGTGGAACACTTTAAAAGACATGAGATTTAAAAGTCTTATTTACTATATTTTATTAAAGCATAAAGAATTTTTAAACTATTGGCATATAGAAAAATTATAGTAAAATTATATGAGTCAATTTTCTTTGTTCGGTTTGGACTGAATTTCGATTTATTATTTTTTAACCTGAATTTTGATTTGTTGTATAAAAATACAGGCGGAATATAACCGAAGTTTACATAAAAGGCATTTGTCTTTGCCTGCGTTCAAATTGACATGATTCTTTCTCTTTCTTCTTTGAACATGAATTGGTGTTCAACTGATTCATGTCACATTGACGACATGTTTTTTTTTGTTTATACTTTAAATACGAATAAGAAAGAAAAAAAATAGCGAATGAGAAAGCAAAGCGTTCTGACAGTACATGCATGTGTGTACTCGTTTCTTTTCCCCTCGTCTATCTCACCGATAAATTAGCAATCATGTTAATAAAACATGAGCCGATTGAACCCAGACTTAGCGCGGACATTAACAAATTTACGCTAATGGGAGCTATGACTTAACCGATTCGGTAAAAATTACAACTTTAGTTAGCAAACCTAAATTTTTAAATTGATGGATGGAGCCCGATCCGAATATGTCGGCAGAGATCCTTCTATAGAAGTTATGCCAAAGATGTTTATATGTATATAAATGGAGTTCATAAATATTTTCCAATGTTGAATTATCTGAGGGCTACTCTCTATCGCGATGCGAAAGAAAATGGTACCAAATCTAGTGACTGGTACTTTTTACTGTCTTTGCGAAGTTGTCTTTCGCATCTTTTTATTTTTGTTTTATCGGAAATCCTCACTATTTATTTTATTCAAATTTTAAAATTAAAAATTTTTGTTTTAAAATTTTGGCATTTTATTACTATCAATCTACGCCATCTTTAAATTGTATTGCCAGTATTGCCTAATTTTCAAAAAAATGTTCGAAAGTGATAGAGAGTACCAAATTGGCATTTAGCTTTCGTATCGAATGTGAATTCGCATTGCAATTGAGAGTAGCCCCTGTTTTTAATGGTATAATGATAATTTATTATTGCATTTTTTTAGAGCATTGTTAGCGAAGTAGATAACCTTTAAACCGCATTTTTTATATAGTGCAAAATATCATCTATGGTGCTGATTTCGGATTATGTATTACTATTAAGCCAATTGAGCCAATTGAGAGCTATGAAAAATCGTGGGTTAAATTGACATCAATATTTTTAATGACATAAAAATATTGCATATCCGCGACCCTAGAACAAAGAGGTTTTATTTGGTCACGATATGAATGTATGTATGTAATTTCAAAAAGCAAACTTTGGAATAAAATTTTGCAACAGTACTTAACTTTTAGTTTGCCAATTTTAATCCTGCTTTATTGGACATTTTGTGTAAGTTTTTTTAACAAACAAAAACACTGTACATTTTTATTTTGGAGAAATGTAAAAGAAAAAGGAGCTCTACATAAAGTAATGACCAGACAGTTGAGTAGACATGCATACAATGTAGGTATGTATATAAATTGTGGTTGTGGTATACAGTTAAAAAAGGCCGGCCAGCTACTTTAATAAATTAGACAAGGAGTTTTCATGTTGTCGTTGTTGTTGGTGTTGCAACTGACCAAAGTGAATTTCTGCAGTTGTTAAACTTACTTGTTTTTAATAAACGCAAACACTAAACAACAAGTTACAACAAATTTAAACTAAAAGAGAAAGTTTATTATATTTTTGCACCATGTTTATTGTGCTGCATCTTTTACTCCGGCAACCATTTCAAGTAAACGCAACATCAGCGAACAGCATCAACAACATTTACATCGACAACAAACAAACATCCATCGTCATCTTTAACATCTTGGTTGCCAATATAATACATTTCAATATACTTTACCACATAAACATTTGTTTGTTTCATCTTACGTACCTCCCTATCTGTCTGTTCGTAATCAAAAGCCAGCTAAAGCTAATGGACGTACCAATATCTACGTAGGAAAACAAGCCAGAAGAAAAACAAAATTAAAAAAACTGTTGAGAGTATTGTGTTACTCTACTCTGCTGCAATAAGATTAAATTGAAGTGAAAAATAAAGTTGAGCTTTCTTGTATCGTGCGCTACGCTAGTGCTGTTGCTGGTGCATGTTTTTAGTCTGAAAACATGCATGCAACCAAAGAAATGAGGAACATGCCTCTTTTTCACTGCTCAAAGTGATGAAGTTGAAGTAAAATGTATAAACCTGCATTTCTTTTATTTCTATTTTTCTTTATACAAAAATCATACTCCCGGTTTTTATTGCCTTAACTTTTGAGAGAAACACTTCTTCTACATTGTGTTTTTCTTTTATTGCAACATCATCTTTTTTTAACCCATCACAATGAGGAGACTTTTTAATTTTGTTTATTCATAAATAACACTTAGAAGTTAAATCAAATCCAAAAAGATCTAATCAAAGGCCGAAATTTAATTTAATTTTGACATAAAAAGATGTTTTCTTTTTAGAACTCTGACTGTCAGTTAAAGAAAATTAGTTTTTTAAACCTTTTTTAAACTTTTTGTATAAATCTTAAATAGTATTAATGAATAATACTTAAGACTATTTAATTCGGAAATTGATTTTTTTGATTTCTGTGATTGAATCAAAAAGATATATACAGTGCAATTTCGACAATCCGGAATCATATCGAGCCTTTGCTGCAATAGAGTCATAAATCAAAAACCCTAATTTTTAGCTTATGTATTTGTCAAAACTTGGTTTGGACAATAACACATTTTTTATTGAATTTGCAATTTTTGTGATGAATTCTTGAATTTAAAATTATTAGTCATTAGAGATGAGCGATATTTCTTTACCTGTGATTTAATCACTGTTACTGAAAAATCACGAATCACAATTGTGATGACATTTGTCAAGTAACAGGCACTTGCTAAGTCGTTCTTTTAGTTTTTTGTTAAATACACAAATGTATGATATTTCACTGCTTGTGTGGGTAATAGCGTTTTTTGAATGCAAAAGCGAATAATGTTGCTGGTCCTTTCATTCTCTCTTCTATCTAGTTAGAATTTTTCTTAAAAGCCAAAGTCTACTTGTTCAAGTATATACGTAAATGCAAGTAAACAGCTTGGAAAGCTCTTACAATTTGTTGTTGTTTCTTCGCAAATTACTTACAAAAGCTCTTTTGAGAAGTGTCGCGCATTGTACAAATAGCTTGGACGCACTTGCTATAAAAGAACTGAAAACTGACAAACCGTGATCAGAATCACAGCTTTAAGGAGCAGTGATTTGTAAATCACGTTCACTTATCACGATGTTCTTTAAAAATCACGGGATCGTTTATCTCTATTAGCCATGGTTCTGACATACAATTTTTGTTGCAGCAATTTTTGATTTTATTGGTGAAATGAGTACACCTCTCACATTTTCTCACTTCTCTTGCCAATAAGCTCAAGAATTGCTGCAACAAAAGTTGCAATTCTGAACGATGACTTATTTATTTATTTTATAATTATTGCTACATTGTAATGGTCATTCTATCAAGAGCTATCTTATAATCACGATCTACCAAGACGGTGAGCAACCCCAATTAAAAAAATTCAATAAACTGAATTTATTCCTATTTACTCCAAGTTAATTTATTTGTTTTATTTCCCCACGGAATATGGATAACCTCAACCCTACATTTTGGAGAAATTTATTCACCCCAGCTACTTCCCACCCTGTCTTTAAATCCTCTATTTGTACTGCGTTACATTTACATCAGGCCTGGTGTAAACCCCATCCCCCTAGATGATTTAAAGTTCACAAGCACATAGCAAGGTAGAAGCCACAACTCCAATACTCATCTTATTGTATCAAACGTTGAGTGTTCATTACGCTGGCTATGTTCAGTATTAAATTCTTTACTTTCCAGTGGAACATAGGGCCGCCTACTAGCTAATAATGTGGACTTTATCGCCATATCGTTTCTTCATACTGGGTAAAAATTTCATACAAATATCTAGAGAGAAGAATTAAATTCCAAGTTGAGTCATAACTCAAATTTGAATTCAAATAGTTATAGGCTCGGTGAGATTATCGAGTTGTCCGGGCTTTAGTATAGAAAATTATTGAAATAATCTAAGTGAATTAAAACATGAATTTACTCTCTTGTATATATACATTTGTATTTGTATTAAGATAACGAATACCATGCCGTATGTAAAGATGGTTTTACATAAAAGAATTTGGCCTTTGCTTTTAACATTTTTGATGAAATCGGGATATGATTGTTTATTTGTTGCAAAAACTATGTGTAAAGTGCTTCCTCTAATTCTGGATTTTCTGCTTTTTTCATAACTTTTATATTTCTTAAAAAAGTTTAATATTATGGAAATGCCGGGTCCATTATAGGTGTTTGAAATAAATGTTTTATCTTTTTCTTATTGTTTTTGATGTCGCAAATCGTTGATTTAGGAACATTTTTCGGCAACCTGACTGATAGTTTTTCCCTCACCAAGGTTTTGTGAAATATCACAACCACCCTTGCGAAGCAACGACAGTGCAAAACATAAATTAAAGTGTGTATAACAAAACATGCACAGTAAAAACGGCAAAACAACGTCATTTAAATTTTGTTCTTGCATAAAAAAATTTTGTCCGGATTGTAAAGGTAAAAATTTTAAATTGTCCGAAAAGTATAAGCGTCCGAATAATTGGAGTGACCGGACTGCAGAGCTGTTAATTAATCATTCTTTTTGATTTTAATTCGTTACGAATTAGATAAATTTTGAATTAATTCTTTTCACAACAAAAAAGAATTGCATAAAATTTGAATCAATTTAAACGAATTTGGCAGAAATGAATTTCAATTCGTTTCCAATTCAAATGAATTTGTTAAAGCGAATTGCAATTAACTTCCAATTCGATTGAATTGAATTGATTTTGAATTAATTCAAATGAATAAGAACAATGAATTGCAGTTCAAATGAATGAAATCAAAAATGAGCTGCAATCAATCAAATTGAACGGGAATAAAAGATGGAAATTTCTCCTGCTCTTTTACTTAATTCAATTTACCATTTTTTTCTTCATCTAGAAGTTTTCAATACAAAAAGTAAACAAATTTTTCGAATTATAATAAAAGTAGTAAGAATTTCGAGTATACGAACACAGCTTTGACAGCAAAAAATATTATGTTGAGTTTCAAAGTTGCTACAACCTTTAAAATTCGATTGAAAATTTTTAAAAAAAAGAAATTTTCACAATATACTGATATGAGATTATTTAAACAAAAAATTATTGTTAAACATACCTTTAATAATATTTTCAAACTACATATTTGATAAAAAAAAAAAATTTAAGTTTCCTTTAGCAAATAAACAAAATTGTTCCATTTGGTAGGATTTTCGCCGATACCTAAAAATGAAATACATATTCTGCCGCTAACTGACAATTCCGGTGTATCATGGGAATTTTAAATCTAAGAATTGTTTGTCTTTGGCCTATACTAGGTGAATTCATTTGAATTAAACACGAATTGCAATTCATTGTACAAATTCATTTGAATTGAAAACGATTTGGAATTCATTTGAAGTGGAAATTAATAGCAATTAATTTTTACCAAATTCATTTGAATTGACTCAAATTTCATTCAATTAATTGAAGTTGCACTGTATGTTAATACTAAAATCTGTACGGAACGAAAAAGTAGCATTAAGTTCCAGTTATGACAGTCACAGTAACGTTGCAAATCAGCTGCTTTATTTTGTTGTATATAAAACAATTAGCAGTAAGATGTAACTTAACCGCTACGCCTAAATCTGTAGAAAATTAATTTTTCTTACATTTTTATAGCACGGTTACTTTACTGTTCCTGTCAGCTGGGGCTTTACTTTTTACACCAAATGTACGAGTTCTAAACAAATAAATATAACCAAAGAGTTCCTTAGACAGACCAACATTGTAGCCCTAGTATGCGACAAAATTCAAAATCTCTAAATTTTTGAAGATATCCGTTTTATGATTTTTGGTTTTAGAACAAAAGTAAAAAAAAAAAATTATCCAAATGTTAACAAACTGAGCATGGGCTAGTTACTGCGGTTACAGCCGATACTGTGATTTCCAAAAAACCAGTCGAGCAAGTAACGAAAAATATAATTTTTCTAGAAGCTTTTTCAACGGGGGTTTTGGCGCTAATAAGCAGGTATTTGAATCAAAATAATATCTTAAGCCATTTTTGAAATTGTGGACCGTTCGGAAGAGGAAGTCGTATAATCTCAACTCTGGTGCCAATCGCTAAAAAAGAAAGATAAATAGCTAGAAAATAGCAAAATTTTTGATATAGTAGAAAAATTTTGCGATAAATTGCTAAAAAAATTTTTTTTTGCAAATTAAATTTTTGAAAATATATTATCAAAAAAGTTGTTTTTGGGAATACATAATTTTATTCATTAAAAGATTTTATTCAACATTTTTTATTTTTCGAATTTATTCTATGAGCTAAATTTCAGTTATGTATTATATAAATCTTTTTGTAATAGTTCTATTCCTTAAAAGTTTTAGGAATGACTTTATATTATATAAAAATTTAAGGAATAGAACTATTACAAAAAGCTTTATATAATATAGACCATGAAAATCTATGATGAAAAATGGGGTCACTTTTTCGCGGGCGTTAAAAAAGTTCCCCCCCAAATCACTTTGAAGTTTAGTATTTGGATTTTTTTTTTTTTTTTTTTTGTTTATTAATAATACAATATCCTTATTGTAAAAACACAAACCATTCATTTATATTTTTATGCTATTTCACAAATAAGACTTATACCACCAATTATACTACATCCAAATAGTTAAAAGTATGTTAAAATAACACGGAAACTCTTTTTTTGAACAAAATGGAACCAACCTCACAATCCCAATTATTTACTTTTATTTTCATTTGTTTGCAATCAAACTTGTGCAAGATATTTTTCAACATTGCAGAACAACACGCACTTTGAACTTAAAGTTTATTTCTTTCAACAAAGATATGGTATTTAAAAAATAAAAATTCAAATATTATTATTTTTTGGAAGCTTTTAGAAAAAACGGTTTGGGGGGGAGGTTTTTTATCCAAATTGATCTCAAAAAACTGTTTTCTTGATATATACATCAGTGGCCACCCCGTAGTGATAGGTATTTTTTTTGGTTATACCCCTAATGGTCACCTCCAACAAAACTATGTTTAACGAAAATGTTTAAATATATTATGGTTAATTTAACCATATTATTGTTACTGGCAACCATATTATGTTTAAATTGGTGCTCCATTACTAAGCCACAACCATATTATGGTTGCATCTAAACATGTTATGGTTAAATATGACAATAATTTGTTTTTAAATTAACAATAGTATTTTCTTCTTTTCTAAGAGAAATATACTATGGTTGAAAAAACCCATGCTATTATAAGTGTTAAACATATTTTTGTTATAATTAACCATAACATGTTTGGAGGCAACCATAATATGGTTGTGGCTTCTTGACGGAGACAAATTTAATAATATGGTTGCCGGTGACAATAATATGGTTAAATTTAACAATAACATGTTTAAAAGTTTTCTTTAAAAATTGTTTTGTTGGAGGTGACCATATTGCAAAATGTTCTCTGGATGAAGCCTGAACCTGACATGGTGAGATACATGGGCTGCACAAAAGATCCTCTGGGTCGTGGGGCTTATGGTCTTCTACATAGTTAAACTGTTGTACTTAAAATGAAAAGAATTAATATGAAACACCTGGGGAAAGAATCAGAAATATTTAATTACCCGAGCATAGCCAATATGTCGAAAAAATTCAGTTTGCTGAAGTGGAAAGACTTGCATAGCAGAGTTAAGACATTTTTTGCCTTAAAATTAAAACAGATTTCTTTCTGTTAACCCATTCAAAAAAAACAAAAAATTTATTATTAAAATCCGGTCTTAAAAACGCATTAAAACAATTGAAATGTACATAGAGCTGACAAAAATCGTTTCCAACATTAACATTATCTCTAATAAAAAATATTTTCTTTCATCATCTCGTTTTGAAAGTTTCTTTCTTTTTTTAAAAATACTTACCTTTTTCACTCAGCTTCGTTGTTATTGCCACTTCATGCCACATTTTTCGTTATTTCTATTTCTGTTATTGTTATTTTATTATATTTGTTTTCTTCTGCAGTTGAGTGCAAGTCAAAAAAAGGGAGATTTTTATTTCATTTAGTATCTCGTAAGTTGTTTTCTATTTTTTTTTCTGTCTTTCTTTAATTTTATAATGGAAAACGTTACTGACGATTTGCTACTCTTTGTTAAAATGCCTTTCATAGTTCATAGATGATTGACCTGAAATAATCAGTTTTACTGTCACTTACAAATCAACCAATGATCTATCTACTGATGACTTTGCAACACTCATTTACTGTTGTGTAGCATTTCAAATTCGATGAGAGTTAAGCGATAGTAAAATATTATAAAGGGAATTACTTTTTTATTTCTTATTTATATAAATATTGTTTATGAAGAAAATTGATTTAAATAAGGTGAAAATTTGTTTAAGGCTTTTTGTTTTTTATTTTTAATGGCGAAGAAAATCAAAGTTTTTTGTAAGATTGTAATTTTATCATTGATGAGAAATGAAGTGTTACATTTTTTACATGAATTATTTGCTTCTGTTCAGTTTTTTTAACAAAAGAAAAGAAAAATATATCGAAATTATACGAAATATTATAGGATATTAATTTAAACCAGTGTTGCCGGAATCCTAATTTAGTTTCACACAGACAAATCTTTAAAATTCTACAAATTACACAAAATAAATTATGTGTTTAATAATAAGAAATGCATTTTATTTACGAAAATAAAGGGTGTTTTTAAGCTCGATATAACATACAAAAGTCATACTGCGCTCACTTTTTGCCATTTATGATCAGTATACTCTGGGAAATAATTATGAATGGATTATCGCTTGAAAAATATTACCAAATTATCCAAATTTACTTTAAAATCCTTCATCGATTCGCGCAACTTAGAAATGGCAATATTGTGTTCAGCGATGAGGCTAATTTCTGGCTTAACGGGATTGTTAGTAAACAAAATTGCTGCATATGGATTGAGACCAATCCACCAAAGACTAAATATCATCTAGCAAAATGCACCGTTTGGTGCAGTTTACACGCTGGTGGCATCAAAATAAGTACCTTATATCTTCAAAGATAAAGCCGTAGCTCGTATTATGATCAATAGAGATCGTTATATCACGATGTTCAGTACTTTTGTTTGAAAAATATAAAGGGTGATTCATCGTGAGGTTTGATTTATCATGTAAAATAAAATACATAAATTTGAAGTGAACTTAAAATTTTTATTATCGGCTTAAATAACAATTTATGGCATTTCCTGTTTAAAAAAATATACATATTTACATGACATTGATCCGGGCTAGTGGTTTCAATAGGTTGCCGGCTGCAACCATCGAGTTATTAAAAACTAGGGATGTAACGAATACCGAAACCGATATATAGGCGATACTTCACGATTGCCGATATATCGGTATCGGCTATATTTTACTGTCGATACGCCAATACTTTTTTTTTATAGTTATTTTGTACAAACAATTTAATATTTAATGCATATTTTTTGCATACAAATAATAGCAAAAAAACAAACATAGTATTAAATTGTTTCTTAAGCTGGAGGGTCGGTCCACACCACACGTTTTTTCAGTTTTTCGAGACGCATGCTAAAGTAGAAAGTAATCCTACTTCAAGCGCAGCACCAGCCGTTTTGCTTTGCACTATAATGTAGGGATGGGCAATAAATATCGATATATCAAAATATCGATATTTAAAAAAATTATAATCGATATATATCGCCGATATCAATCGATCGATATTTTTCTACGACCATCGAATTCGATACTTTTAAGTATAATAAAATTCAACATTTTAACCGTTGCTCAACTGCTTACAATACTGTTGTTTTTTTAAGAATTGCATCATATGTTTTTTAACTAATATTAAGAAAATAACGGCGCTTTTCCATTGTGCATTTTCATAGATTACACAGTTCAGTTTTGTGTCGGTTGTTTAAGAGACGACAACAAAAAATAAGCGCAGAAAAAATATTCTGGTAAGGGTTCCTAGAATTATGCAAAGAATCGCCTTAATTATGGCGTATTGGCAGCAATAGACTCATGGCAGTTGGAATGTTAATAATAAAAAAGCATGTTCTTATATATTAAAAATAAAATATTGCACAGTTTACTTGTATAGTATGTGTCAGAAGTTTCGTTTACCGGCAGTATATAATCCGGCATTAAATAATGCCAATTAATTTTTTTTTTAGATTTCATATGGCGAATAAATAAAATTTTTTTGGTATTCTTTATTTTTTTTTTATTGTAGAATTAACTGCCGGTCCCTCGATTTCAAACGAAAATTTCGCATAACTTACCTTAAAAACTAAATTTTAAAATTGGTTTTTGTTTTAAATAACAGTTAAGCAAATGATAGCTTCGTTCGAAATCGAGGGACAGGCAGTAAATTTAAAATTAAAAGAAACAATAAAAAGTTAGAATGGAATTACATGTTATATGTTTGTAAATATGTAAATACATATGTATTGACATTGGTATATTAAGTTTTTAAATTTGGTAATAACTTCAGCTTAATACGTTCGATACATCGATATATCGATATTTTTAATTAATAAATATCGATAGTATTGAAAAACATCGATACGATATATCTGTGGTTTTCACGAATAATCGCGTAAGTCGGTTTTTACCGAAATTGAGATAATGATGTCAAAGTGCTACATTTTGCATTAGGTTTTTATAAGTATTAAGCTTTTTAGAATATAATGAAGTATTATTAATTTTTTTCTGCTAAAAACAACTTAAGTTAACTGTTTAATAAAATATTTTGCTATTATAACGATTTATGTCGACATACATCGCCAAAAATTGTAAAATTGCTGAATATGTTTCCAAATAAAAAGCATATGTGGTGTTATGGTGTTATTCGTGCAAAAAATATGAAAGTATTTTTTGAAAATTTTTCTATTAATAACAACTAAAGTCGTAAAAATAACAACGTAAGTCGTCATGTGTGATTAAAATGATAACATTTATTTTCACAAAAAAGAACTTATGTGGAGATATGATGTTATATTGCACACACTTAATGAGTCAATCAAACATATGCATTTTTAATCCTTTTACAGATTGTGATCCTGTGAGGATTTTTTCATGAAAACTATGTATAATACGTAGAAAGTCACTGTTAAGAGGATAGTAAAGAAAAAAGTTTAAAAAAGCATCTACAGAAGCCGCAATTGAAAAAAATAATTGTTTTTGCTCTCCTGAAAAGTTTGGTTTTATAACTTACGCGATTATTCGTGAAAACCACAGATATATCGATATATTTTTTCAATTTGCCCATCCCTAGCTCAACGAATTTCTGTTTTTCCATATAAATTACATGGGCTTTTTTTTGTATTTTGCAAATCATAGATGGGAAAAGTTAGCGGGAATGCAAAAGAAATTTTTACCAAAAAAAAACTATTATTTTTTACAAAAAGTTATTTATTACAAGAAGCAAAAAAACGTTGTACGAGTAAATCAATATTAATAAAGTTTTCTTGGATTTTCTTTAAATTTTCGTATAGTATGGTAACTTATTTATTGCGTGAACATGTGCTATTTTTGAAAATGCACTTTCTTTCTTTACTCTTTATTCCCAAAAGTCCCCTCTTACTGCCGGTTGAAGATTTTTGAATGAGCTTTGTTTCAATATTTTTATGAAAAAGCTCTTTCTTATCTATCCATAAAAAAGTTGGGGATAACAAAAAATTGTTTTTGAATAATTCATTTAAAGTAAAAAAAAACTAATATTTATAATTACTGCCAGTTTATATGAATTCCACATTCGGACTTGACACCGCAACTTCTTAAAAAACTAAATTTGATATTTAGTTATTATTTGAATGAAATTAAGTCAAAATAAAACTTGACTAATAAACGACACTTAAAACGAGTATTGAAGAACGACAGTGTCAGAAAAAAATTAAACCTTCAATTAAACTTCACAACTCATGGCTGTTTAATGTACTTCATTCAATACTGCGAAATACACTACACAACAATAGAATAGAGATACATAGCTAGCTGTGCTTTCAGAAAAATCTATTAAATTTTAAAATTTTTAAAGGCCAGGTTTTTAAGATGTGGGTTAAATTTTAACTTAGTTTAAGACAAACTCGTTAAGCATAACTAAGTTTTTCAGTCAAAATTGTGTATACAAACTCGGTCTGTTTTCAGATTAACTTAACCTAGTTTAACTGAGATCTCAAAAACCCAGTCTAAAAGTAATGCTTAACTTTTTAGATCAGAAATGGGTCGATACAATTTTTATTACTGTCAAATTATTATTTGGCGTATTCCGACCAGGTTGTTCTACATCGATTGAAAGTAATTGGGATTAGACGGGGCAAAGGTTTTGTATAAATACAAATACTTTAAATAAAAAGAAAATAACTTGGAGCTAATTCCGTCAGTCGTGGTCGAATACTTTTTCGATTCGGAAGCAATTTTATTTCTAATTCTTTCAGTCGATTTTGAACGAATCGAAATTATTTTTTCAGTGGTGTAAAGAATTTATTTGAGTTTTTACAACACTGAAAAAATAATTTCGGTTCGTTCAGTATCGACAGAAAGAATAAGAAATAAAATTGCTTTCGAATCGGAAAAGTATTCGATGGCGACTGCAAGGATTAGCCCCTGTTTTGTATTTTTGTCAGAAGCAGTTTTTTATCAAGAAATTTATTCTCTACACCCGCACATCTGTAGCTATAGCGTTACTAGATGCAGAAAATAACAATATAAGCTTTTGAATCTGAAGAGGTTCATAAATTACAGATATCCCCAAAAATTATGAGTATGCTCATTAAGGAACTCATACATCGCGGGTGCAACGGGACCAAAGGCCTGTCTGGTACCACGGAAACCTGTAGCCCGTTTCTGTATTTCTCGCATCATAAAATTTCCCGCATGAAACAAGTGAATTATGACAAAAACAGTGCAATATGAAACAAAAAATGGTTTATCTCACATAAGTGTTTCTGTATTTTTACTTTGCGAGAATTATCTGTCATTTAAATAATTTTCCAGCAATTATTGGAAGGATGTGAGAAAAAGTGTTTCTGTATCAATATCTTGCAAAAAGTTTCTCACAAGAACTGGCAAAATGCATCATATTTGAAATTGATGCGAGAAAAAAAAATTTTAAAAAATGGAGCCCAAATTATGTATGTATGTACACAAGAATGTGTATTATTTTATTTTATTTTAAAAGAAAGAATTTAAATGATGAAAATAAGTATATAAAACACAATTGTTATATTTTGTTATTAAATTTTTTTTAGCCTTTCATTGCTTGTTTTATGAAGGGCTGCCAGATAAATTTGTGAAAAAAACGTTAATATCCTAAGAAAAATAAAAAAATCGTCTATTTTGTTGGGACAATTTAAAATTAATTTTGTTCGATTTTTATCACATAATCACAAATTTTTATCATGTAAACCCATAATCAAAATAAAAAAAAAACATTAAGTTCATGGGTAAAATACATATTTTATACATACAAAAGCTTGATGTCTATTTAAATAAAATTATTTATTTTATTTTTCCTTAATCCGATAACAGTTTAAAATTTCAGATTGTTAATTTTCCCTGCAGAAATCACACAAAGGAGTGACAAAATATCATATTGAAATAATATAAACACTTTTGGACAAAATAAAAGGCAAAAATTTCCTAAAGTGCATTGACTGAAAAATGGGGTAATAGTTTAATCTTTTGATCACATAAACAAATGTATTTAATAATCCAATCAAATAAAAATTAAACAGTTTTCGTTCGAAATTTTGCTTTTGCCGATACATTTTTTAATCTGCCTTGCTTTTAAAGATATCGGTTTTCTGTGGTGCCTAATACACAAACATATAAAACTATTTAAAATTGTTTTATTTCGAAGACTGAATCGTCACTAGAAAAAATCAGCAAATTGTCACTTTGCCAATTTTGGAACAACAAAATCGTCAAAATGTCGATAAATCTTTAAATCTGGCAGCCTAATTTTTATTATATATATTTCTTTCGTTGACGTTTCGCTGGCATTTGACACTTAATTACTGGAAGTATTCCAGTTAAAACAGAATCTGTGTTGTCTGTTCTCGCATTTGAATACAGAAACACTTTTTTCTCACAAATCGAGAAACGATGGAATTTTTTGTTTCACACTTAATGTGAGAAATATTGCGATGCGAGAAATACAGAAACGAGCTACTGTTTGTCCTAAGTTATTTGTCTGAGCTGGTTACTAGTGAGGTCTCAATTAACAATTAAACAATTAAAATTGAGGAAGATCTTAGTGATGACGGATCACACTGAAAGAAAAACATTCGGGATAAATTAAGTTTTTTATACTTACTTTAAGTACGAGTCGTACTTTAATTTTTAATTTTTAAAACGTACTTAAAACAATCCTAATTGGGATTACTTGCGAAAACCAATCCCGGAATTTCTTTAAAGAATATAAAATTCTTAACCCAAGTAAAAAAAGGTTGAACATTTCGTTGGTAGTGCCATTCTGAGAGGAAAATTAGAAAGTGAGCGTTTTGATCTCATATAACTTATTAGTCTCATCTCTCAGCATTGTATTTTATTTGCGTGCAAGCTCGTGTGTTTGTTAAAGTTTGTTGCAGACAATACCACCGAGTAGGCAGGAGTGCCAGATGATATGGGTAAGAAATCGGCATGTTTGTAATAAACTCGGCATTATCGGCACTTAAGTTGCAAAAATTGGCAAAAAAATCGGCAAATTAGAAATACCCATTTTAAACACAATAATATTTTAAATAACAAATCAGAATAACTCAGCATAGGCAAATGCTTAGACTAATAAAAATAAACGTTTTACAAATAAATTGTAGTTAATTAAAAAAATGTTAAGTATAAAAAGTTATCTTTTTTACTATTTTTTATTATAGAACCATATTTGAGTTTGACATTTTTATTAAATCCTTTTTAATATCAGCATCAAAACCATTGGAATTATAAAATTCGAAATAATCTTAAGAAAAAACAAACTCTTTGCAAAGATTAGTCTTCCAGTGAACATCGAAATTTTGTTATTTATGTTGACTTGGTTAAAAATTCTTTCCACATTTGTGGAACAATGTAGAAGGACCATAATTTTTTAGGAATGCACCAGAAGAATTCTTACTTTGTAAATCTGAATTTTTTGCTAAAAAGCTATCGGATGTACAAGTATCATCATCAATAGCATATAATCTTATAAATATCCATTTTTAGTTTACTCCTTTGTAAATATCAAATCATTTTTAAATTCAAATATTAACTATTTTATCTGCCTTTTTTTCAAACTAAAATAAAAATTTTTGTTTAGAAATTTACATTGAAAACGAAAACAAATTTGAGTTAGAGGGGAGTTTACACGATGTCTTTTTAGACATGTCTAACAGACACGTTTGCTTTGTTTGTTGGTAATCTGGTTAGATAAGAAAGAGGGGTTTTCAAACAGACACGAAACGAGTTTTCATGTTTGTTTTTATCAATTTTCATGTTTTTTAATTTGTATGTAGATGGATATTTTTCATTATATACTGTCGTGTAGGGTATCAAATAGTTGGGCTTGGCCTGAGACGGTACACTTTGAGAATTGTCAGATACCAACAGTGTTTCGCACTTGCATAATCCGTACATGAATCAATCTTCCTTTAATTTATTCAAGAAAATCCGTACTTACCCATGTGAATATTGAACACATCCGTTAGAACCATATACATATTGTTTTTTTTTTTTTTTTTTTTTTTTTTTTTTTACCACTCATTAAAATTTAAAATATTCTAAGGAATTATGGATTTATTTAATTTTCACATTTTATTAAGAATTTTATTTTTTGTGGGAATATTAAATAAAGACTTTACAAGTTTGATGATCTAACTCCGGGAATTAACTATTAAATTTCTTCTTTAACACATTTTCCTATTCGAATCACGTGTATTACATGTACTAAATAAATTAAATGCCCACAATAGACCAAAGTAGAAGTAACAAGTTAAACATTTTCAAAAAAGCCATAAAAACATACATACATACATATATTTATGTTTGTATTTGTCAAACATAGAACAATACAATAACAACACCGAACTTTCCATTAGAACCAAGTGAAGCAATAAAAATGAAGATTTTTTTATGGCTTAAACGGATGAACAGTGGTAGTGTTATCGAAAATAGAATATGAGAAGTGGTTGTAAAATCAGTTGTTGTTGTTGTTTTTATTTCGCTGTTGCGCTGTAAAGCAACAACAAAACTCGAACTTAAAGTCTTTAGACCTTTTGGATGGAACTGAGTTATAAACAGACGTGTTAAACAAGAACTAACCGGCCTCGACATAAATAGCAACAACAAAAACAATTGCAGTAGTATTATTGTTGTTCAAAAAGCTTCTGAAAATAAAAACAACAGAAGTACATTAAAATCTTAACTAACGTATGGTGGTATTGTAAATAAAAACATAAACAATAATAATAAAAATAATAATAATAAAATAAAAGTGTTGTAAGTTCTCTTGGGAGCAACGAAAAATAAAGCTAGGTTCAAAGCTTTGCTAATTGGTTAAACAAAAAGAGTGATAAGAGCTTGGATTGAGAGAAAAGTTTGTTTACATATTCTCATTCATTGTTGCCAGGCGAGATAATTTCCCCAAATTGGGAATTTCAAAAGGTATTTGTAGAAAGGGATTGGAGGATGTTGCATATTTTATGTTCGAGTATGTACTCGTATGTATATGTACGTAAACATAGTTTTCAAATATAAAATCTTGTAATGGGGTTCACTTCCGAAGAATTTTATGTAGAGAAAAAAATATTTAAGATTTAAATTTATTAATCATGTTGTCTATTACATATCGTCGGTCACAGGTTGACAACTCTTAACTCACTTTTAAATTTTTTGAAATTGTCAACTCGTATTATTTATTTAAATTTTTTTTAATCTGAAATTATTTCAATACCTTTGTTTTCTTTACACCATCTTACAATAAATATCTCCTACTAATTTTGGTTTTTTTTTATTTACTTCCAACACGGTTTAGTAACGGAGTAATAACGTTAAAACATGTTAAGAGTTGCCAACCTATGACCGACGATATGTTTTCTAATCGCTGTTTCTTTTGTTACTTGAGGAGGAGAATATTAAATTTCGTTTTCTAGTTTATAAGATATCAAATAAATTAAATTTTTACTTTTTCCGAGTACTTTTTACAATTATTTCCTTTCAAAACCTTTGGTACAGTTTTTTTTTAGCTTTTAACCCATTAACGCCTGACCCACAAATTCGTTGTCCGATTTGGATGAAATTTCACACAGACGGTATTTAGACTATTTATATTGACATGGCTTTATTATTTTAATGTGGTCTAAGCTTACTTTAATTTTTTCATTAATACAACCTGAAAAAGTATGTGTAAACGCATTTTTTGTGTGCTCGTTTGAACAAGAAATTTATGCGATTTGAAGTATTTGATTGCAACCTTTCGGTAGATGCACAGATGACTGCATATTACAGTCGCAGTTCCTTGAAAAAGCTTATTATAAAAAAACGATTAGATTTCGCAACAAGTATTTGGTTGTTGCTTCAGAGACAGGATACTGTAACTTTTATTTACCATAAAATTTTGAATTTTATTAAATTAAATAATTTTTCGTTGGAATTGACTGACCATTGTGCAGTGTTGTCAGAAGTATGGAAAAAACCCAACATCAGGATTTTTCTGCTTTAAAATAGTTAGTAGCGTAGAGAAAATCGAATTAATTTTTCTTATTCCTTAAATTTTATGCACTTTTGTAAAATACTGTTTTTTTTATAAGAACATTTTGAAAAGTGTCGTTTTTGGATAGTAAAACTCTAATTTACTTCTGTGCCTAAAAATTCTTGCAAGTAGATCTTTTGAAGTATTTTATTATTATTTTTTAAATTAAAAATACTGATTTTCAAGGTTTTAAAAAAATATTTGATTTTAATTAATTTTTGTAACAAGTATTCGGAATTTTGTAAAGAATCTTTGAATTAATTGTTTAATTAAAATTTGTTAGTTTATTACATTTGTACAACATTTGTAGGGATTACTGTAGGAAAAAAACTCATTTGGGTGAAGGAAAAATTCGGCTATTTATAGACAATGTACGTATTAAAAAAAAAGACAGAAATTTTGACAGCATTGGTTTAAAAAAAAGTTAAAATTTTGGGGATTTGAATTTGGGGATTTTGAAATTTAAATTGGCGACATTAGCTTAAAGTTTTCTGGCAACAGTGCATTTTATTTATTTTATTTCGAGAGAAATATTTTCTTTTAAGTGTGTGCGCGTGCTTTTTGTTCAACAAACTACTGCTATTGTTTCATTTAAGTTTATTTTTTGTTGGCTTGTTACTGCAACCAACGGGCTTTTTCTTGTTGTAACTCTGGTCTTGTTTGTTGTGTTAATAGACCATGGTTATATCAAAGCTTTTTTATGTTTCTTTGCATTATTTTTATTTGTGTGTACGTTTTAAACTTCGTTGGTAGGCTGTTGCCTTACTTAATTGAAATGAAATTTTTAGTCTGCCACAAGTCTGGCTTGGAAACGGTCGTGCGGTCTAAAAGAAAAGTTATTACTAGAAAGATTTTATGTGCAAAAGAAAAGAAAGAAATGTATTTCATAAACAACTTTCGCGTTTTAATTACGGTCATCTTTTGTGTTTGCTAAAGAAAGAAGTAAAATCCGTGTTAAAACAAGAAAACATCCGCTTTCAAGGAATAACCATTAAATATCATAGTTGCAGATTTTATAAGCCAAAATTAAACATGAAATAAAAATTTAGATAATAATCAAAAGTAACAAAAGTTTCAAAAATTATTAAAAAAATTTTTTTATAAAAATTTTAATTAAAATAAAAACAAAATATAAAACTTTTGCTATAATTGAAAATGTTTGGCAAAAAAAAAAAAAATTGGGATTTAATTTTGAAAAGAAACAAACTTCACTTGAAAATTAAAGTGGAAATACCTATATAAAATAGTATATAAAATTATAAAAATTTGTGTTAACAACTAATCCAATTAGTATCAAAACAAAAAATTAATAAAAAAATTTTTAATTTTAATTGAAAAAAAAAAACAATAAAAAAGCAGTCGATTAATATTCAAGTGAATATAATTAATAAAAAAAAAAATTTGAGTTTGGTTTGAGTAATAAGGGATTAACAAAAAAATCTAATGTTTGTTGAAATAAACCAGCCTGTTATTTTACCAAAGCCCTCTAAAAACAACTGCAGCAACTACTACGAATATCCCAAGGATTATGAGACCCCACACAGGCCAGCAGCAACAGCAGCAGTCGCATCATCAGCAACAATACTGTGCAGTAGATAATTGTTTGAACCAAAAACAACATTTTGTTAAAAGCCATCAACACCATCAGCAGCAAACGTCCACACATTTGCAGCAACAACAAAATTATCACCAACTTCAATTACAACAGCATGTCCTACAGCAGCAGCAACCCCCTCCAACCCACATGTGGAATCCTCATCTTAATGCAGCTTGCTATTCCTCCCAACCTTCCTCGAATACCCCAAATAGCCTTAATTCAGCAACAAATCCACAACCAAATCCTATAAATCTACATAATTGTCGACCGTACCCCAACACTAATCGCTTATTTCAACATCATACACATGCTCCCCACTTTCCACCAACCAATGGATTTCCTCATACGATACCAGCAGGATCTCAGAACTCCGAACGTATGTCTTTGACAGCTCCCAATTATGCAAAGTTACCTCCTCCGTCTGTTGTAAATCAACAAAGAATTAATGAGTGTGCCGGCATACCTTTAATATCCACTGCCACTGCCCATTTGACGCCTGGCCAAAGACAGAGGATATCGCGTAAACAATCACATTCTCCGCCTTGTAAGAATTGGTCAAATATTTTGCCCAGCAATACAGCACAAAATTATGCAGCTGCAGCCCAATATGCAGCAACAGTTCACGCCCAGGGAGCACCCCTAATGTTAAACAAACAACAGCAACAACAAAAACTAGAATATTGGTCACCCAATACTTATAACTCGACTAGCAACCAGCCGTATCTAGCTAAAGCATTGCAGTATAACAATAAGCTACAGGATAGAACACGTACACCTTTGCGCTATCAAAATTCTGCTCCGGCAACTTTGATTTCTTCGAAGTCCAAGGAGAATTTGGATCAACAACTAAAGCACATGAACGACAACGAAAATTCTTCATCCAATAATGGCGATTCCTCCAACAGCAATGAGACTTGTTTGCCGCGCATAATAAAGCCGCGTAAGAGAAGAAAGAAGGATCGTAAACCACCCAATAATTTGGTAAATGCGGTCTATTTAAAAATGGACAACAAAACTATGCACGATAAAACTTCTAATAATCAAGCAAACTCAATAAAGTCCTATAAATCTTCGGAGGATTTATTAAAATGTTTTCAAAAATTTACCCAAACAACAAATCACCATCAACCTCAACGACCTAACAACCACTCAAATAAGACTGGACTAATTTTCGAGACTTTAAGCGACAATAAAAAAGACCCTACACAAAATATATTTAGATGCACGGGTGGCGGTGATGTTAATCATGGTATATGTTTCTGTAATGAATGTGATCCTTTACGGTCAATATGGGATTATCCTTTAAGGAGATCTGTATCAGATTCCTCGACATCAAATACTAGTGGAACGAGCTCTTTAAGTGAAAATACTACAACAACATCATATGATTCTGCATTACCAGCAGAAATCGATTGGCCTAAAACCCGAGCGGAAAAAGTGGGTGTTATAGGTTCCAAACGTAACAGGGACCAGCAGAATGGCTCAAACAACACTAACAATGCAACAAATATTGTTAATTTTACACAAGATAATAAACTTTTTAACCACAACATACTAAGTGGCATTAATTTAGCCTGTGAATTATTTAAACACTCAAGCTCAAATGCATTTGCTAATTTAGATAATTCTTTAAACGAGTCAGATAATATCCTTCTTTTACCAGAAACGGCTGAAACTTTATTGACAAAATCTATTAATGAAATCTCCAAGAAACTTATAGAGACTTGCTCTAATGAATCATGCGATTTACCTTTGTCTTTCTGCAATTCTTTGTCATCGTTTTCAACCACCTCTTCAAATTCCTCATCGGCCAATTCGACTTGTGCTGATTTCTCTAACGATAGTGGTATTGAAAGTGCACACATAAATGCAGGAGATGATTTAGTTTTTAATTTTGATAATTTGCATATAACGACAACAAAGTTGTCGTTGTCACCATCATCTTTATCATCGGCATCCTCAACG
Organism: Pollenia amentaria; assembly: GCA_943735925.1. NCBI lineage: Eukaryota > Metazoa > Arthropoda > Insecta > Diptera > Polleniidae > Pollenia > Pollenia amentaria. The sequence goes on from OX031006.1 coordinate 257,442,173, forward strand.
TCGTCATCATCATCGTCAACTTCCTCCTGTGGCAATATATCAATGTCTTCGTCGCCTACGGTTAAATTTGCATCAAATTTTCTAACAACACAAACATCAACTCCAGCCACAGCTGCAACAGATTCAGCATCGTTTACAAACTCAACAAAGCAACGAACAACTCCTTTAACACCCAGCAATGTTGGTTTGTGCACAACAACAACAACAATGACAGCAAAAAAAACAGCACCCACCTTGGATTTTCTGGTTGATTTGAATAATAATCATTTACATGTTGCAGCAGCAAAAGTCATGATTGTTACTGAGCAAGAACTACATAAACAACAGTTCAATGATCTGGTACAAAATCAACAACCTCCACAGCCAACATCGACATCGATGCCAACACCGACACACCAACAACATGATCAACAATTTTTCAATAATTGTTTCGATTTGATGTGGCAACAACATGAAAGACAATTGGGAAAAAACAACACTATCCTCACCAACACTACCACTTCTTCGAACACCACCACCACTAATAACAACAGCAATCACTTTGATCAATTAACTTCATCTGCTTTTACTTCAAATAATGTTGCAATGTCATCGTTTTTAGATTCAGTGGGATCTTTGAAAGCAGTATTTTCAACAATATCATAAAATCAAAAAGAAACACAGAGTTAAAACAAAACTGATTTTTACAAGAACAAAAAAACTTATTGTAATTTCAATTGAAAGAATTTATAGTATTGAAGTTAGAATTTAATAGCTCTTCAAAATATAATGTGTGGATTTAAAGAAGTACAAGAAAAAAAAATTAAACAATAATTGAATGCATTTTGCGTGCTTTTTATATTCTTCGAAGTTAATTGAAAACAGTGGTGGCTTTTAGAAGTTCAATACTGAGTTAATTTTTCGTATAGATTAATTGAAATTAATTTAATGGCTAAAATTTGTGTGTTCGATATTTATAAAATATATTACTTCATATTATCAAACTTTGAATATGATTGTTTAATAGCATAACACTAATACTGGGTGTTTGTGCTTTATAAAAATAAGCAATCGGAAAGGACATGGTTATTAACTTACCAAAATTCTTATGGTGGATTTGTCTTCCTTGAAATCCAAGTAGAAGTTGAAACAAACGTCACATAAATCCCTTTAAAAACAAGAATAATTCTACAGTGAGAACTATTTGACGTACAAAATTAATATATCGAAAATCCTGACAAAATATTGAAATTGGAAAAGATACATAAAAACTATTATCGTAAAATTTTATTTTACTATTAAAGAAGAAAGGTTATTACAATAATACTTGTCAAGCAAGCACCAGTCTAATAAAAAGAAGTAATAATTCACATTCAAATAATTATGCTTTTACGACTTAAAATGGCGATTTGGAAACCGGTATGATGAGGGAGCAATTTTTAAGTTTGAACAAAAAGGACTTAAAACTAACATCTGATATTTCTACAACGAACTTTTTTACACTTAACTCTTAAAGATAAAATAAATTTAAAAAAATGCTGGGTTTTTCGATGTAACAAAAGTGCTATGATAAATACCGGGTTCGTCGTAAATGTTGCAAACATGCCAAGGATATTAGTTTTGCAGAAGGAAAACTCAAAAATTTTTTTGCTTTTTACTCTGGGGAATTTATTATAACTGCTTTTATGACTCTTAATAACTTGCAACATAAATAGCTCAGTTTGGATAGAAACCATTTTGAAGCTTAAAATTAAAAAAAAAAAGAATCTAAATCAAAAAGAACTGCTATTTTTTATTCGTTATTAATCATTGCTAAAAAAATATGTATATTTTACCAACATAATTCTCTAGTAAACCAATGAACCTCAATCAGTAATTAAAATTTTTATTGTAAAAGATATTTTTAAAATAATGGAACCAACAACAAAAGAATCGAACAAAATTAATATATAATAATGAAAACAGCTGTTTTTTTTTTTTAAACCTCTATAAGAGGCATGACATACATTCCAAAAAAGCGTCTGAAAATTCAACATCGTCACGATATTTAAAAATTTCCTAAGAAGACATAAAGAAAGTGTTTCCTGTTGTATTCGTGCATTAATCAATCAACAACGATCATCTTTATCTTTACGAAAAAAAAAACTAAACCAAATCAAATCAGCTTTACCCTTTTTGATTTTATTAAAAACTTTACATAAAAAAGAAATGATTACGAAATTTTGACCTCAATACAAGTGTTAATGAAAACAAAAAACCCCATTATTAAAAACGTAAATAAAGAGAGAGAAAAATATTGCATAATCTAAAAAAAACTTAAAGCGATTAAAATACAAAACAAAAAAAAAAAAAAACAAAAACAAAACTTTTTATATAAAATTTTACATAAAGACGACAACATCATAATCATCTACAGCAACGTCGACATAATTTTGTTTGCTACTGCTGCTGCTGCTGTTGGTATTTCACAAACTAACAAAAAAGTTGTTATGATTTCCTGTTTCCGTTTAATTGATTTTTAAATGACTTGCAACGGTAAAATACAAAAAAACAAAAGAAAGCACTAACAAACATCCAAACCTCAGACAACAAAATTTATAACACAAGTTTATTTTTATAAAAAACAAAATAAATTAAATTATAAACAAAGCTTTGGCTTACAAAAAAAAAAAATGTTACATACAAACTTAAAACAAAAAAAAAAATTTGTTTAAAAACAAAAAAAAAAAACTTTTAATAATAACAAAAAAAAAAAAAAAAAAAACCCAGCTGGAATATTAAACGCAAGAAACAAATCGGCAAAAAAAAAACTTTCACTTTCACTCTCCACAAAGTACAAGCAGCCAAGCTACCGACCAGTCAACCAGCCAGCCGTTTAGTTACAAAAGGCAAAATTTTTTTTAAAATTTAAAAAAGACAGATGGAAAAACGTTCGGACGGACAAATGGAGAGCCCGTCATCCAGACAGCCAACAACTGCCTCGACTTAGTTAACCATTTTAAAAATATCTGTTGTCTTTTTATCTGACCAAAGTCACAAAACAATCAACTTACCAACCAACCGACCAGCCAGCCAGCCCGCCACATTCAGCCAGCTTGAAAAACAGTCGAATTCAGCCGACATCCAAGCAAACCATGCATGCACGTTTCCATCTATAATGTATGCTTTAATTTTCCTTCTCTTCAGTATGACCAACAGAAACATCATCATCTACGTACCATGTGTATGCAAATTTGTTTATTTTTTATTTATTTTTTATTTACTTTATTGTATTTTATCTCGTTCCCTGAATACTACATGTACTCTGTGGTACTTATTCATCATGTTCATGTTTAAATATCACACTTTTTGATTACGAAAAAGTTTTTCTTTCACTTTTTTACAAAATGTGTATTTTGATTTTATATTATTATTAAGAAATAGCTTTTAAATTTATTTTTCCACAGCATGTTTTAGATTAAGTACACAAACAACTAAAGATGTATTGGTTAGGGGAAAAGGTAATTTCTTTGCAAAGCAACTTGGTTTAACAAAAACACAGATTGTCCTTAACTACTTGCTTTTAATTTTAGTTAAAATGACTTAAGCCTCTAGTACACGGCATGTAAAAAGCCACATGCGCATGTGGTTCTGACGTAATTTTGACGTCAATGCAAAGCCACAATAAGCATTGCGTGTTGTGTGATGACGTCAAAATTACGTCAGAACCACATGCGCATGTGGCTTTTTACATGCCGTGTACTAGAGGCTTTAATCCTTAAAACAAGGGATCAGTAAAAATTACTTATGAATTGAAACGTTAATATTAATTAATCAATACATACATATAAAGGGTGTATACGAAGTAATTTGGTCGGGAACAAGACGCCACATGACGCCACTAAACAATTAAGCTTGTTGTAAATGTTTTCTCTCTTTTACTAAATGTAAAGCTTGTTGCGCTTTACACCAAAATAAAAAAAGTAAATAACATATAAATTATTATTTGAGAAAACATTTAAAATGCTTAGTGGGGTAACGTGACAAAAAGTAGACTTTTCAGTGGTATCGCCCATATGGGCAAATCCCAGAAACTCTCTACCACCCCAAAATTTTTCATATTAATCTAATAAAAAATTTTTTTAATGTAATATTGGACTAGATGTATAATTTCAGAAATATAAAATAAATTTATTTCGATGATCATTAAGACAAAAATTAAAACCAAATCTTACCCTACCTCAGATCTCTTAATGTTAAAAATTTAAATTTTTCTAGGTGTTCATAAAAATACTTTAGTGTTAATATAGACAGTCCGTTTGTAAGTTAAGTTTTTATTCACTCAATTCTCTTAAATTTTGGTAAAGATTATTTTGTTTACTATTTTGGAAAGATTGATTGATATTAGGTGTGAAATGTCAGGTCCAAGTATTGTAGCGTGCGTCACGAAAAATAAGGTTTTTTTTTTTTAAATGAAATTTTTTTTCAAGTCGTCTATAAATTTAATTCTATTTTTTTTCCTCCTTTTAAGCAAATAAAAAATTTAAATTCTGCAATAAGAAAATTATAAAATTTTGCGTATTAGATTCTGTAGCGTGCGTCACGATTTGAGTTCTTCCAAAAATTGTATTAAAAACCGATTCAATAGTCATTTTCTTTTCCTATAAATTCACTTCTTATTACTTTTCTTCAGAATTAGAGCTGTTGTAAAGCGAAATATTTAGCAGGTTTTAAGCAAAAATTTATATAAATAGCATTAATGTTTTAAATGTAAGCATATACAGAAACCAGTAAAAGAGTATAGTCGGTCAAGCCAGACCATATGATACCCTACCCAACCCGCTACAACAAAATTATGTTTTGAGCTTAAGATTCATATAAGAGTCCGTTGTATTATATTATATAGATAAATAAATGTATCAAAAATTCATACTGATTTTTTTTTTTAACCAAAAAGAGATCTTAACTTGGACTGATTTATAAGCCCTACTAGATCTTAGGGAGGGGATTTATCTGGCATCTTTGGTAAATTCTAGACCCACCAGCACAACATGTTGGAATAACATAGTAGCTATCATAGCCATATTTTTATTACCAAAAGTTATAAGGAAATTAGGGGATTAAAATATTTTTTTTCGGGTGGTGTTATTTGTATGTGAGCTACAGAATTTGCCCATATATGATTATTCTTTAGAGATGATCTAAAATCATGTTTAGCCGAATTTCTTAAAAATTTATAAAAATACAAATAGTAGCAATCAGAGGTTCGAATTACTCAGCTTATACGTTCTAGATAAAAACTTTGGACTTACGTGGCCCAAAATGAGAGACTAAATTAAATAATACAATAATTACAGCAACCCAAATATTTAATCTCATTTAGTTTGTGTACTCATTTATTTAATATAGCGCATTTATATTGCACCAAAATCTTTTAAATTAAATTCAAAATCTATATCGTTTTCAATTAATAACTTAAATTCTAAAAGGATATCCTTTGGAAGTTTTGAATTTTTGGAGTTTAATTATATAGCTATTAATTATTTTAAATTGCCACCAAATTATTTCGTATACATACTTGAATTTAAAGTTAAGACTATAGTTTTTTTTTATATAATTTTATATACAAATGTTAGGTGATATTTTTTAATTTTTATAATATTCTTTTTTAAAACTTTCTTAGTAAGCTTCTCGATTAGATTTTTAAATCCATCTAAGGGTCATTACTACAACTCAACTTTGGTTTAAACTTTAGTGAGCAATATGTTAAAGCCAAATTTATTCTACACCCAGAGAAAAAACGAGTTTATATATGGTCAGCTCCAACAAAACTTTTTTAAAAGAAAAATTTTAAACATTATGTTTAATTTAATCATACTTTTGTCACCGACAAACATATTATGGTTAAATTTGTCCTCCATCAAGGAGCCAAAACCATATTATGGTTACCTCCGAACATGTTTTGGCCAATAATAACTAAAATATGTTTAACACTTATAATAGCATGGTTGGTTTTCAACCATAGCATGTTGCTCTTGGAAGAGAGGAAAATACTATTGTGAATTTAAAAACAAATTATTGTCATATTTAACCAAAACATGTTTAAAGACAACCACAATATGGTTGTGGCTTCTTGATGGAGGACCAATTTAACAATAATATGGTTGTCGGGGACAATAATATGGTTAACTTAAACATAATATGTAAAAAATTTTTCTTCAAAAATAGTTTTGTTGGAGGTGACAATTTTTAAACATATTTTTTCTCTGCGTGTACCAGGTTAAAGTAAAGTTGAAATAATAAATAACTTTTTATTCGTCCGACAAAATCCTACCTTTAACTAACAGGAAGTTGTTATAATAGCCCTTAAAGAAATTACTTTTTCTCCCCTACCAATACATAAAATTTGAACAACAATAAATATTTATTTAGTTTCTTAAGCATTTTTTTCTTCTTTTATATTAATTTAGCTGTTTTATTTATAACACTAAAAGTATATAAAATTAAGTTTAAGGAAAAATCAGCTTGTTTTTTGTGCATAAAATTTAATACAAGTGAGTGAATACACTTACTTAGTTATTATATATTTAATTATAATCCCCATAATTAGCATCTTTAGCATGTACTTCATTATGATGATAATAGTGACGATGATCAGCATTATCGTATTTATCATTATGCAGCCAGCATATAAAAGCACAAGTAATTAGTGTAGATTAAAGTGAAATTAAATGTTATTATTGTTTTTTTTTTATTATTATTTTATAATTTTATATTTTTCTCCTAGATTTTGATGATCACCTTCATCATATAATATTTTCTAGCTAAAGTTTTAGAGAAAGGTTTTGTTTTAATATTTTTTATTATTTTTTTTTTATAATTGTTACTTTAATTTAAGATTAAAAAGGTTTTAATTGACAACAAATAATTAAATTTAAAGTTAGAGTTTTCACCCAAAAGAGAAATGTTAAAGAAGGCAATTAAAAAACAAACAAATAAAAGTGCTGTATTCGGCTGTGTCGAATCTTATCTACCCTTCACAATAGTATTCAAAATCGTTTCAACACCTTAAATTCCGGAGTACACTTGTAAAGGGGCGAGGTGAAAAAATGTACCGTTTCGACTCATTTTCAATAAAAAAAAAAAAAAAAATTTGGGATTTATTGGTAAAAATTTGAGGCAGTCGTGGTATTTTGCTAAAATCTCAGTCATTTATGGACCGATCGGGCTGAATGTTAATAGAAAACTTTAACGAAGTATATCAACTCCGCTACTCATAAGGATCCTTAATTAGGCGTTTTTAGGGGCATAGAACTTTTTTTAAAAATTAAATTCAACAAATTCAATGAAATTATCAAAAATTTTGACTTATTAGCACGCATACTTCATGGCATTTAATGTTTAAAAATAATTTCTGGCATATGGCCTCCTCGACTGCGCCTTATTCCTCGTCCCTATTATGAAACATTTGCTGCAGAAACTTTCTTCAATTCTCTTTTGAAACTGCATTCGTGTCAATACAATTAAATTTTAATTTTGCAGTATTTAAGTATTTTGTAAACCTGCTCTTTTTCTTCATCTTCCTCCTAATAATAAACTCACAAAAACTGCTTGCACACGAAATAACGTACCCCTAGGGGAAAGGAAACTAACACCAAATTTGTCACGGGCCAGGTATAAAGTTGTAGGGACCGGTTCTAGTTCTAATACTTTATATGAAGGGGACTTGTAACATGGCGACGTCCTAGGTGGGGTTAATTGGCATCTTTTTCACACTTTGGAACAGGTCACTGAAATAACATAAATGGACACATTCAATTTAGGTAATATAATGCCTGCCGCAGATATTATTCTGACTGAACCATGTTAATATAACCGATTCCCTTCATATAAAGTAATATAACCAGATAGAATCAGCCACTTCCCGTACAAAATCCAGTCACATGACTCCCCTGGAGTATCTACACTTTAAACCCATTGTCACCAGTTAAGTGATATGTCTTGTATTCATCTAAAACAATTCGTTCCTTTTTATTATAATATTCACTGGTCACGGGATAAGTTCTTTAAGGACAATAGACACAAATTCTTTTCCATTCGTCTTTTCCCTTTCATCTTCAAACTCAAATGTTTCATAATGTAAACCGCACCAAACAGTCATATTTTCAGGATGTCTCCAGACTTTTATGAGGATTGTGCTCTCTTCAAAAACGACACATCTGTTTGTTTACATACCCGTGAAGCCAGAAATGAGCCTCATCGCTGAAGATGATTTAAAAATCTGTTTCAACTTTCAGTTGATTCTCAGCCAATTGACCACACACACACGATACAATTGATGGTTCGCTGGCTTTAATTCTTGCACCAGTTTGATTCTATATGGAAGTTGGCCGAGATCTTTCCTCAACATTTTCCAAGTAGTGGATGTGTAGAGACCGAGTTGCTGAGAAAGGCATCGGATCGATAAATTCGAGTCCTCTGGCACAGTCACGTCTACAGCTTTTTCTTCTGTGCGCACGTTACGGTTTCGATTTGGATGAATATTATCCAAAAGAGTAAATGTGGTCATGAATTACCTGCTTTGCGTAATTGCGTATTTCCTGCTCTTGACGAAGTGCTCTATTAGCTCGAATTTTGCAAATAAATTTCCACGATATGTTAACGTTATTCTGGTCCTCTGTAAATAATATTGGACTGCTTAGTTCATTTTAGATAAAATGGGCTAATTCAAAAATGTAATAATATTGGACTACTTAGCTCTTGACGAAGTGCTCTATTAGCTTGGCAAACAGAGTTCGAATTTTGCAAATAAATTTCAACGATATGCAAACAAAATTCTGGTCCCTTGTTAATAATATTGGACTACTTACCCCCCGTTTTCAAACCTTACCGATAGCTAAAGGTAAGATTTTATCGGCGGTATAAAAAGTTTTCCCTTATTAAAACTTTACTTTAACCCATCAGGTAGTATGAACCTTCCTTTAACTAATCGCTCACTTAAGGTTAAAGTAAAGTTGGAATAATGGAACACTTATTATACGGCCGATAAAATCCTACCTTTAACTATCGTTAAGTCGTGAAAACGGGCCTTAGTCATTTTAGATAAAATGGGCTAATTACAACATGGTCCAATGTAATGCAATCATGGACCATGTCATTCTTAAAAAAGAGTTTGTAGTTAAACGGCATGTTTTCGTTTTAAAACTAATTCAAAACGAATCTTCTGGATTATACCATGGAGTAGTTTCAAAACTAATCCACTGAGAGTATTTATAAATATGCAGTAGTTTTAAGACCACCTTTGGACTAGTCCTAGTTACCTTTGTATTAGTCCTAGTCCCTTATGGTCTATATTTTACATACGTGTATGGACTTATCGTATTATTTGCAGGGTATTTGCATTAAGATTTGCCAAAGTATACTGAAGTAAAAAAGTCAATTGCACTTCATTAGTATGACAGCTAGTTTTACAGTTATCCCTATCGGAATTTCTATACGTCTAAAAAAAACACCCTTAATATATACATATATGTATATTTACCCCCATATTCCAAAAAAATATTTTGGGTTTATAGCAGCTTAATAAAACGAATTTTCTATGAAAATTTGTTTCATAAACCTTTAATTAATCAAAAATATTTTTTTGGAATATGGGGGTTACTTTATAGGGCCTAAGATCAATATCGTGGAAATTCAAACGAAATGACAACAACCTGTGGCGAAGGGTATAATAAAAGTTCAAAGAAAATTGAAAGCAAAATGAAAATAGTTTTTAAAGAAATAAAAAATTAAATATAAGAATTATTGCTTAAATAAGAAAACTGAAGTTAAATATATTTTATAACATTAATAATTTATTATTTGTTTAAATTTTAATGAATAACATATACATACATACAAACATATAATTTTTTTTTTTTTTTTTTGTGTGAAAACTTGAGTTACCAACCTTGTTATACATACATTTGCAAATCCAAAAAGTTAAAGAGATTTCGCCCTATTGTTAATATACTTATTTATTTTAATTAAATTAAACATTTCTTGCGAAAACAAAACAATACAATATCAAATAAAAAAAATAGAAAAATCAAAGTTGAAAATGTCACAGATATTTCAACATAATTCGCATTCGTGGGTTGTGGGTTTCTGTAAAGAAATCTAACAAGAAATAAAATATTTAACCATATCAAAAACAACAATGGTGCACGGAAATTCTCTTTTTGTTTTAGTTGAATTTTATTTAATTTTTTTTTTTTTTTTTAAATATTTTTGCAACTATGTACATGGTGGCATGCAACTTGAATTTTCACACGATCACATTTTATTGTATAAATCTGAAACGAGTATAAAACTTATACAGACATTCAGTTAGTTAGATAAAGATACACTCATACATACAAATATACATATATTTATTACTTACAAGTTTATCTTTTTTATTTTTATTTTACTTATTTGTTAAGAAATATCTTGGCTTACAATTATTTATGTATGGCTTAAAAAGGCAACATGGAGTGAAAAAAGGAAAACTACAAATAAGTTGTTTTCATTTTTTTTTGTTGATTTTGGGTATTCGTTTGTTTTAATTTTCTTTCCATACCCATCATCCCATCCATTCAATTCAATTTTATGCACAATTAACAAGCCTTTCATTTTCTATATACAAACATACAACTTTTGCGAGTATTTATCATTTTATCATTATTTATTTTTTCTTAATTTTTAAGTAAAATGTGTTGTGTTTTCATTTAATTTTTAAGCAAAATACAAAGTATACAAATAAATTTCTCTATTTTTTATGATTGATTACTTGGAAATTAAAGCGAGTTTTTAAATTTTTTTATTTGAAAATTCTATTTTTTGTACAAATTTATAATATATTTTTATACTAAATGGTTTTCATTGATAATTTTTTTTTTTTACTATAAACTTCTATTATGAATATTTATTTGAAAAACGAAAAAATATCTAAAATTTTAAATAAACAAAAAATTTAAAATACAAATCAATAACTTGTATTGTTAAAAAAAATAATTGTAGTTTTTTTTTCAATTTATTTATTTGAATGTGTTGTTATTTTAACAATAATTAAATTTTATTGTGTCAGTGTATTGGTATTTTAGCTATTTTGGGATAAAAATGGCTCTCAGAGAAGAAAACAAAAATATGAATACCAAAAATAAAAATGAATGCTAGAAACACAACTGGGGCGAAAGACGAATTTTTGGCCGCGAATATTCGTCACCAAAAATAAAACATTGGTGTGTTTGAAAATACACACAATAATAGCGTCCGGCAATAGATTTATTTATCTTTGCAAAATATCTGTTTATATTTCATACGCCGGCGAACGACGAACAAATCAGTACCAGGTGACCATGTTTGGTTTTAGTTTAAAAGTATTTTAGTAAATAAGGTTACTTTTTTTATTATTTTCATTTTAAATAATATTTGAAATAATTACACAAAGTATTTTGCTATAAAAATAGTTTTTAGTTGTGTTTTTGATTAGGTTGTAATTTTTAAGCATTATACATATTGTTAATATGGTCACACTATTTCGCTTTCTTTGCACAAACAGCAATCAGCATTCTTAATTATTCATTCCTTATTGTGCTTCAGATGTGGCGAATTCTCGCCAAACGTGGCGATTTTCAAACTTGTTTGGCGACCTAAATTTCGATTTGGCGACATGGCGATATTTTTGCGATTTATAAAATAGTTGGCGATTTTGTTGGCTATTTTTGATGAATTTGTTTTGAAATTTGTTAAATTTGATATAAAGAAATAATATTATTTTTATTCTAGTATTTTATTGTATAAAATTTGTTGCATTCATATTTATGACCAGTATTTAAAACTAAATTATGTTGAAATAATGAAAATCTTCGAGAAAATTGTTTTTCACATTTAGGGCCATTATTACAACCTAATGATAAAGTTGTTGATAGCTAACGTGAACAATAGCTATCTTGAACGATAAAGTGACCAATAAGTTTTTTCCATTATTACAACTGTCCGATAAAATAAAAAATGTAATTTATATACTGTGGCAACATTGCAGTATATACCGACTACTTTTGGTTGTTTAAAATACGTAGTGGCAACGACTTAGTAATTTAATATGAAATAAAACTGTCATTGAAGTTACCATATCTTCAGCAGAAAATATGGCATCTTCAAGTTCTTAAAGTTCACTTGTAAAGTTACCATGAGGAAAAACCTGATGTTAGCTTATCAGTCACTTTTTAGGTTAATGTTAACTTGTAATAACCAAAAACTATTTATCTGTCAGATAGCATCCTAAAAATAACTACTTGTAAGTTGTAATAACGGCCCTTAAAGGTGCTCTTGAAAGAATTTATAAGTAGAATTCCTTAAAAAATGTATATATTTAAAGTTTATGAACATGTTTCCATTGTAAAATGTGGCAATTTATTATCACAGATAAAATTCGTTGTTGGTAAAGATATATTAAAGATTTTTTTGAATCCTCACGTACATATGGATGGTTATGAAACACAATAGAAAAAATACTTGGGGTATTCACAAGGTGTGCTATCATGGTTTATGACACAAGCCCACCTCTCCGCATCATAATATTTTTTTTTTACACAGGTCATTGGGAGCAAGCTCTTCTACACTCCATATAATAACAAATACGTTCCCTCCCGAAAGATTAAGGGATTAAGGAAGGTCACTAAAAAAGAATAAAAATTAACCTGAACAACTACCTTTCTCCCTTAAAGAAGAGAGTAGCGAATGGGAACTGAATATTTTGGAAGGTCTTTCAAAAATAAATTTATACCTTCTAGAAGGCATACGTCTGAAGGCAGGATATTATACGAAGCGAATCTTTTAGAAAGGAGTATAGAGGCTTTCAAAACCTTGCGGTTCTTTTATTAGTTACCGCTGGGTATCAGCACCTTTCTTACTGCGTACATCACATAGAAAATTACTCCACTTAGCACTAACAAATATGATCGATCAGCTTTGCCATCCGGGGACATCCAGGTTATTTTATGGGATAGATTGTGACAAAATAGTGTACCTCCATTCTTTAAATCGTTTATACCATACATTCTCATAAGGAGATCTTTATTTTAATTTACTTCTTCGACTCCATTAGTATCCATTATATGTTGTGTTTCCATGTTGTCTGAGTCAACCCGAGCGTTAAAATCGCTTGTTACAATTTTGAAATCAGAAGAAGGCATTCCAGAAAAGCTCTCACTATAAAAATTATGCCACTCTAGTCTCTATCACAGAAATCTAAAAGAATGATTATATTAAAATTGCTTTTAATATACAGAATATTATACAGTTCTGCAAAATTTGGAAAAAAGTCAAACCCCTGGGTCTAACGTATATCTTCGCTTAAAGTTGAAAAAACCTTTTTTCGCCATATTTGAGACGTTATAACTGGGAGAATCAATCTTTTTTTTATAAAACCTGATAGGGCTGAGAGTGGCTACCAATTACATACCTTTAAAATAAATGTTTTACCTTTGAAATATCTGGACGCTTCTCTGAGATATCTTAACCTGCAGTTTGATAAATCCGATTTTCGCTATATTCATGGTATTTTTACCATTTTTTTTTTTAATTTTTTGTGATTTTTTTTTTAACTAACTTAATTTTTTTTCATTTTTAAAACCTTTAGAAAAGTATACTCTGGGCCATGGGTTAACATTTTGTTGGTCTGTGCTTTCTTACCCTTTGCATGTTATGCAGTTTCTTGCTATTCGCTGTTTTGCAAATAAGATTTTCAAGCAGATAAAGGTTTTTGGAGCCTCTCCCTATCTAAGTATCTATAGCTTTTTGGGAAGAAGAATAGCAGCCGAATTTACCTAAAAATACTGAAATAAGTTTGAGTTATCCTCCCGACGCATCCTCATTTACTTTGTCGTCCTCCAATTTACTTAGAGCTTAAATGGTCACATGTGGTACTTTGTTGATGAGCCGAATGAGAGTTCTTATATTCAGTATGTCCCTTATATACAAAGTACAGCTTAATTCGTCTCTCTCGCGGTGATTCCAGTCTTCCAGTGGATTACTACAGCATCTAAAGTTAAGCTTTTCAAAAGCAAAACCGCGGGGTAGGAAATTCCAATTCCAATTTAATTCCAATTAAAAAAAAAAACAAATCTTGAATTTGTCCAAGTTTTGAAGACTCGTGTTAAATGTTCCTCATTGGGATGGTTTGTATTGACCTGGGTGTTCGTTATATTTCGTTCACAAAGAATATTCCAAGTATGGCATCGTTAAATTTGTTCTTCGAATTTTATGTGAGCATTCGAATTCCATGCGAAGTGTTGAAGTTTCCTTTCCTCTTAGGCTGATAAAATTATGTATATTGTGAATAGGGTTTATAAAAAATTCGACCCAATTTCTATATAATTTCCTTTTTCGGTTATGTGGGTGCTTCTCAAACTCATAGTTGTTTGTCGTTTGTTGCACACAAATTTTCCTTTGTAATCTTTTGTTTTCTTGTCTAGTATTTGTTGCTAAACTTATAAATGTTTGAAATTGTTTATTTTTAGCTTGTTCGGAATGTTTATTGATTCAACAGTAGTTTTATTTCTATTTATTTATTTTTTTTTATTTATAATGCGTGGGAATTACTTGATTTACAACGAAAAAATTACCTTTTAACTCTTCTCTTTAAATTATCGTAAAATTGTTTGTAGTGTAATTACGTGACCGGAATTTATTTTAATTCCATACAACTAATTATGTGTGTGTGTTTTTTTTTAATTTTATGGTTATTTTAAATTCAACAACTATTTTTATTGTGATATTTAAATAATTTAAAAAAATAAGCAACACATTTCTTTATGTAGATATTAATTGAGTGTTTTGAATTGGTTAACTTTAAGGTAAAAAAATTTGAAAATAAATTAATACATACTTGACTAAAAGGTTATCTTTAACTGGGTTATACAACTATTTGAAGCATTTTCGAGTGCAAGTGCTGAACAGAGAATGACACAACTATCTTTTTAAGTACTTTTTAAGTATAAGTGGTTAAAACTGCATGTGAATGCTACTCTGCCGATTAAAAAGTTCAACTTCGATATTTATGAGTAATGTTTTATTGATCATAAAAGAAAGAACTGCAAGAATAACATTTTTCACAAAACAAGCTGAAAAAATCTAGCACTGATTGTGTTAGTAAAAAACTTACAAATTTTGTTGTTAAAAAAAAGGTTATGAAGAACGTCTAAAATTCATTAAAGCATGTACATACATACATAGAGGGAAAAATCCGGTATAAAAATACTAAAATTGACATCATTCGTTGTCAAAAGTGAGCCAACTACGTTTGTGTTCAATTTGATAACGGGTGGTGTCAACACTTTAACCACCTCGTTGTAATTTTGTCACCATTTGGTCTCATTCTGACAACAAAATGTAGATATATTATGACCATAATGGTGTAATTTCGACAACACAGTGCAATAAAATACATAAGAAATTTATTTATATATTTTTCATTTTTAAACAACAAAACAAAAACTGCAAATTACTTTTTAATAAAACCAAATTGGAGTGTAATATACATACATACAAACCGAAATTTTATTTGTCTTGAAAAACGCTTTTCTCTGAATTCAGCGCGGAGACCGTGTTGTGTATACCGCAAGCTTCATATGTCACCTTACCATCTTAAATTAAAAAATTATAAAATTAACTACAAATTTACATTATTGTATATTTTAACTTAACTTTTAAATAATCATAGATATGTGTGAACTTTCCATTTATAGATTGCAGAGTTTTATTAATTCCTTATGGCATCATCGAAAAGGAATCTTATTGGTTTTTGCGTCGAAATTAATACAAAGAGATAAATAAACTCATTCGTAACAACAAAATGTAGTCGTCACAATTTTTCACTGTTCGAGTTTTTTTTTTATTTTCCACTAATTTTTATTCACCTTCATCACTTTTATATATATATATTTTTTTTTCTTTAGTTTAATTCCAATTTGACAACATTTTGTAAAAAATTTGTCAACAGATAATATCGAAATTATGACAATACTTTGTTATCATTTTAATACCATTGGTTTGGGTACAATAGAACTAGTTTGGTCGCGGTACCGTCTCCGTTGGGAGAAATCTTCCCGCTCCCTCTCGAGAAAAAAGAATACCATTGGTTGACAATTTTTTAACTTCTTTTTTCGCTCTGTGTACTTATATTTAATGTCCATACTTATAATCAGGGAAACTGCAAATATGCGACCAATGAAGGCAGCAACAATAAATTCATCCGTTTTAGAGCTATTTATAAATTTTAGCATCGATTCGTTTCACCTTTTTTTACGATGAGCCAACAGTCAGGTATAGTCTAATAAAATGCATTGTGTTGGTATTAGGAAAATAGGTTATGATTAGAAGGAAAGAGGGAGTAGTGTCTGAGGATATTTAATTTGAACTTTTCCAAATTGTAGCCGTCTGGGATGACTTCTGCCTGGAGTCTGTTCCACATACGTCTAGTTAACCCGAGAGACGAATTTTCTCTGTAATGCGTTGTGCGATTCATTGGTCAGTCGGCAACGAACGGATGTGATCTGCAGGAAATGCGAGTAGTACGGGCATGCACCCTCGTCTAAGGGATGAGTTTCACCCATTTCCGTTGTAATATCGATAGAACAATGACACTAGGGTATTCATTTGGTTAACCGTTAATCGGTTAACCGATTAATTACTACCCGATTAACTGATCGGTTAATTTGAAATTGCCTATTTTCGATATACGATTAAACCGGTTAATTTCAGTCGATTAACCGATATAACAAAATTTTTAATTTTTTGTGGTATCATAACATATTTTATTGTGTTTTTAATTATTTTGTTCGTCTCATTTATAAAAGGTATGTGTTTAGATAATACTTTTTCATACAAACAAAGAAGGTGTTCAGTGATCTTCATTTAAAATAAGTGTTTGCTGACAATAGCTTTTTGTTTCACGTATTTTTATATGTATGTGCTTAGTTATATGTATCTGCTCAAATCAATCTTTTAACTGAAGCAATTAGAAGTGTTAAAAATTTTAAAAATGAAAACTGGGCTCTAACAGCATAATGTTTTTATTTGTTTAGAGAAATCCAGGAAGAGGACTGAGAAATAAGATATTCTGTATCATCGATTGCTTTCTATTTTTCCAATCTCTACGATAAAGAAAAGAATTTTTTCAAAGTCAAGTTTCATCAAGTAAAACATCGGATACTTATAAATACGTAGCACAGGTAGTTGAGATTTAATTTTAAATTTAGGGTGCCCGCAAACCCCTTATACATGCAAAATTTAAGCAATTTTATTTCTATGTTAGACAAAAGTTTTTAGATCAATTTATTTTTTATAGTTTAAGAAATGTTGAAGTTTTAAAACTATTATTTTTTCAGCAGCTTAATGCAAAAATTGTTTTCAAACATTTGCAATGTAGAATTTTTTTCTATATACAAAGTAAAGTCTGTTTGTACTTAGTTTTATTTTCTTCGACCTTTTAATATAAGTTTGATGTTATAAATATTCAACCGCAAGGTCAATTTTATAAAAATGATTGATTTATATTTTATCCAATATTTCGCTAGCTTTCGATAGCTTCTTCAGGGATTCAGATTTTTAATAATTATTAAGAATTTGTTTAAAATTTTATAAAAGAAAAAAAAAACAAATATCTGAATATCTGAAAGAAGCTGTCCATTGAGATGTTTCTACTCTTATATCGTAATATCAAAGGGCAAATAAAATTTACAATTAATATAATGAGGGCATTTCTAATACTCCCTGAATATTCTATTTTTTTTTTTTTTTTAACAAGACAGTGCAAGATGTTGCTTAACATGAGAATTATCCATTTTTATAGGAAATTTTATATTGGGTACAACTATTTTAAGCCAAACTTTTTTATAATTTATAAAACAATTTAGTTAAAATCAATAAAACTATTCGTTCAAATTTTTAAAACAATTCTAAAAAAAGCTAAAAACATTTTTTAAAAATGCTAAAATGCCAAGTGCTAAATGAAAATTTCGCAGCTAAATAAAAGTTTTTAATGCTAAATTTTGCTGCAAAAATGCCAAAATGGTCACACTGCACATGTGGAAAGTCGAAATCCTAGATTGTCAGAACTTACAGTAGGGCCGAAATCAAAAATAATGATATTACAAATACATGTGGATATTTTAGACTTTTTCTATAGTAAATACTATATCGCGTTTAACAATTTTTTTTTTTTATATCTTTTCAACAAAAATATCAAGTTCTTAGAAATTTAATTCAAAATGTATAGGCCGGCCGAAAAGCTTAAAAAATCAAGGACAGATTTTTAACAAATTTCTTGTTCTCTATAGTTTTTTTTTTAAACCTAAAAGTTTTTGTTGTTAACTATATTGTTAAAAATTAAATTACTTCAAAAAAAAACCTTCAAATAAATCTTTTGTTTTATTATCATTAAATATACTTAACAAAAAATATCTAAACTTATTTCTATGGCTCATTTTGTTCAGCTTATAAACTATTTAAAAGTGTTTAAATTAGTAGATCGTTAAATAAATTAATGACTTAATTTTTTTATTATTGTTTTCGTTTTTTACAGATTTTTTTTTCATCTGAAATAAAAAGGGTTCACAAATGTTAAAATCTCAGTCTTAGACCGATACTTTTTATCTTTTGGTTTAATTGCCTTAATATCGCTTCGCCTTTTAGTACTCGTTGTTAAACACTAGACATTTAAAATTATGGTGATAAAAAGATAAATATTAAATGTTTGTTTCTTCTACATCATTTGTGAAATTTAATGGTTGTTGTTTGTGTTATCTAAAGTTTGTATTTTCAACTTTAGTCTATTCTACCAATTTTTAGTTTTTTTTTTTAATAAGTATTTCCCTAAATAAGCGGTGAGACATTGAATACTATTCATTTAAATTGTGATTAAAATCTTAAACAACCACTTTAATGACTGTTAAAATTAGTTTTTTTTTTTGTTCTTTTAACAAAAACATTTGATTTGTGGCGGTGAAATTTAAGGGCCATTATTACAACATTCTGATAAAGTTCCTGATGGTTAACGTGAACAATAGCTATCGTGAACGATAAAGTGACCATTAAGTTTTCTCCATTATTACAAAGGTCTGATAAAACTTAAAATGTTATTTATATACTGTATGTTGCCACCAGCGTTGCCAACTGTGCAGATTTATCTGCATTTTACAGTTTTTCTAAGCATTGGGCAGGCAGTTTTGAAGTTTTTTGTTAAAAAAATAAGTTTTTTTTTTTTGTAAATTGTGCAGATTTTGCAGTTTTCCTTAAAATTTTTTATTATAAATTTTTATTATATTATTTTTTATTTCTTAAGCCGTAATCTTACCTAATTTGCTTAACACATACTCCTGTAACAGAGGCAAGCTTTAGGAGTCAAACAAAAAACACAATCGGCTTGGGAAACACGCACTTTTCATTAACAAATTAACCACCTAAACCTAATTAATCATTTTTATAATAAATTCCAATAAAATATTTTTATTCTTTTAAATTTTTATGTTCCGTTGTTTCCTTCTTGACTGTAAAATTTTCACTTAAATGACTAAATTTAGCACTAGGTAGCGCAAACAGTTTGGAAAATATACAACATTCCGATTATTCTACAAACATGATTGAATCGTTTGTCAAATACACCAATTAAGAACGCATGAGGATTGTACGAACGTACAATTTTGCCATGTTTGACAGGCCGTTTGAGTAGTTTATTTGGCTTTTCTTTTGGAATTTAATTACATCCCTGTTTACATTTTGTTTTATTTTATTGCAGCATCTTTTCATGTATGTTCACTTGACAAATTGCAAAAATTAATTTTGTATTAAATGAGGAAGCAAAACAAATCGCAAGACTATATTTTATTGTTACCCCTCTTAATTCCACTCTGTTTCATCTAGACTACAAAGTACCGATATTCGTTAATAATTTATTATAAATTTTTATATAAATTCGAATGTATATTCTAAGTCAAATTACAACTTATAAAGCTCTCATTCTTTAATAGTCTTATAACTTCAATATTTTCCAGGAATATTTTCTTTTTTTGTTTATTTTTTTGTTTATATATTTTTATTACAAGGCTTACTTTAGCTATCCTTTGGCTAGCAATGAAGTAAATTGTAAACTATTAGAATGTAAAGCACAAAAAGTAATAAAAATGAAACTCAACATGAGATTTAAAATTCCCAGATTCTATTTGTTAATAATTTATGTAATATTGTATTTGTTTCTGTATTACACGTATGTTAAAAAAAATTAAGTAAATATATAAATATATATGTATATATATTTTTTGCTATTTTTATGTGCAGTTTTTTTAAGTTAAATTCAGTTATTTTTTCCTTAAGATGCAGTTATTTTCAAAAAAATTATGGCAACGCTGGTTGCCACAAATAAATACCGACTACTTTTGGTTGTTTAAAATTTAAAATGCAAACTCCTTCTCTTGTGGAATTTCTCGAAGTACTTATCGAAACTAACAAAACCCTATTTGGGGTTTGATAGTTTAGCTCTTGCTCGGATTTTATTGCCTCATGTATATTTTGGCTAAGACTTGATTTTTCCGAAAAACATGCAATTTTTCTCACTGCTATATCTCGGAAACCAATTGGAATTTTACTTTCCTGGCTAGGAGAAAAAAAGTCTAAGTTAAACGAGTCACTTTGCGCTCGCGTTCTACAAACAGGCATTTAAACTAACTAACGCGAAAAAACTGAATCTAGTGCCTTAAAATTGCTAAAATGTCTAGAATTAATCAATATCATGTAAAATGTAGCTGGAAAATGTAGAAAAGTTTTTTTTTCAGTATTATTATGTTCTGAAGAGTTATGAATTAAATTATTAGCAATATTTGTTCTAAATTCAGTAAAGTATTACGGAATTTTCCACAGTTTGGAAGTTATGGGCAAAATGCGGAAAAAAGATGTAAGAAATTAAAATTTTCAACATTTAAGCAATTCTGATGACGTAGATGCAGATTAGTTAGCTTTGGACTTTTTGCTCCTAGTTTAGATGCATGAGGCCATTAAATCCGAGAAAGAGTTAAACTAGCAAAGCCGATATGGTTACCAGGCAGATAGTTTTCGCCACAAGTGCACCACTGTGAAAGACCTCAATGCCTAAAGTAAATAATCACCTTGTAAGGGGGTTATTGTGTAAAGCACTTCATCTCACTTGAAAAATATTTTCATCAACATTTTTAAAAATTCTAAAAATTGTGTATGAAAATTTTTCAAACAAGATAGAGGGATTTACAAAATAGCCCCCTAAATATAACGACACATGACCGTAATGCTTATTTTTTTAGCAGGCCGTGAGAGTGAAACGTGCATTTAATGTAAAATAAATCAACTTCATTGCTAGTTAGAGTTTTAAGCCCACCACGCCGCACAGTGGGGCCAATCGCAAAGAAAGTTGTTATAAATCTGAATCTCCTAAACTACTGGAATGAGTCGTAAAGGAGGACATAGGCTTTAAGAAAATGGCGTTTGTAACCACCCTGTTGGAACACAAGGTAAGATGCAGGGTGTCAAAGTCGCACCGTCTGTTGCAAACCCGATCCAGTTTTTTCGATCGGATTTTTTGAGGAAGATTGTTTGTTCATAAAGAGTTTTTTTTTTATAAGTAGAATAAATGAAACGGCTCCTGAGTTAGTTAGCTCGATTAAGATGACAAAACTGGCCTTAATAATATAATTTACACCATCAAAGTGACGTGCAATTAAAACAATAAATTTTTTCATTCCGCATCCGTCGTTTCATCAAAAATCAATTAACTTCTTAGAAGAAGTTTTATGACTAATATTTTTTGAATTTTTGAAAGTTAGTTGAGTGTTGAGTAATTAATACAATTGCAAATGTGTTCTTTGCTTTAAAAACAATAATTCTATTAATGTTTGGACAATTAAAATCAATATTTATGTTTTTTTTATTATCTTAAAATCAAGTTTACAATTTTAATTACATTTAGTACTCCCTGAATCAAACTGTCAAAACAAGGATTGTATGCGATTTTAATTCTAAAACATTTTAAACATAAACTATTATTAAATTGTACTCGTTTTATATCTTTTACTGCCAGGCCCGCAATGTCGACAAGAACATTTCTTTTGCATTTTTATATTGAAAACAATAATAAAAAACTAAAATTTGTTTTTATTTTCAATATAAATATACGAAAGAAATGTTCTTGTCGATATTGAGGGCCAGGCAGTTAGTTTCCTTTTATTATAATTTAATTTTATAATAATTTTTTATATCTCATAACACTGTGTTAGAAATTGACACTTTTTTTGAGATAAGCTGGGCACCTGGCCTTTTAACATAATTCGGGTACGCTGAATCCAGTGGTGCTAACCGTTTTTTTAGGTTAGCACTGATTTTCGAGATATACCGTTATTTCGTAAATGGAAGAGGTTCCACAACATATGTTTGCGTTACTCAAAAACGATTTAGTTTATTGAACAAACTCAAAAAATCGAAATTCCACAATAACATCGATTCATTAAGGGGGCTCCCATACATAATGTTCAATACAAACTAGAAATATATTGAAGAAAAAGTGGCATAAATGCCCAGAAGTTGCCCTTAGTGGGATAAAATGTATGGCCGACCTCAATTAGTTTTTTTGTCCTTAATATTTTCTCGAGACATACTTGCCCTTTATCCCCACTTCTTAGGGGGGCTCCCCTACAAACATTGCGTTTTATGAAATGCCTAAATTAATTAATTTTTTTTTTCTTTTCGCAAATCATTATTTCTTTCATTTAAACTTTCAAATTTAAAATTTTTTTTAAATATTTTGCCATTTCATTACTGGAAATCTGCGCTATCTTGGATTTTTAATATCAGTATTGCCAAATTTTCAAATAATCTTCCGAAAGTAGTAGAGAGTACCAAGTTGACATTTAGCTTTCGCATCGAAATTTTATTCGCATCGCAATAGAGAGTAGCCCCCCTGATCAGTTTCGTTCGATAGAGAGACCCACAATCGTTATGAAAACTTATCTCGCAAATGATGCCTTTTTAAATCCAAGTTGGAAATTTTGAGCAAAAAATTTTTTAATTTTTTCGTAAACATGAGTGTTTGTCATACGAGATTTCTCGCGATCTTTCGGGAAATAAACCCCGGGAAAATTTGTGCGGGAATCCTCGGAATTTTTTTTATTTAATTATGGAATGCACTTTTTGGATAGAAATTTATGTAAGAGATTTTGACAAAAGTGAAGAATAACATTTGAGGCAATTTTGTATGCAGTAGCTAGTAAAGAAAACGCCTGATTCGATTTAAAGAAAATATTTTTCTTTAAAAAATTAATTACAAGTTTTTAAAGGAAGTGGTGAAAAGGTAAAAGTCTCAGTGATTATTGGAATGTTTAGTTAAGCGAACGAAAATATATGAACAGGTAGTAAATCTGTGCCAACAAGCAATAACATCTTAACTCGATTTCGGCAAGTGCTCAGCAGAGCCTTTTGAAACTTAAAAACCCAAAATCATGGAATTTTGATTAAGCTTATAGTTGAAGGCTCTTTGTTAGCAATTTTATATCGTTTTCATTTTCATTTTCATTTTATTTTTATTTTAATACCTATCACAACAAGATATAAATCTTATAATTTACAGTGATAGTAAGTAACATGGCAATTGAAACATATAAACATTGTATTATTAAATTATGTTATACATACATACATTCAAATTTATAAGATAAAAAAATTAAAAATAAAGATATAAGTTATATTAAAGATTTTTAGAATAATTTAATAATTCCTTTTTAAAGGCCGCAGTGTTGCTAAGTGTTTGAAAACGTGATGGTAATTTGTTCCAGAGACTAATTGTGTAGTTAAAGAATTGTCTTGAAGAGATAAGATATCTATATATTTGAGAAATCAAATTTTTACCGCGTGGAGATTTGGCAAGAATAATTCTACTAAATAGATATTCTGGCTCCTTTATATAAATTATTTTATGCATCATGAGGAGGCTTTTGTATTTTAGTAAGTTTTCAAAGCCCATGTCATAGAGCTGAAAGGAGTACGACGAAATACTATCAGTTCTACTACGATTAAAAACATATCTAGCTATATTATTATAGGTTACTTCAAGTCTGTGAAAATCAGTGGTGTCGCAATTTGCAAATATTTCACATCCATATAGTAAAACCGGTATTAGATAAGTTTTAGCTAATAGCAATCGCATATTAAATGGAGTGAAATTTTGAATAGCCCATAAGTTTCTTAGCATTCCATGTACCTTTCCTGCAGTAATACAAATATGGTTTGACCATGAAAGCTCAGCATTGAACGTAATTCCTAAGTTTGATGCCGATGGCACAAAGTCGATTTTATTATTGTTAATTAATAATAAAGCATTGTTATTTAGTGTTTTCTTATTATTCCTGGATATGAAAATGCATTTTGATTTCGATGGATGCACAAACCATTCATGCATGCCCAGTGATGAACTCTATTAAGATCATTGTTTATTAAATCAATACAAGAACTTACACTTTCTATTTTGGTGCTTAAGTACAATTGTACATCATCAGCATACATTTGTATTCCACAATGGCTTAATACCTCTGGCAGATCATTTATATACAACGAAAACAGCAGGGGACCCAAAATAGAGCCTTGAGGAACCCCTCTGTGAACTTCAAGAGAATTTGACATTAAGCCATTTAGGAAAACGGTTTGCTTCCGATTTAGAAGATACGAAAAAATTAGTTTACAAGCTGTATGGGAAAAATTGAAAAACTTTTGGAGTTTTGATAGTAAGATATGATGTTCAACAGTGTCAAAAGCTTTACTATGATCTAACAGTACAAGAAAAGAGACCATGTCATTGTCCAATTTACACCTAAGTTCTTCCACCACGTCGATAAGAACAGTAATACAGCTCATTCCCTGTCTAAATCCAGATTGATAGTCAGTGAGAAGACTATGTTTACGCAGATATTCACACATCTGAGTTTTCATGATATTTTCCAAAGCTTTAGACAGGAATGGAAGTATTGCAATTGGTCTGAAATCATTGTTATTCTTGGGAATCGGAATAATTTTGACTTTTTTCCACGCATCAGGAAAAACCGACTTAGTTAATATAGAATTAAACAAATATGTCAAAAACGGCAGGAGTTTATGAACGACAAGCCTAAAAAATTTAGGATTTATGCCATCAAGACCCTCAGCATTTTCAATTAAACTTTTACTTTTTTAATTCCAATTAAACTTTTGTGAACTTCCGATTGATCCACACATCTAAAACAAAAACTGTATTGAAATGGCACGATGTTAAACTGGGCATACTGATTTTCTGTTTGTCTTACAACTGGGCCATTGACAAATTTGTTGTTTAGTTCGTTTACGTCTACATTAGAACTAGCAATAAAGTTTCTACTCTTTCCAATACCTATTTCACGAATATTCTTCCACTTTTCTTTGCTATCTAAAGCCGATGAGAATTTCAATCTATAATACGTAGACTTCGCAGTAGTTTTAATTAAATTTTTAATGAAGCACCAGTTAGATTAGGATGAATAAAAATAAATAAATAAAGTTAAAATTTTTCCTAACTCGACTTAAGCTGTTATATCTTGTGGGCACAGCTATTATGCTCTTTTGACTTCTAGCCCAACATCCGTAGAAACTGAACGTGTTTCTCACTGACAGTACTCTTCTTAAATCAAATTAAAAAAGGGCTGTCAAACGATTCTGTAAATGCTTATTCTGTACACCGAAAAAAAATACTAATTGATTTGAATTAAAAAATTTGTGCTATAATTTGAAAAATTAATTAAATTTGAACCAGTAAACAAATTAATAGTCAATAAAATTTTTTTTTAAATATTGACGACATTTTCGGCATTAATGTTGTTGACATAGAAGGTAAACGTTTAATTCACTTGATATCATAAAAAAAAAAAAAAAAAAAAACAATATTTTATCTCCCGTTAGATTCTCGATCCCACAGCCCGAGTATCAAATCAAATAGACATTTATGGTTCTTCCATTGGATAAAATTGCTTGAATTATTCTAGTTATTCGAACAAATTAAAACTCTTATTCGATTAATTGAGCAAACTTAAAGTTTAAAAATCGTTTAATTCCTTACTCGAACAAAACCAAAAGTCTAATACATAATTGGATACTCTAATATCGTACATACACATATTTTTTCAAAAATCTATCTTGTTTTAGTAACGAGTTAGAAAGATATTTTCTTAAGTGGCGTTTGCCATTATTGAAGTTGCCTGTCGTCTGTGTCTGCCTTCATTTTAAACATTTAACTTTAAATTGCTTTAAAAGTCAGACTTCTTTCAAAGAATTAGAAGGTTTATGAAACCATCATCTGTTGTTGCTGTTGTTGGTTATAGTTACAAAAACAAAAAGTAGAATTAACTTCATTCATTTTCATTCTCTTAGTTTTCTATTCTTTAACAACTTTTGCTTCTTACAACTTATTTTGCCGGCAGTGGGTCAGTAGATAATTGGGTCGTTTACTACTTGTTGTTATTGTTATTATTGTTGTTATTGTATATTTTATTGTTATATGTTTGCGCCATCAATCCATTCAAGCAACCAACCAACCATGCATCTACTTCTATTATACATCCATCTACCCATCCAATCAAGAAGACCCAGTCAAACTTAACGCGGTAGATAGAAGAAACTTAAGTAGTTGTGTTAAGTTATTGTAGTTTTAGTTAGTATCTTCTTCTTAGTTGTTTTAGTTTGGTCTGTTGCTGGTTCTTGGCTGTCTTTCATCATAATCACCATCATCTAGCAGCAAGCAACATTATTAGCAGATAGTTTGTAAGATCTACAACAATTTTTGTTGGTTGGGTGCTGTTTGTTCTTTTGTTAACGGAGTGTTGAAAGTTCTTTCTTTATGTTTTTTTGGTGTTGCTATTGTTGTAGCTGTAGTTATTTTTTGTTGTTTATTGGCAGAGGTTTTGTTAGGAAATGCTCTGTTTTATGTTGCTTGATTTAAGTCTGTAGTTTTTTTTATGGTTTGCTATGAATGACAGAAGAAAAAACTTTTCCATGAAAAGAAAATTGTTTACATTTAATTTTTTTTTTATAATAAAAAAAACGTGCTTTTTGCAAAATGTTTATACTTTGTCTTTTTTTCTTTTTTATTGCGAGTTTTTTTCCAATACTCTTTTTTTGCAACTTTATTACCAGATCATTTAAAATAATGGATTTTGCTAGAAGAAAAATAAAAAACGAGGGTGGATTAAGAAGTTTGAGACATCTATTTTTAAATACTAGACTTACAGTTGTGATTTAGGTTGTGAACTCAAGGCTGCTATCTTTGTTGTAGCTGAATAGCCACAGCATTTCTTTTATAAGCCGCTCGTTTCGAGACAGACCCCTTTTTGAGCTTCAGCATTTATTCGCAGCTGTCCATTACAGCTAAATGTCGTTCACTATCTGGAACTTCTGCCCCTCCGGTAGCCTTAATCGTGGTCCTCACGAAGATACCCTTCGATATCTCCGCAGCCGAATAGTTAGATTTCACACCAGAAAACGTATACAATACCGAAATTAATATTGTAATTCGAATTAAAAAAAAAAAAATAAAACACTGACGATTTAGGTATTAAAAACTCTACATCCTGAGACTTTGACAGTAAATTATATGCTCGTAATTTGAGAATAACGTATACGTATAATCAATGAACAGTAGAATAGTGTCTAAAATTAAATCTGTCTTTAAGATACAGGGTGTGGCAACTTCGACTGACTGACATCCAAAGGTAACCTACTGACACTAATGAGAACTTGCCCACTCTCCTGCACACGGCCGAGAAGCTCCAAAACAGAGAGTTAGGAGATCAGATAGAGTGAAGTATCTCTTTCCCCGTTTAAAAAAAACCGTCGCCATTTAATGCTTCTTTCGCCACCTTAAATAAATGTTTTGTCCATCGGACATCACATTGTATGAAAATACAGCCCAGAACATAAAGTGATTCTGATTCCTAAATAATAATACCACCCACCTAGATCCGTCGCGCGCTTATGCGTTAGAATGTAACATTGGGCCTTGCGGAAATGAAAATCGAGAGATTATATCAAGGTCTTAACCAAGCGTATCATTCATGCTTTGCCTCATAACACCAACATCTGATACGGTTGATCTATAATCAAATCCATTCGAATGGCAAAGGATGCTGTCATTTTCAAAAGAGTAGATAGGGTTAAAAGTTTGACATAGGAGGTCGTTTAGAAAAATAAGAAATAAAGTAGGAGAAAGAACGGAGTCTTGCGGCACTGCTTAACAAATCCTGAGCTCGTTTGACGAAACCCCGTCTATAATTTCTCGTATAGTGCGATCTCTGAGAAAGCTCGATATAAATCGAGAAAAATGAATGCCGACACCAAAAGCAACAAATTTTGACAAGAGTGAACCATGTCAGACTTTGTCGACCGCCTTGAAAATATCTTAAGCAATTACTTTACTTTCGCCAAAATTATGAATGGAACTGCACAATTTTTCCGATAAAATTGTAACTTTCAAACCACATTTTTAGATTTATAGCATAAACCCAGCTAGCCTTTTGTATCATAATCTAATCTTTTAGGAATCGGCTTTAAGAGCAAATTAACCGCATATGAGCTCATTTGTCGATCATAATTGATACTCTTGTTGTGAGAAAATGTTAACCTACCGATGAATCACCTAAAATAATCATTTGTGATACAATTCGATAATTCCTTTTTGATCATATGATTGAATCAAATATGAATCCTTTTTCAATCGCCCTAGTGATAATCAGCTATAAATTAAAAACCTTTAAAAATCATTTTTTGAACATATGAATGAATCATTTATTAATCTTTTTTCAATCACTCAAGTGATAAATCAGCTTTTAATCATTATAAGTGATCTGAAAAGACTCAGTTAGGTGATTTAAAAAAAAAAAAAAATTATCACCCAACCCAGCTAGCATTTTTTTAAATGTTTAGTCATATTCGAGTCTTTTTTGACTCTTCACTGTGATTAAAAAAACAGAATATGCGCTCACTTTCTGACCATATATGATACTTTTGGCGGGAGACAACGGTACCCTAACCGCGACCCTTCTTGATGAGTCATTTGTGATTCGTTTTCGTTATTTTCGAATCTTTTTTTTTAATAGTATTTGTCTTTGAAATTTAAATCAAACACTTAAATCATAAGCGCGAATCATTTTTGTGCCGATTTTTAAGCATGTAAGGGATAAATCAGTTTTTAATCACCAGAAGTACTCAAAAAAGAATAATTGAGTCTTTTTTAAATCTTCAGCGCGATTGGATAACCGCAATATGCGCTCAATTTCTGATCATAAATGATACTTTTGGCTGGAGAAAATTGTACCGTACCCGCGACTCTTCTTGGTGAGTTATTTATGATTCGTCTTTTTATTAGATTAGAGACATTTTCGATTCTATTTTTTTTCATAATATTTGTTATTGAATTTTAAATCAAGCACTTTTTAATCATAAGCTCGAATCATTTTTATTTCGATTTTTATGCATGTAAGTGATTAATCAGTTTTTAATCACCAAAAGTACTCAAAAAAGACTCATACCGATGATTTAAAATAACAAATAAAAAAACGATCTGTCAAATGCTGGCAAGGATCTTCCAAATGCAAGCAGGAAAATGCTAGCTGGGAATAATCATATGTGTGTGTGATAAAATCATATATATGTATATTTGTTTATAGAGGGGTATTTAAGGGATCGGTACTGCCTCATAAATACGCCCACGGGGAAAAATAATTCACAGCGTTTTTCATACAAATTAGTTTTTCGTTGTGAAAGAACAGATCATATAATTAAATGTGCTGCTCGTGTTGGTAATGTGCAAGGTTTTAAATTTTAATCTTTCAGTCGCAGTCGCGTTGAATTCCTTAAAAATCATAGACTTTTTAAACAACCTTCGCATATGTATAATAAAACACTCGCATTACCTTTAACATGGCATGCAATTTTCTTATTCATTGAAATCTTGTTGATTCGTTACTGCTGTCTTCTATGTTATGCTATTTTTTCATCTACTTGTGTTTTTTTTTTTTTTTTATTCAACTTCTCTTTAAGGCTATCAGTTTGTCTGTTTTTCTGCTTAAAACACTTTATCTGATTTCCTGTTAGAAATTGAAAGTAAATTTTTATTTTTATACAAGTTTTATTTCTTTAAGTTGATTTTTGATAAACTCTAACTAAACAAACAAAAGTATGTAAAACTATTAACATTTTTTCCAACATTTTTGGTGTAGTTTTTTTCTTCTATTTCTTAAATACACTTAAAAAACCAAGCCTATCTAATGATCGGTTGATGAATATCTTTATGAAAAAAAAAGAAACATTTAATTAAATAAAGTGTTATTTAAATAGTTTGCTGTAGCGCTTTCATTTTTTTTGATTTGTGTGTGAGAGTCGTTGTGTGTTGTTTAACACCTTTGAAGTCATGATGCATTCATTTAATTAACATCTTATAGATTGTTATATGTATGTATTATGGATAGTTTTTTTATAGTTTTGAAGTCAATTATTGTTGCCTTTTAGATATTTTGTGTGCCAATCGCTTATAACAAACTCTCTTTTTGTCTAGACATTTCTTTCACTTTTGCCTGTCCTTTTTTTAAGTAATTTTTTATATTTTTTACTGCTAAATCATAAATTGTCAAAAATTGTAATAAATTTGATTTTGCTGTTACAAATGATCGCAAAAGGATGTGGTTAAAATTAGGTGTAAACGTTATTATTGTTTTTTATTTAAAAAAATAAACTTTATTTAAATTAATAAACTTCAATGATCGACAGCAATGAGAATTGCCCACAGATGATAAAGAGTCATATTTTAAAATTAAAATCGCAATATTCTCGTAAGTCCAATTTGATCGCTTAGTAAACTCTAGTCCTTATCGTCTTAGGCTGGGTTTTAGAGATCGCAGTTAAACTAGGTTTAGTTAATCTGAAAACCGATCTGTGCCGCCATTACCAAGATTGTTTACAAAATTTTGACGGAACAGTTTAGTTTTGCTTAAAATGTTGGTCTCTAATGAAATAATAAAAAAAAATCCGAGTTTCAAACTGCTTTAAACTAAATTTAAGCTCATGATGCATTATCTCAAAAATCCGGGGGCAAATCTAGTGATTGAAAAAAAAATACCACCTTGTTAAAAGGTTCATGTATAAAATGTCTTGCCGATCCTGTAATAATGCAATTTTTTATTTGACGAGAACAAAACACAAAATTGGACCGCCCTCTTTTTAACAGCTGACAAAAAATTTGTTCTTCAAAATATAAAAAAATATGTACATAAATCAAAAAGTTTGTTCTTCAGAATATAAAAAAAAAATATACATAAACCAAAATTTATTAGTAGATTGATATTAAATAAATAAATAAATGAACAAAATGAATGACGAAATTCCAATTTCATTAGTTTGTTTTTTATAAAATATGTAAACAAGAAAAAACCTTTGCCAGATTGCTGAGTTTTTCAGATTTCTTGATTTGACGTTTTTGTTTTCAAAAACAATTTTATAACACCGAATCCACTTAAATTTTACATCACTGACGACCTATCATTAACAATTTTATGCTTTCTTATGCTTTTACTATTAAATAATAGATCAAATAACTAATAAAGTTTTAAATTTTTACTGTCCTGATTAGAGGTGATTTTTTCTCAACTTCGCCTGGTAACGCTATATATAACCAGAAGCCATCTTTTTACAGGGCATTATTAACACTGTCGATTTATACGGAGCGTAAAGAGCAATCAATGTATTATGCCATTGGTAAGGGTGCATTTTTTAGAATAAAACAAGCCCTTTTAGAGAGCGAAGCATTTTTAAGAAACGAACACCAAATTGCATTTTTTTTAATAAAATGTCACATTTTTTGTAGAAAAGAAAACACCATTAAATTCGTTTGCACATTTGTCTTTCGCATCTTTTGATTTGTTTTCGCACTGCAAATCAACACTATTTATTTTTTTACATTTTCTAATTTTAAATTGTCTTCTCCGTCATCATTAATTTTTATTGCCAATATTGCCTCATTTTCAAAAAAAATTTGCGAAAGGGATAGAGAGTACCAAGTTGACATTTAGCTTTCGCATCACAATAGAGAGTAGCCCTGCTGAGCTGGTTATTGGTAAAGCTTATTTTAGGGTCACGTGGGGCTCGCCCGAGTGGTGGTATAAACTTTAAGGCAAAGCTATTCGTTAAATTTGCAGATCAAAATTAGCTGTAACTATCGTAAGTCCAAACTGATCGTATGGTTATCTGTAGTCCCCATCGCCTTAGGGTTCTGTAGTGCGATTCACTATCCTTCTTAAACCACAAATATTTCGTTTAAAACTACAAAATGAACCATTTTGCTATTCACTAACATTTTAAAGCCAGCTGTTTCAGCAGCAGTTATTTTTAACAAAACAAATTGTGGTTTATTAACACCAACATTTTTGGCGGGGTTTAATCCGTTTAGAAAAGTGTTTTTTATTGTCGATATTTTGACTTTGAGGTATTTAACCTACAATTTATCCACTTCTTGTCGCACACCAATGTTTCGTGGAGCTTTCTTCTTATTTATCATAAATCCAACCATTTGACTCAGAGGCTCGGCAGACGCGCGGCTTTTTTTGGCCGCAGTACTAAACATTCTATTAAAATATCTACAAGCGTTTACTAAATTGATAAAATAAAATAATTAATTAAATAATAAAAATTAGTTATGTTTTACGCATTTTGCACACAACTATTTAAAATCTATAAATCAAAAGGTTTTTGTTTTGTTTTTTTTATTCTTCTTTGTTATTTTATCCTATTTTGATGTTTCGGTTGGCAGAGTTGCCACGATATATCAATTTGAATACAAAGAAATATAAAACTGTTTACCATGGTTTTAAATAAGTTAGAATCACATAGTGGTTAGTGCAAACATCAAAATGTGTGGTTAAAGTTAACACCTGCTAAAGTGTTAAACGTTAGTGAATCGCATTACTGAGCTGGTTATAAGTAAAGCTTATTTGAGTGTGACAAGGAGGCTGCGGTTTTAACATAAATATCGAGAAGGATTATATTGAAAATGTTGCGTCACTAGCTGATTTTTATTCTGGTCTTTGTGATTATGTTTGGACTAAAGATATAATTGCCAAAATTCTCCTAAGCAGGTCGTTATACTATATCTATAACTTTCACTAGATGTGTTTTAAAGTATCTAAAAAGAGCGGGATCCTGTCTTCCCCAGATTTAAAGTTTTGTTATTGTTTTTTTTTTTTTTTCTTCAAAAACCCAAAATTTACCCAACTACCATCTGTTTAGCTCAACACCCTTTATTAGTTCTTTATATTAGTTTCTGTTTATTTGTTTAATTTGAAACTAATCTTTCATTTTACCTAGTTTTTGGTATTCTCTTGTATCTCAAAAATATAAATTTGTGTGTCTTACTTTAATTACCATTAGTCGAGTTCTAATTGCATTGAAGCACACTCATGATTTCAGGGCATCCCATATTTTGTTTTATATTCATTCTATTTGTTTTATTAAAAATTGTGATAATTAGTAAGCGTTGGCGAGTTACTCTTTCAGTTTGTCTTCATGGCAGGGATGGAAAGTATGGAACTTTTTGTTACATAGATCTCAAATATCTGAAAAAGTTATATATTGTACAATATGTTTGAATCATTGTTTTTAAAAAAATATGTATTACAGAATTATCGTCTAAAAAGTACATTTTTGTCTTAAAGTTGGTTCGAAATGAAAACATAGTTTTCCATCCCTGATCTATGCAACGTGGTCATCTTTTATGTTTTAGGCAAAGGTTATTTTTCTCACTAAATTAATGGGTTTTTTTTTGTAAAACTAACCCGTAAAGTTGAATTTTTAAATTAGAATAAAATTGTTGTTTTTGTTTAGTTGTAATAAAAAAAAAGTCCAGGTGAAAATGGTAAACCTTTGGATAAATTTCTGTTAGAATTTTTTGACAACAAACTTTCTTTGTGGATGTCAAAAAGGGTAAATTAGAAATTCGTGAGGCTTAAAGGGTGTTTTTGTTAAGATGCGATTGTTCACAATTGAATGAAAAAGAGGAAAATTTTCCAACGTTTGGTAAAATCAAATTATTTTTGTCAAATCTGCAAAATAAAATAAAAATTTAAAAAAAAACCCCCAAAATATTCTAATTCTGAGTGTGTCTCCTATAAAATTTTATATATTAAAACACGAAGTAAAGAAGGCAAAACAAATTATTCTTTCACGTAATATGATGTTGTGCAAACGTAAAAGTATAATAAAATTCTGAATTTTAATAGTTATTTACTGGTTTAGCCCTAATGCGTGAGCCGGGTCTTAATGTAACAGCTTCATTTGATTTTGAATATATATAAATATCTATATTTTGAATATATAAAATTGTCTGTGCCTTAAAATAATAAGTCGCATAAAGTTCACGCTCGTCTAAAAGAAGTACAATCTGGTACAAGGCGAGCAAGTTTCCCACTGGACCGTATCATTCTGGATGTGCAAAAGATTTACATGGATACCTATCGCGTAGGCTTTCTACATGGTGAAACTTAACCTCTGGGTGACAACCAATGCGTTTCCCAAACGCCCCTGTTTGTACCAACCAGCACACTTAGGTAGAAATTTGAGTGCTTAAGGTCGGGGTTTTTAGATGTGGATTAAGTTTAAACTTAGTTTAACGTACGCTGAAACTCGAATTTTTCCGGCGAAATGTGTTTTTTTTTTATTATTTTTTCATTAAAGACCAACATTTTAAGCAAAACTAAGCTGTTTCGTCAAAATGTTGTATACAAACTTGGTTATAGCGGCATAAATCTGTATATTTTAAGGATGGCTAAACATTCACGAACCCGGTTAATAAGGCTGATTGTTTTGACGAACTATTTGCAAATAATTCTAACTTACCAGCTAGCAATCAACCACCACCCGTACTCGAAAAAGTATCCGTTACTATGCCTAAAATATTTTTTCGGGCTAGAGCTGTTAAAAAGGTTCTTGCGGATCTCGACATGAACAAGTCTCCTGGGACGGATGGTATACCTGCACTGGTCTTGAAGCAGTGCTCTTCGACGCTAGCTCGTCCCTTAGCAAATCTTTTTCGCACTTTATACCATGCCGGGGAATTTCCCGTCCGCTGGAAAGTTGCTAATGTAACGCCAATTCCTAAAAAGGAGTGACTAATAACCCTGAAAATTACCGCCCAATTGCAATTTGTTCGGTACTTTCCAAAGTTATGGAGAGTATGGTAAATCACCATCTTGTTATCTACTAAGCGACCGCCAGTAGAGGTCGTTCTACTGGAGACCTACTGGCCCTGTTATCGGAAAAATTGTTATGTTCCATTCACCATTTTGGCGAAAGTAACATATCTTTTAGGTGCCGAAAGAAGTATTTAAGTGCCTCGGTTTTTTGAAACGGTGTAAGGTATACTTCACTCCATCTGATCTGCTTACTATTTATACCACCTACATATATCCGACCGCGAATGGAATACAACTCTCATGTGTGGGCCGGTGCTTCAAAGTCTATTTTGGAGCTTCTCGACCGCGTGCAGCAGAGGGCGAAGGTTCTCATTGGTGACAGTAGGGTATCCAATTCTATTGACTCCTTTAAGCACCGTCGCAATGTGGGTTGTATTGGCCTGTTTTATCGTTACTACAACGGGATGTAGTAACGATAAAACAGTTTCCGAAACTCATGCCTTTTTTCGTAATACACGTTTTTCCTCAAGAGCCCATCCTTTTGTGGTCGATTGGCCGGTGAATATGTGGAATAACATTCCTGCTGAAGTCTTTCCACTCACTTTCAACATGAATAAATTTAAGTCGAATGTTCACAAGCACTACTCCCTCTTTCCTCCTTCCCATAACCTATTTTCCTAGTTCCAACACAATGCAACGAATTAGTAGGGGTCATCCCCTGAGTGCTGGTCCTAACTAAAAAAAAAAAAAAATACAAACTTGGTAATAGCGGCACAAATCTGTTTCAGATTAACTAAGCCTAGTTTAACTTATATCTCAAAAGCCCAGCCTAAGCATGCAGAATTATTGCTCGCCCCTTGTTAAAGAGCTGAAGCTATCTAACCTCCGCTGCTTTACGAATACCCAGCTGCATCTGCAGCAGCACTTAGTGATGATGCGTCCTCCCAATTCGATACGAAAGAAATGTATTTGTCGACATTGTGGGCCATACAGGAAATCTATCTTGAAGTTCAGGAGATTCTTCGTTCCTTCACAAAATCCAAGTCTTCACAGTTTATTCTCGGTCCCTCGACTCCATCTACATGTATTCACCCCTTTCCATAATTTACCTCTCTCCATCCAGCAAAAGCACCTCCTCAAATAACAACTCGTCATCATCACTAATTTCGTCTACTTCAATAAATGTATTTATCTCAAGAGATCTGACAATTTTTAATTACTGCCGAATTCCCGTAAGATGTACCACCAGAAGAAGATGGGGATCGTCAAGCCCCCGGGGATATAATTATTTGCTGTTTATTTGGTGAGGAACTTGCAGGAAAATCACCAACAAATTCTTGAAAACTTTTATTTAATATTTTAAATTCCAAATGTCTTTTAAAAACAAAACCGTATTGCAAAAAATTACTTACGAAATCAGTTGTAATTGCGACTTCTCTTGAACCTTAAATTAAAATGATTTACAATAAAATTTTTCTTCAACATTTTAAGTTAGTTGGAAAGCAGACAAACAATGTTTAATTTAGTTACTGGGGCAAAATAGTCAAAGGCTAATGATCTTTAGGGATCATATGGTTGCAATAGAAGATATCCACACCTACTGTTGTTTTTAACATATCTATATCTGCAGCTATATTTTTTATTTACGACCTAAATATTTAATATTTTTTTTTTTTTGCTTGAAAATTTTTTGGTTTTTCTTATCATTTATCCTTTACTTGTGTATTATTTTATTTATTAATAACACAAGGGAACAAGGTTTTTGTTCATTAAGAACTGAATGTTGTTTTTAAGGTTATTTGGGACGCTGAATTCAAATCTGCACTTATTATTTTTTCTCGACTTTTCGCGATATGCCGTCCGTTATGTGCAAAATATATTAGAATAACTTGAAAACGGTTCACCATATTCATTTAAAAAAAAATCAAAATTCGTCCACAATATTATCTTTAAGCCGTGCTTAATTATATTGGTTTTAAATTTTCCCAGAAGTTTTTTAGATATCGTTAAAGTTTTGAAAAAAGAACAATTTTTAAAAAATAAAATTTGTGTTTTTTTAAAAATTCATAAAAAATGAAAAGGCGACAAAAAATACAGTTTTGTTCCAACAACAATTAGTTTAATATATTTCGAATGAAATGAGCTTTATTTTATTGTAATCGGTGCACAACTTCTGATTTTATTCATAATTTACTGATAATACTGAATTGATTAAGATCGCCATTTCCATACAAAAATAAAAGTTTTTAATGGATATGTGCTTGCTGCTGTTCTTTTTATGGACGTTTTTTCCCTCACTTAAAAATTAGGTACCTTCACTAAATTGTGAATAAAAATGACACGCTATCATCGATTTTTATGATATATGTCTCATGTTGTTCATAGGTTATATGACTTTATGTGAAATTAATAAGATTTTAACTTTTTCCCATTTTGGATTTTCCATGATTTTCAGAATAACAAATTTTTTTTTTTTTTTATTTTTTTTATTACGTAAGCAACACTTAAGGTACGTTCAGACTAATGAAATATTTGAAGAAAATATTTGCTTTAAACTGTGTGAAACAAAAAAATATTTTGTTTAATGTTCAAACTAAGCTCAAATATTTGACAATTTTTGTTTGATGAAACAGTTGGCAAACAGTGTTAAATAAAATAAATTAATTCATGTTTGCCATGCGTTCAGACTAAAAGAAATATTTGCATCAAATAATTATTTAATGAAAGTGTTCAAAAATAAAAATATATTTCTCAAATAGTAAAAATGATTTTGCGCTAATTTATTTATTTTATTCTGTGGATCAGCATCTCTTATAGTGTTAGAACAGGAGAATTTAAAAGAAAGAAAAAAAATGGAAGCCACTGGCTAAAATTTGCGAAAAATTGAAAACTTGGAAACAAACCCTAAAATATATTTGAAATTGCTAAATCGGTTAAAAAACAAAATTTAGGGGAAAACAAAAAAAAAAAATGTTGCAAAAATAGCGAAAATTCGCGAACCATTTTAATATTTCAAACAAGCCATAAAATTTAGTAAAAGTGTCTAAAACTATAAGGAATGGCAAAAATTCTATAAAAATTGCTAAATTAGCGGTAATTCGCAAAAATTTGCTAATAGCGGCACGACAGCAAAGTCTAATAATTATAAAAAATCTTTAAAATTTTAAAGAATCCGATAACTTACAGGAAAAATTGCTTCTATCCGGAACATGGCTAAAATTATTTGTCGTTGTTTGCTTTTACAATTTTTTTGTAATATCAAATAAATGTTTGCTCAAAAATTACTAAAATATTTGATTTTTTGTGTTCACATTGGACAAATATTTGTTTGCCGGCAAATACTTTTATTTGCTCAAAATCAGCTGTTATTTTATTTGATACCCAAAAATATTTTCTGTTCAGACTACGTTAATGAAATATTTGATGTTTGCTTTCAAATATTTCATCAGTCTGAACGTACCTTTACTCAAAAATTTTTTTTTTGTGATTTTTCTAAAATTTGATTGTTTTCAAAGGTGACTCTTACATCTTAAAAAAAAGTTGTGATTTTTTTAACTTTAAATTGTTGGAAAAAATAAATAATGCGATTAGTACATGTAACTTAAAAATGCGAGCTGATGGAAAAAAATGGATACAAGATTTAAACTCAGCGACCTCAAATTAGTAAGAAATTGCATCAAACTTCCAATCAAACACAAAAAAGTTAAATTTTGTTGTGTTCTTGTGTAATGTGTTTTTTTTTAACAAATCTTTTTTTTATCATAAAAAGGTTTATATTTTTTTTAGTCCCTAATTGTGTAAAATACAACGCAACGCAAAAATATTTCATAATTTTGTTGTTGCTTTCTACAGAAATTAATATTGAATTTTAGTAGAAAGCAACAACAAAATTATGAAATATTTTTGACTTTGTTTTTACTATCAGTGTAATTTTGGCGTTGCGTTTAACACAATTAAGGCCTTAATTATAAGTTATTGCTGTTTTACAACTTAATAATTTATGTTGCCATATCCAAAAAATCATTTGCAGTCAAAGTTCTTAATATATAATAATTCTTTTAAATCACTTCCCTTTCCGCCTTTATAAACAGTTAATAAAATTAAATCTATCAAATGAAATCAAAACTCTTTTCACTTTTGTTTCACTTGAATTTTTTTTCTTAAACCTGAGAAACTTTAAACTTGGCATAAAACAATAGCTTTTTTCTTATTCTTCATTCTTTCAAATGACCAATATACATTTTTTTTTATATCAAAGTTGTGTTTATAGTTTAATATAATTTAAGTTTGAAAACAAAACGTGCCTTTAATAATAATAATGGTAATAATAGCAAATAATAATAGAGCACTGTGCTCCGTTCGACGCACCAAGCTCGCACATAAAAAAAGAGTATTTTAATAAATAACCTTAATGTTTTTAAACTCTTTTTTTTACTACTTCCGTATATGGCCAAAGACTCGAAAGACCATATTATTAAAATACACATTAACTACTCAAGTGAAAACTGTTTATAAAAAAAATTACAATACACAAACAAAATTAAAGGCTTTTAAAAGTGATTTAATGTAGTCGCAAGCGTAATCGTACTCTAAAACTATATTACAAAATCAGAGGTTCTTAAATAGTGGTGCTAGCGTGCGTGATTGTTGATAATTTGCCAACAAATCAAAAATGTATTAACCTGCATTGACGAACATTATAATTTTCTTAAACAAATATTTAGCACTTATTACACATTTAAGCTGGTCAAGCTGAAATTAAAGACCTATTTGCACAAGCTTGGGATTGCCGTTACAGTGCCAAAACATTAATTTCGGATAAATATGAAATATTGAGTTATTTAGCTCAATTTTCAATTGCAAAGAAAACATTATATATAAAGAATATTTAAGCCAAACAAAATCTCCGTAGCTTTTAAAGTATGGCTAATACGGAGTCAAAGTAGAAATACGTGCTAAGTAAAAATTAAATAAAACAACTCATCAGAGTGTTATAAAAAACATGCATATTAAACATCTGCATGAAATTAATAATGATGTTCATGAAACTTTCATTATAATTTTGTATTTGCTTCGTTTGTATTCAATAAAATGAATAACTACGAAATGAAAGCAACAAACACACGAAATTTAAGAGACGAAAAAGATGCAGTTTTTTTGTTTACTTAAACAAGAGAATATGAATACTAACAACTCTGAAACAAAACAACCACTGAATAAATGTCGAATAAGTTCATGGAAAAACACATTTATTTTAAAGTCAGTATTGCCAGTCGAATGAAATGAAAAATATTAGGAAAGATAAACAAAAAAAACAAAAATAACCATGAAGAGTAAAAGCAACAAGATAAGGAAGTATATTAATATTAAAATAATAAAAATAAAAAATTAAATTAATTGTTTTTAATGTAAATTTTGAAACTTTAAAACAATTTAATATTTTTTTCAAAAACTTTTTTCAGCAATGTGTTTTGCTTGGAAGTACATAAAAAAGTTGATAGGAAAAAAATTTAAATTTAATTTAAAAAATGCTTTACAAACTACATATATTATTGTAAAGGTAACAAAAAAGAAAAAATTACATAAATTTACTAAGCGGCAACATTGCTATTGAGTATTTATATAAAAAAATGAGAGAGTGCGAAAACTGTAAAACAAAAGTCGTTTCATTGAAGAAACTCTTTGTGTTTGCCATATGAAACGAAATATGTTTGCTAGTAGCATGAATAAAACAACAGTTTGTTCAGTGGTGGTCTGAATTTTATTTGAATACGAACTTCATTGAATAAACACTTCATTATGTTCATGAATGAAGTTATTCATGCAGCCCTTTAATGCATATATATTAGTTTCAAATGACAGTTAGTTAAGTATTATAAATTATTGTATATAAAGCTTAGGGCTTAGCTCTTTTTAGAGGTATTTTTATTGATGTTCAATTCCCGCTTTCCGGGGAAATTTTGAACAAAAACTTTTTTTAAACTTTAGTAAATCTATGTGGTGCTTGAGTATTTAGTTATTTTATCCAAACGAAATTTCTCCACAATATCAATATTTGTTGCAGTTTAAGGCTTATTTAGCAGGTTTTCGAGAATGGGCTTAATATACTATATGTAGGGCCTATCTAAAATATGATCTTCACTAAATTTAGTGATGTGATTTTCAGTCCTATGAAACTAGGTTGGACAAAATTTC
Source organism: Pollenia amentaria (assembly GCA_943735925.1). Taxonomy (NCBI): domain Eukaryota; kingdom Metazoa; phylum Arthropoda; class Insecta; order Diptera; family Polleniidae; genus Pollenia; species Pollenia amentaria. Next base: position 257,483,596 of record OX031006.1, read on the forward strand.
ACCACAAAATACTATACGTTGCGGTTTTAGCCATTCTAGCGTAATTTTCGAGAGTGGTCTTTATATGGGGCCTAATGTAAATTTTGGACCGATCTTTATTAAACTTGGTGATGTGACTGTTAGATATAAAAGTACAATTTGTTGAAATTTAATGAAAATCAGTACATTTCTCCACCAATTTATGTTAGTTTTTGTAAGTTTTTTATTCAGGTTGTTCCACATTTGGGTGCGTAACACTTTTTCTACTGAACTAATGCTGCTGAATTTGAATCTTGTTTTTTGTTCGGGTATGAGTCATTCGGAAGATAGCGTGATTTTAACAGACAGACATGGCTAAACCGTCTTCGTATTACTCAAGGATGAATATTGAAAAAAAATTCACATGGAATGACAAACTAAGTATACCTTTATTAAAGGGCTGCATGAACAACTTCATTCATATACATACATATTGAAATGTTTGTTCACTGAAGCTCATGTTCGACTAAAATTGAGATTACTGAAAAAACTGTTGTTTTATTCAAGCTACTAGTGAACACATTTTGTTTCATATTGTTGTTCAGTGAAACGGCTTTTGTTTCACGTTCTTCACTCTCTCATTTTTTTATTAATAAATATTCAATACCAATGTTGCCACTTTAGTAAATTCATGTAATTTTTTCTTGTTTGTTCTCTTTACAATAATATATATATTTGTAAAGCATTTTGAATTTTTGTGCAAACTACTTTTTTATGTACATACTTCCAAGCTTAACATATTGCAGAAAAATGTTTTTGAAGTTAGTGGCTGTTTTTGAAATTTTAAAATTTACATAGAAAACGAAATCAAATTTGTTTTTTTTTTTTGTTATTTTAATATTAATGTACTTCCTTATCTTGTTGCATTTACTATTCATGGTTACTTTTGTTTTTTTTTTTTGTCTTTCTGAAATGTTTTCCTTTTCCTTCAACTGGCAACACTGAATCATAGCTTTTCTCCATGAACTTATTGGAGATTTATTTAATGGTTGTTTTGCTTCAGAGTTGTTAATGTTTATAGTTTTTTGTATAAGTGAACAACTTAATTTTTCTCGTCTCTTAAATATCGAGTGTTGATTGCTCTCATGCCATAGTTATTCATCTTACTGAATACGAACGAAGCGAATAAAATTACAATGAAGGTTTCATGAACATCATTATTAAACTTCATGCAGATGTTTAACCTTTATTCACCACTTCTGGTTAAGGGTATAAAACTGTAAATAAATATGTTATTAAATACGATAAACTGAATTTCATTTTAGACGGGTATCTCGAGATTCCGGGAAAATTATTTTTCTATCCCGGAAATCAAAAAAGTGTGGGAGAACAAAAACCATACCATTAATGCAAAACACATGGAAATTGTATTGGTTACCATTAGAGCTTCTCATTTCCCGGACTTTAAGCATTTTAGCAAATGGTCAAAAAAACTTGTCATAAATTATTATAAAACTAAGGTAATTGTTGTTGAGAACTTTCGAGCTAATACGATCGCATCTTCTAGATATCAGAAGATTTGACACTCCTGATGCATTATGTGAAACATTTTATAAAGATTCCTTTGGACATGAAGTCGAAAATCGCGACTAATTCGTTTCTCTACCCTTATATATCCGATATAGTGGATAAAGTCTGAGAACTTTTATTGCCAGAAAAACTTAAATTTTGGTCGATAGTTTTAGGTGAATATTCCTGAAATTTTCCGTCTAAAAATTCCCGAGAATATGAATAAATATTTCTTGGGAGTTTTAACTTGCAAACTAAACAATGTTACCATTTCTTTAAATGCTTAAAAGAACCTTAATTCCGAAGTTCCGGCGAAGCATGTCCATATCTTCGTAATTGAAGAACTTAAAGATACACCTGGTACCTGATTATTAGCGAAAAGGTTAATAAATATCAAGTTCTAATATTCATATACATAGAAAAAAACAATTTTTTTCATTTAAAGTTTAAATTTTAAACTATAAATCTATATATATAAAAATGAAATTATGTGTGTTTGTATGTTTGTCGCTTTATAGACTCCGAAACTACTGAACCGATTTTCCTGAAATTTTTACAGTAACATCACGTGAGCCCTAAAAATAAAATAGGCTACTTATTTTTTCGATAGGGGCAGGGGAATTGGTACCCCCCATAGGATGCCAATATTATACTGAACCGATTTTCCTGAAATTTTTACAGTAACATCACGTGAGCCCTAAAAATAAAATAGGCTACTTATTTTTTCGATAGGGGCAGGGGAATTGGTACCCCCCATAGGATGCCAATATTATACTGAACCGATTTTCCTGAAATTTTTACAGTAACATCACGTGAGCCCTAAAAATAAAATAGGCTACTTATTTTTTCGATAGGGGCAGGGGAATTGGTACCCCCCATAGGATGCCAATATTATACTGAACCGATTTTCCTGAAATTTTTACAGTAACATCACGTGAGCCCTAAAAATAAAATAGGCTACTTATTTTTTCGATAGGGGCAGGGGAATTGGTACCCCCCATAGGATGCCAATATTAATTATCGCATATCTTAAGAGCCGCTGCACGCATTTTGCTGAACTTTTTGTAGTAGGATCTTCTGAGCCCCGGAATTGAAATAAAATAGCAGCGGGGGTATAGGAATACCCCATAGGACGCCAATGTTTAACATCGCATATCTTAAGAACTGTAATAGTGAGAATGTTCAAACTTTCTAAAAGTCACTCTTATGGTATACTACACTTTTGAAAATAAAAATAAAGCGGGTAGGCGCAGGGGGGGAAATACCTCCCATAGGATGCATACATTAAATATCGCTCAACTGAAGAACTATTAAAGGGAGAGTCTTCAAACGTGGTTAAAGCTACTATTATAGTAAACTATAAATTTCAATATAAAAATGTGCGGGGTAGACAGAGTAGGAGCAGTACCCCTCATAGAAGACATATTAAATACCATATATCTGAACACAATTGCCAGTGTAGCGAAGCGCACCGGGTTAAGCTAGTCAAAAATAAAATCAGTTTTAATAAAAATTTAACCAAGTGAATTAAATGCTTATATCAACAACACTACTACAGAAAATGTTATTAATATCAAAGAATTTTTAATTGATAATATTTATCTGTTTACTGGTGCAAATTTAATTAATATTTTAATAATTATGACAAATGTTTTAATTGAAATTCATTTTTTTCAATGATTAGTATCTCCTGTAATAAACTTTGGAAGGATTTACTGTATTTTATACTAAAACAAACCTTAAATTCTGTACTTCAGTTGAATTTTGTAGGAACCGTGTTCTTCTTTTAGAAAGTTTCAACGTTGGGCCTGATTGATTGTAAATGGATAATGGTTTCTTTATTTCATTCCTATGCTTATACTAACCAAAACATTTCTATAAACAGTTTAAGAACCACTAACCTCCAATAGGCTGAACAAAAGTGGGACGCAAAGTAGCACTTTAAATTTAATTAAAAAAAAAAAAAAAAAAAAAAAAAAAAATATTTAAAAAATTAAGCCAAATATAATATAACAAGAAATGAAAAATAAAACCAAAACCCAAATAAAAGAAAAAATGGTAGTAACATGAAAAAAGCAACATTTCGTAACACTATAACCGTTAACATACATTTTAAAGAAGTGAAATAAACAAATGGTTGAATACTCGTAAAAAATATTAAAAATAAACAGTCATTAAAAAAACCATCAGCCATACACTCCACGTTAAATTTAAGTTAACCAAAGTTTTTTTTAAACTTAATTTGAGCTAATGGGGGTACAAACCCCACTTACATACATCCACACAAACAATCGTACATACTGCATTTGAATGATTGAATGATTCACAATAATGTAGTACCATGAATAGTTGAATAGTTGGCTTTGAATTGTATATTATCGTGTATTTATGAATGCTAACTATCTGTCTGTCTAGCTGTATTGTATTTTGAGTGGTAAAGAAACTCATTTCAATAATTTGTTGAGATTTTGAAATTTTTAACACTAGTTTATATCTGTGTGAATGTGGCATGTAGTATGTTATATTGCAATTGCTTAGTTAACAATAACACTTGTATTGGCGCTGTCAGATAGTGGTGATGATCTTATAGATCTTTATTATAATGACTAATATTTTAATACTATTAAGAGGAAATTCATAATACTATATAAATAAAAAACAAATACAAATATTGCAAGCAGTATCAGTCTCATTACTTAAAAGATTAAGAATGCATTGTAACTCAGTTTTCTTATTATTCAATATAAAAATACAGTCCGACTTCTCTATAGTGAACTTCTTTACCATAAAGCTATCCCTATTACGAATTGATTTCAAAATCCCAGCTTTTTTTTCTTCCAATTTTACAATGAAAAAAAAAAAATAATGCAAATACAAATATGACTTAAACGCATATCTGCCTCCAGAAAAAAGATGACATGTAGAAAAAATATTTAAAAAAATGTATACTTTTTTTTACATATTTTTCAGAAAAATTAACATTCATACATACAAATAAATAAATACAGCTTACATTCAGGTGAAGTAAGCTGATCATTTAATATTTGTTTTTTCGAACGCATAAAAGTCAATCTAAATATTTTGCTTACTTTTTTATATTGAGTTTGATAGTTAAACGTTCTCGGCGAATTAAGTACGGCAAATTAAATTTGCCGTAACACCATCTTATTTATTACGTATTGGCCACAACCCAGTGCACATAAAGCTTACGAAAAGAAAATAAGGCCCTAATCATATAAAACGCAGCGCAACGCCAAAGAATAACATTGAAAGCACAAACAATGTCAAAAATATTTGGTAATTTTGTTGTTGCTTCCTACAGAAATTCATATTGCGTCTTAAAATTTCAAACGCTCCATTGCTTGTGTCGTTGAAAATTTTAAAACGGTACATGAATTTATGTTGAAAGCAACAACAAAATTACAAAATATTTATGACATTGTTTGTGCTTTCAATGTTATTTTTGGCGTTGCGCTGCGTTTTACATGATTAGGGCCTAATTGTTATCATTTATTTTTAAAAGCGAAAGCTTAGTAAAAACAAATATTGATGACTGTTTATGAAAAAGATGACAGAAGGAGAACACTAATATTATAGATGACAGCGAGTTAAAATAGATGATTGTCCTTCGAAAAAGATGACATATGGTGGGTCGCCTTACTTTAACACATACTAACAACACTGTGTACAGAGCAAAAATTTAAATATATTTAGACTTTCTGGTCCCATGGAGATTCATTATAGGGAAGTTCGACTGTATAATGATTTTTTTCCAGTTTCGTTTAACTGGCTTAATAATCAAGTTTCAATACAATTCTTAGCTGAAGATTATGGCTGTTATAAAAAATGATGTAATTATTGAGAAAGAAACAAGAGAATAATACTGCATTTTGCAGGCTTAAAACTTTGGCACATTTTTTCTCAATAAGAGAAACAAGAGATAATCTAGTGAATTTATCCTGCATCGTAAAATTAGCAGATAAAGATCATTTTTCATAAATGGAGTAGAGGTTTTTACACATTTTTTTTTCTAAAAAGTTTCGACTTGACTTCCGATGGGCTTTCTTGATTATGTTTCTCTTTTAGGTATTTCACGGTGGATCCACTCATCAACACCAGATACTTTACGAAGCAAAAATATATTTCCGTTAATTTGGTTAAGTTTATATGGAACCCTATTTTCTTGCTTTTGTATAATTCTTTATAATTTTAAAAGTTTAAGCTTATGGCTCTTAAAGTAGCACTTTTCATTAAACTTCTGGGGTTTGTAAATACAGAAATAACTGAAGCTTATCTGCGACATTAAATTGACTGATGCTACATCTGACAATTTCAACCACAAATTTTAATAGTGAAATATTTTGACTTGCTTGCACTCCCTATAATAATGTTTAGATTTTAATGGATTTTACTTTTATAATGTTTTTGATATAATTTTAAGATCGTTAAAATATAATTATAACTGCATAGGAGTCCCATCTAGTAGGAGTCCCTGACTGTTTATTGTTGTGGCTTTGTTGAAGCTTTGATATTGTTACAAGTAAGACCTGAGTGTTAAAAATTCTTATTCACTTTATAGTCTTATTTGTTTAATATTTTTAGCTTTGCTAATGTATTTGGAAAAATTTCCTGACGAGCTGGCCTACGCAACCAGCGAAATGCGCATAGAAACTTGCTTTGCCTACAATAAATTTCAGTGAAAAATAGAAAACAATAATTTAATTGATTTATAAAAAAAAGTCACCTTAATCTTAAGTAATATATTGAAATATAATTTTTAATAGAAAAAGGTCGAAGAAATAAGAATATAATTAATGAAATAAACAAAAGTAAATCGTTGCCACTACGTATTTTAAACAACCAAAAGTAGTCGGTATCTACTGCAATGTTGCCACAGTATATAAATTAATGGTAAATACTTAATGGTCACTTTATCGTTCACGATATCTATTGTTGACGTTAACTATCAGGAACTTAATCATTAGGTTGTAATAATGGCCCTTCGAGTACTATGAGTATGAATATGGTAATTTCGCTTCCAGTTCAGAAGAGCTTTGCGCCTGTAAATAAATTTGCATAACGCTTCAACTTAGGGATATCGAAACCATAACACTGTGCTAGGAATTGACACTTTTTTTGAGACAAGATGGGCACCTGGCGTATTAACCTAATTCGGGTATGCTGAATGCCGTTTTTTAGGTTAGCTCTTGTTTTCGAGATGTACCGTTATTTCGAAAATGGAGGAGGTTGCACAACATATGTTCGCGTAACTCAAAAACTGTTTAGTTTATTGAATTTCCATTAAGAAAGGTTAACATATTTTAATCATTTATGGCTGCACATTCTCATTTTTTTATGAATTTTTTTAAATTTCAAAATTAAAAAAAAATTATGTTTTGAACACGACTGCGCAGTTTTATTGTGGAATTTCAATAAACTAAACCGGTTTTGAGTTACGCGAATAAATGTTGTGCAACCTCCTCCATTTTCGAAATAACGGCATATCTCGAAAACAAGAACTAACATAAAAAACGTTTAGCACCACTGGATTCAGCGTGCCCGAATTAGGTTAAAACGCCAGGTCCCCGGTTTGTCTGTTTTTTCAACTAGCACAGTGTAATTAAAAAAAACCCCTTTTTAAAAAACGGCAATACTTAAGCTCCTCATAACTCAATAAATATACTCATAAACTAGAACTAGAACTATAGTTGAGGAGGTTCTTTTCAAAACTTGACTATTCCACTTTTTGTGTTTTTGCACAATTTGAGAAAATAGTTTTTTAGAAATGCAACTATGAATTTAACCCGAACTTTTGTTAAATTATTATAGACGACTGCTTTGTACAGTATTCAAAAATTGAGCAATAATATATTTTGAATAAATCCAAAATTTGAAATGGAATAATCAAGTTTTGTTATGTGCTCTACATAGAGGAATAATCATGTCTTGTTTCAAACCACTGTGAATTAATCTTGTCTTGCTGAAACTAATTATGAACCAGAAATCATATTTTGTATTAAAACAACATGATATTCACCTTAAAATTATCTGGATTAATCATATTTTGTTCCAAAACTGTATATTTGAAATGGGTAACGTGATTTTGAAGCGGAATAATCTACTTTTGACGAAATCATGCCTTTTATTACTTTTTTTCGGGTAATTATTGAGTTTTTTCCCAATATTTTTTCGCAGAATTTTCACTTCAATGTAATCAAACAAACAAAAATGTAAAACCATTGCTGTCGTAATCAAGTTTTGGAAAGAACCTCCTGAGTTATTCAAAATATATATATAATTTCTTTATTGGTATGTCCGCTTCACAAATAATGCCTCGTATGATATTTCGTTGCTTAGTACCGAAAACCACCTTCCCGGTGTTGTTTTCATTCCGTCCTCAAAATGCTAGTTTTTCATTTCAGGTCGGCGCTGTTATATTCCCAATTTTCGTCGCCTATTTCTGAAACGAACTTTTTTTCGGCACAAATGCATGAATTTTGTGTTCGCGGACGATTACGGTATATCTAATATAAACATATTAACGTTAGTGAAATAAAGTTATTTCCTCTTATTTTCTTAAATTATTTTATTATAATTTATTATTATTATTTTATTAGTAGCTTTATTAACAATAAAAGGCCCCTAAAGGCTCGGTTATGTAATTAAAGAAAATAAAATAAAATAAATTTTACTTAAATTACTTTATTAAAAAAAAGCTGTATTTTCCCACATCCGTCTGGGACGGGAATACCGACAAAAAAACTACCGGTAAATTATTATTATAGTAAAACTGAAAATAAACAAAATAATAGTTTACAAATAAATCTTCTTAATATATTTACACACTCATATATGTACAGATTACTTTAAACATAAAAATACTTTATCTGTCGTTGTATTATAAACAGAATTATGTGGACATAAAAAATAACAAAGGTTTTTTAATTTATAAAAACAAAACCAAAAAAAAAAAATTATAATAAAAATTCGATAAAGATGACAGATATGACGATGATGAAATACTGCGTACAAAATACAGTTCATCTTACGGATTTTTTTCTTTATGAAATAAGACAATTAAACAATTAGGTAACATTGTTTGTAGTTTTACGAGTTTATGTTTATGTCAACATGAATTTAATCAGATATTTTTAAGATCATTATTCTTCTTTTGCAAGCACGTACATATTTATATGTCTGTTTGTGGTCAAACGGGTATAATATTGGTCAAAGTGATATAAGTAAAACCCAAATAAAATCTTTTAAATAGCAGTAAAAAACTATCTTAACATAATTTTGTTAATAACCATAACATTAGTTTTTTTTAAGATTGTTTTTTAAGCCTTTTACACTGTAAATTATTTAAATACAGAATTTAACTTAATTAACCTTGGAGGAATATACATACAGTGTTGGAAAAAATAATAGGGACACTCTAATTTTTCAATATATTCTTCCTTATTTATTTACTGTTTGTAAAATTCCTGTCTTCATAAAAATAATTTAATGAAAATTAAATTCAATGAACTTAAGCGTAATTAAAAATATCTAAATTTGGATTAAAAACCATTAACAGTTCAATAAAATAACCACAATACTAATTATTGTTAACAGCTAAGGCACGAGCTATGTTTACATTTGTCCTTCAAGTTGTGCTGAAAAAGGTCAACAAGAAAAAAGAAAGACAAAAACATCAAAAAACAAAAATGTACTTTGGACTTCAAGAAGAATTCTTGACAAAAAGTACGAAAAAACAGAAGTTAGGAAGAACATGTAATTCAATTAAAATAGATAACCATTCATTCAAAAAGCAAATTTCGATCTACCAAAGTGAAATACCATTTGGTTTAAGGATTGATGTTTGACTATTGACGTCGCCCGGCCTCAATAGCCGAGTGTGTAAAACGGCAAACCCCACTGACGAGATTGTGTGGTTACAATCGAAACTAGTCTGGGCAACCTGTCCGTGAACGCCTGGGTTCAAATCTCAGCGCAGTCAAGAATGAAAAATTATCAATAAAAAAAATTTTAATTAATTTCATGTTGTAAAATTCCTGTCTTCATAAAAATAATTTAATGAAAATTAAATTCAATGAACTTAAGCCTAATTAAAAATATCTAAATTTGGATTAAAAACCATTAACAGTTCAATAAAATAACCACAATACTAATTATTGTTAACAGCTAAGGCACGAGCTATGTTTACATTTGTCCTTCAAGTTGTGCTGAAAAAGGTCAACAAGAAAAAAGAAAGACAAAAACATCAAAAAACAAAAATGTACTTTGGACTTCAAGAAGAATTCTTGACAAAAAGTACGAAAAAACAGAAGTTAGGAAGAACATGTAATTCAAAAAGCAAATTTCGATCTACCAAAGTGAAATACCATTTGGTTTAAGGATTGATGTTTGACTATTGACGTCGCCCGGCCTCAATAGCCGAGTGTGTAAAACGGCAAACCCCACTGACGAGATTGTGTGGTTACAATCGAAACTAGCCTGGGCAACCTGTCCGTGAACGCCTGGGTTAAAATCTCAGCGCAGTCAAGAATGAAAAATTATCAATAAAAAAATTTTAATTAATTTCATGTTGTAAAATTCCTGTCTTCATAAAAATAATTTAATGAAAATTAAATTCAATGAACTTAAGCCTAATTAAAAATATCTAAATTTGGATTAAAAACCATTAACAGTTCAATAAAATAACCACAATACTAATTATTGTTAACAGCTAAGGCACGAGCTATGTTTACATTTGTCCTTCAAGTTGTGCTGAAAAAGGTCAACAAAGGTCATTAAATTCAATGAACTTAAGCCTAATTAAAAATATCTAAATTTGGATTAAAAACCATTAACAGTTCAATAAAATAACCACAATACCAATTATTGTTTCATAAATATTAAAAAGTATTTACATAAAATTAAATAAATTCAAATATTTTAACTTATAAAGCAAAAATAAGGAACTATTTCTGCCAAAAAATATGTTTTTTTTTAAAAAAGGCCTGGAAAAAATAATAGGGACACTTAACGTTTTGGAAAAAATATTTATTTTTTCTAACATTACAATCATTTCCAAATACTTTTTCAATACTTGGTTGAAGATCCTTTCATTTTCATAAACTCCTGACAACGGCGATTCATAGATCCCACAAGATTCGCACATACCTCGGGCGGAATTGAGTACCAGGTTTCTTGAATTTTTTCCCACAACTCTTGTTTATTTTTCGATTTAAAGCTAACAATTTTATTTTTGAGGACTCCCCAGAGATGCTCAATGGGGTTTAAGTCCGGTGATTGGATCGTCCACTCCATTACATGAATTCCCATTTTAGTGGCATTTCATCCTCAGCAAATGGAACCATTTTGTTCTGGAGAATGTTTATATAGTCAGCAGCATTCATTTTTCCCTGAATCCAAACTATTGGACCAACTTCAGAGGCCGAAAAACATCCCTAGCAATTTAGAACCACCACCGTGTTTGACGGTTTTTTTTGGTATATTTTGGGTCAAATGCAGCATTTGCAGGACGACGTACAAATGATTTTCCGTCAGATCCAAATAAATTGACGTTTGTTTCATCTGACCAAAGTACGTTGTTTTTACGGCACAGGTGTCGCCTGGCAAATTCCAACCTTTTTTGTATGTTTTTCTTGCTCAACAGTGGTACTCTTCTCGGACTGCGTCCCATTAATCCGACTTCCTGCAGCCTATTTCTTATTGTTCGACTTGTCACTGAAGCACACAATTCATTTTTAAGGCTACTTGATGACATAACGGTGTTATTTTTGGAAAGTCGAACTAAACGTTGGTCAAAACGCGCTGACGTTTTACGCTTTCTACCTCTAGTTTCATGACTTTTTTTCGAAAGAATTGCATTTAATACTTTAGTTTTGGAACACTTCATTATCTGTGCAATTTTTCTAATTGGTAAACCGTGAATTTAAGAATAACATTTTTTTCAGATTCAGTACAATGTACACCAAGACCCATTTTTAAATATATTTACCGAAGACATAAATCATAAACACGAAACCAATAAGATTAAATTAATCACATACACTTTGCTTTACGGATTTTTAATATGTTTATGTTAAAAATAATAATTTTTATTGACTAATGGTAATTTTTTGTTGTGCGTCCCTATTATTTTTTCCAATTGAAATTACAACTTCACTGATTTTTTTTGCAAATAAATAAATAAAGCGCAAAAGAGAAAAAGTAAATAAACAATGAAATTCCGTTATTTAAGGAACAGTTAAATAGCGGGACTCCAAAAAAAACTTGATATAAAGAAACTGTTTGCATCTGTTTGCGAAAGTAAGGATCGTCCCTATTATTTTTTCCAACACTGTATATTGTAAACCAGTACCCATGCTCTGTAACTTTGGTGAGAACTTCTCGCATCGAAAACAAAATATTCCATCGTTTCTCAAAAAGTGAGAAAAAGTGTATCTGTAACTCATGTCGAAAACTATCAAAAGAGATTATGTAGTTACGTTATAAATGTCATAATATTCCCGTCGAAGCTGATATGAAATTGCAGATGTTGAGAACGCCAGTCAAACGTTTCGTTGACGGCGACCAAATTTGACTAAAATTAAAAATTTTCAACGAAGGCGGCGAAAATGTAACCGTCGGCTATACCAAAAAATGTAAAGTGCGACTTTAATGTTTGCTGATTACAAAATTGCTTTAAAAACATTCGTATATTTTTCAAAAATGTTAAAAGCAAAATAATTAAACAATGAAAAAATTTGCCAAGAACAAAATACTTTTCTCTTCCGTGTTAATATTCATTGCATTTTTAACTTATTTTTTAGTGTTACAATTTTTTCTCACCCCGTTTTTATGCGTGAGTTTATTTGACAGTTCAAAGCGCGAACTTGCTCACAAAAATTTTACCGACACACTTGTTCAGTATATTGGCGAGACATTTCCTTACGTGACAGTTATTAGTCGCCAAAAATGTTACAGACGCAGTTAGTGAGAAAAACAGCTGTTTGTTTCAATTTATGGCATTTTGGTTTCATTTCTCACATTTCAATCAAAAAGTTTCTCGCCGCGGGAGTTGCAGAGCATGGGCACATATATTGGGGAGATACATAAATTTTTGAAGATTAAGGACTAACCCCCTTTATTAAACCTGTCTTATTTTTTATGAATTGGGCTGTAATTTCTATTATAAATTTGGTAAAAAAAAAGAATGAATATTTCTATTCTTTAAAAAAAGTGGGATTTTAATCATTCTTGAAGTCGTGTATATTTATGGTTGGTCGAAAACTTAAAAAGAAACCACCACTCAATAACAATCGTAAAGCTTAGCGCATACAATAAGCGAACATGATCGAATAAGTGATTCAAAGTTGTATTTTCTAACGAAAAAAGTTTACGATCGATTAACCAGTTAAATACAACATTAAGTTCCACAAATTAAGAAAGGACGAAATTTATATTTATATTTGCAACAATGAGAGCAGGGAAGACGGGCAATGGTACGGGGCACCATATACTATTATGTCACTATGGATTTGGTATTTAAAAAAACAATTAGCTGGAGCAAAATACGAAAAATATCTGAAGTCGAGTTTTACGTTATAAAAACTTATTTGAAATCATACTTTGGAGCTTTAAACATGCCAATGCTCCAATTCACACGGCTAGACAAAAAAATGGATTCGTGACCACAATATATTGACAACAATCAAAAGACTTTTTATTTTTATTGCACAAGGAAAAAAAGTACAAAATACTGTGAAATGTGTTGGCAACATTGTACAATATTTTTTTATTATATTGTTTACAAGTAAAAGCTGTTTTAATTATTGCCATATATTGCATAATATATGCAAAATGAAATATTCACCCTTATCGTGGTTGGCGAATTTAAAATAATAGAGTTAAGGAAATAAGTTCACGTTCTCGACGCAGGGGTATTTTAAATTCGCTAACCACGATAAGGGTAAATATTGCGTATAACATATACAATAATATTGTATAATGGATGGGGCGCTTTAATTTAATGGAAAAAGGCCACTCAATTACTATCTTTCAAAATTGGTCAAATAGAATTCCTTATTAAAGTGATTGGCAGTGTATATTTTTAATTCGAATGTACTTTTTTTTATTCGGTTTAACTTTAATCTTCTTTACTATTTTTTAAGTTCTTTTAGGTTTGACTTGATTTCCTGTACTCATACGATTTGTATTTGTTTATACATACACTTTTTTATTGCTTTTAACATTAACAGTAAGATACATTTGTTTTGTATTGTAACACTTTTTTATTGTTTTTGGTAATTTTTTTTATTATTGTATTTACCAAAATAAAGCTTTTTGTTCAACTTTTGACATAACAATACCTTCATAGTATTCGGTCTTTGAGTCTTTTTTTTTGTGTTTGTGTTGAAGCCATTAGATTCTTAACTGTCTGACATTTAAGAAAACCTTTTTAAAGTACTGTTGTCTGGTACATTTTTTCCTCTTCTTGTTTATTTGTTGTAAGTATTTTAACTGCATATTTATTTTGATACTCGTTTGTTTTAGTGTGAAGAACCTTAAAATGGTTTAATCTTTTATAAATAGTTTTAGAATTAGTGATGCACCACTCATTCATGAACGAGGGTATACTAAGCGAAACATTTTTAATATTCGCTTAAGACCCCATAAAGTTTATATATTCTGCGTCCTTGATTCATTCTATATATTTTAGACATGTCCGTCTATTTGTCCGTCTGTTAAAAACACGTTCGCTTTCGAACAACTCAATAGAAAAGAAACATATTGGTGTCAAATTGCTTTTAGTTATCCTAAGCAGTTTGTGATTAAAATCCAGCAAAATCGGTTGATTAGGATAAGAGTAATGAATCCAAATGTTGAACTACAACCCTAAAAAAATGATAATTTTGTTACATAAACTAAGATAAATGGTGACGAAATGCATGGACTAATATATGGTTTAGCAAAATTTCGTTTTAAGGGACTGGAAATCATACAACTTAACTTCGTAAAGATCGCTCCATAATTTACCATAGGCCCTATATAAAGCCCATTCGGAAACACTTTGGAATGCCTTAAACCGTATAATAATGATATTGTTATAAAATTTGGATTGTCTCAGTTTAAGAGGATTATAAATCACACTGTCATATTTCGAGAAGATCGGTCCATATATTACCATACGCCTCATATAAAACCCACTCTCGGGCGTCAGTATGTCTAAAACCGTAACGAATAATGCTATTGTTATACAATTTTGTGTACCTAATTTCGTACAGATTGGTCAATACTCTACCATAGATCTCGTACTTGAAGAGGCATAAAATGCTAAAAAAAAAAAATTGTATTACCGTATTGAAATTTGGTCTATTTTAGGGCTTTTTAATACTAAAATTACTCTTCCCAATTTTGTGATGAACGATCCATAATTTTCAATAGATCCTATATAAAAACAGTTTGAATAAAGATTGGTTTATGGTGTCCGACCGGCTAATCGGTCAATAATCGGTTTCGGCAATAATTTGGCCAAACCTTTTTTTTTTTTTTTTTTTTTTGTGTTAATTTTGAGATATAACACTGATTTTTTACATATAGAAAAGGTATGAAGGAGCTCTTTTCTTAAGCAACTAAAATTTTTAGATTTTTTGAGATATGACTACGTTGCAGAAAAGAAGCCATATGAACATTAATATAACTTCTTTTTTAATTTTTTTTTTTTTTTTTTTTTTTTTTAATACCAAAAATGTTTATAAATAAATGGTGTATTCTGTTTAATAAATTAATTGATCTCAAAAATGTTTAAAGATTTTTCTTGTTGTGAATTTGGATAAGTAAAGTTCGGCTTCGGTTCAGAAGAATTTAGCCAATTTGGCAGAACTTTAGCATCGGCCTGAAAAAGTGACTTTCTTGTTATTTTTATTTTTTTTAATTTTTAAGCTTAACTTATATCTTTTGAAATTCGCGAATAACAAGCAATATGATAATCTGTGAAAAATTTCGTTATTTTAGAAAAAGAGTTTTCCCAGATGCACATACATATACATATGTCTGACTTCTCCGTATCCTTATGATATCTACAATGCCTACTTAAGTCTTTGACTCAAAAGTCCTTGACTCAAATTTTAGGTTTTGTCACTGCTAATGGTAAAATTACTTAAGCGAATAGAAACATAATATTGTCCCAGAAATGGCTATACACAAATTATGGTTTTTCTTAAAATTACTTTTGTAACGATTAATAAAATTTGGTTTCTGTAAAGCAATAAAAGGGTAACCCCTCCTTAAAACTTCAAATATGGTTGAATTGAACAATATTTCACAAAGAGGTTTAAGGTGATAAGTACTTAAGTACTATTTAATAATAGTACTATTTAATAATATTATATTATAAAAATAATATGTTTGAAAGTAACAAAATTATCGTTGATTTTTCAGAAGTTGAATGCTTGAAATTCTCACATTCTTATTCTCGTAATTATTAATTTAAATATGTACATAAAATTTTTAAATAGTGCAAGCCAATAAAATGGAAAGAGTGCTGATAAAGGTCGTCGAGGGCTGAAAAATTAATGAAATAGAAATAAAAACATCTAAGCAGTGTGGCCATTTTGGTATTTTTGCAGCTAAATTTAGCATTAAATATTTGTATTTAGCTGCAAAATTTTCATTTAGCACTTGGCATTTTATTTAGCACTTTATAAAATGTTTTCCTTAAGTTATATTTTTATTCGACCTCGAGGTCTGTTGTATGTAAAATTTTCTTTATTTGTTTCCAATATTTCGATATTCTTTGACTATTATCATCAGGGAATGTTTAATTAAAATTTACATAAACTTTAACTTTTCTTAAACTATAAGAAAAAAAATGATCTAAAAAATTTTATATAGCATAGAAATAAAGTCCTATTAATTTTGCAGGTATCAGAGGTTTGCGGGCCCCCTAAATTTAATCTCAACTACCTGTGCTACATATTAATATGTATCTGATGCTTTACCCAAACTAACCCATTTAATTTCGAAGAAAATTTGATACTAGGAATAAATATTTAAAAAAATCTTTAAAAAATTATTTTTAGCATTTTTTAAATAATTTTTGTCATTTTTGGTCTTGTCTAATGCTAGATTTAGCTGTAAAAACTTTTAAGATCTGGTCACACTGCATGTAACAGAAATAAAAAAAATTACATAAAATAATAAATAATTTGATTTGTAATGGGAGTATCATATTATTGTTAATTCTGCTCATAATCTGTTTACTTTTGACTAAATTAAAATTTTTAATTTTGAGCATAATATGCATAATATTGACTATAATAGAGTTTATTTTTACCATAATATGGTTAGGTTTGCCTAAATTATGGTTAATTTTATTTCGGGCAAATAGTTGTGAATTTAATATTTAAACATGATATGGTTACCTGAAAACCATAGTATGTTTTTCTGTGTTTAATCATAAGCTCATTTGACTTTTATAATTATTTTTCTTCATTTCAATCAGCTAATTTTTTTATAAATGTCTTCCGAAAACGATTTTATTATTAAACAAGTAAGAGTGCTATATTTGGCGATGCCAAATCTTATATACCCTTCACCATGGTGCGATAAGAACCGAAAGATATATATGTTTATTATATAAATACCGTTCTTTCGATATAAATGAATATATTTTGAGCCACGCTAACTTTTCATTTTCAATCCCGCCCATATTTTGTGGGATGCTGTGTATTGATAACCGATATCTAATTTGGGAACTTAGCTCGTTTAGTTGTCCAGATATACAGAAATGTAATTAATGTCTTTGTATGGGAAGTGCCACACCCACTTCTCCAATCCCGCCCATATTCTTGGCGTATTGATAACCAAGATGTTTGTACCAAAAGCTCTGGCTCTTGCCGTTCTACAGATATACAGAAAAAAAGGAATAAAAAACAACAACACCATGGGATTTATGGGAAAAATTAGAGATATTCCCGTTTTTTGCTCATATCGCAGCCATTTATGGACCGATCTTACTCAATTTCAATAACAAACAATTCCGGACTATATGCGA
Organism: Pollenia amentaria; assembly: GCA_943735925.1. Lineage (NCBI taxonomy): Eukaryota > Metazoa > Arthropoda > Insecta > Diptera > Polleniidae > Pollenia > Pollenia amentaria. The sequence goes on from OX031006.1 coordinate 257,501,168, forward strand.
CATAAATGTACAATAACCTAGCCTCCATCCTATCTGGGGTCTTCGGAAAACCCATTTCAACGGACGAACAGACGGACAGCCGGATTTGAACTTCCATTCTCATAAGGAATGAGAACTTTATAGGGTCTAAGATCAATATTGTAGAAATTACAAACGGAATGACAAAGTTATAAATACCCTTTAAACCTTTTACCTTCGGTAAAGGGTATAAAAAAAAACTTCGGAAAGTAGTTATACAACCAAAAAGATCAAAACTTTTGTATCGACCCGGTACAGCGGTCGATAATAAATACAAGGAACACAAGTATTTCAAAATAGCACATGCAGGCTTAAAGAAAATCAAGGAATGAAAGCAGCCATAAACTTCTTAAATGCTTGATGATACTAATTAATTCTTTTAAGTTCTGTTTAGTTGTAGTAAGTAAAGCCAACTGCTTATACAATTTCTCATTGAAGTGAGATCCGTCTATGCTTTTTTTGTCTAGTTGTTTTTTTTTTTGTTAAAAAACAGTTTTATTTTACTATTTCGAAATCTTCGTCAACTTTGTCTTTTAACAAAAATACAAAATATTTATGCACATATTTGGAAAATGTTATACATTTTATAAAATTGCTATTTTTTACGTGATTTTTAGTAAAACTGTAAAGATGCCTTAGAAAACTATTCTAAATTAATTTAAAATTCAAACAAAATTGCATACAATTTACAATAATAAAAAACTAACTATTAATCACCAGGGCAAGATTTGTCTCAAAAATTAGTTTTTGCGTTATACATATTTCGGAATAATGAATTTTTAGCTTATATACAGTGGTGGTGAAAACATTTGCAACAAACAACAACCTACCTTATAACTATTTCTATTTTAATCAAAGAAGTTTCCGTACACATTTTATTGTTTAATAAAAATACAAATAAAGGGTGTTTTTTGAGACGTATAGAACTTCCGATAGGGATAACTGTAAAACTAACTGCCATACTAATAAAGATCGTGACACATTTTAAGGTATATTTTGGCAAATTACAATGCAAAGATTTATATCATAACAACTCGTGGAAACTTATTTGCAAAATTCGCGCTCTGTTCGCCAAATTGGTGCGCACAATCGCCCATCTGACAAGTAATACGCAATACTAAGGATCAATTCATGACCATATTTTCTCTTTTGGATAATATTTATCCAAATCGATCCCGTACAGAAGAAGCTAATGCCGCTGTAGGCTTTAGTGTGACAGGTGACTCGAATTTATCGATCCGACACTGTACTCTGTAACTCGGTCTCTGCCCTTCTACTATTTGGAACATTTTGATGAAAGGTCTTTGCCTGTATTCATATATGATCCAACTTTTGCAAGATTGAAAGCCTGAGGACCATCGATTGCGTCGTCTGTTCGGCTAATGGGCTGAGAATCAACAGGAAGTTGAACCAGATTTTTATCGTCCAATCATCTTCAGCGATGAGGCTCAAGGGAATGTAAACAATCAAAATTGGCATTTTTGGACAGAGCAAAATCCTCATAAAATTCTTGAGACTCAATTACATCCCGAAAATATAACTGTTTGGTGCGGTTTACAAGCCGAGACGTCATCGCCCTATTTGTCCTTAAATCCGAAACCGTTGGCAACATTATCTTAAATGGCGAACGCTACAGGCAAATGATGCGTGATATTTTTAATCCTCATGTCCTCGTAAATCATTTGGAGGAGAAATGGAAAAATACGTCGCAGCTCAAGAAATGGAACTGTGAATTGGCCAATTCGTTCGTTGAATTTGAAACCTTTGGACTACTTTTTGTGGTCTATGCGGATAAACCAGAAGCCAACATTCGACGCACTATAAACAAAATAAAAAATAAAAAGTAGTGCAAAATTTGACAGACAGAATGGCGTTCATAAGGCGCAGTTGCGGAGACCATATGCAAGAAATTATTCTCAATCATTAAATGCCATGAAAATGTTGTGTTTTATATCTAAAACAAATTTAATAAAGTTAATTATTTTCTTACTGGTGCAAATTTAATTAATTTAAATTAATCAATATCACAAATTTTAAAATTAAAATCCATGTTTTCTGTGAAGTTAAACGCTTTTTTTTAATGAATTAAATGAAGTCATTTTCAATAACCTTCGTTTTTATCACTTCCCTCCAGCTAAAAAGAAAAACTGGTACTCTGCAATTATGAACGTATGAACATTTTCTCTATTTACAACGCAAAAAAAATAATTATTCTGAAATGAAGTTCTTTGCATTTGGCCCTGGCCATTTTAAACTCAAAAAAAATTACAACGCCAAAGTTAATAACATAAAATTGCTAAATAATTCGTAAAGGTCAGCCATTAATACTATAGCAGTTGTTCCGGTGCATAGAACCGATTGTCTTGGGAACGCAAGAGCCTTGTAATTTTAGATTTTTGTCGTATCCCAGGTACGCATAAAACTGATTTTTGTAGTCTCACATTTTAAGACTTTTTAGTTACAAGAATATTGGCGACTCATTGAAAGTTTCAAAACAAAACAAATGATATACCTGATTTGCTCGGGAGGATTGAACACCAAAAGGTGAAATATCCTTTAGATGATCCATAAAACCCCGGGGAGACTAATAAATAACAATAATCACCTTTATTACGTAAGTCGTTGTCGACGTCGACATTTATTTTTATTTGTTGTCGCATCAAGTCGACGGCTACATCACTTTGACGTTAATTTGGTATTTCATAAGTAAGTTGTGTCGACAGGCTATCGAAAATCTAAAAAAATAATCCCATCTCCAATTTTGTTTTCTATTATTTTTGATCTTCATCATTAATGATGAAACAGAATTGAGTCTTCAACTTCAGGCAAAAATGTTTAAGCCCATAATTAAAACGTCGACCGTAACTGCAATTTTCTCTCATTTCTTTCGTTTTCTTTTGTTCTTTTTTTTCTTTGTTTACAAAATGTATGAAATTGAACGAAAGTATGGTAGCATTGTTGGGAGAATAATTGTCTCTATGTGAGAGCATGAGAAAAAACGTCTTCAAAATAAAATTAATTTTATTTCTGGACCGCATTCTCTGGCATAATTTTATGTCAAACTATATGGAATCACAGCGTTCAGCCCCAGTTCTGTTTCATCATTTAAAGTTAATTTTTTAACGCTATTTAGATATTTCCCGACATTTTGTTTTTTTAACCGATTGAACGATTTCAAATTAATTGTAGTTTGCTTCCGAATCGCGATAAGAGCTATTTTTTACTGTAAGTTTTCTGATTCTTTATAGCTTTGACGATTATTAATAAATATAAGACTTTGCTATCATGCCGCTGTTAGCAAATTTTTGCGAATTTCCGCTTATGTTACAATTTTTACCGAATTTTTTAAATTTTTATAGTTTTAGGGACTTTTAATTAATTTTATGGCTTGTTTGAAATATTAAAAGTTTTCGCTATTTTTGCAAACTTTTCCAACTTTTTTGCAATTTTGCGTTGTTTTGTTGCTCTTTGAGCTAATCGTCTTAAGTTAAAATTTTTCGCGAATTTTCGCTATTTAACAAACTTTTCCGAATTTTGGCGTTTAATTTACTATTAAAATTTGTGCCCATAACTTCTTTTAAATTTACTTTTTTTTTAACGTATCTAAAAAATATGTTTACATTCTACTTAAAATTTCTTAAACTTTCATTTGAGTCGTCGCAAAATTTCCTGTCGACTAAAACAGAGACAATTATACTCGACGTCGACTTAAAAGCGCCCTAGAAAATAGCAAGTGACAGTCAATAGTAATCGATTATTGTCAATAACGACTCAGAAAATATAATTACTGTTCCGATGCCGTCGACTCATGACGACGTCGACTTTCATAACAGGGGTGAATATCTTTTTTATGTAGGCTCCCCGGTAGGCTTGTTGGTAGTGAGCTTGTCTATCTGTGAGAGGGTTGCGGGTTCGATTCCCAAAAAAAGTCTGATCTGTTTCGCTACAGCGGATGGAAGGTCAAAGCTACTATTGCTTGATCAATATAGTTAGAATATTATTTGTAATTGTTTTTATAACTCCCAATTACTTAATGAAATAAATCTTTTTATGGCTATTTTTAAGCAAATTTCTTTGTTTTTAAGCTTTTTGCTTGAATTTCTTAAACTTGTTTATGTGTATAAAGACCACACCACCTTTAACTCCTTAATAAAAGTAGTCTTAAAAACAATTTCCAAATCATTACTACATTTAAAAATGTATGTTTCTTACTTAATCTCTGTATATTAATTAAGATTATTGAATTTTAAAACATATAAAAAAATTATTTGCTTTAAATTATAACTTTTCCATTTAATTTTCAAAATAAATATTTATTTAAAGTGGGGCAAAAAAACATAAAATCTAACCAAACTTGTATGTGATTTTTTTTTTCTTTCAACTACATATTTCGAAATTAAAACCGTTTCAATTTAGGTTGTTTTATTTAAAACCATGTCAAATGTAGAAAATTATGAAATTTAAAAAAATGGAAAGTAAATTCATTATAAAAAAAAATTACGCTACATACTTTTTATGTTTTTTTTTTTACTTATGACAACTAATAATAATTAAATGACATGCGAGTACTCATATGTAAATATGTTTATAAAAAAAAACGTTATCAAATGTTTGTTTAAATAAAAGTAGCGCCCCCTCTACTGTAAACAATCACCTGTTGCATGACAAATAACAACAACTACGACAACGAAAACCATAGACTACGACGTCTAACAAAAAAAAGTAACAAGCACTTAAAAAGTTGTTAAAATGTTAAAGAAAATTTTTAATTTATGATTTCACCGATTAAAAAGAGTAACAAATCAAACAACAGTAGCAACATCAACAAACAAGTACAAACATAAATACCAGTCTAAATAGCTCAAACATTTGTTCAGACTACACAAATGTATGGAGATATGTAGATACTACTCGTACGAATATTTGGGGTTATAGTTTGTTTGTTTTTATGTATGTATGTGTTTTAGGCCTAGACATTTTATTAAAACTTAATTACCTTCAAGTAAAAATACAAACCACTTTTTTGTTTCAAGGTTTTATTTAGAGTTAATTAAAATAATTTTGCATAAATTTAAAGTTAAAATAATATCTATTAAGATTTCTTATTGAACAAATTAAATTAAAAAAAGTTATACAAATTAAATTTTTTAAACTGATTTTTTTATATTTGGGTTCCTTTTACTTTACTCCAGCGAGGAGCATAGGGCCGCAACAAGATTTTTCCTGTACACTCGATCGGATGCGAGATATTTTACATTATTTCAGTGTAAACGTAGGCGGGATAATTCAGCTTAGGTTTGCTGTTTCCATGTTTGTGTCGTCCTCTCCTTCGGCTGCCTTGTTGTTTCCAATATATGGCTTGTTTCGCAATATAGTTTAATTGTTCACGAAAAGTATGGCCGATCTAACTCCACTAACGTTTTTGTTTATTTGGTTTAAGACCAAGGCTTCAGATTTGTAATTTTTCTTAAACATTTGTTTACAAAAACTTGTATGGATTGCAGTTCGCCGGATGATGTGTTCCAGGTCTCACATGCATACGGGTAATTCTTGGAGACGTAAAGTAACAAAAAGAGTACTTTTCTTTAAAAGTGTCCACATTGAGCTCCAAGAGAAAAAATGCAACAAATAAACAAAAGAAACTTTATCAATTTCGTTACTTTTTTTAAAACACCTTAAATCAAACAAATCAGACTTAATAAATACTTATTACTCAAAATTACAATATGAAAATTTTATTTGAAAATGATTTTTTTACAGGTTGCGAAAGAAAAAAAATCATACCTTAAAAAAGAAAAAAAAACACCTCATTTAAAGTTTCAGGATTTTTAAAGAACAGTTTGAGGTAGTATACAAAAAAAAATCAGCCAAATAAAAAATTAGGTTTTTGACTTAGTCCATTTTTAAAATTTTATATTTTGCAGATATTACATTTTACAATTCGGCGAAGTTATGACATTTTGAATATATCATAACTTTTCCAAAAAAAATTTTAAATTTTTTTTCGTTGATATATGTTCCTTAGAGGATGAAAGGAACCTTCTCACCAAATTTCAATCAAATCGAAAGGGGTCGGGTCCCACTCTTGGTCGATTTGACATGGAATTACCCATACAACAGTGTGGATTTCACGTTTGTATCGAATATTTTCAACTTCGTTCGTCTTGACATATACGGTGTGTTCCATACCGATTTAAGTTGAAAGTGTTCTTTACGAGCGTTATTTATGCGGCTGGAGAAAACGCCTATCTTGTACAGTATGCATCCCAGATAGCAGAAGAGTCTACTTCTTCAAGCGCTTGGCTTTTTACGCAAAGAGTTTTCTCTTTGTTTGCATTTAAACGAATTGTTTTAGCTTCATGCTGATATTTATCTTTAAGCCAACCCGCGGTACATTTTCCTGGATGAACGTCAATTATTTTAATTGCTTTACCTTTTTCAAAATCAACTAAATTTTTTATAGTTTTTTTTTTTCAAAAGCACGAGTGCCGGTCAATAAGTCCTTGACTTTTTGAATTTCCCGCCTCTTAACAGAAAGGGGAACACTTATCCACTAAACAGGCATCTGTCGGTAGACTCCTGATAAAATTTTAATAAGCTACTTAATTAAGTTTGAATTTAAAAGCCATTGATAGCACGAGATACCCGATTTGATTGGAAAATTAAAAACAAAAAAAAAAACTATTTTGTGTGCTATTTAAGCACTCCATGGAAAAAAAACATAAATTGTTCTACGTATTGCTCCCTAATACGCCCAATAATCTAGACTTAACCCCGACTGACTCAAGTTTTCAAAGCTGAAGAAATTGCTCGGCGGCAAAAGATTTCACGATGAAACCATTTCACAAACAAATACTTATTTGTGAAATCCTGTCAAATCTTGTTTTTTAACATTAAAAAAAAAATTATTGTTTATCTAAAAATCGTTGTTTTATTTAAAAACGTTAAAACGGAGTTATGGATCTGCCGTCGTAAAAGTTTTTAAAGACCCTAAATTTCATAAATTCTGCCTCAATCTCTTGTGGAATTGAGAAAATTTATAAATTTTCTTAGTTATTTTTGGCCATATCTCGATAAAAAAACTCAATTTAAATCACAAATTTGCAGTCATCTTTATATATTACTAGCTTAACCCGGTGCGCTTCGCTACTCCTGCACCTACCCCATTTATTTTTGTTTTAAAATTTGTCCTGTAAAGGTTGATAGCTCTTGTGTTCAGATATATGGTATTTAATATGTCTTCTATGAGGGGTACTGCTCCTACTCTGTCTATCCCGCACATTTTTATATTGAAATTTATAGTTTACTATAATAGTAGCTTTAACCACGTTTGAAGACTCTCCCTTTAATAGTTCTTCAGTTGAGCGATATTTAATGTATGCATCCTATGGGAGGTATTTCCCCACCTGCGCCTACCCGCTTTATTTTTATTTTCAAAAGTGTAGTATACCATAAGAGTGACTTTTAGAAAGTTTGAACATTCTCACTATTACAGTTCTTAAGATATGCGATGTTAAACATTGGCGTCCTATGGGGTATTCCTATACCCCCGCTGCTATTTTATTTCAATTCCGGGGCTCAGAAGATCCTACTACAAAAAGTTCAGCAAAATGCGTGCAGCGGCTCTTAAGATATGCGAAAATTAATATTGGCATCCTATGGGGGGTACCAATTCCCCTGCCCCTATCGAAAAAATAAGTAGCCTATTTTATTTTTAGGGCTCACGTGATGTTACTGTAAAAATTTCAGGAAAATCGAATATTGGCATCCTATGGGGGGTACCAATTCCCCTGCCCCTATCGAAAAAATAAGTAGCCTATTTTATTTTTAGGGCTCACGTGATGTTACTGTAAAAATTTCAGGAAAATCGGTTCAGTAGTTTCGGAGTCTATAAAGCGACAAACAAACATACAAACATACATAATTCATTTTTATATATGTATATATGTAGATTATTGTAAATAATGTCTGTCGTCCATGTGGTAAACTATTTTATAAATATAGTCTTTTTTCAAACTTTTATGTAAAATTTTATGTAAATTAACTAAATTAACGAAGCGTATGTTTAACAAAAAAAAAAAAAAAAAAAAACATCCTCCCCTTTATTATGGACTTTTATTTGTTATAGAAAAAAAAAACAAAACAAAAAAAAAAAAAAAAAAAAAAAAAATTTAAAAATTAAAAATTTTGTTTAAAAAAAGAATATACCCTACAACACATTTTCACACTTACAAAAATCGATATATACGAGTAGTTGGGTTCACACTAAGATCCGTTTTCTCATTAGGGGATTATCTTTTTTTCTAACAAAAAGTGCACATTAAAGAAATATGGGTTTCCCAATTTCTCATTTGTTTCTAAAGCGTGATCCATTTCGAGATTCCCTATTTTTTTAAAGAAAAAAAAAAAAAAAAAAAAAAAAAAAAAAAAAAAAAAAAAAAAAAAAAAAAAAAAAAAAAATTCAAATTTAATGGGGAATGTTTATTATCATTTAAAAGAACATTCTTTGGCATTTATTTTTTGAAGATTATGTCTATCAAATGTTGGCCGTTGCTACGTCGCAGATGATCCAATTGAGTCCAATTTTCGATGGCGAATGATACGCGTGATGTATTCCTCCAAGGCCTGAATCGAAGCGGGTTTGTCCGCATAAACTTTAGAATTTACATATCCCCACAGGAAAAGGTCTAACGGTGTAATATCACACGATCTTGGTGGCCAATCGACCGGCCCAAAACGTGTAATTATGTGCTCACCGAAGTGTTCTCTCAATAAATCCATTGATTGATGCGATGTGTGGGAAGTGGCGCCGTCTTGCTGAAACCAAATGTCACCGAGATCACAAGCTTAAATTTCAGGCATCAAATAGTCGGTTATCATGGCACGATAACGGTCCGAGTTGCTGCGCCGACTCTCCACGGTCTTCGTGTACATCTCAGCTACGGCCGCTATATTTTCTTCACAGCGTGCTGGACGTGGTCTATTCGGTCGAATATTATCCAATAATGAATGCTGGGTCTCAAAATGGGTGATGTTGTTGCGAATAGTACGCTCAGTAGGCCGATTATGTTGAGCATAAGTTGAGCGAAGTGCACGAAACACATTCCACACAGAACGTGAATTTTCGGAATAAAGTTGAACGATTTGTAAACGTTGTTCAGGCGTAAGTCTTTCCATTATGAAATGCCAAACAATACTTAACAAAAATAACATGACAGCATGACACGACTCACACATGATCTGTCAAAAAAAGGCTATTGAAAAAAGTATCAATACTTGAATCACCATATTATAACGCAAAGCTAACCGGCACCAATCTGCCAATTATTTATTTTTGCCGTACAGATAAATTCAATCAGTTGACTTCCAACTTTTAAATGTATTTTGAGAGCTGTTGCCTTCTAAAAACACTGTTTTTTGTCGGTCTATTGAGAAAACAAAATCTTTAACGGACAGTTTATTGGTCTAAAAAACTTATGGCAACATTGAGTAACAGGCAGTTTGCCGATATATTCAAAAAATAGCCATTAGTTTATTAGTGAGAGGGATATAGAACATGCTATTCTTCCCTTCCCACTTACCAATAAACTTGGACTTTCTGAATGAAAACTTTTACAGTGTGAAATCAGGCTGCAAATAGTACAACACTGCATACATAAATAAATTTTACTCTTGCTTCGCTTCATTGGCGTAAAAAAGAGTAATAAAAGCAAAATTAAATGTCAACAACTCACATGAAACAAGTAAAACAAGATAGCGCATTGCGCAGGTCCGTTAACTTTTAACTCTCATTTTGACGTCACTGTAGTAAAGTGATTGTATACAAACATTCAGCATACCACATACACGTTTTTGTGTGACCATGTGTGTGCTCATTTACTACTATGACGTACATGCTCAACATTAAGTATACTTATGCAGCACAAAAAGCTACTTTTTAGAAAAGTGGCGTACGCGGAACAAAACAATAATTTTCACTTTCAATAAAATACTTTCAAATTCTAAGTTCGTTAATGAACGTTCAAAAAGTTTACATTTTTCTTCAAAACATATGATAGAAGCAGTGGTGAAAATACAAAAAAAAATCTACCAGGTATATTTTCAGAAAACTTCATGTAATCCATCCGTCATTGTCGATTTTTTTTTTTTTTTTTTTTTTTTTTTTTTTTTATTAAATTGTGTAATAAAGAAGCCTTCAATGGCCAAATATATATTACAAATGATATTCAAAGTTGTTTCCTTTTTTTCTTAGTAACCCAATTAATTTATATAATAATTAAGTACATATATATATCTTTTTATAACTAACATAACTAAACAGCCCCAAATTTATAACATTAACAAAATGAATACGAAAAAAAGTGAATATAGATCCAAATCAACGATTGAACATATATGTATGATGTATTATTAGTTATTTTGATTAATATATTCAGTTAACTTTTTGCGATATACATTATAAGAAAATGAAAATGATCGTAAATTTTCTCCACAACGACTTTTTGGCATAAGCACCAAACCAATAATGAGCTGACGATATGTAGTTTAAAGCATTTTACAATTTGTTCATGTGTATAAAAATGTTTCAAAACTTTTTTGTCGTGTAATTAAACTTGGTAAACTTAAGAATTTTGGAAGTTTAACAGTAGTTTTTAATGGAAGATTTGAAATAAAAAAAATCCTATCCTTAAGGTAAATAATTGCATTACAAACAAACAACATAATAACCTTGTGATAAGGCCAACACAGCAGCTGATCAAGTAAATCTTTTCTATTCTTACCCTTTTCATCTGTGTTGAAGGGAATACAAATATTGAAACAGCTGACTCGCAATAATTTAACTTCGTGTCGTTATATTTTCTTCTTTAAACACAAAAATGTAAAAGTTATTTAATAGCATTTATAGTGAACCACTGTTTTAATTTTTTTTTAGTGATTTGATTTTCAGCATTTTAAAACTTTTTGAGCGTTTACGAGCAAAATATATGTAGACAACAATCTATGATTTCCAAGTTAAGCAGGCGTAACGAAAAAGAAAGTGAAATTCAAACAGCAAAAAGAAGCAAAATGTATAAACAAAATCAAATGTGTGGTGGTATCAATCCATATGCACATACTTACATACATACATACATATATAGCATTTTAAATTTTGCTCAATTTGAATTTTGATTTGTATGCAGCATTACCCATTCGTCATTCAGTCAGTCTTTCAGCCAGCTACTCAGTTACTAGGCAAAAGCTAAATAAAGTTGACAAAACGCCAGTCACGTTTAAAATCGAAACTAACCAACATACACTTACGCACATCCAGTTGGGGGCCTTTTAAAATATAAATGGAGAAAAATAAATATTAGTAAATAATGAAAAAAAAAAACAAAATTCAAATGTATCGTTAATAACATGTTTTCAGGTGCTTCATTATTATTACTTACTACCATTAGATAACTAGTTTGCCCGAGACCAAAGGCACCTTGCGCCAATTACACTAACTCTGCTTAATGTTTGCCAACTGGGTTTTGAGTTTTCTGTGTTGTATGTTGCTTGCTTTCCTTTATTTTTGACCATTATTAATCCAACATAAATGAAATTTAATAATAAAAAAACCACACAAAAAATGCAATACGCACTTAGGCTAGAAAATACTATACAGCTAGAGACTGGTAAGTTTCTTTCTTAAGGCATAGCAATTTCCAAGAAAAGTGCGAACAACGCGTGTGTCTTCGCCTGCTTATGTCCATATGACTTTTTTACCATCTTGCGCTTGATTTTTTTTTTTTTTTTTGCCTATGACCAAGAAGAAAAAGTTTAAATCATTTTGTGAACTACACTCAAAAGAAAAATCAATCCATCCGTACTCAAATCAATCCAAAGCGGTATCAATAGTACGGTGAGTACGGATTTTCTTAAATCAAGTACAGAAAGATTGATTGAAGTGCGGATTATTCAATAGCAAAATACTCAACTTATCCATACTCAATCCCGAATTCCTACTTTTAATAATCCGAAAATGAGATTGATTTAAATAAAACCGAGATTGAATCAATCTGAAAATGTGCTTGATTCAAGTTGTATAAAGTTGATTTAATCCCGAATTCGTTCTTGAAAGAAACCAAAAGTGAAATTAGAACAAGAATATTATTATGATTGATTTACTTACCCGTTTCACACCTTACAGAGTTCCGATTATAAATCACCAGCATCATGCCCGATATGATTTTTACTTAAAAAACTTAATGTGCATATTTAATTAAAAATGTTAACTAAATGAGAACTCTTGCTTAAAATTTTACTTTTTAAAGTTTAAAAAGTGTAATTGATTAAAATGTAAACATGAAAATAATGTGTTTTTTACTTGTTCTGTTGTTTCTGTTGTTTTTACACACAACAAGCAAATCATTTTTTAGGTACTTGTGTGGTGTTGTTGTAGTGGCTACAACAAATTTTGATAAGTGATATGAGATTAAAACGCTCATTTTGTAATTTTACTCGCAGAGTGGCACTACCAACGAAAAGTTCAATCTTTTTTGTTTATTGATTTTTGGTTTAAGAATTGTATACTTATTTTTCGAAATTCCGGGATTGATTTTCGAAAGTTATCCCATTTAGGATTGTTCTAAGTACATTCTATTCGTACTTGAATTTTTGAGTACGACTCGTACTTAAAGTAAGTATAAAAAGCTTAATTAATCCCGAATGCTTTTCTTTCTGTGTAGGAAATACTAACTTTAGTAATATATGCAACACACTACCCATTAAATATACATATATATATAGATATATATGTAGAAGGCCATAAGCACTATGTCACCATGTTATGTTCAGGCTAACAAATAAGCCACTTACCCTGCACAGAAAAAATTTTTGCCAAAAATTTTTAATTAAACAATTAATTGGTGAACATTAATTTCTTCAATTATTTTTTTTGTTTGCTGCAACTAATTTTTTTAATCAAAACACAAAAATGTAAATATTTTTGTATAAGTTGTGTATTTTTTTAATTGATGCAATTAATTTTTTAATTGATTAAATTTGTGTGGCATGACTCGAAAATACAAATCCGTTAATTGATATGATCAATTCTTTTGCAGGGGCAAAATTAGTAAAAAATTTAATTGTCTGAACGAATTGTTTAATTAAAGTCGATTTTCTATTTTTTCTGTGTGCCTGGTGAAAGAACATAAATCTGAGTTAAGCTCATCAGCCGAAAAGTTTCCGCCTGGTTATCCCCAAAGTGGGACAGCAGCAGAGCAGATGTTCTGACGTCTCATCATCAACCTCACAAAATCTGCATAGCTCGGTACTAACATTAACCATTACAAACTGATGTTATCTAAGCCCGCAGTGCCCCGTAGATAGGCCAACAAGTAGTCTAAGTTCCCCCTTCTCAAGCAGAAGTGGCCTACCTGCCCTGCCACGGGACAGGTTCACAAATCTCCTGGATTGTCTCAGCTCATAAACATATATATAAATTCCCGCCGTTCCTTTTAAAGAGCATAGGTCCATTTATCTTGATTTGTTACGGTTTCGGTAGTCATTGAAGTTTAAGATGAAGAACTGATTGGGCTATTCTTCCAAACCTTGAAGTGGGGCTGGCAGCATCGTCTCCAGGAATGCATTGAGCAATGTTTTTACTCATTGCGGTCGGCAGAGTTTAGTCTTTTATCATCAGGATGGGCCACTTGCGGAAGAGGATGCCATTTGAGTAGAAGAGGCTATATAATCACTACGCATCACTACTTCATTAACACCACAATCTCATTAAATATCAGTATTCAAAAACTATAGTAGAAGTAGCAGTAGAAAAAAATAAACCTAACTAAATAGTATAGTTAAAAAGTGTAAAGAACTTGGAGCCAAATGTTTACTACCACTACTGCTACCTGCACAGTTTCTAAGCAATAGTTGCTGTCATAGCATATAAAATAATAGAGTACCAAAGTGTTTAGGTTTTGTTGTCTACTATTATTTTTACAATTAAGAAGCAGAAGTTAAAAGTCTAAAAATACAACCATAGAATTTCCATAAACTGCAGTAAAGATAGCAAAGGTGCAGGAATAAGGAAGCAAGTAATGAAGCGACAGAAGAAGCATTAAATTATCATATATTCTAGCAATAAAGCAGCATATGATGTAACAATAATAAAGCATATATACAAATGAAAAAAAAAAACAAAAACTATTTACTGTCATTGCTATGGGTTAGAAATTTACGAGCGTATTCTGAAAACTTTTTTTTTACCATTTGAAAGCCGAATCCAACAACAATAATTTTTTATGTTGAATCAGCACCGATAATGGTTTTGTCTTTCGACTACTTAATTGCTATATTTAAAAGTACTTTTATTTCTACATCAACTACTACATTTTTACTCTTTGAAATAAAATTATTGAAATAGAAATAAAATAAATAAATTACGAATGAAAAAATAGCAAATAATTAGATTTTTGTTGTTTATGTTTTTTTTATTATTTCTCCGTTTTATTTTTCAATATTTATTTACTGCTTAATTTGCAGTGAATCCTTTTTTTACTTTTTCATAAAAAAAACGGTTCGACCCGATTAAAAGTCGATAGAGCTGCGGCCGCCTAATAAAAACAGTTGCGCCGCTGTCGCCGATAAAAAGGATTCGGCTTGGTTCTCTGATATGAACATCTCATTCATGTTGAATTTGTTAAACGGTGAAAATGGCTCAGAATTTCTACTTCGTATTGTTGAGTTTTCAGTTCCTTCAATACTTTCGGCTTAATTGTACAAATTATGATCCTATTCCTAGAAAAAATACTACTTCAGTTAAACCGAAAACAGTTTTAATTAAAAATTTAATCAAGTAAATTAAACGTTTACATATATCAACAACATTAGTGCAGAAACTGTTGTTAATATCATAAAATATTTAATTGATGCTATTAATTTAATTTTAATTTAATTTAATTTTTACTGGTGCAATTTAAATTAATTTTTTAATAAATATCACAAATTATTTATTTCAAATCAATTTTTAGTTTTTCCGAGTTCGCAGAATAAACTCTGAATTTAAAAATGTTTATAGGTATATTCATTTCTCTTTGAATTCTAAAAAAAGTGTAATCTGAAATTTGGCTTTCTTTTTGTTATATACTAGATACTTAAGATTTAATTGTTTAAACATAGTAGCCAGCAAGAGGGTATTAGTTTCATTGGCGAATTAAGTAAATAAATAAATTTGGAAAACATCGGACGGAAAGTTTTTATCTTGCTCTTTCCTTCTCCCATTTATTTCGATAAAGCTACAACAAGCTGGAAGGAATGCATTCCACTTCAGCCCAAGTTATCAAAATTCTAATTAAACCATTTTCGGTCACAAAAGATAAGCAGTTTTTTGTTTTTGGCTCGCTATTTATATACTGCATAAATGGTAGGAAAGAGTTATATCCAAGGGTGCCTAATACTAAATAAAAGCAGCGAAAACAGATTATTTA
This sequence comes from Pollenia amentaria, assembly GCA_943735925.1. Taxonomy (NCBI): domain Eukaryota; kingdom Metazoa; phylum Arthropoda; class Insecta; order Diptera; family Polleniidae; genus Pollenia; species Pollenia amentaria. The sequence goes on from OX031006.1 coordinate 257,516,647, forward strand.
AAGGCTGAGTTCCAAAACATCATAATTAAGAAAGTTTTTTTTTACGCGTCCAGCTTCCGATAGTGATACTGTAAAACAAGCTTTTATACTAATGAAGTGTGTTTGACTTTTTTCGATCCGAAGTCATTCTAAGCAACTGGGTCACTGCCAGTCATCCAACTGGTGCAAACATTAAAGCCAGCGAGCCATCAATTGGCCCATGTGTTCGGTGAATGGGCCGAGCATCAACTCGAAGTTGAACCAGATTTTTATCGTCAAATCATCTTCAGCGTTAAGACTCATGTCTGGCTTAACAATATGTAAACAAGCAGAGTTGAAGTTTTTGGTTACAGCACAATCTTCTGGAGACTCTTAGGACTCCACTACATCCCGAAAACATGCCGAAGGCGTCATCGGCCCATTTGTTTTTTAATCCGAAACCGGTGCCAACATTACCGTGATAGAGGCAACTAATTCGAAATTTTTTTATTCCTCGTGTCATTGCAAATTATTTGGAGGAGAAATGGTTCCAACAAGACGGTGCATCTCTTTGTTGAGCCAAACGTTTGGTGACCGAATTATCTCAAGAATTGGATTTTCACCCCCTTGTTCGTGTGATTTGACGGCTTTGCACTTCTGTTTGTGGGGGTATGTCAAATCTCTGTCTATGCGGATAAACTCATTTAGAAGGCAACACTTGCGAGGAAATTACACTGGGCATTTTCGAAAATGTTTAAAAAGCGCAGGCGAAAGTCATTAAATGCCATGAAATTTGTGTGCTAATAAAGCCAAAATTTTGGGCATTCCATTGAATTTGTTGTGTTTTGTTTTTGTAAACAGTTCCATGCCTCCAAAAAAAAAAAAAAAAAAAAAACCCTTACTTTGCAGTCAAAGTCAAAAATATATTCTCAAGTTTAACGATGCACTGTTTGTTTATTAGTGAGCGCATCGATAACTTTTTGGTGCACTTTGGGTCGAGATAACATTAGCGGAGTTCAGTGTAGTGCAAATGGTCTTGCGAAATGGCAAATTCATAAAATATCTCTTTTGCTAAATCCAACAACAAAATATACAAAGTTTTCGTTAGATTTCATAAAAATACAACGAAATTTTGCATTTGCTTTTTCACTATTTCGGTATTGTAAAACTCTACATGATTGCATTTTGGAATGCGATACTTTTGTATAGTTGCTTTGCAAACTGACGTTTTCAAACTCACCAAATTAAAATGAGAAAACTCAAGTATATATTCGTTTAACCTTAAACCTATATCCACGATAAAAAAAAATTTTTTTTCACATGTTAAGACTTTTATTTATTAATAGTAGATAACAGTAAAAGAATATTTCTCCCGGAATCCTTTAAATATAAACAGTTTTTAAATTTAATAATGAATGTCAAACAATTAAATTTTGACCTACTTTAACTGATACTAGAAAAATAAAATCATTTAAAATGCCGTTTCTTGTAAATTTGAATTATTTTAGAACCGTTTGGAAAATAAATAATTTCTTCCATCTATTTTTTTTTTTTTTTTACTATTTTGTTTAAAAATTTCAAATTAGTATGAAATTTAAAAAAGTTACCAGTCGCCCAATAAATCTAATAAACTTTAAAACTTTTAAAAATATATGTAAAAAATCGTATAGTTTTTTATTTCTTTATGTTGTAAAAATACTTTGTTTGGTTTAAACGTTTTTTTTTTTTTTTAACTTTTTCCAACAAAGCTTTTGTTGTTTTAGTTGAACAATAAACAGAGTGTTATTAGCGATTTACTTATAAATATCAACGTCGTTGCACATGCGCTTGGCACTTTTAAACCAGTTGAACTGCATTTTTATTTCAAATTCTCCATGATAAGCAAATAGAAATATTTGTTACGTTTTTTTTTCAGATTTTTTTAATGTTTATTTTTATAAAAATCCACATTACTTTAATTGGTTTAAATTTTGATTTAAATGTTATTTATGTTTAAATGTTAACAGTAAAATTTCCAATAACAAAATACAATCTTTCATTTGAAGTTTGAAATTAAATTAAAAATTTTTTTTTAATTGCCAGACATTTGTCCTCGCTTGACATGTAAATAAAAAAAAACTACCAGCCAACACCGCCCACAACATTTTTGGGAGTTAAAAAAAAAGATAATTTGTATGTTAAAGCGCTTATAGATTTAAATAATATAGTTTTTACTTCATAATTGGATCTATTGTTATTTTGAGAGATAACAGCTTTTTACCCTACGTGTTACACATGTTTGTATTTTCCTTTAAAAATACATTGAAAAAGGTCTGGCCAGACTCAAGAGTAAGACGAAGGGTTACACTTTTTAGTAAAATAAATCATATTTAACTATTTACCGCAGGGTCATAGATCAACTTCCCAAATATGTTCGGTTTTTTTCTTATAAAAAATGCAAATTGTAAATATAAATATATTCAAATACAATTTAATTTTGCCATTTTTAAGTTCAGCGAAATCGGACTCTTTTACTCTAGAGGTCATAGGTCAATTTTGAAAATATAAGTTATATTTATTATTTTGTGATGTTCTATTATGCTAAACCATGAATCAAAAATAAAATCAGTTTTAATTAAAAATTTAATCAAGTGAATAAAACGTTTCCTATATCAACATTACTTCAGAAAATGTTGTTAATATCAAAGCATATTTAATTGATACCATTAATATGTTTACTGGGGCAAATTTAATTAATTTATTGAATGAATATCACAAATTTTTTCATGAAAATAAATTTTGATTTTATTTCTGTGAAGTCAAGTACAGGTATGTTACAAAAATTTAAGGAAGCAAAATGTTAGGCATTACTGCCTAAAGATTCATGTCAAACGCAAAAAGAACTAGCGGAATCATTGAGAACAACGTAACTTACAATATTCTTTTAATATTTTGTGGTACATTTAAATTGCAAGGAAATTGGGTCGACATTTATGCTAGGAACACAAGTGGGACGAATTTCGCCCAAACGACGAATTTTTCAGTAAAAATTCGCTGTGTAAATTCGTCGTTTGAAGCACAATAACGACGAATAACTAGAGGCTTTTATATTTGAGAAAGTTGATTGCTGTTTGTGCAAAGAGAGAGAAATTGTGTGACCATATTAAAAAAAATAATGCTTACAAATTAAAACATAATCAAAAACACAACTAAAAACTATTTATATAGCCAACTACTTTGTTTATATATTTTAAATGTTATACATTAAAAAGAAAAGCAATTATTAAAGTAAAAAGTAACGCGTATGACGAATTTCGGCGGACGCTATTACTGTGTGTATTTTCATATACACCTACATATATGTTTTATTTTTGGCGACGAATATTCGCGGCCAATAATTCTTCGTTCGTCACAGTTGTGCTCCTAGCATTATGTACAGCCAAAAAGTCTTTACTCTGACTTTTCATCGAATTGTGACTGAGGTTGAAAAAGGATCTATGAGAATAATTCATAGCGCAAACTGTTATAATTGTTATTTTTTAAGCCAGATAGAACTTCAAATTTTAAAAAAAAGACACAAAAACTAAAATTTTAATCAAACCCTTAGTGTCCGAACGCAGTCACTCTGTTAGGACGATGCCGAAGCCGATTCCAAAGTTCGGCTCAATTGGCTAAATTCGGCCGAACCAAACAATTATTTGAAGTTGTCACACGATTACGTTTATGGTCAATTGAGAGCAAACGCGGCACCCATCTTGCAGACAGCTTTCTTAAACCCAGTTGATCATTAAAAATCGAAACCACACTGCCATATGAAATGCCTATGTCATCAACAATCTCACGCACTTTTACTCTTCGATCGGCCAACACCATATCGTGAATTTTTCGACATTTTCGGGTGTATTGACTTCAATTGGCGACCACAACGAAAGTCAGTAAACCACTTTTTTACCATTGAAATCGATGGTGCAGAGTCCCCATAGTATTTATCAAGCTTTTCCTTGGTTTGGTTGACGGCTTATTTTCGCAAAAAATAATGTTTAATGAGCACTCGAAATTCACTTTTTTCCATTTTTAAAAAAAATCCATTAGGTTGTATGTTTTTAACAGCTGTTAAACGCAAAGTAAATGACGGAACTTGCTCAAAACTTGACAGTAGTCTATTAACAGCTGGTACTTGATGGGAGCAGTGTTGCATTTCATATAACTAGGAGGGAAGTTCAAAAAGTCACGCACTTATTGATCTGCCCTCGTATGTTGTAGTATACCGATCAACTTACAATCAGTGTCTGAGTCGTCCGTACTGCTGGCTGGTTGTCTGTCCATGTTCAGGTCGCAAAGTACAGGTCGTAATAATTAAGATAAATAAATCTTATCTGGTTCATTAGTTTTTTTTTTAAATTTTGAGAATCGGTCCCCCATACGAACTTTTTCCTAAAAGAGTCTTTGTGCCCATAAACCATCTTGTTATGTTGGTATTAAGACAAAATTTGGCCCAAATATATTTTATTTCAACACAAATTATCTTATGAAATATCCCGAAAAAGCTTGCAATGCCATAACTGACTTATAAATATTGGTATGCAGTGATAAAAAAAATTACAACTATCTCATGACAAAATTTTGTCCTGTTAGGCTTAGGAATGTAGGTCATATATAAACCCCTCCCTTAAATCACTTTAAGACGAAAAAATCTCAAATAGATGTAGTCACCTAGATTAAATTCGGCGTTGAGAATTTTTTTATTATTAGTCTTAACCTCATAACATAATTTTATTTTAATAGGTCCATAATTGAATATGCGACCCACGAAAGGGAACACTCTTAAAAATTTGCTTGTAAATACTCTCTAATTTGTTCTTTTTTGTAAGATTTTTTTATAATTAAACGTTAATTTGATATCAGGTGTTATTTCATTTCAATTGGGTTATTTTGCGTCATCTTAAGTGTAGTTTTGAATTTTGCTGGTGGTAACACTGCTTTGCATATAATGGTATAAAATGCAAAAATCAGCCATAAAAAATGCCAAACACCGATTATTGGCCGATTTGCAAATTTTCATCAATCAATACCGAAGCCGATTAATCGGTCGGGTATTGCAAACCATACGCCATACAATTCAAAGTCGTCTATAAATTGCATGAATCGATGACTGATTTTCAAAGTAAATTTGAAAAATTTTTAGCGTTGTTCAGGCGAGAATCTAATTATGATTATTTGCCAGAATATGCTGATCATAAATGTCAGAAAGTGGGCACAGAATGACAGTGTGTAAGTGTTATCGGGGTTAAAAGACACCTTTTATTTAAAACGGGCTAATGTTTAAAATTAATTCCAAAGAAAAATATATATGTATTTCTTTGGTATTATGAGCTTCTAAAATTTGATCAGACTTATAAATGGTGTTTTTTATATAGAACTTCCGATAGGGGTGACTGTAAAACTAGCTGCCATACTAATTAAGTCAACATTCGTGGAGATTATTTTCAAAACTCGTGCTATGTTCGCCAAACTTATAGAGCACTTCGTCAAGTTTACGGTGCACATAATCGTCCATCTGAGCAGCTAATACGCAATTCTATGTATTGATTCATGACCACATTTACTCTCTTGGATAATATTCATCCAAATTAAGCCCGTAACGTGCTTTCAGAAGAAGCAATTGCCGCTGTAGACGTGAGTGTGACAGAGATCTCGAATATTTCGATTCAATGCCGCAAATCGGTCTCTACCCTTCCACTACTTGGGCAATTTTAAGAAAAGATCTTGGCCTCATGTCATTGCAAATCAATTAGAGGAGAATAAGTTCGAACAAGACAGCGCAACATGCCCCACAGCTCGTCATCATCTGTGCTGAGCCAAACGTTTGGTTACCGAATTATCTTAAGAAGTGGACCTGTGAATTGGCCACCTCGTTGGTGTGCACTTCTCTTTCTGGGGGAACGTCAAATCTCTGGTCTATGCTGATAAACCAGCAACGAGTGGATCGTTTAGAAACCAGCATTCGAGGCACTATTGACGAAATCCGACCCAAACTGGACCGTCTGGATGGCGTTCATAAGATGCAGCGTAGTGGGAGATTTTTGAAAAAAAAAAAAATGAAAATAATTCTGGACTTTCTAAACATTTATTCCGATTGGAAAAGAATCTGAGGTCGCAATTATAGAGTTTTAATCGAGCTTAAGTTTTGGATTTGGTCTTTAGTTATCAGGAGAGGCGCTATGGGTTCCCAAAGTAGGGCACATCGGGTATTACAAAAATTAAAAACGATCCAGAATTCTTAATTTTTGTCCTATTTTCGTGTTAGTCGAATTCTACAAAAAAGTTAGCGACAGGCATACTCTCATAAAGATTAAAAAAAACAGGTAAAACTGTACTTTTTCGTACATTTTGAACTATCTTGGTACTGTGCTGCTATTGCGACCTATTTGGTACTATGTATTTAAAATTTCTAATTAGTATCCTTTATTTTTTAATATATGTGTTATATTTTGACTGAATCCGAAAAGGACAATTTCCAAAACTTGTTAGATTTCAATTTCAATCGAATTATATTCCCATAACATGGTTGATTATTTAAATAGTTACTTTAACTGCCGTATTCATAAAAACTAAAATAAGTTTGAAAAGTGTTTTAAGGCAAAATGTTTATAAAATTTAAGTCCATTTTAATTTTTTATGAATACGGCAGTAAGAATTTAATGGGCTTACACAAAGTTTTTGCAATCCAGCACTCATTTGTCATCCCAATATCTAATAATTTATATCAATAAACTTAAATTTAAGTGGCTTAGATGGCACATTAATAATGTTACTTTTAAACATATCATTTGTTGGATACTCAAACTTTATCTCAAAATTGCTTAATACTCTTGCCAGTACAGTTTCCAACTCTAAATCCACAATTCGTTTTCCGATGCAAGTGCGAGGACCAAAACCAAAGGGCAAATAAACAAATGGATCTCCCTTAGTGGCAGGGCAAACCTTTTCTTCATCAGCTAAAAGGTTAGAACGTAACCAACGCTCGGGCAAAAATTTGTTGGGTTGATCAAAATATATTGGATCCCGATAAAGTAACTGAGCAGTCATGAAGATATCAGTATCGGCAGGTACACGATAACCACTTAATACAACATCCTGTCCTGTTGTACGAGTATTACCCGTAGCAACAGGATACAAACGAAATGATTCTTTAATACAAGCTCTTAAATATGGAAGATTTTGCATATTTTTCTGAGTTAATTGTGTGTGTTTAACAGGTAAACACGATAAAAGTTCTTCCCTTAGTTTTGATTGCTTGTTTGGATTTTGAGCTAAACTAAGTAAACAGGCGGCCAAGGCAGAGGTCGTCTAAAACAAAAGTAATTTTCATTTTTGTGTATATGTTTTCAGTTATAATCTAACTTACCGTATCTACTCCCGCTACAATTATATCCATAGCCATGGTTGCTGCAATTAAAGGATCTCTACTTGCCAGTCTTTCCAATATACTTTTCTCCTCTTCTGGTTTGTTGTTTCCATTACGTTGCAATCTTTCTAAGGCTTGATTTACATACTCCGATGTTAGTTCATTTAGCAAATCTAATATTTTAACAATCTTTTTGTATTTTGTTGTTGGTACAACCTTCCACATCGACGGCTGCATGTCTAGTTCTAATAGCAGTCGGAAGAATTCTTCTAAATTATCTATTATAACTTTTGCTTTAGGATTTCCGTCACTATTATCTATCATATTTAAGTCAGTATCTAAAGCGATTAGACCTACAGAATCCATAGTCAAATACTTTATGTACTCTTCAAAGTTTTCAGGAACTTCCAATGTATTTTGATCTCTAATACGTTTTATACATTCCACAAATTTCAAGGCTACTTGATCCATTTTTGGTATATAGTCTTTAATAGTTTTAGGATTCATCAATACTGGATTGACTGCAGAACGAAATTTCGACCAGTTTGCGCCTTGTCTGGAAATGTGTGAAAACAAAAATTGGTTTAGGGTTTTAGCTAGTTAAAAGATAACTCTGTGGTTTTCATGGACAACCGCGCATGTCTTAAAATCAAAATTAAATTTTTTTAGGAGAGCCGAAAACCATTATAGACCAAACTATGGGCTAGGTACTACACTTTTTGGACTTTATAATTACGTTAAAAAATCGTAGTTTTAATTTATGGCATCAACATTCCAAAATCGCAAAAATGGACATACGCGGTTGCCCATGAAATCCACAGCAATATTCATACGCTGCTACTAATCCTACTGCATTCTTGAACATTTCTTTTCTTAGTTCTTCTCGGTAATATTGTATAATATCAAACCCTCTACGTATGGGATAAAAGCCTTCAGTGCGAAAAACTTGCTGAAAATCTTTTGGATTGTACGTGTATAGAACATTTCTTTTGCCAAAAAGTCCCGGCACAATAAATATATCTCCATATTGAGATCGTAGTTTACAATTGAAGTCAATAAAAGATTTTTTATAAAATTCTCCTAGAGAGGAACTAAATACTTGAAATATTGAAAATTTGTAAATAAAAAATGTATCATCTTACCTCCCGGCATAAATGCTCTAAGTAGTTGATATTTAGAAGGTCCGGGTAAACTGTCAAATGATTTGGCAGCCTGCCATTCTGTATTAGGAGTTTCATGATGCTTTGTAAACAAAATATAAGTAAATTTAAATTTAATTCAAAGATTATTACTTACAATAGAATGTGTTGATTGTATGCAAATTTTAAATTTATTCCTGCAAAGATTTGTTTTTATTAATTTTAACATTTTTATTTAAATTTTTACTTTGGAAAAAAAATCACAAAATGAAGTGTATTCTTTGAACTCATTAAAATCACTGAATGATAGCAGTCAAAAATTATTGTTCGAAAAAAATAGTTTTAGATAATGAACAACAAACAAACTGAATATTAAAGAATTATCAACTAAAGTATAATGCGGGTCTACACTGTTATTATATCTGATATAATACCTGAGAGAACGTCAACAGAATGAGACAACACATTTCTTCATGTTAATCTTAATATTAAACCACTTTCAAAATTGGCTGATTTCCGTACAGTAAACTTGTGTCGTTTTCAGTGTGGCCACGTCTAAAAAAATTTTTCAGCTAACACTGGCACTAGAGATGGCCAAAAAATGCTTAAATAAAATTCATTTATTTAAATTAACCGAGCCCTTATGGGCCATATACGGCTAATAGTATTATATAATGTGCAAAAACAATGTAACACTTAAAACTAAAAATAATGATATTAACAAATTCATATATTTTAAAGATATCATTTAAATTCAATATAACATTATAACAAGGAACAATATTAAGCTTATTGATTTGCAAAGTGTTCCAGAAACAATAACTTTGCTCTAGAAAAAGTAAAAGTAAAAATCTTTAAATTATTGGGAAGAAAATTCCAAACTCTTGAAATTCTAACCACAAATGAACGTTCAAATATTGAAAGAAATATTCTAGGTATAATGAGCGAGTAGACCTTGAAAAAATAAACTTATCATACAAATTGGTTGGGGTTTTATTGAAAATTATTTTGTAAAATAACAACAGCAATCTTAACCGAATATACCGTACAAATGAGAAACCAAAAAACAATTTGACATGTGAAGAGATGTGATCTCGCACCTTCAGACCATATACATATCTTACTATTCTATTTACAACTCTCCGAATGTTTTTAAGATTAGTTCGATTTTTAAAGATTTTTGTTAAAAATTTATAACCAGTATCAAACTTTATTCGAAATTAAATACATTTCAGTGACTATTTTTTTAACGAAATTGTAGTTAATGGTTAGATTTAAACAAGTGGGTAGATTTTGGTAAAGCATCTGATATATATAAATATGTAGAACAGGTAGTTGAGATTAACTAGAAAATTTAGGGGAGCTGCAAACCTCTGATATATGCAAAATTTAAACGTTTTATTTCCATGATATACAAATTTTTTTCGATCATTTTAGTTTTTTTTTATAGTTTAAGATAAGTTGAAGCTTTAAAATAATTATATTTTCAGCAGTAAAGAGTAATCAATTTTTTTTAACATTTACACCATTGAATTTTTATCTAAATACAAAGTGAAATTTTCTTGTACTTTTATATCGTAATATCAAAGGGCAAATAATATTTACATATAATCAACATAATGAGGGCACTTCAAATACTCCCTGAATATTCGATTTTTTTAAACAAAACAGCTAAGATGTTGCTTAACATAAGAATTATCCATTTTCATACGAAATTTCATTACAGAATATTGTCAGTGTATATATAATGAATTTTAATAATATAATATATACAATATATATTAATACATAATTATAAAATTTTAATAAATGTTTTGAGATAGTTGTTATGAGAAATCTCATAACAACTATCTTATAAGATGAACTGTCAAAAAAACACATACATATAAAATAAGACACTACATTAAAATGTTTGAGTGCAAATAGTCCAAATTTTGTGAAAGTGTTAAAAAAAAAACAATTATTTTCAACTAAAAAATAATAAATACGACCAGTTTTGTCATTTTTGCAGCTACGCTCTCAATATTCTGTACGTAAAATTAACTGAAATTGCAATATAAATTAATGAATATTCAGTTAAAAACCGGCCTATGTACTTATTTTTCATTTATTTTTAACGAAAAGTTTATTTAATTTTTTCTGTCGAAAATTTCAGTGCGAATTCCGTAAAAACAAATGAATTTTCAGTTACTTTATAAAAATTAATTAGCAAAAAATAATTGACAAATTGCGTAAAAACAAATGAACTTTCAGTTATTTTATTTAACTAAATAATTTTAACAAATAGAATATGGGAATTTTCTACACCAGACAAGTAAATCGTTTTTTACCTTTGGCCACAGATTTATAAATAGATAAATGAAAATTTATTTTTTGGTAGTTAAATTATATAAAATAACTGAAAATTAATTTGTTTTTACGGAATTCGCCGGTTATTTTTTGATAGCTAAATTATATAAAATAACTGAAAATTCATTTGTTTTTATGGAGTTAGTGGTTACTTTTTATGGAATTCGCGGTTAAATTTTGGCGGTAAAAATTGAATTAACTTTTCGTTAAAATTAAATGCAAAATAAGTAGATCGGTTGTTAAGTAAATTGACAGTTGTTTTAAATTTCATTTTGATTTAATTTTACATACAAAATACTTTTACTTAATCAACTGACAATATTAAATGCAACCGTAAATCCGTATTAATATGCACTTAGTTTTTTGAAAAATGTTAGAATTAGTTAAAAATAAATTTGCTTGGAATTTTAAATGTTTATTTATTTAAAAATGACTGAACGGAATACTTCTTGAATAACCTACAGTCCGTTACTGTAATAATATTGTGAGTGTATTATAATAATTAATACTAACACTATTTGAGAGTCCACATGTAAGCGATTGAATTTGACGTTTGCTGATATAAAACCCTTATATCTTATCTCAAGTGGAGACCCCATGTTATCTGTCAACAATTTTAAGTGTGGCCATATAAGCATTTTTCGAGCTAAATATATCTTTAATTATTCATGTTTAACTTGAAATATTTAATTTAGCTTTTTCAGCTTTTTCCAACCAAGTATTTATTATTTTCTAGCCTATTCTTTAATTTCAATTTCCTGTAATTAATTTATATATCAAAATAAATAAAACAGTTTATCGGAATAAATTTTTGTGTGGTAACCCTATAATTTAGTTAATCAATAAGAGTGTGGTAGCTCATAAACAATCGCTGTAGCGGATATCACTGATGGGATTTGTGGTACAATTGTACCAAATTTGGTACAATCAAAACTTTATTGATACACTGGTATAATCCATCATTTTTTGATACAATTTGAAAAAAATACCCTTGTAGTTTTCCCTGCGGCCACACGATCATGCTTTTGTTAATAGTCTTTTACATATACTGTTTGTCAAAAATTTACACAAATTGAAAACTGTGGCGTAGGCTGCACGCAATTTTTAAGCAAATTACTTTCATGATGTCATCAAGAAAACTTTAGACTGACAAACGAAAAATTTTCGCACTAAACTTCTAATCTGCTGTTAAATTGAACGTAAAATTGCCAAACAAATGGATGGTTAAAATTGAGAGTGAGAGCAAATTGAAAGAAATTTAAAGACAAAAATTGATCGTGTGGCCTCCAAGTTAATAATTTCTTTGAGGTGGATCAACTCAATTTTCTTTTTAAAAATAAAATGTTTAATAACATATCTTCAGCTCTGACCAGAACTACCAAAAATCGTATTATTGTTTATTTGCGTTCATGATGTTATACTAACATATTAAGTATATACATACATAAGTATATCCCTATAGGAAGCCTTGGACCAAGTGTTGCCAAATCGCCACTTTTGTCGATTATTTTTATGACACTCTACACTTTTGTCTGCCCTGGAAAAAAGAGAAATAAAGGATGTTTTGCTTCCTCTTTATTATGTGTTCCCACACCACAATAGTGAAAATAGGTAAAAATCGGTTCATAATTTCACATAGCCCCAATACAAACTTCTTTCCTGAATAGTGTTTGTGCCTATAAACCATCTTATTAAGTTGGTATTTAGATTAAATTAGACCCACATTTATTGAATTGCAACTCAGTTCATCTTAAGAGAAATTGGTCCATATTTGACGATAGCTCCCATACAAATAATACTCCCGGAAATAGCTTGTAATGCCATAACTTCCTTATAAATGTTGTTACATATTGGCATAAAAATTTACTACAATAGGCGCCCTTCATAAAATAACTTTAAGGCAGACAATGAAGATAACTAAATAATATTCGGCACAAATAACTTTCACATGAATCTTAACCTCCTAACACAATTTTTTTCTGTCTTGTCTGCCCTTGGGGGTTACATGGAGCACACTCTCGAAAATATGTCTTTAGATACTGTGGTGTAGGGTTCTTAACCGGACTTAACCGACTATACTTGTTTGCATGTTTTGTTATTATTTCTATTGAATCAAAAAGTGTTATGAATTACTATGTATGTATACTTTTTTATTTTATAGCGAAATTTTGGTACAATTTTGTACATTTTTGTCATTGAGACGGCACAATTTAATAATTGTCAGATCCCAACAGTGGCGGATATACTGCCTATTTTAAGAAAATGAAAACAAAATTTCGTGTAAGAAATTATATTTAAAACAACAATAAAATACGAAAATTTGTTTTTGTTTTCAATATAATTTCTCACACGAAATTTTGTTTTCATTTTCTAAGAACAGGCAGTTGATCTACATACAAACCAGTGTTGCTAGGGGAAAATAAAAAAAATTACGCTTTTAATTTTTATTTTTTTTTTCTCTTGTCAACAATTACATTTTGGAATATTCCTTGAATAAATGGTTAATTTATGTGATACGTAGGTATATTATATAAAACAAATATTTTTATGTCATATTTCAGTTCTAATAACGAAATAAAAAAATTAATTTATCGAACAAAACGATTATTTTCTTAGAACAAAAATAGATAAACGTGTGAAAACGGCAATTTAAAAATAAGAGATATGCACGTACAGCTGTGTAAGTTTCAAGCCCATGCTTATTAATTGAGAATTAAAAAAAAAGGTTTAAACATACGATACTTACATTTTAAAATTTAATTTACGATTTTGTATTTACATTTTGTGGATTAGATGATGGCTGTGCTTTATACCCAAATTGCGGAAAAGAGATCTTAAAGATGCCAAATTAGGCGCTAATTTTTTTTTACAACCAAGCGGTTGCTTTCACTATGGTGATTAGATAATTTTGGCTGGTAAACAAGGGAGTCGTAGTCTGTTACTCTTAGGGATGCAACATCGTTCCGAAAAACATCGATATTTAAAAACATCGATGTTTCCACGATAAGTATCGATGTTAAAAAACATCGGTACAAACACGATAGATCGATGTTTTAATTTTTTTTCTTATTATTATTGAAAGATTTAATATGTACCCAACATGGAACTTAGCGGGTGTACTTTTTTAACAATAGCAAAAAACTAAAAATGCAATTTTTAATATTTTTCCATGCCCTACACGATTTTACCTTGGGAGAACTGATATTTGCAAAAAATTAAAAAACTTATAACCCTATTACACAGTCTCCAAAATTGTTTTAACATTTCTTTAGTTTACAATATGGGAACCACATATGTATATGTAGTTATGCAATGCATATTATGCATATTATGTTTAAATATGGTCACCTCCAAAAAAACTATTTTTAAAGAAAATTTTGAACATATTATGTTTAATTTTACCATATTATTGTTACCTACAACCATATTATTCTTAAATTAGTCCTCCATCAGGAAGCCACAACCATATTATGGTTGTGCTTCGTTGTGTATTGGTTGTCGATGACAATAATTTGGTTAAATAAACAATAATATGTTTACAATTTTATTTAAAAATAGTTTTGTTGAAGGTGACCATATTTAAACATGTTTTTTCTCTAGGTGTACGCCTATACTTTGAAATACACTTTTTCATATTTTTAAATGAAGGGTTTAATTGAAAAAATAAATATTTAAAATGATAAAAATATTATGAAAAAAATGTAAATAAATGAAATTATTAAATAGACGATGTCGATGTTTTTAAGTTTTGACGGCGATGTATCGTCCATCAAAACATCGATGTTAACATCGGTGCTTATGACCAATAGATCGATGTTTTCTATACATCGATGTATCGTTTTCATCCCTAGTTACTCTACGTCTAAACCTGAACGTCGAAATATGAAATGCAAAGTTAAGACTTTCGGTTTAAATACCTATTTGTTTATGGTGCCGTACACGTAGTGATGTTGGAATTATAAATTTTTATTATGTTAAGCTCATTGTTGCCTCAAGTAGCTACAGCGAGTTTTTTTTTTTTCAAAACTTGTGAAAAGGTTTATTTAACTTAATGTTAAAGAAGTTTATTTTATACTTAAATGCTTATTTTATGCTAAATGCAAATAAATAACTTTATATTGTGTGCAGATTACAAGCCCTTTTAACAAATTAAATAAAAGTTGCGAAAAGCAACTACAACATGTAAGAGTGTTATATTCGGCTGTGATAAATCTTTAACACCCTTTACCTACCGTAATGCCGTGTCTTAGACAACATACCCACTGACACACATTTTCAGCCAGAACTAAAAACCAAAAAAAGTATGTACGATTTTCGATTAAAACAAATTTCTATATTTAAACGGCAAATCATATTCATCTATATTTGTTATTTGGGCAAGTTTTTAATGTTTTTTGCATGAAAAATATGCATTTGCATATTTGTCAACTTTTTCCCAAAAATATTTTGCGTGAATTTGCATATTACGAAGGTTGGCAGTCGTCTGTTGCAATTACAAAATAAAAATACATCACACTTTTCTTTAATTTACATTTTTTTATTTCGAAACTTTCAACAAGAAATTAATCGGGACTAGTTTTTCTAAAAAAAAAAACCATTACTGTACAATTTTTTTTTAGAGTTGATTAGTCCGCTGTGTTTTTTGTGCTTAACATGAAAGTTTATCCGTCATGGAAGAAGTAAAAGAAAAAGTTCAAAATATTTCGAAATTGGGAATTATTTCTTTTTATAAGCAACTTTATTATATTCAACATTTTTTATTTTTCGAATTTATTCTATGAGTTAAATTTCAGTTATTCAGCTTTTTTTTTTTTTTTTTTTTTTTTTTTTTTTTTTTTTTTTTTGTAATAGTTCTTTCTATTCCTTAAATTTTTAGGAATGACTTGATACAAGATAATAGTCTGGTAGTGTATCAAGTCATTCCTAAAAAAATTTAAGGAATAGAATTATTACAAAAAAAAAAAAAAAAAAAAAAAGCTGAATAACTGAAATTTAAAGAATATAATAAATTTGAAAAATAAAAAATGTTGAATATAATAACATATTTCTTCAAAAACTTAATAAAGTTTTTAATCGTAAATGTAAAGGCCAAACTATAAAATGATTTCGTGTTTCCGTACGAAATGTGCTATCAATTTCGCATTTTTCTTAACAAAAAGTTTCTTTACGCTATAAACCACTTGCTTCGCTCTCTGAAACTAGATTGCCAAACATGACGTTCACACAATTCGTTCTTTTTTCATTTTAACATTTTTTTTGTGTCGTTAGTGTGATTTTATTTAAAATAAATTAGAATGTACGTAAAAATTAAAAATATATTATTTAATCCTTTTTTTAATATGATTATTTAATAATGATCAATTTATTTTATTTAACATGAATTTTTATTTTGTTTTTTTCTTTGTTTTGATATTTTTGAGAGTTAGTTCAGATAAACTAACGATATTTGTTATCAAAATTGGGGATGATAGTAAATTTTTCCTGTTTCGCAGCATGTTTCAAAATGAAACGACATGTTTCCCTCTCAAAATTTTGTATGGCAAAACCTGTTGTTTCAAACATGTTTGGGGCGCGAAACAGGTATGGGATTGCGAAACACGAATTTTGCTGTCCGTGTGAACATGGTATTACGTTTAACATGGTTTGACAAACATGATTCACATGTATTCGCACAGTTGCTTAATGTTGGCCTTTGGTCTTCAAACGTGGACCAAGTTCAAAAAATAACGTATATTTAAAAAAAAAAAGCGAAACCGATGAAGAAATTGGCACACCATCGCCATGAGAAGTAATATTATTTAAGTATGCACCAGTAACATCGACTGATGATGAACGTATATTTGCAATATATTCTATGATTTTTTGATTGACAACAAACCCAGTAAAAAAAATTTTGTCAGCAGAAAATAGTCCTCCAAACCGGAAACACCCCATACAAAAATCAGGCATCCCATCAGCAGGTTTCAAGCGATTTGAGGTATGAATTCGTACATAAAACTTGCTCCTTTTGGAGCACATTTTTTACTGGGAATTTAAAAACTTGAAAGAACACATTCAGGGGTGTCATAGAAACCAATCTTATCGGTATTGGATTTGAAACCGACAAAAAAAATACATTGGTGTCATGAAATCCAATTTTATCGGTTTTTTGTTCGAACTGAAATTAGTGTCGGTTTTAGGTGTCACAGAAACCAATATTATCGGATTTTTATTGAAAATAAACCAAGCAGCTTACAGCTCTTGTTTTTATATTGGAAATAAATATAGTTGGTTAAAGTTTAATTTTTTATTTAATTTTTTGAACAGATAGTTATTTTGCATAGATGGAAATAAATAAAATTGGTAAATTAGTATTTTTTGCATGTCTCCGGTAGTCTCCGGCAGCGGGCTGCTGCGAGCTTGCAAGAGTATTCTCACTTTTTCTGCGTACAGAAAGTTCGCAACACATTTATTTATTTTATTTATTAACAAGAAACAATTTATTTTTTATTTTTAATTAATTTATAATTCTACAAAACAATAAAATTACACAAATGTAAACAACAAATGCAAATATTTAATACAACGATGGCATTTATTGCATATGTTTAGAGTGTTTTCATTCTTATTTTCTTTTCTATAATTTTCCTTTTATTACAAACACAAGTTTTAACAATATTTTAGAGCACAATCATAATTTAAAAAATTATCAAACAAAAATTGCATTAAAAACTATAAACACATGAACCAAAACATAAAACAGCTGTTTCGAATATCGGTTTTATTTGTATTCGAAAATAACAAAACCGACTTGTTTTTATGACACCAAATGAAACCAATATTGGTTTGAAAAACCGACAATTAGCAAAACCGACTTGGATTCTATGACACCCCTGATTATTGTAATTTGTAAGAAACATTTGTTCAAATAAATTTAATAAAAAATTATATGTCCCCTTTTTAGACAGGCAAAGTTTACTTTGATTATTTTTTGGCAAAAATTTGATTTTAAGTTTTTTTTTTCTCAAATGATGATATTTTATTTTTAGAAATTATGATTTTTACTTTAAGTTTTCTTGTACGAGCAATATGTAAAATTTGATTTTTTTTATTTTGTAAATAATACACCATGACCTCCGATGTCACAAGGAACTTTCAACTTATATAAAAACTTTAATATCCACTAATTTTTATTTAATGCATTTATTACAATAGCTTTATTACAGACTTTTTCCAACTCCTACAGTTGATGTCATTGTTAATAAACAGTTAATTGAACTAATACCGGTAGTTAACTTTGGTTTAAATTAATGATTTTCATTCAGTTCGTTTACCTTTTTGCATTTTTTTTCTTCATTTTTTTAATTTTATGGAAATTGTAAAATGTTTTAAAAGAGAAAAAAAAAAATAATGCAATCTAAAATGTTTTTCCTAAACCTTTCGCTTTAATTCCATTAAATTTAATCCGATCGCGTGTATAAATCAAGTTTAAAACAAAAGGAATCAATTTCATTAAATTTAATATTAAATTGACTAAAATGGGAAAAAAATTTAACTAAAAAAAAAAATACTGCAATTCAATGAAAACTTACAGTGAGTATGTTTTTAAAATGAATTTAAAAAGACAGATCAGATATTTGTTCAATTGTCGTCATCATTCGCATCTGTATTAAAGAGTGTTGCAACACAATGCAACATTTCTTCTCCTCAGCAGCTGTTTCATATCCGTCTGATTTTTCTGACTTTGTGTATGTGCATTCAATCTTTATTATTTTTTCGTTATTTTTGTTTTTCAACAAAGTTTTAGAAAGCGCGGGTGTTTTTATAAGCATTTTTGATTGTTGCATTGTACTGTGTAAGTCCGTCCATCAGAGATCCCTTCTCTTGAAATAAATTTATAGAGATTTTAGTCGACTTTCTTTCATTTAACTGTCATTTCAATGTTTTTATATTTATATATTTTTTGTATCAGCAAAATTTATTTTGGCGTAGGTCGAAAGGTTGAGTTTTTATTTTAAACTTTATTATATTTTTAGTTGTAACGTTTATGAAAATTCAATATGAAAAAAAATTTTTTTTCTTGTCAGTTTACGTAGGAGACCTCTTACTTGGTGGCATATTTTTTTTTTTTTTTTTTTTTCGCTTAAAATTTCTGTTTGTTTGTAGTAATAAATTTGTTTGATCCAATTTAAAGTACTTTCTCTCTTTTGTTTCTTTCATTTGTTTTTTTTTCTGTTTTTCATCTATAAATTGCTGTAGGAATTGTAGATTTCATATTTTAGATTTGGAATGTGGTGCAAGATTTGTAGCATTTTTTTAATTAAAACAAATTAGTAGTTTTTGCAAGGTAACCTAATTAACACTGGAACAAATAAATCAAAATGAAGGTAATAAATAAAATGAAAAAAAAAAAATCTAAAATAAACAGCTCGAATAAACAACAACTTTTAAATATTTTTTTTTTTTATTTTTTAATGAACAAAAAAACTTAATTCTAATTGACTATATCTTTTAAAAAACTCAATTAAGGTATTTTTTATTACTACATATATGGAAAACCCAATCGTTGCATCACTAAGTACTACTAGATTTTGAATAGATTTCGTCAAAATCTAGTCGCGAAGTAGATTTTAGTTTGCATGGGAAATCTAGTTAAAATCAACTAGATTTTGCTCGAATCTTGAAAGTACAAGATTTTGCTCGAAAGCTCTAAAGCACTAGATTTCGTTGCAGTTTAAACGAGATTATAAGCCATTATTCCAGAAAACCACAAATTTGTTAACTTTTAAAATTTATGCTTTTGAGTGGAAATAACTTCAAAATTAGCAACACTACTTTTATTGCCAAACAATTTAATAATACAGGCTTATTAATGGGGTTTGATATTCACTTAATTATACGTTTAACATCGCACAGTGGGAAAAATTTATTTATTTTTCTGGCCCTCTTAACATAAAATTTAACATGTGGGTAGCTGAAATTTATTGGAGTTTAAATATTTTACAAAAAGACCAGTGTTAACAAAGTTGGTACAGTTTTGCCTTTTCTAAGTACTATTTAATCTTTGAACGTTCAATGGTACTTATGACATTTTTTTTTTACTGCATGTGATATTCTACCGTAGTGCTTGATAAGTGTACAAAACTAACTGGTTAACAAAAATTGTCATAAGTCTCAATAAAACTAACCAAACTTTTGAGCTTGTATGTTTGTGGCGCAATCACGCGAAATGCGCTTAATGGATTTAGATGAAATTTGGTAGACGGATATTATTTTTGGGTGGGTCGATTTAGCAATCGATATTGTGCCATAAATTTTTCGACAGCTTTTGGCATGAGAAAAAAAGTTGCACTACGACATATCAAAAAAATCATTTTCGAGGCGCCCAAATTTAAATTTTTTGAGTTTTTCTCAACTTTTATTTTAAAGTTATTTTATAGAAGGTAAATAAAAAATCGGCTGATAAATTTTTTTTTTAAATATCACCTTTCCACCAACCTTTACGCTACAAACGATGGCAGTTTTTCCAAAAAAAATGTTTTTCTTGAAGTTTTAGACGAATTTTTTTTCAAAAAAAAAAAAAAAAAAATTATTTTGCACGTTAATTTTTAAGGTTTTTTTTGGAGTTATGTTAAAAAAAATTAGCCGATTTAAAATTTTTTAAATATATATCCTATCCAAGGTAAAATTGTACGCTTATCAACAGAAATAAATTTTTCGACCAAAACTCGTTCAAAAGTATTATTTTTTTCGAAAAACTGATAACACCTAATAGGCTGCTTATGTTAAGGGTGATGTCGCTGCGACACTTCCCCTACTGCTCGTGTTGTCGGCGGCAAGTGTAGAGAAGCTTTCATTTTAGGAAAAGTAGCACATACTGAGAATTGAAGCGATAATTTTGACAGTTCTCTTTTACATATGTCATTCTCTCGTATTTTGTTATGTTATGTATGGGCAGTCTGGGCAGTTGGAATATTTTCAGCCTCAACTAAATCTAAAGTTTTGGCAGCTAGAAATTGTGCAACTAAAAATGTTCGTGGATTAAAGAATGGACTCCAAAAGAGAACGTAATAATTGTCCCAACGACATCACCTCACCCTTAATGAATATCGGCTCTAAGCAAAGAAGTCGCATTAAAAATTTAGTCTACGACTTTCCAAAGAGATGGCACCTTTGAACAAACAACAATTTCTTATCGAACTAAAATCGGTTTTGGGCAATTTTCTTGAAAGACATTGTAGTTTTTCTTAAAAATTTACATAAATCATAAAAAATTTTGCTAAAAAAAATAAACATAAATAAATAATTATGTCTAACGACAGTAAAACTATAGTATTAAAATCAAGCTGTCTGTTAATAATGTTTTTTTTTTTTTTCTCTTTTTTTTTTTTCTTAAAGAAAAATTAAAACATACACAAAAAATAAACCAAAACAAATGCAAAGAAAAAGGCAAAAATTAACGTTAAATAAATACAGACATTTCGAAATAAAAGTGAAAGTTTTTCCAGCACCAAGAGCAACAAGCAGCTGAATAAAGTTACATACAAATCGGATGGCAACCGCCATATACATATAAAAAAAGTTCGAATAAAACAAAAGCCAACATATTTCTTAAAAAAAAAATCAACTTTTTATATACAATACATAATGTTGAAAAAAGAATTGAAATCGAAATATAAATATAAATAAATATTCATACTGTGAAAAAACTAACACTTTAAGTCGTCAAACAAAAACCAAATCCAATAGATACAAATATCTAAGACGAAATCCATTAGGATGTTTATAACCACAATAAAACAATAATAAATTATACAATAATATTTTCCCCCCTCTTCAAAATACAAATAATCGCTTTTGGTCTTACGATTTGTGTTTTAAAGACTTTAATGCCGAGATAATAATTGTGCAAACTAAAATTTAAAGCAAAAGTAAAAGGTTTAACCAAAATGATTTGTTTTTTCTGGGTATTAGCCCAACGAACAACTAAATTCAAATATAATGACTTTCGAATGAAGTAGAGGTGTCGTATTCAAATGATTCACATGATTTAATAACTCCTCACATGACAAGCCAAAAACCGCATTAAAGTGTTGGAATAATAACTCTGAAAAATTGTACACAGTGATTAGCAAAAGTAAATTGCAGCTGTTTATTCAGAGAAAATTAACGTTTGCACATTTTTTTTAATTTAATTTTCCTAATTAAAAAAATATTAAAAAAGATACTAAATTCTGTAAAATGCTTACAGCCTATTTTCCTTTGAATTTCTTTTAACTTTACCCCATGTGATCGATACAGTAAACTAATCCCAGTAAAAAATGTGCTCCATAAGGAGCAGGTTTTTTGTATGAATTCATACCTCAACTCGCTTCAAACCTGCTGACGGGATGTCTAATTTTTGTATGGGGTGTTCCCGGTTTGGAGGACTATTTTCTGCTGACAATAAGCGCGTCTTTTAGCACAATAAAAAATTCAAATAAAGCGCTCCTTAAGTACTTTTTTAAGGCCTAACTATATTAATTTATTTATTAATGTTTTTCTTTTACTGGTTTAAATGCCTTTTTTCAAGCATTTTCGTTAAGAGACCTTTTGTATATTTTATTCGTTATCATTTACTGCTGTATAAGAGCTCTCTAATTGAAGCGCTTGATTATGCGCTTTTTCTCTTAAGTGCTTCAAAAAACAAAAATGTTTTTTACTGGGATAGTAATCTGTTCGACCTTTAGAAATCTGTTTAGCACGAACATAAGCGGATCTAACTAAATACTCCAGATATATTTTTGTTATCTTCTTATTTACAAGATCAAAGTTCATGTAGAACTAATTGGGTCCTCATCCCTTTACTTTTGAATTATTGTTTATGAATGTAAAATATATTTCAAATTATACTTTCAATAAAAGTAAAAGTTAAGTCCTCGTTCCTCATACGTAAATGTTGAGTACACGTAAACGTTGTGGTCGACTTCAATCGTTGTTAGTTGCCAAAAACACAGAGAACTATACAGAGCTGTCACGAGACGCAAGATCTTGCGTTTTTTTTTTGTCTCTTTCTTTGAATGCAGCCTTTTTGCATTTCTCTTTGCGCCATCTTTTATGCCGAAATCCAATGAACACAAATTTATTTAGTTGAGATTTATTTGCAAAACTGTTGTAAAAATTAACTTTAAAAGTTTACCAAAATACGAGTAAATAATATTTAACCCCCTTATGCAAAAAAAAAAAAGGTAAAGTTCACACTAGTTAACCAACACTTTAAACCCATAAACTTTTGCAGTGCTTAATGTGTTGGTTAACTAATGTGAACTCTAACTTCATAAACATTTGCGGATGATACAGCTTTTCTAAGCGTACACGAAAACTGTCATGAAGCATCTCGTTACTTACAGGATCATATATTTGAACTGAAAAAGTGGTTAAAACAATGGAGGATAAAAATCAATGAGCAAAATTGCGTACATATAACATTCACTTTGTATCTACATTCGCATGTAAAATGCCTCGGTATATATCTATATCGACGTTTAACGTGGAAATGGCATATAGAAGCAAAATTAACTAAAATGAAAATAAAAGCAATTTAAATTAATTGGCTTATTCGAAGAAATTCTGTTCTTAGTCTCAATTTCAAACTGCTACTTTACAACTCTATCTTAAAGTCAATCTGGGGGTACGGCATTCAGTTATAAAACAAAACAATATTACTAAATAAATTTGTTTCGCACAAAACAAAACGTTTGTTAAACTAATCCTTTTGTTTAACGTGGGTTGTGTCTTTTTTTTTTTTTTTGATCACGCCATTTGTGTTGATTGTAGCGGCCCGTTTTTACACATTGCCACTTCACTAACAAAAAACACATCCTGTCTTTTTCTTCGAAAGCTGCCTTCGCAACTGATTTTGACCTTTTTTACATGTCACTTTTTACAGCTCTGTATCTGTACTCTGCGGCTAAAAATTCGTTAACGCGTCTTGTGGTGTTGGAATGTGTCACGAAGAAAACCGACTATGTCCAAATTTGTAACTATGATTACAGAAAAAGACCTCATCAATTTGTGGTTTTGTATAAAAATAAAAAAAAGAGAACTTTGTGTGGTACGAAAAAACGGAGAAAAACTTTAATTTTATCAGGTTTATCCGCTACGCAACGTCACGTTTACGTGAAAGTAACTATTTATACATAAGCGTGTTAAGGAAAACGGTAGCGCTGATCCGCAACGTATACGTTTATATAATAGGCCTTCATTCGTGAGTTTGACAGTTATCGTCCTAAACATATATGATCATTTCAACATTTTTGAACTTTTGCTACATTTTTTGGTCTTTGGGAAAACTCTCGACTACTTCCATCACATAAAACTTTGTTTTTTTTTTTTCTTTAAATTAAAAATTTAAATCTAAAGGTCCTTTAAATGCTTCCTTAACTTAAAATTCTTTATTTCTGCAGGTATTATTATCTCACATTAGACCCAAATCTCTTATCGTGTAGCAATTTCTTTTCTTTTAGCATGCGTTAAAACTTATGCACACAGCTCTAAAGTTCTGTACAACGAAAAAAAGCACTTTGGAAATGGCATTCACATTGATTTTCATTTTCAGATAGATGCTTCGTTAAATTCGAAAATAAAATAACGAACAATTCGTACCCCGAAAATCAAGTTTGACCATAAAAATTTTCCATCTTTGGTTTGCCTTAGAATTTAATAATCAATACTCGCTCGTCCCCATGTTTTCAAATAAAATAAATCATCCGTTATAAACTCTTTATATTTCTGGAAAAATTGTCTTATACTTTAATAGATAAACCCACAAAAACTTTTCTTACTAGTCACGAATATTGTAATAAGTAGTTTTTTTTTTTAAACACAACATACTTGTGCTTTTTAGTAGAGGCTTGCACAATTTCATTTGAACACACATTCAAAGCATTCAAAAATTTTCAAACTCTATAATGTAGTATTGCTGTCACAAACAAATACTGAAGGGAAGTGTATACGACGAATTAAGTGTATGTAGATGCAAAAACAAATGCTTTACTATAGTGAAATATTTTGTTTGTTTATTTCTTTGTTTGGATTGGAGCAACAATTGTTTTTTTGCAAAAACAATTGTTTGTATGCATACGCCACATACGACACACATGTAAACCTCACGAATTCTTTGTAGGCGTCCGTTTTATACGGCAGACAAAGAAACATTACAAATTCTCGTCTACTGTACGAGGTCATTTTCAAAAACTTAGAGTATAGGCAAACATTTTTTTTACTGTATTGAAAGGTTTTAAAAGAAACAAGTACTGTCTGGATTGTATTTCTTTAAATTATTGTTCCCTCAAAATTTGAATTCTGGTGTCCTCATAATATTTTAACAGACTGTAACAACAGCTGATCAATATAAAATTTTTTTTTTTTTTTTTTTTTTTTTTCAAACAAAACGAAAACATTAAATTTTTTTTGTAGTATGAAAATCGCGTCATAGCGCCTGAGACGATAAAGCAGCAAATTAAAAACAAAGAAATAGCAGTGACTAGCATTTTAACAATAATGGCACTATGCAATTTGCAAATTCATAACGTAAAGGGGTCTGGCTGTCTCTCTTTTTTTTGCTTCAAGTGCTCATACTCTTAAAAGTTACATTTTAATATTCACGTTTATTTTTGTTATTGTTTTTGCATAAAAAGATCACATAAAAACTATCATTGATTAACACTGTCGTTTTCATTTATTGTATGTTATTATTTGTTGTTGCTTACTCATATAAGAAAAAAACAGGTTATTTCTTGTTGTTTTTATTGGTAGTAGTGTTTTTGTTTTGATCAATAAGTCAAAATACTACAACTAAAACATGCTAAAGAAAACGGCAACAGGTTTTTTTTACATTTATTTGATATTGGTTTGATTTTGTGTGTGTGTGTGAGTGTATGATTTGCATGTTGCTCTTTATTGCACCTTACCAACTCTTTTTAATACTCGTGCACTTGCTTTGCATGCTTACTATTTACAAACAAACATACAAATGTACATATTACTCTGTAGGTGATTTACATAAATATGCACTAGTATGTATGTATGTAAACATGTATATTGTGCTTAGTTCTTTTTATGTAGTATGGAAATGATCATCACCTGGTTGGTTGGCAAAGCATGCAAAAAGAACCATCAACCGTGTGTTCGTTTTTAATATATTATTTTTAATTTCATTTAAAATCGTGTCCAATTTTTGTTTTAAGCTAAAACTTTTTAAAGTGACAATCCTCATTTACTATGATGCGTTTACTGATTTGTTTTTTATTTATTTCGAAATTTTTTTAAGTGGTTGTTGTAGTCGTTATTGTTTTCCTTTCTGTTTTTATTTTGCGACACGGAAGTGATTTGTGGGTTACTTTCACCGTTTGTTTTAAAATTTAAATGTACCTAAAAATACACCTTGAATTAAACAACAAATATCATTGCAACAAATTGCAATTTTTATTTTCACGAAAGTTTGTATTTTGATTAAACACATATTTATATAATATGACGTTTTTATTTTAGTAAATTTGTAATTTTCGTGGAATGAGCGCTTACATATGCCTTTGACATTTTTTGCGAGAAAAGTGAGTTTTTATTTTTGCTCGGGCAAATAATTTAAAATTTAATTGTGATATCACGGAGTTCCGCTAAAAAAAATCCCAAAGCAGAACCAAACCATACTTCTTACGTAGTTTGAAAAGCCGTACCAGTTCAACGACAGAGATATAGACAGTGTGACCAGATCCAAAACATTGCCAAAAAATGCTAAAAATTATTTTTAAAAATGCTAAAAATAATGCTAACATTTTTTTAAAATTTTTGTTAAAAATTTAATACCAGTATGAAATTTATTCGATAC
This sequence comes from Pollenia amentaria, assembly GCA_943735925.1. NCBI lineage: Eukaryota > Metazoa > Arthropoda > Insecta > Diptera > Polleniidae > Pollenia > Pollenia amentaria. Next base: position 257,543,327 of record OX031006.1, read on the forward strand.
ATTACATTTTAGTGACTTATTTTTGAATGAAATTTAAATAAATGAATATATTTAAAAATTGGATAGATTTTGGTAGCAAACCCGTGATACATGCTAAATTTAAACGATTTATTTCTATGATATACAAATTTTTTTAGATCATTTTATTTTTTATAGTTTAAGTAAAGTTGAAGCTTTAGAATTATTATTTTTTCAGCAGTTTAGAGCAAACAATTTTTTTCACACATTTACACTATTGAATTTTTATCGTAATGCAAAGTGAAATTTCCTTGTACTTTTATATCGTAATATCAAAAGGCAAAAATATTTACAATCAACATGATAAGGGAATTTCTAACATTCCCTGAAAATTCTATTTTTTTTAACAAGACAGGTAAGATGTTTCTTAACAAGAATTATCCCTTTTCATACGAAAATATTATACTGTAATAAGCCAAAATTTATTTTAATTTATAGAAAAATTCAAGTAAAATCAATAGAACTATTCGTCCAAATTTTTAAAATAAATAATGCTTAATAAAGCTAAAAGTATTTTCTAAAACTGATAAATTAAATGCCAAGTGCTAAATGAAAATTCTGCAGCTAAATTAAAAATTTTAATGCTAAATTTAGCTGCAAAAATTCCAAAATGGTCACACCGGATATAGTACAAACCGTTAAAGATGGCGGATCCCATTTTGGCAAGTCGTCTCCTCCCAGCTGCGGTAGTAATCATAGGGTCCGGCTCACAGACGCTGGGCATGTCTATTTATAAGACAGTGTCCCTTGACAACAGATACCAATAGTTTATGCCTCTCTTGGTCATCGATACTAGAGACATGGTTCGCCCGTCATCCATATGGGCCGCAATTGCCTGCCAATCCACTATTCAGTATTCACGGCCCAACTCTCATAACCAATATCGATAGTAGATCGGCGAAGGTCGATCGTAGGAGATCCGAAGCAACCAAACGCCTTCCAGATCCAGTGGAACCCGTAAGGTAGTGCCAGGTCTAGCAAGCTCATCTGCTTTAATGTTCCCCAGTATACCCCTGTGCGCAATGAAAGGAGTAATAACCCTGTAGGAAATGTCACTAGTGAATCTGTACTGCTTCTCTATTGACTTATTATACCCCAGACAATGTAATTTACCACAGACATTTAACATGTGCGTGTCTTTGGAAATCTACTACTGACGTTAGTAGTATTCACTGGGTAGTTCTTTTGCAACCACATTTAGACATTGGAACCAGAGAATCGCTAGTACATTTTAGTAAATCTAGTCTACACTTTTGGTGTTTTTTTTTTAAAGTAGATATCGAATTGAAAATTGCATATTTTTTAACATTTAATTATTTTATTCAAAAAAAAAAAAAAAATACGAATTTATAACAAATTTATTTTCATATAAATGTGTAGGCACTTCGTTGGCAATGTCGCTAAAACGTCACCAAAATAGTTGACAAACTGATGACTTGGAGACACTTGCACCCAGGTTACCTTCAGGGAAATTTCACCATACATATACATACATATGTATGTATGTTGATGTATTTAAGATATAACTTTGGTTTCTGCTAGTTCGCGTAAATACCAGGGCTGTGGAGTCGTCCAAAAATTGTTTAACTCTGACTCTGACTCCAACTCCAACCGCTGAAATTTTTTAAGTTCAACTCCAAATCCGACTCCTAATCTTACATTGATGCTAAATGTATATGAGACTGGTCCTTATTTGACTTTAAGCTCTTTTTAATATAGCAAAAAATTTAAATATAGCAAAAAAAATTATTCTATAAAAATTTCGAATAGATATTTTAAATAGTGCATGGCCAATTTCAAAGAAGTTTTAGTTTGGAAAATTTTTTAAAATTTGTTATGCCGAAAAATGTTGGAGTCGGAGTCGCGAGTTTGCGGTTACTTCGACACCGACTCCTCAAAACCTCAACTCTGACTCCACAGCCCTGGTAAATACTAAAGAACTATTTAGAGCTTGTGGTCTAGTATTTTGTATAACTTTTTTCAATAATGTAATATTTCGAATTTTCAAAAAAAAATTTAAGCTGCAAACATGGCGCTTTATTTGTTTATATAAAACGAACAATTGTACTTACTAAACGTTTTATCCTTTTTACATACTTACTTAGAACAAGAGCCAGAAAATACCTCTAGACAATACAGAATCCGGGATATCAGCAGAGAATGAGCCAATTTACTACGAATATGTATAGGTAAATATAATTTAACTGAATAGAGCACATTAATGAGATTACGAAAGGAAAGTTTAGAATCTTAATTAATACCTTAGCAATTTTAATCAGTAACAAATTTTATTGAAATGCGAGGGCTTGTAAATAAGTCTGTTACTTTGTCAATTTTCCTCTCTGTAACGATTCATCAGTTTTAAATAATCCACCTTGGGAATTGGGATTCCTATTATCCGGCTGTGCTCATCGTTGAGGGGTGTATCAAGTTCCCAAATATTCGGTGTGTCAATAATCAAAAAAACTTGCTACAAAAAATTTTAAACTATAGAAATATACATATTCTGGATCCTTATGAAAAGAGGAATTGATTTAACGATGTCCGTGTAGTTGTCATACAAGATCTTTGGTGACTCCAGATAAACTGGGGACATAATCAGGTATGTGATGAAAATCTACCGATTTTATTACCACCGTGAGGAATTTCGAACAATTTTAAAATCCATTTAATAATAGTCTTTATTTTTGTTCAAATGAACTGTTCAATTAACGTAGAAAATACAAAATTAAGAAGAATACTGAAAATTAAAGGAAATTGCATTAGAAATTCATTTTTAAAGAAACTGGAAAGAAAATATTTGACTTGAAATCGTTTCGTTTTTATTATCGATTTTCATCACAACCTGAATGTTTTATATTTCTTACACACTGAACTCAATTTTTTGAAGTCGCTATACAATTGATAAACTTATTTATTGTATTACTTAAACATAGATTAAGTTTAGTAGAATATTGGAAGAAAAAAATTTCCGACAATAGCGCCTTACCCAAGTAAGCTAGGAGAACGAAATAACAATTATTTTTTTTTCTCTGATGCATAAGGTATTTACCGTTCTGAAAATTAACCAAATCGATGCATTATTTTACAGAACCCCATACAAAAGTCCTCCCAATAATTTTAAAACATTTAAAAAATGGTTTATTAAACTAAATCAGGGGTAAAATTCGACAAGGCCGAATAAATCACTTATTTTTGTGAGATAGGGTGTTATGAATATAAGCGCTCGAAATAAAAGAATGTTTATTTTTGATTAAATTGATTAAAGTAATTCCTTTAAAGATAAGAAAAACATAATTTAATTATTTTATTAATTATAACTATACCAAATATTTATTGAGTATGTGCTTTCGTTTTTTTTTTTTATTTCAGTTTCTGTAACTCCACCACCACAACGGCCATGGATACCACTGGCAAAACCTAACAAATCTAGACCAGCCTGTAAGTACTCACTCCAATTTGTATCTCTGCATACTAAAATTTTATATACAATTAAGTTTATCTAAAATATATAATAATTTTGTTTAAGGCATTTTTACCGTCATGTGTTACAATGTTTTGTGCGATAAATATGCCACCCGTCAAATGTATGGCTATTGTCCATCATGGGCTCTTAGCTGGGAATATAGGAAAAAAGCGATACTGGATGAAATACGTCATTATTCGGCTGACTTAATAAGTCTACAGGAAATTGAAACGGAACAATTTTATAATTTCTTTTTGCCTGAACTAAAGAACGATGGCTATGAAGGCATATTCTCACCTAAGTCACGAGCCAAAACGATGTCTGAGATGGAGCGTAAATATGTGGATGGTTGTGCTATTTTCTTTAGAGCCTCAAAGTATGCTTTAGATTTTCTTTATTGAAAGTGGATGTTATTTTAAAAATTATATTTAATTAATTACAGATTTTCTCTTATTAAGGAGCACTTAATTGAATTCAATCAATTAGCCATGGCCAATGCTGAGGGTTCGGACAACATGTTGAATCGTGTTATGCCTAAGGACAATATTGGTTTAGCCGCTTTACTTAAGGTTAAAGAGACTGCATGGGATCCCATAACAGAAGTAACACAAATGTCACAAGCTCTCTTAGTGTGCACCGCTCATATACATTGGGATCCGGAATTTTGTGATGTCAAACTTATACAGACCATGATGTTAAGCAATGAGATAAAATCAATTATAGACGAGGCTAGTCACAGTTTTAGGCCTGGCCATAAAAATGACTCAAATAGTGTTCAACTATTGTTGTGTGGTGATTTTAATTCGTTGCCTGATTCTGGTGTTATTGAGTTTTTGAGCAAAGGACGCGTACACATGGATCATTGTGATTTTAAAGATATGGGCTACAAGGCATGCCTACAACGTTTGCTATGTAATGACACCAGTGAGTTTACGCATTCCTTTAAGTTGGCCTCTGCCTACAGTGAAGACATAATGCCACACACTAATTATACGTTCGATTTTAAAGGCATCATTGATTATATATTCTATACCAAAACAGGCATGGTACCGTTGGGTCTCTTAGGACCTATTTCCAACGAATGGTTGCGCGAAAATAAAGTCGTGGGTTGTCCTCACCCGCATATACCCTCCGATCATTTTCCATTGCTGGTGGAATTGGAACTAATGCATACGGCTAGCCAACAAGCTCCACCAAATGGCCTCATCAGTAGACGGTAGCAATAAAACGTCCCTACTAAGACAACGTCATCCCAAAGAAACCTCTTAATATCTCGATTATTACTACTACTACTGCTGCTACTACTACTACAACTGTGTTTAGAGTTAAGAAGAAGGAGGAGGAGAAGAAGAAGTAGGAGAAGGAGAAGAGGTTTTTATAAATGTTATTATGCTGCCGTTGTCAATATACAAAATAAAATCATTGTCGTTGCCGTTTACGCCGTCATATTTGTCATCATCGCCGCCACATTAGTGGTTTCTGTCATCGTCGTTGTCTTTATCTTACCAACAGCAACAACAACAAAAACAAATACAACCACCAACACAAGGACCACAAGAACAATCTTCAACAAACTGATGTCATGATCATGAATAAATAATTTATTTCTTAAGTTTTAAAACAAATTCAACACAAATACAACAAAAACTAATAAGTAGAAATTATTTTTTAATGTTTCTTTTTTCTTTATCTCTATCCTTTTGCACTTATTTAAAAAAAAAAGTATGTCCTTTTTATAAAGTTTCGCACTTTATAACTTTCATTTTATTATCCTATACCTTTTCGCTTTCGTTTGAATGTCTTTTGTTTCCAAAAATTTTGATAAGAAAAAAAGGTGTGTTTGAGTTTAATGTTTTGAAACCAAACAAATTTTGATAATTTAGTTAATTTGCAAAAAAAAAATTCGAAGTTGATTTTCGATTTTATATTTTTTATATAATGAAAAATAGCTATGTATATATGTATATATATGTTCATATATATATATATATATATCTGTGGCTGGGTGCTAAAATGGACAATTTCAATATTTTGATGTTTTGAGTAAATCGTTAAATTTGGTGTGCTCTCTCTCTCTCTCTCTTTTTTTTTTTTTAATTTGCTGAAACAGCTAATATCTAATTTAACCCAGAACAGCATGATAAGGGTTTTGCTAGCCAATTACACTAAGAAAAAAAACTTTAATTTAAATTTTCGCAAAAGTGAATATTTTGACATTGGCCCATTTAGCACCAAGCCACCGATAAATATATGTATATATACATATATATATTATATATTTTGTTAATTTATTAAATTAGTTTTTTTAATTTTCATCTCTCTCTCAAACTCGTCTTTTAATATTGCAATGTCTCTTAAAACTTTTTTTTCTTAACCAAATCTTTCTACCACTTATTACAATAATTTTACAAATATTTTATTAACTTTGCCTGCATATTTAATAAATTTTAAGCAATATATGTTTCTTTTGTGACAAGCGTTCATAAAAGCAACGTTAAAATTATTACCAAATAAATTGAAAATCAAGTTAACTTCCCATTCATAAACTTAACAATGTAGAAACAACTTAACCTGACACGCACACATTTTATTTCAATATATATATATATATTTTTTTTTTTTTTTGTAATTTTTAATGGAATAGTTGATTTTTCACAATGTTTTAAAGATACTCCTTAACAAAGTGCTTGGCTTATCTACAAATATTTTTTTTTTATTCTAAATTTTCTTTAATTTTAAACACATAATTTCGTTTAGAGGAAATAAAAAAATATTGTAATATTAAGTTTTTAAATAGTAATCATGCGAACTTAATTTAATATTTTTTTATTTAAAAAGTGTAATTTATATAATTTGTTTAAAATAGTTCGCTAAAAAAAACATATACACAAAGACATTATTTTGTACAACTCTCTCCTCCAATTTTATTCTCTGTTCCCTTATCCTTCCTCACACCTTTTCATACAATACTGTTTCTAAATATTTTTTAGTTTTTAAGTAATAAATAATTTATACATTGTAAAATATGCACTTAAAAAAACCAATTTATAGAAAATATATCATAAGATCTATAAAGAATCAATCACAACAACAAAAATAAGAAACTCTCCAACATTAAAAATTAAAAACTCAAACAAAAAACAAGCGTTAAAAAATTAAATATTTTGTTTTATTCTTTTATTTTACATGACCTGTTTTCAAAGTTTTCTTTTTAAGGATATAAAAATTAAAAACTCAAACAAAAACAAGCGTTAAAAAATTAAATATTTTGTTTTATTCTTTTAATTTACATGACCTTTTTTCAAAGTTTTTTTTAAGGATATCTTTTGGTTGTTTTCATCTTCTAGCATATTAAAAAAAAATGAACAAAAAAAACATATTGAAAATTTTAGCGTATTTTTATATAGTATTACAAAGAAATAATAAAAATAAAAAAACGTTAAATATGAACAAAGTTTAATAAAATAAATCAAATTCGATTAATAAAAACAAAAGTAATTATCAAATTATTTTAAAAACAAAAATAACAAAAGAATTACGAGTTTAAAAAATATAAATCTATTGGCAATGTTAATCGTAATATTAATTGACATAAAATGCTGTGTGTTTAATGAAACAAATGATACATAAAACAAATTTTAGAAAATTTAGTTTTCGAATCTTAAAGGATTTGATAAATTTCACGAAGTTCGAAAAGAAATTTATAATTCATATATAGTGTTTATTATTTAAAGTAAGATATATAAGAAAAACTCTTAATAACATCGTTGTAATTAAAAATTATGCCCTAATGGAAAATATGTCCTAATTGAAAAATACGTCCTAATTGAAAAATATGCCCTTAAGTAGATATTTATAAAAGAAAATCAGAGGTCTAATCACCGCATACGATATCGAGCGAAATTGATCAACATATTTTATTTTGGTATCATAACTCTCGATATCGAATGAAATTTATCGTAGTTTAAAAGGATGGCATTCGATATCGAGTAACCAAAGACATTACATCTCTCTAGTTTTCATTCGATACGTCAGTGTATATCGTATGCAGAAAAATACGATAGTTTACTCGATACGATAGCTTACTCTATATCGAATGAGGCGATTAGACCCCAGTATATCCTAAAAAGCTCTGTGCAAATAGCCTGGCATTATTGCAAATGTATATATAGTTAATCTCATGTAGAAACCATTAACTCGATTTTTGTCAAAATTCAGTTTTTTAGTGATTCCAATAGATTTCACACAAATATACATCGTGACAAAAATTTAATGCAATAGTATAAAAAATAAAGGTCTTACAAGCGTTATTACGTTTCGATTAGGGAAGTAACGATACGGCTTTTTACCGATGCCGATACCGATATTCAAACAAAAGTATATGGCCGATATCGATACCGATACGCATATTGCATTTGAATTCAAGTTAAAGTTAATAACCCCCATATTCATAAAAAATATTTTAGGTTTATAGCAGGTTTATGAAACGAATTTTCTATGAAAATTTGTTTAATAAGCTTTTTATCGGGTCTGTTCTGAAAACCACGTGCTTTTAAAATCACATGTGTGATTTTGTGGTGTTCTGAAAGTCATATCGTTTTTGTGTTTCTCGGTGGGCTTTAGGCAATTGAAAATCACACCGAAACAAACATAAAACGGAACACGAGTTAAATTGAGTTTCAGAACAGGGGGGCTACTCTCTATTGCGATGCGAAAGAAAATGGTCGCAAATCCAGCGATTGGTACTCTTTAATGCGTTTGCGCATTTGTCTTTCGCATCTTTTTAGTTTTTTCTTTTCGCAAACCATCACTATTTATTTTATTTAAATTTTCCAATTTAAAATATTTTTACATATTTTGGCATTTCATTGATGGCAATCTGCGCAATCTTTAAATTTTATTACCAATATTGCTTCATTTTAAAAAAATTTGCGAAAGTGATAGAGAGTACCAAGTTGACATTTAGCTTTCGCATCGAAATCAGTTTCGCATCGCAATAGAGAGTAGCCCCCCAGGCCTGTAGTAATCAAAAATGTTTGGTATGAATATGGGCGTAAAACTCAAGTACCACATTTTCCATACAATTTGTCATAAAAATTTGTTGTAGAAAGAATCTATTTTATTTTGAGATTTTTTTCAAATGCTTAGACACTTATGGCGATTGCTTTTCCGAGAAATATGTTGCATAAATGTTACATGTTCTACATTTTCGTGTTCCTTTCTACAAAAAATAACAGCTGTTGGAAAAATATTCAAGTCTTGTGAATATGTTGATGAAAAAGATGCAAAACACGTTGCCTATTTTACCCTCACTTTTACTAATGGTGTTCAAACTGCCCTGTTTTACAACTTTGGTATTTACTACTTTGTTTGTACAACTTGTACACTTATAATTTTGTGAAAATATTGTTTAAAAACAAAATATAAAAATGTTTACATACATATTAAAATGAAAAAATTCTATTTATGTACATATATTTATATCGTTGCAATTTTTTAAGTTGCAAGTTATTAGTGATGTCAATATTTGTCTCCAACCTGTAATAGTGTGTAAAAACCTCTAAAACAGCTTTTAAAATCGCTAATGAAGTACATTAATGATAAAAATGTAATAGTTGTAAATAAAAGCAGCTAATTTTGTTCTATTGAAGTTTCACAACATGTAACACTTCGAGTGATTATAGGTAACATTAGAAAATGTTACATGTATATACTGCAACATATTTTTCCCAGACAGAAATCGCCATTATTCTCTCAACAATGCTACCATACTGTCATTAATTTTCATACATTTTGTAAACAGAAATTTAAAACAAAAGAAAATGAAAAATTAAAACAATAAAAGGGTAGATAATTTGAAGTTACTGCCGACGTTTTAATTATGGGCTTTAGGATTATTGCCCGAAGTTGAAGACTCGATTCTGTTTGAACGCTAAATTGTTTATTACACAAAATAACAGTGTTAAACATTATTAGTATTTAAAATTGCTATTATTTGCTTGATACTTAAGTAATATTATAATCCCAAATTTTTGTCTCCAAGACATAATTTTGCGGTTGTATATTATACTTGTGTTATTATGCCTTATTTCAGCAATGCCGGTCACAAGCCCGGAAAAACGGCGAGTGTTTGAGGTAAAGGGTAAAACTGATCTTCAGTAAAATATCTGATAGTTGGACCGAATGGCCTACATGAAAATGTGGCGTCTCGGGGAGTATGTATGGTAATTATATTATGCTAAGTTAGCTATCAGTTACTCGATGTCATTCCTAGAGGACGTTAGGTGGCAGCCCCATCATCTAGGATATTCTGCGAATGACCAATCCAGAAGAAAAACAACAACGATTACAGAAACTTCAACAAGATTAAAAAACAACAAACCCCCAACATTGATGACGGAACTTGGCATAAGAACACGGATTACGATAGGACAATGGAACGTCAGAACACTAAGAGAAACATCCAGATTAGCACAACTAGAAAAACAACTGACAACCTATAGAGTTGATATAATGGGTATTAGTGAGATGCGATGGACTGATAGTGGTGAAATTACAACAGCAAATGGCAATAAAGTACTGTTTAGTGGTAAACCATCAAGAGCTGAAAGTGGCGTTGGAATTGTTATAGGGAAGAGAAATATTGATGCCCTGATCAACTGGAAGGCAATATCAGATAGAATTATACTAGCAAGATTTAGAGGAAAAGTTAGACATTTGACCATAATTCAATGTTATGCACCCACCGAAGATACTGAGGACGATGACAAAGATAATTTCTATGAACATCTTATTAAGACAATAAACTCCACAAGCAAGAGAGATGTCATCGTACTCATGGAAGACTTAAACGCCAAAGTGGGATGTGACAACAACAACACAGAAAAAGTCATGGGGTAACACGGAATAGGTGACAAAAACAATAATGGTGATCGTCTTATTGACCTCTGTCAAACATCCCAATTGGTCATAGGGGGAACTATATTCCCACATAAACGTATCCATAAATACACATGGACATCACCAGATGGTCGCACGCAGAATCAAATAGATCATATATGTATAAGCAGAAAATGGAGAAGCTCACTAATCGATGTAAGAACTAGAAGAGGAGCGGATATGGATACAGATCACGAACTCGTCACTGCCATCATTAAGATGAAGATTAAAGGCCAAAAACAACAGAAACATCTTAGAAGAAAGAAGCCAAACCTCGCGAAGTTAAAGAATAATAATATAAAAGAAACCTTTAACGGTAATATATCATCTGCAACATCAACAAACCGCTCATGGGACGGAACAGCTGCAATCTACAACAGCACAGCACTACAAACTCTAGGACAGCAAGAGCCGAAGAGGAAATTGTGGTTAACAGATGATACATGGAATAAAGTTAAAAAACGAAACAAAATGAAACAGAGAATCAATAACAACGAGAACAACAGCGATAACTCCCTTAGACAGGAATATAGAAATGTGGCCAAAATGGTCAAACGAGCCGCCCGCAGAGATAAACGTAACTATCTTAACAGCCTTGCCGAACAAGCTGAAGAGGCATCTGCGACCAACAACATGCGGAAGCTCCACCAAATAATAGGCGAACTCACCAATCACAAGGCGAAATGTCAACAACCAATTAGGGATAGAAATGGCACTCTACTTACCACCAATGAACAACAGTTGGAAAGATGGAGACAGCATTTCGAAGAAACGAGTAATTCCGTACCACAGAATGATCATACACCAAACTTTCTTTTGCCAAACAACAACAACACTCTTGCAATATCCTGCAGCGCACCAACAGTCCGAGAAATTGAAGAAGCAATAATCAAACAAAAAACCAACAAAGCTGCTGGTGAAGATGGTATGAACGCAGAACTGCTACTAGCTGACCCTCAAATGGCAGCTAATCTTCTTCATCCCCACCTACAACAAGCCTGGCAAGAAGAACATTTCCCTTCTACGTGGAAAAAAGGTGTTATAATAAAAATTCCAAAGAAAGGCGATCTACGTGACTGCGGCAATTGGAGAGGCATAACTCTTCTAAATATGATTTATAAGATAACTGCCAACATAGTACAGAAGCGAATACAGGAAAAGCTAGAGGGTAGCCTAAGAGAAGAACAAGCTGGGTTTCGTCCTGACAGAAGCTGCATCGACCAGTCCAACACTCTTCGAATAATCGTCGAACAATGTATTGAATGGCAAACTCCTTTATATATGTATGGTTTTTGTAGATTTCAAAAAAGCTTTTGACATGATGAACAGATCTGCAATATGGGCGTGTCTTAAAAAGAAAGGTGTTCCCGATAAACTTATCAACATCATTAGAGCGTTATATGATGGTTCTGAAGTATCAGTCCTCCACAACGGCACCTGTAGCAACACTTTTACAACAAATGCTGGGGTAAAACAAGGTTGCCCTCTTTCGCCACTACTCTTTACTATGGTACTGGACGAAATAATGAGAGAAGTGTGTACCATCAAGAGAGGGATAACTTGGACATTTAGCAGTCATCTCGAAGATCTTGACTTTGCGGATGATATATGTTTGTTATCACATAAGATCAGTGATATGCAATCAAAGTTAGACCACCTCCAAGAACTAGCAAAGAAAGTTGGCCTAGAAATCAACGTCGCGAAAACAAAGGCTATGAAAATAAATAACAATAGCCCACATCATATTTAATTGAACAACCAACGCATCGAATACGTCAACCAATTCTGTTACCTAGGTAGCATAATAACAACATCAGGCGGAACAAAAGACGACGTAGCCAATCGAATAAACCGAGCAAGAGCAGCATTCGGTAGACTAAACGCGGTCTGGCGCTCAACACAAATATTTAAGAACACCAAACTGAGGATATTCAAAGCGTGTGTCAAATCCATTTTACTTTATGGTTGTGAAACCTGGTTGGTATCCATAGGCACGACCAGGAAACTTCAAGTGTGTTTAAATAAATGTCTTCGTATTATTCATAAAATATTTTGGCCAGCCACTATACGCAACCAAGATCTTTGGCAACTAGCGAACGAAGAAGCAATTGGCAAACAAATAAAAAGAAGAAAATGGAGGTGGATAGGTCACACTCTGAGAAAAGATGCCACAAATATAACAGGAATGGCACTAAAATGGAATCCCCAAGGTTCTAGAAAACGTGGCCTTCCAAACTACACATGGAGACGATCAGTGAAAAACGAACTTGAACGATATGGTTTCACGTGGGACGATGCCGCAGTTGAAGCTAGAGACAGATTACGTTGGAGAAATCAACATGTTGAAGCCCTATGCTCCATTGAGGAGTAAAGAAGGACAAAGAGAGAAAATTGAAGATTTAAAAAACGAAAAATTAAATTTGTGTTCGTCTCAAAATTAACAAAAAATAAAACATTTCTTTACAATAATATTAATGAAATTTTTGTTAAATAAACAAAGTATTTTAAACTTTTGCGGACATGGACGATTTCGCAAGTCCGTTTATCCAGACCTGCAGTGGAAAAAAAGTCTCTCAGATGCGACAGAAGTAATTTCAAAACTTAAGAATTCCTGCTCTATTTTCTTCATGTTTGGGTATAACATTTCATTGTGCCCGTAAACAAGTGGATCTGCGTGTGTAGAAATATTAGGGATATGTAAGATATCTCTGGACCTCTGCAGCAGAGTCACAGCATAAGATGGAAAGAGGCTTATCCTCCTCGGATCCTCTTATAATTTCTTCACAAATGCTTCAAAGGCCACTTCTTGTAGACTTATCAGAACTTGTACCACCTGTAGGTGTGACCGGGGGTCTAATCACCGCATTCGATATCGAGTAAGCTATCGTATCGAGTAAGTTATCGTATTTTTCTGCATACGACAGACATTGACGCATAGTATAGAACTAGTATGCGAACTCGAGAGAGTGTTCTCAATTTTTTAGTTCACCCTCACACATATAGGTTCTGTGTGAATTCAACACACATAAGAAAAACAAAAACAAAACAAAATTTGAAATTTTTCAATTTAAAATTTTTCACAATATAACACTTTATGTTTAATTTTATGACATAAACACATAATTAATAATTTTTTCCAATATATTTTGCTCATTTGCTATTGCAAAAGGTTTTTATTTTTCACAAACTAAAAATTTTTAAATAAATTTATTTGACATTAATTTTTTTCAGTTGTTAATATTATTAAAGCCAGCAGAGTAGCATTTTGTGGTATGAAAATAATATTTGAAATCATAAATTATTTAAATATTTTCCGATATTACAGAATAAAAATTTTGCAACCAATGTTTTTAAAAGCTTATAAATGCAGCCAGCATTTAATAAATTGAAAACTTTGGCCACATTCTATACGATTTTATGCAACTATGTTTAGTGGTGGAAATAGTTTTATACACCAATACATTTAAAAAAAATCTTACTAATACAAACATAAATTAGGTTCCACTGACAATTGAGTTATGTACCTGTCAAAGAGTCGGCATACTAGTTGTATACTATGCATTGACGTATCGAATGAAAACTCGAGAGATGTAATGTGTTTGGTTGCTCGATACCGAATGCAATAATCTCAAATTACAATACATTTCATTTGATATGGAGTATCATGATACCAAAATAAAACATTTCGATCAATTTTGCTCGATATCGTATGCGGTGATTAGACCCCGGGCTTTCAACACTTTCAGAATGCAGAGGCATTTTAAGTATCTAAACAGGACGTTTTTTCGGTACGATTGAAGTCAATTGTCTTTGAAATATTCGAACATTATATAGAGGGTTAAGAATTGCAGATAAACAAAAGAATTTATTATTTTCTAAAGCCTCAAATCTTTTAGAGCTAACATTTTGGGACTGAACTATTCTCCATCTCCGTTGATTCATTAATTATATGAAAAATTCATTATTCTGTTTTGGTTTTATGCTCAGCCTTTTAATGTGTTATTTCTCTTAATTGTTATGCTAAAAATAATCATAAAATTTTTTATTATTTGCTCAAAAACACTCGAAAGAAAAAAAAACAAATTTTGTCGTATCAAGAGCAAGGTATCGCCGATGCCGATGTATCGGAAAATCTGAAGTATCGCCGATATATCTGTAACGGCATTCGTTACATCCCTAGTTTCGATACATACAGTTTATTTTATTATTCTAAATTTTTATGAGTTAGGGCCTTTCTACATGAGACCAACGATATGTTCGGGGTTGGTAAATGCATCTATTCACTGAAAATGTTAATGTCCTCAAAGACTTTGCTAAAAAAGGCGACGCAAAACAAGTGTAGTTTTTATTAACCAAAAAAGGACTCGATTATGTAATTAACATCCAATTTCACCAAGTTTTGTTAAAACTAACTATTGCTTTAACTTCCAACTAACAATATTTTTCTGACAGTTATTTCTGGGGGCTACTCTCTTGCGATGTGAAGGAATATGGTAGCAAAGCTAGCGATTGGTACTATTTAATGCGATTGCGAAACGACATCGTTTCGTATTGATGACTCTAAATGGAATAAAGGTGAATAATTTATTCGTAGAATTGTTCGAAACGAAATTTGCAAATGTTTTTTTTTTCCTGAAAATGTTGATGTCATTGTGAATCTGGCTTAACTCAAAAACAACTCCTTTTAATAAAATGTATTATTTGTTTTATTAAAATTAGCATTTTATAAAAAACAGCTTTTTTTCTATTTGCAATATGTATGTATGTATGTGTGTAATATTATTAATATAAAATTGGCTTTTTAACTAATATTTTATCTAAGATATTAGACAATTTTTACAAAGCTTTTGTTTTTAACAAACTAAAAATACTTTCCGTCCAAGTTGACTGGTCTGCACATAAGTATTTGTAAATCTCGAAATCGTAGAAATTGATTCATTACAACAATCAACATTTATACAATAATAAACATTTATTTAATTTAATTTTAAACTGTTATGTACACATTTTTAATTTTCATTAATTTCTTTTAAAAAAAGTTTTCTTCCATGATTTCTTTTTTATATTAAAAATTTGCAAAATTGGACCTTCTAGTTCGTGTTCTAAAATAGTCTTTAAAAGCACTGCCATTGAATTTTTTATTATTAGCCAATGTTTTGCTTTTAGTTGGTGCAAAAAATCCAATCCTTTATGTTGTATATTTTTATTTTTTGACATTTGCTTTTTAACCAGCTAGCGCCGAAAATTGATAGCCATTAGGGGTTTTCGCGCTTTTTTATTCCCGGGAAAGCGGGAAATATTCACGGGATTCTCGCCCATAATTTTTTTTATTTTATTATCTTGAACAAATGACACTAATATTTCTTACTGGCTAGTGTGTACATAAGTATAACAAAAATGGAAAACTAAGGATTATTTATTTTTTTTTTGGATTTTCCTAAAACTAAAGTTTTTGGCTGACTATTTTAGTCATATTGCCAGGGTATCCCACGAAATTTTGGAGCCTGAACCGCAAGTCCTCGTTCGACCTAAACCTTCGTATAGGAAGGCGAGAGCTTTCAGAATCTACTCCAGAGTATTTTTTGGTCTCCACCAGTAAATGTCTGAGTTTTATATGGTTCTCCACCAGTCACATCGATTTATAAATGGTTATCTACCAGACAAACACGTTAAAAAAACAATTAAAGGTTAAAAACGATTGCATCAAGTCAATGCTGACAACCGCTAAAACTGTAACTCGGTACAGTTAAACGACGCCACGCCATTAACCAATGCGAGGTGACAACGCAAAACGCACGAAAAGTAGACAAACAAGAACGACCTGATTGTCCTTAAAAAGTAATGACAACGATCGCGAGCTGCTTCCCCACTCAGAGCAGTTTTACGAGTAAAACTAAGGACTAAAGTTATTTTAAGACACTTAGGTCGGGTTTTTGAGATGTGGATTAAGTTTAAACTTAGTTTAACGTAGTCTGAAGCTCGCCATACAAGAAATGAATAACCAAAACTAAAAAAAAAAATTAATTTTACTAACACACTTATAACAATTTTACACCAGGGTTGCATTTTATTGGCAAAAGTTAGCACAATATTGCCCTCGATTGGTGCATGAGGCATTTGATTGTGCAGTCACACGATTGGGTTATTAAAAAGTGTGAAAATTTATGCATTGCGGCAATCGTGTGATCCCAGCTTTATAGTGAATGACAATATTGAGCAATTCCATATGAAAACGATCAAAATTGGCAAATTTTTGGACGACCCCTCTCCGATTTTAAAATAAATAGTCTCAATCGATTGCCCAGCAAAAAATAATGTACCTACATATTTTTTTTTTTTTTTATAGTGACTGGTTTAGTGGTGGTGTACACCACTGTCATGTGACAAAATTGAAGAATTCTTCATAAGGGACCTCATTGAAAGTTGTTTAAAAAAAAAACTACTAAAGCGATCGCAACGAGTGATAGCTCGTTGGAAAGGTATTGAATCAGGCTTTAATTGAAAAATAAAATTTTCCTAATTTTTCTTAGAAATTTACCTTTAAATTTTCCCAAGAAAATTAAATTTTCCGATTTTCCACAGAAGCTCCTAAATTTTCCGGCTAATTTTTTTTTTTGGATTCCTCATAATTTTTGCTTTAAGAATCAGCAATAAAAAAATGGGCCCCGACTCCTTGTTTGGACAGGAGAAGAGCATTTAAGAGACCACCTTGTTAAAAATACATTTTAAAAATTATTTTACAGTTAAAAATACATTTATGAAGAAAAAATCTTTCTTATTTTGCTGCTTATACTTAATTACAATATTTATTAAAAATTTCAATTGTCTTGGCATCATTATAAAATTAAAGTAACTTTAAATTTAGCACGTCGGCAGACGAAGAGTACCGCTTTACATTAATTGACATATCAGAAATATTTGGTATGAAGCAATGAAACTTTTGCGTTCCAGTTATAGTTTTGACATTATTATGTCTGTTTTGAATTCGTCGCTCCATGGCATCGTGTTCTTTTTGAGTGCATAAAACTGTGTTAATGGCAATTTCCTTGCTTTGAATCCACGAAAACAAATGTTGTACATTTAAGATCTGGTCAGTATATCGATGGTCTCAAGTAGAAAGGCCCTAACTCGCGTTTTTTACGAAATTGAGTTTTCCAGTGATTCCAATAAATTTTACACAAATACACCTCGTCACAAAAATTCATTGCAATATTGTAAAGAATAGCGGCTTTACAAGCAGTTGTATGGGCACGTTTACATTATGATACATACAGTTTCAATTATGTTTTTACCTTCTCCTATACAGTTACAATTATTTGAGTTAGGGCCTTTCTACTTGAGACCAACGATATGGCCTTTGCAAACTTGCCTTAGTCGCCATGCGTTTTAGGGTTCCCCCTAACGCATCGCATGGGCCCTTACCGTGGGACGTCGCGAAAAAGTGCCACTCGACCTTGCAGTTTTGTTCTTCTTCAATTATGCAAAGATTGTAAAATTTTTTTTTATTCTTGTACTGAGAAGCCGCGCCGTCTGAGAAAAACGTTACTTTGTCGATTGCATCGAATTTTGATATTAAGAATTCAAACAGTTTCATTTGAAATAAATAAACGGACATATAATTATGAGCTAAACTCTCCGCGACAACAACAAGGCTTACGGTCTGTAGTTCGTTATCTTCGTTTTTGAAATAAATGCAAAAAGGATGCACCGTGCACTGGTCGTTTGCCCAGTGATAAGCCTGAATTTCATCCTGAACGAGAAAAGTGTAGTTCTCGGCAAAGTCGCTTATTACAATGAATTCATTTTGGGCTAATTTCTCCTTACTTTCCTTTAGAAATTTCGATTGCATCTCGGATATGAAATGGTGCGCCTTCAGTTCATTCAACTTGAATCCGAATTCCTCGATGAATTCCGGAATCTGCTTTACCACGGTCTCAAGGGAACATCTGCCGCTGCTAATTATCCACTGTTTGAAATGCACCTCCTGAATTAACAGCTGTTCAAACTTTTCCGCCAAATATTGCTCTAGCTCGTCAATCTTCGGACAATTGTCGCATTTGGACAGATGACAATTTTCCGTGGGGTATGCGCACAACGACTTCGACAGGAGGTCCCTATATGTTTCAATTTCACCGTGAAATACTTTCAATTTCTTTCATGGAAAGAAAATTATTTGATGTTTTGATGAAACATGCAAACGCAGACTGAATGCGTTCCGTGCCTGTCTAATGCCAGCACGCATTCTTTTGGTCGTAGGATGGCAAACTTAGAAAATCCCACTTTTTCTGCTGGGTATTTCTCATTGAACTGATGGTATGCTTCGGATAGATTACATAATAATAATCTGCGCTGCTTGTGTACTTTTTCTCCATCTTCACGTGTGATAACATAGTCACGTGTACCTGGGAAGGCGCGGCTGTTGTCATCATTGCAGTAAAAATCTTGAATCAATTTCACCGTTGCTTCGCTGAGGGTCCTTGAGCCAAATTTCTTGGTGGGAGTCGCCAATATGCCCTTCTGTCGAACTAATTCTTTGCTTCTTCTCGCGATGTAAAAAGATGTTTGGAACTGTTCAGAAATCTTGCGTATATACCATGATTGAGGCAGCACAGATAAAATGAGATATTTCTCCGGAAAAGTGGTCGCTAAATTGAATTTTCTTTTCAACTGCTCAATCATTTGTTTGCCGTCATCAACGTCATCTGCTTGACTGCATTCGTTATCAGAGCCTTCATCAAATATTGTCGCGATTGCACTCATAACCTTGCCTTTTTTCTCTTTCCTGTATATTTCACTTCGCAACTTTCTTTTTCTAATAGGCGTTTCACCTAAAGTGGTAATAGCCTCATTCAAAGGACTCAAAGACATATTGACCATCGGAATGTCTGCCTCACTATCAGATGAAACATTTTGTTCACTTGTCATTTCACTCTCGGATTGTGGCTGCATTTGTTTCAATGCATTTGCTTGTTGAGACAAATCGATTTTACACTTGGGGCAAATTAATTCTGCTTCTTCACCGTATTGTATATTTAATTCATTCATGTATCGCTTCGAAACACCAGTTAATTTTAATACTTTTATCTTTTTCGAACGATGTCCACTCTTGTTAAACGGATGCAGCAAAATTTATTCATTTTACTTTAAATTGTCTTTACAGCTTCACTCTTTACTTTACAAAAAAAAAACACTTTAACACTTTCACGTTTAGTATTCAACTGAAATTTGACTCAGAGTGTGTGAAGTATTTATATTTATTTTTTTGGTAAAAAAGAATGAAAATTTGCGTGAACTACTGGTCATAAAATGTTTTTTAAAAGGGACTTAATTGGTTACTGCCAATAAGCCGACCACAGGTCATAAAATGTTTTGCAAATTTTTTAAATTAGCAGGTAATAAATATTTCGCCATATTTATGGAAAATCCGTGTTTTATGACTTGTTTCTGCACGTGTCATTTTAGGCGAAATATTTATTACCTGGTAATTTAAAAAATTTACAAAACATTTTATGACCTGTAGCCTCAGTCGGGTTTGGTGTGCCATTACATGCCACTGCTGCTATTATCCATGGATTTATGGCCGATCTTGTGAAGGCAGGCAGACCATATTCACTACACACTCAACTTGGGGCTCTTAAAAAAAAAATTGATTTTTTCTTCATAAATGTATTTTTAACTGTAAAATAATTTTTAAAATGTATTTTTAACAAGGTGGTCTCTTAAATGCTCTTCTCCTGTCCAAACAAGGAGTCGGGGCCCATTTTTTTATTGCTGATTCTTAAAGCAAAAATTATGAGGAATCCAAAAAAAAAAATTAGCCGGAAAATTTAGGAGCTTCTGTGGAAAATCGGAAAATTTAATTTTCTTGGGAAAATTTAAAGGTAAATTTCTAAGAAAAATTAGGAAAATTTTATTTTTCAATTAAAGCCTGATTCAATACCTTTCCAACGAGCTATCACTCGTTGCGATCGCTTTAGTAGTTTTTTTTTAAAACAACTTTCAATGAGGTCCCTTATGAAGAATTCTTCAATTTTGTCACATGACAGTGGTGTACACCACCACTAAACCAGTCACTATAAAAAATAAAAAAAATATGTAGGTACATTATTTTTTGCTGGGCAATCGATTGAGACTATTTATTTTAAAATCGGAGAGGGGTCGTCCAAAAGGTGATCGCTTTCATATGGAATTGCTCTATTATTTGTTGAAAATATAAAATATAATATACTGAGTATGAGTACACAATACACACAATTGAATGAAGACGAATGTCCGCTCAAAACTCCTGCTGATTTTTTTGTAGAGTTGTGTTTTTATCGTGCAATTGTTTTTGTAGCAATTGTTTTTGACATCTTGTCATCTTTAATATAATTCACACAAAGAAAATGCGTGTTGTTTTTTCTATTGTTGCATTGTTGTAGTTTTGCGCAGACCTACTAATTGGGCCATGAACCAATTCAAGAAAAAACTTGCCGAACAAAATAACTTCTCTCTCTCTCAAAAATAAGACGTCAAACTCAATATAAAAACATTTTGTACAAACAAAAATATTGTTCGGAACGCATGGATGAATCGAGCTTAACTATACATATACATATGTATGTACGTAAAAGTACTAAATCGTCATATATTCAGTCCTTCAGTAATTCTAAGTCGATTATCCATGTCCGTATGTTAAAATTACGCAAATTTTCGAACGACTCAGCAGAAAAGAACAGTTGTCAAATCAAATAATTTTGGATTGAAATCCAACAGAATTTACTTAGTAGGAAAAGAGTAATCCACCCAAATTTGGAACAACCTTACTAAAAAGTTAACAAAAACTAACATTTGTGTGCGAATGCAACGATTGTCATAACATTTCAACAAATTTGTTTAATATGTCTAGAATCACTTCTTCGAATTTCGTGAAGATATGTCCATAATTTACTTTAGGCACCATATAAACCCCACTCACAAAAATCCCATTAAATGCGAAACGAATATTTTTGTGGTGAAATTTGGTCTTATCTAGTTTCGTAAGACTCGAATTTACTAAATCACTAAATTTTGTGAAGATCCATGCATAATTAAACATTGACCCATTATCTCGGAAAACACTTTAACCGTGAAATATAATAACATTATTGTGAAATTTAGCCAATTACTGTTTGATAAGACTAGAAAAAAAATTTCGTGAAGATCGGCCTATAATTTACATTAAGCCATAAGACCTAAACAGAAACAAATGTTGATTTTGTGGTGAATAAAACAACTAAAGACACAAGTCCCACATAGATTTGCTAAAGTTAACAAAAGTTTTCGATCAAAATTTCCCGGTATTGAAAACAATTAATATCCCGGAAATCCCGGGAACAAACTCTAATAGCCATCTAAAAGGTAAAGCTTAAAATGATTATTTGGGCTCTTGCTTTTTTTACTTTTACAACAATAAACCTGCACGAATAAGAGGCAATAGGAGCCGAAGTACCTGCTTATAATCGCCGACATAATCATCAGAAAAACGATGCATGTGCTAATATGTGCATAATTTAATTTTATAAACAAATTGTTTTTGCTTCTCCTACCAAATGTAACAAAGCAGAGCACAAAAAATGTTACATTGATTTGATTCATATGTTGTATGGAAAGCAAAAACTAATTTTTGTTGTTTTTGTTTTTCATGCTAAAATCGTTTAACAATCGGACCAAATAAGAAAAAAACCCTACTAAACAAAACTGCCCTACATATACCCAGTCCACAATGGCCTGTTTTACGGACAGTCATTCCCATTACGAATTCTATCAGATTCTTGAGCCCACAGTCTGAGACATCCCCCACTTCGCCTAAGAAAAAAGGGGACAGTGACAAAGAATGTGCTCAACTGTCTCCAACTCCTCTGGGTCCTCACGCAACCTGCAAATATCCGAAAAGTCAGATCCCATTCTCACCTCCATACTGCTTACCACACAGTGACCCGTTATAATACATATGGTTCAACGCAGACCTTATTCCTTCCTAACAGCATATCGGACTTCTTTAGCACCGACCACAGCACACGCGATACTCTGCAGTCCGTTATATTCCCCAGACCCAATTTGTCCCGTTCAGAACCTAATACTTCTAGAATAAAAAAGGCTTAACTATCTCCAAACAGTCAGGGTCCTCCATTTCCGAGCCTAGTCTCGCCAACTCATCAGACATTTCATTGCCCGTAATGTTGCATGGACCCGGTACCCAGCAAAGCATCCCCACATACTCCCCGAAGAGTTCCCCTAGAGCCCAGCTACAGTCATCTACCAGCCTGGAGTTTACATAACAGCCCCTCAAGGCCTTAAGAACCGCCTGGCTGTCGACATATATAGTGACCTCAGGGTCCCCAGAAATTTTGCCCCTTATCTGTTCCGCGGCCCTCTAGACCACTAGAGCCTACGTCTGAAATACTTAGCCATAAGTGAAAATAGCAAACCCCCTATACAATCTGTCTTGGCCTGACCAGCACTTCCGAGGCGGCAATTTCACCCCTGGCTAACACCCAAACTAAACAAAACTGCTCTACATATATCCAGTCCCCAGTCGCCTGTTGTACAGACACTCATTCTCATTATGAATCCTCCTCCAGGACAGTTTACTGTCCAAATGACTTCTAGATACTTAGCACTATAAGATAGCCTAAGCTCTACTCCCCCTAAAATTGGCAGCCTAAAACCACGCACCTTATACCGTCTCAGTCTTCTCTGGATTGACTCCCAAAGCCTTATAAGTCGCCCAAGCTTCCATTTCGCCCAGCGCCACTTGCATGTCTTCGCTAATTGTGGGGAGAAACAAATATCACCAAGAGCCTTAATAAGAAAGAGAGCACTCTCCCCTGTGCGATCCCCCTAGTCAAAAGTTTCCTTAAGCGAGAATAACTCTGCTGCTAAGCATTAGCAGCTTTTAAATACTCAAGGTTTTTTGATTGCCACAACTGACAGTTTTGACATATTTTGCCCAGTCAGCCCCTCTGAACGGTACTTTTTTTGGCCGTTCTTTCACACTGAAGATTTCTTCGAGTAGTTTGTTCTTCTGCACCTGCCATCTCCCGACACTGATCCTTCCATCAGGGTCCGTAGTATCGATGACAGCATCCAGAATACCGTCCTTACTCGACGACGCCATTAGTTTTTCCTATAGAAGTTTGGTCCCCTCTGGAGCTAGCCATATTAATGATCTTAAAAGAACTAACCGCAGACTGACCAGTTCTTTTAGCCGTCGAGGATTTCTGGTCATCACCAGACCTCGCTTTCTTAAACCCCCTTTATTGGGGCCCTTAACTCAGCTTCGCCGGTGATCATCCGATTACCTAGCAGATGTGTACTTATTTGCCCCGGTATCAACTCCTTTAGCGATTCCTGCTTGGGAGTCACTGCCGGAAAATATCAAGACATTGCCAGTCCTCATCGCACGGCTACTAGTTCTTAATTCGTCTTCAGGCCTAGCTCCTTAACTGCGACCTTAAGTAACCATTAGGTGGGCCGGGTGTATACTCTTACTCTCCTGCCTGATACCTGCTTCCTTGTTTGAGGATGCAATAGCAGAGACTGCTCAGGATCCATTGTCCTTACTGAAAGGAATTGATTCCTCCGCAGTCTTTGCTATGTAGTCCGCAGGATAGAGAACCCCCAGGGTGACACCGATAGAATCGTGGGTTAGTTCGAATCTAGCAACATTCTTTCGGTGCTTCTTCAGCAGATGCCTAACACACCCATCGTGCAGCGAAGAGTCTTTCTTGGCTATCTTTTTTAGAAATGCTGAGGAGACTAATCACGCCACTCTTGGATTTTTCGTAACTCGTCCAGCTTTCCGATGTGACCTAGGGGGCTACCCTCTATTGCGATGCGAAGGAAAATGGAAGCAAATCAAGTGATTGATACCTTTTTATACTTTTCCGCATTTGTCTTTCGCATCTTTTTATTTTTTTCTTTTCGCAAATCTTCATTATTATTCTTTTTACACTTTCCAATTAAAAATTGTTTACATATTTTGACATTTTATTACTGTCAATCTGCGCCATCTTTAATTTTTATTGCCAGTATTGCTCTATATTGGAAAATTTTTTCTGATGCTTTCGCATCAAAATTGTACTCGCATCACAATAGAGAGTATCCTCCTGTCCTGTCGAAACTTGCCGAACAATGGGTTTTGTTACATTCTCCAACTTACTCTCTGTCTCGCATGTGGCTACGAAAGTCGATGGTCCCACCCTCTTGCCCTGACCAGGAGCCGACATCATAGTCATTTCATGCATATCATCAGAGTCTAAGGTTAGATCAATGAGTGTTTCCGAGTCCCCAGTATTAGACGAGGAGTCGATTGGGGATTCTATCTTGTCAGTTCTGTTACTAACTGACTCTCTTAAGCAGAGTATCCCTGTGAGTGCCCAGTAGATCCGAGTCTGAATCTGACACTGAACCTCCTGAGTTGTCTTTGTCAGTGGCGTTCAGGATATTCCCTACACTAGCTCCTATCAATTCATCCATTTCTCGTTGTTTTTTTTTTAAAGTCTGTCCAGTTTTTAGTCCCACGAGTACGCAAGTACAAAAAATGGACCAAATGCACGGACAAGCCTAGAATTACAACTGACCCTTGCCATCAGCGTCAAAGTGAAGCTGTTCGCGATCAGTTTGTTACCACTAACTTGCCATACAGGTCTTCGGAACTGCTGTTAACCACCTTGACCTAAAAGTGGTCGATGAGGGATTAGGGGGCATAGGATTATATGTGATAGGAATATGATAGGAATGGAACAATCTTGGTCGTGCTGGCTTTAAAGCGTATGCCTAAGACTTGTTTCCGACTATACCGGTCAGAGTCAAGTTTCAAGTAGACACTAAAGCCGACACTTAAGCCACCACATCGCGGCAAGATAGTAATCCAGGTGGTTGTTGATTTTAGCTAAGAAAAGTCAATATTGTGCTGTTTTTTCTAAAATGGCGATAACAACTTAAACCCTGGGGCTAATTCTGGCAGTCTTGATCAAATACGTTTTCGATTCAAAAGCAATTTTATTTCTAAATCTTTCAAACGAATCGAAATAATGTTTTCAGTGTTGTGTTAACTACAATAAATGCTTTACAACACTGAAAAAAAATCAAATTCGTTCAGTATCGACTGAAAGACACAATAGAGTTGCCAGTTTTGAAATCAGTACATAAGAGAAAAACATCAGTACAATTGCATAAAAAACAGTACATAAATTTTTTAATATAAAATTGCTTATTAATAACATAAAAAGCTTTAATCTTTTAAAAAAAAAAACGAATTCATTCTATAATTTGAACAGTGACAAAATTAATTAAACTGAATTTTTTCAAAACAATAGTTCAATTCCGTATATATTTTTAGCGGGAATACAAGGTAATAGCATATTTCCAATGTGCGAAAGAATGCTTTCGTTCGCATAACTACATTGAAAACAACAACGAATTCTAAAAATTTGTTTTTGGTTTCAATGTAGTTGTACGAAAAAAAGAATTCTTTCGCACATCGGAAAAGGCTATAAATAACAAAAAATCTAAAACACAAGTTGTTAAAAATTCGTTTCTTAATTTCTTGTTAGCTATTTGTTTTAATAATTTTAAAAGAAGCATTACTTTTATTAAAAGCAAAATTTCAGTTCATTATGCCAGAAGCTTGGTACTAAAAGGGCCAATGTCAATATTTTGCTGTTTTGAGTTAAGTTTTGCATTAGGTCTTTTCTTAGCCTAGCAAATATTTGACGAAAAAAACGTGACCAACATGTGAACTAAAATTGTATTTCCATTATTTTATTATATTTTTTGAATATAGGTCAACATAAAATTAAATAAAAGTAATAAATAAATATTTTGTAATTATGTTGTTGTTTTCTACAGAAATTCATGTACCGTTTAAAAATTTTCAACGACAGAAGCTATGCAGCGTTTGTAATTTTAAAACGCAATGTGTATTTCTTTAGAAAGCAACAATAAAATTACATAATATTTATGACTTTGTTTTTGCTTTCAATGTAATTTTTGGCGTTGTTTTGCGTTTTACATGATAAGGGCCTTAATTTCATTTTGCAAGGTCACGCTTAATTTCTTTAATTTTGCGGAAACAGCCAATGTCTAGTTTAACCGAGAACAGCTTCAAAAGGGGTTTGCTAGCCAATTTCACTTTGAAATCTTCTATAAAAAACTTACATTTAAATTTTCTCAAAAATGAATTATTTGACATTGGCCTTTTTAGCACCAAGCTACAACAGATATAAGGACAACAATGTTAAAAAACAAATTAAACACTTGAAATAACGAAGCTTGTTATGTATTTATCTTCAAAATAATTTAAAAAATTATTTAAAAGTGATTTACAACTAATTTCTATTAATAATTGTAATTATTGCAAAAGGCACAATCGACTTTCAGACAATCTTATACTACAGATTTTTATAAATAATATATGGATATAAATATTTACAATGCTATATGTTAAAAATATTTATGGCCTTTTGGTACATTGTCCACAATTTCATTCCTGTCTTCAGTCTACAAGAAGTTGTAAAACTCATTACAACTATAACCAAAGTTTGTCTTTATCTGCAGCTCACTTTCTAGGTTTTATACTATGAGCCTGTTTCTTTCTTTTCTCCACTTTGAAAACTAAAGACTCGTTCTGTAAAAGCGTTTAAATGTGGAATGGAAGAAATCAAATTACACATTTCCTCAAATTCGAAAGCACTCCACCATTTAGCAACGCTTTCCATTTTTCTTCTACTGTCTTCATTTTTTTTACTGACTCGGCTAAAATATTTAATGTTAATAACTCATCAACAATTGTATCGCAAACAATTTGACAATATGAAAAGCTATATACTGAACTAAATTAATATATAATAACAGTACAAAAACAGAACATTAATGAAAAAATCAGTACATTTGCGTACTGATTTGCTTGTAATGCATAAATCAGTACTTTAAACAAAAAACAGTACATGTATTGATAAAAACAGTACGAATGGCAACCATAACTCACAACTCATGTTAATTCTCAGGCGTATGTTTCACTGTGCGTCGTCAGTTTGTCTTGCAGTATACTATCAGCAATAAGGGTAGTGTCATCAGCATATCCAATGTTGTTTAGAAATATGCTGTTTAAGCCGGCGATACAATATCCTATACAGTCGTGCGATTTGTCAAAAAAAAAAAAAATCATGTGTGCTCATAATGTAATGCTATATTCATACGACGACATAAATCACTTGTATCACTCACTGAAACTAGATTGCCAATCATCCTGTTCATACAATTCGTTCTTGTTTCATTTTGAGATTTTTTCTAGTGTATTTAGTGTGATTTTATTTAAAATAAATAAGAATGTACGTAAAAATTAAAAATATATTATTTAGTACTTTTATTAATATTATTATTTAATAATTACCACTTTATTTTATTTAACATGAATTTTAATTTGATTTTTTTTTTTTTTGTTTTGATTTTTTTGAGAGCTAGTTCAGATAAACTTACGATAATTGTAATCAAAATTGGCGATGATAGTACATTTTTCCCGTTACGCAGCATGTTTCATATGAAACGACCTATTTCGCTTTCAAAATTTTGTATGGCAACACATGTGGTTTCAATAATATTTGGGGCGCGAAACAGGAATGGCAAAGCGAAACACAAATATTGCTGTCCGTGTGAACATGGTATAAGATAGTGTGGCTTAAAAATGAATTGAGTGACAGATTTTTTGACAAATGATAGATTCTATGCGATCAGAGTTGCATTTTCTTGTAAAGTAGCTGATTCATTTTATTTTGCCTCACAGATTATGTAATCTGTGGTTTGCATCTTTGTGGGATAGTGTTGCATTGACAGCAGATTTTGCAGACATTTTTTTAATGTCGGATATAATTCCGTCAGATTTTCGTGTGAACGAATTGTACCAAGGCGAAACTTTAACAACCATAATAGGGGCATATGTTAAGTTGTAATTGCATTCGAAATTCTTAAAAAAGCAAATATTTTATTATTTACATATATTATAAATTTTTTCTATTTATTTTACGTGATTTCTATACATTTTTTTAATTTCGAGATTCCAATTTTTTAAACCATATAACTAAAAAGTGCATAAAAGCGTTGTAAATATTGTCTATTTTTAAATTATAAAAATATTAAAACCTTTTAAAAAAGAAAACCCGTTAAAATTTTCCCAATAATTTTTATTCTTTAATATATAAGGTGAAGAAACTTAAATAAACACAAAATATTAAATTTTTCACACATTGATTTAAAAAAAAATATTCGGGTTTGTTCTAGAAATCGAAATGAAGTGAATTTTAAATCGAGCAACTTCTTAAAACGATCCTGTAATGAAAGTTAATACAATTATACCTTTTTATCATCTTCATTCTTTGAGCACCAATTATTTTTACAACAACAACTCGTAAAACCAGGAGAAAATACGATCATTTTGAAAATAATTAAACTTAAAATTTCGTTCTATTTCAATTTCAGTTCATTTCGTTATCAAGAACATGCCCGATTGTAGTTTACAAACAAAATACGTTTACAAAAATAAATAATATATATAAAAAATAAGAAAATGAATAAATAACACACGGTTTTTTTTTCTCGTTCACATTTTTAAAACTTAAAATAATTTTAAAGATTTCGATATAAAAATTAAAAATTTTTCACTTAAACTTTAAAAAAAGCTATTATTGCCCATTTCTTTGGTAATTTAAAATCATCCTTCTATTGGAAATTTTGGTCCCACGGCGTTTTGTTGTAATAACTTCTCTTCAATTTGTAACCAAGTAGAACTGCACTGGCTTAATAACTGTAAATTTCCAATGATATACATGCCATGTTTGGCTCGGGATATAGCTACACAAATACGATTTGGTTGTTTTAGAAAACCAATTTGTGGTATTGTGTTGTTGCGCACCAATGAAAGTAAAATGATGTTACATTCCAGACCCTGAAAGCTATCAACTGTCGAGGCTTTAAGTGCGTTAATAGAGGGATATTTCTGTAACTAAAATTAAAGAAAACAGATTTTAGAGGCTGTAACTAAAGCCTCATTCACAATGGTTTTCGTTTTTCATCTGTCCCATTCCTTTCCAAAGAGTGTTGTATACAAAAGTTATTTTAAATTTTAGTACAAGCACTTAACTAATTTTTTGTTAGAAAATGTAGTCCACTTTTAATACAGCAACAATTTGTATAAAAATGTTAATTACGTTCATGGCATTTTTATAAGATTTGAATATAAATTTTAACAATATGTATTGAACATAATTATCTATATATGTATGTAGCGTGTGCGCCCACTTGTTAAGGATCTGGCATCTCTGGCCTTGACATCGCATTTTGGTATTTTGACAGTATTTTGAATAAAACGAACTATTTGACGTCGTCAATAGTTTTTGCTCTTGATTTAGTAGTCTTGATTTATCTTTCGTTTGAAGTAGAAATAAAGAAGGCTTCTTTTGGTTTTTAATAATAAAATAATAATTGCGTTTTATTTAATACACCAAATGTATATAAAATTGTAACGTTACTGACTCACTGACTGACTGATTCATCATCGCACAGCCTAAACGCCTGAAGCTAAAAACTTGGACCAGGGCTTGGTCTCTCCCCAAATCTATCCACTAAGACGGGATTTTTGGAAATTCGAATGTTTAGGGGGTAAAAAAGGGCAAACACGGGTAAATTCGGTAACCTTATATCTCTAAAACTAAAAGAGATACAAAAAAATAATGCTTATCGTTGTTCTTTAGAAAAATAAGCGGACAGGTGTCTGGTACTTTTTGGAAATTCAGCCCTTTAACGGAGTAAACGGGTAAAACCTGCATTTTGGTACTTTTTTGTCACCCCATCTATCTTTTAAACCCATAAACATAGAAATAAGGGTTATATCACATTTGAATCTTATCTAAAAAATCCAAATACGAATTTGGTACTTTTTCGAAATTCGGACGTTTAAGGGGTAAAAAGCGTAACTATTTTTGGTACTTTTTTTATACAACATTTTTCTTGATTTTTTGACATAAACGTATTAAATTATGGGCTCCCACTACAATATTGAAATTTTTCATGCTTCAATGGGGAGAAAAAAAGTACCAAAAAGGGGAAATAGGGAGTAAACGGGTAAAATCTGTATTTTGGTACTTTTTTGTCACCCCATCTATCTTTTAAATTCATAAACATAGAAAGAAGTTTTATATCACATTTGAAACTTATCTAAAAAATCCAAATATGAATTTGGTACTTTTTCGAAATTCGGACATTTAAGGGGTAAAAACCGTAACTATTTTTGGTACTTTTTTATAAAACATTTTTTTTTTATTCAAAAATTTAGTACTTATCGTTGTTCAATAAAAAAATAAGCGGACCTGGTACTTTTTTGAAATTCGGCCTTTTTGGGGAGTAAACGGGTAAAACCTGTATTTTAAAGCTTTTTTGCTATGCCATCCATCTTTTAAACCAATAAACATTAAAATAAAAAATAAATCACATTCATAACTTATCTAAAAAATACAAATACAAATTTGATGCGTTTCGAAATTCGAACGTTTAAGGGGTGAAATCGTACCTAATTCTGTTATTTTTGTTTCAAAACATTTTTCTTCGTCTACCTATATAATATAAAAATGTAAAGTTACTGACTGTTCATCATCGCACGTCCTAAACGCCTGAAGCTAAAATATTGAAATTTGACCGGGAGGTTGGCCTCTCGCTTAATCGTTTCCCTAGGATGGGAGTTTTGAAAATTTTAATTGTTTGAGGTTAAAAAAGTTAAAAACGGGTAAATTCCCTAACCTCATGTTCATCAAAAAAATAAGCGGATGGTGTCTGGTACTTTTTTAAAATTCGACCCTTTTGGAGAGTAAACGGGTAAAACCTGTATTTTAATACTTTTTTGCCACGCAATCTATCTATTAAACCAATAAACATTGCAATAAAAAAATATCACATTCGTAACGTATCTAAAAAATACAAATAAAAATTTGGTACATTTTCGAAATTCGAACGTTTAAGAGGTGAAAATCGTACGTATTACAAAGTAGCGGGTTAAAACCTAGAAACATAAACTTTGGCGTAAAAATACGTCCAAGAAAGAAAAGGAGACGCTAACGAAGTAGCGGGTTAAATGCTAGTGTATACATAAAATTGTTCCGAGCGTATTTGGCCGATACACTTTGTTTAAAATTAACACGTTTGGATTGTGCACAGCCGATGAAAATGTTGCTTCCATTGTGAACACGGCTAAAATGAAAATTTAAAAATAAAACTTACCTGTTTTCTAATAAAATCAACTTGTTTAGCATAGGGACTTAGTATGTGAATATCCTCTGTAGCATACAAAGCATTCTCAACGAGATGCAATGATAAATTTATGATTTCATCCACTTCAAAAGGATTGTACAATGATGAATCATATTGAGTTTTTGCTTCTTTCATATTGTGAGTCATAAAAAATAAATTTGTTGACATTTTACGAATTGTTGGATATTGGGTAACTGTCGCATGACTATTTAAATCTTTGTAGATTGTATTACACAATAAATCAGCTATTTTGGGATGCATGCGGTACTGAGTTTTCAAGTGTATGGGTGCTGTTTGTTTAGTAAATATTCTTTCAAATAATGAGACATTCATGTGAGAATATTGTTGTAATTGATAGCTAGAACTGTAAGGTTGTAGCTGCTGATGATCACCTATCATTATAACATGTTGAGTGTAGGGTGTTAAACAGGCCACAACATGAGATTCCAAAATTTCGGCAGCTTCTTCAAATATGACAATTTTACTTTTCAACAAACGAAATAGAAAATTAGTTTTTGCCGCACAGGTAGTTGTAAGGGCAATAATTGACTTTTCCTTGGCCACATAATACTGAAACATAATTCTAATTGTTTGTATTTTTTCAGTTACTTCAGCCAAGTCTCGTTGAGCCTTCAATATTTCTTGGTAAGTATCATCGGTGCCGTCGAACTCTTTGTGTTTCAACTGTAAATTCTGAAATTTGTTTTTAAATTCAATATTAATTAAATAATACAGTCTTTTCAATTTCGGATTAATTTGTGAATGTTCCACTACATCTTTAATGTTATATTTTGCTATGGCTGGATCCCTAGATTGGCTGCCAAACCGAACTATTTTATCCGTATATTCAGATAATTTGATTAAGAATTTATCCAATGACTCATTGGTATAAGTTATTAAAACCAATGGAGTTTCAGCATTTTCTATTAGTGTTTTTACAATTTGCACCGATAGATAAGTCTTGCCAGTACCCGGTGGACCCTGTATGAGAGTGAATTCCTGTTTTAAAGCCTTTCCAAATGCTTGCAGTTGTGAATCATTTAAACCGATATCATTTTGCGGTGGTTCTTCGTTGAGTGGCTTAAATGTTTGTCCATAACATTGATACACCGTATTTTCATTTAAATATTTTGGTATCTCATTGTCGCGATTTTCAACATCCACAATGTAATTCATCATTGGAAAATGGGTAATAGTGCAGTTTTTCAAGTAGTTGAAAACATTATGATATGGTTCAAAAAATACCGGTGTCTCAAACATCAATAATTTGCGATTGTAAATATTGCCGATATTATATTGCCGCACGATTTCGATCCCAATCTGAAATTATATAATGCGTGGTATTATTGTGTGTATACATGTGTATACATCTTAAAATATGTATGTCTGTATCTTTTTGGTAAAAAAATGGGGTTTTAAGAGTTCTTTTCGGAAAAAATTATTTTATATGTACGAGTACTATCAAAATTCAAAGAATCGAGATTTCAAGTTAACAAGAGTTGTTTATTTTAAAAACACGAAAACATCGATGTGGATTAACTTAAAACTTAGTGTAACGTACACTGAACCTCAGATTTTTGCGACGAAATTTGATTTTATTTATTATTTCATTTAAGACCAAAATTTAAAGAAAAACGAAGCTTTTCCGTCAAAATTTTGTATACAAACTTGGTAATGGCGGCACAAATCTGTTTTCAGATTAACTAAACCTAGTTTAACTGAGATCTAAAAAACCCAGCATAATTATTACAGTTCATATTATAAAGAAATCAATACTTACAAAACCTTCCTTCATACACTCATGACTTGTGTACGTAACCGTGGCTAAGATTAAATTATCAAAACTATAACTCGTACTAAAACATAGAAGAGCACCAGCTTTAATCTTTCTCAACTTTTCCTGCAGTTGATACGGCATTTGTACATCCTCAGTGTCCATGTTTCTACGTGAGCCTAAGACGTCGACAAATACTAACTCATGACGATATGCGTCCAAAAATTGTTCATTTAACACTATCAAAACGTTATCATAGACATAAAAATTATCTGGCAATTCAATCGTATTTCGTTTATTTTTCAATAAAGCAACGCAGTCTTTTAAAGGCATTATGAAGTCTTGCTTAAGAAAACGTAAATGTTTTGACAAATATTCTTGAACACTCTGCTGTGAGCTTGATTGATTAACATCTAGGCAGTTGTTTAAGGTTTGGTCTTGCATTATATCCTCCAAGGTAGGAAATATATCAATATTATCATCAGTATTATCGCAAATTTTTAAAGCTTGTGTTAGATTTTCTTGTAACTGTATAACTACTTTTTTCTTCTTTACTGCGGTATTATCTGATTGTTCCAATATATTTAATATATCTTTTAATAGAACATGACTTTGTTTTTCTTTCCTGTGCAACTTAAAACACTGCAATACCAATAACTCCATATTGTTCAGAAACTCTATCATTTCATCTTCCTTTTTCCACATATCCTTAAAACGTTTACACATCAATTTGGCCACCAACAAACGATATTGTTCTAGCAAGTTGGTATTGTTTGCAAAATTGTGTAGCATATTCTTGTGAAATCCTGGCAGTTCAAGACGACATATTGAAGCTAATGCCGCGGTGTAAAGTATTACTTTCTCTTGACTATCATTTAAATATATTTGATCGGCAAAGAAATCGTACTCCACAGTCAAAGCATAAAGAAAAATATCCAATGGGGTCATGTTAGATAATTTTCTCAAATCAGTTATTTTAACTTTATTAGTTTTCTTAGCATCTCCCGTAGGTTGTGCAGCTGCTTTAATAGTAAGTTCTTTGATGAAGTCATCTGCAAAATAAAGTGTAGAATTTTTCTTGGTATTATAACTCCAAATAAAAATTTTTTTCTAAGTTTTACCTATGGTATTTGTTTTTGCCTTTATATATTCTGTATTTGCTTGCTGTTTGGTTTTTAACGTTTTCTGAACGTCTTTAATAAGTTCATCATCGTCCTTATCAAACCAATCGCAATCAGAATCAGACATTTTTCAAATTAATGAAAAAAATTTATTCGGAAAAAGGTATAAAAATTATTTACTTGAAATACTTTCCCGGAGGATTTTTATTTTTGTTTTGAATATTTATTTCTCTCTGGCAATGACATTTTTAAACATATGTTCAGTGCTGCAACGCTAGCGGTGTTTACTAAAAAGAAGTATCCAAATTTGTTAAATGCCACGGCGAATTCATTTATCCGGTGGTGGCAACATTGATGGGAGTTGAAGTTACCCTACGATAAGCCTACGGAATTTTTCTAGTAAGATGACCAGTAGTGCTCACGTGATGTGATTTTGCCTCTCTCTCTAACTCATTATGTCTCTCTCTCTCTAACTTATTAATTCAATGTAAAATTGTTGCAAGTGTGTTAGTAAAAATTGTTTTTTAGTTTTGGTTATCATTTCTAGTAGGGGAGTAATTTCGTGCCGAGTTTGACTCGAAGTATTGCCAAAATTACTTAAATTGTGCCAAAATTACATTTGATATACATTGCATATACATTCGGCGGTGGCGAATCTATAATACCCCCACCGAGAGTACGAATATAACTGGAGTGACCTTTATATGGTATTTATAAAATATAAGCCAATATTTATAAAAACTGAACTGACAGTATTATAATTCGTTGCCCAATTTAAATAAAATATCTTGATTGGTTTTTAAAATATTATAAGGCATATTTAAATCATTTTCAGGAGGGGATTTTATATAGGAGCTAACGTAAATTTTAGGTCGTTCATCACACAATTCTATGGAGCGATTTCTAGTATTACAAAAACCTAAGTGTCTAAGGGTCTGTTCTGAAAATCACGTGATTCATGATATTCCAAATAGAATATCATGAATCGTTACGTTCTTAGGCGATCTAAAGTGTTTTCCGACAGTAGGCCTTATATTGGGCCTATACAAAACTTATTGTTATTTCTTATATTATTATTATTTATATATTTTTAGTTTTATTAGTAGTATTTTAATTACTTTTAAATGACATTTAAATTTAATTTTACAAATAGTATACATCTACTCTGATTAGAAACTAAATTTTTTTATAAAATTTATAGTTTTTTCTATAAACGTTTATATTTGCTTCATTCTTCACATCTTTCGGCATCATGACATTTTAATTTAATTTTACAAATAGTAACATATATTTTGATTAAAATTAATTTTTTTTTTTATTAAAATTTACAGTTTTTTTCAACACATTTATATTTGATTCATTCTTCACATCGTTCGGCATCAGGTTCAATCGTTTCTACAAGACAGTCTTGTCAGTACTGGCTAATGTAAATGCCGTGTTATTTGCTTCATTTTATTGCTCATATATTTATTTTTCATTTTAAATTTTCACCTTAAAAATATTTCTTATGATTTTATAACTATTCCATGCATTTATTGTGTTTTCTATGAATGCAATTTGATATATATATAAACTTAACGGGGGCTTAGATGAATATGTATTAAAAAAGTTTCACACGTAATGACAAAATTAGTAAGCCCTAATTCGCCATTAGTGGTGAAGAATATAAATAGCACAAAAGTTTAAGACGAAATACCACCGACTTCAAATAACGATTATTTTTCAAATTGAAACCAAAAAATCAAACTTAAAGAGAAGTGATACGTGCATAAGGAATGCACTAAGCTAATTCTTGTAACATGGACTACCTTTTGATGCATTGATTTGTATTTTTTTAAGTTTTATTAAAAAACTTAACTTTACCGATTATTTTGTGAGTTTTTTTTTATTTCTCAGAAAAAGGAACTATTTTTGAGTTTTATTTTTTGCTTAGAAAATTAAAATTATTTTTGAGTTTAATTTATTCTTTAGAAAATGAACGTTATTTCTTGATTTTTATTTTTTCCTCAGAAATAAGTTATTTTGAAAAATTTATTTTTTGCTTAGAAAAAGTCATTGAATAAAATATATTAGAATTAATTAGAACAAATAAGAGTTTTTGCACTTAGTCTGAGGAAAAATTCGTCCGTAAGTCGGTAAATTTTAATTTTAACGCCAAGTATAATAACTTTTATTTTCTAAGCGAAAAATAAATTCAAGAAATAATTAAAAAAAAGTAAATAAAAAAATAACTACTACGGCCCCTGTGCAAAACATTAATTGGAGTGGGAAGAAATTTGAAGTTCGTAGGGTAAGCGATTCTAGCAGCCAGCAGTTTTCACAACAAATGATCTTGCAAAGATTAATTTATAAATTCGAGAAATATAAATCTGAGGATTACTAAAAGAATTTTTTAACTTTATATTATGGATTTCAAAACTTTTTAATTTTGTATGTGATTTAAGTATGTGATTGAAAACGATTTTGAAAACATTTAAAATCGTTAAATCGATATTGTCGTTTAAAGTTTCTTTTAAAAATTATTTCAAATACATTTTTACGTTTATCCTGCCGATATTATCTTAAATTTTATATTATATATGTTAATTGAACCGTATTTTGAACAAAATATGAAGACTATAATTTAAAAATGGATTTTAAAATTCCTCAGACCTGCTTAAAGCGATCGTCTTGAAAACGATAGATTTTCATCAAATACCCGATTAAAATGACCACCTTTTAGGATAATTGATGGGAATTCACAATTAAAATTATGCCTCCTCCCATAGTTTTCGATCGACCTGGACCTTTGGATACGAAGGCGGAATTCCCAAAAACCAAGGCATATAGCTATTTACAAACCTTGAAGTACATATATAAAAATAAGGTTAATCTTTTCTGCTTGATTTTTGGCTGTGTGCCAGATCGTTTAAAATATTTTGAAATTTACAAAACGGATACGAGAAAATAATTTCATGCCTTAAAAACACAACTCTGTAAATGTTTTTTTACTGTTTCCCTTTCTTATTAGAATTCTTTTTTGTTTATATATTTGCCCACTTGACATTTGGCAAATTGGAATTAGTTGTGCTGCCCTTATGTGTTGCTGTTTCCACGAATGAACAAAATAAAACTGCTCCCCAATTAGTTTCAGTTCTCAGCTTGTGGTATATGGACGTCCGAATGGTATACAACTGTAGAAAATAAATTTTATTCAAGTGCAATAGAATTGAAATACTTACATACAGTAATAAATCAGTGTGTGTTAAGTAAAATAAGGAAGTTAAAAAGTGGTGGAGTGGAAGAAGACGACTCAAACACACAAATGCGAGTAAAAATAATAATAACAATAACAACAAGCAAAAAGAGGAAGTGTGCTGTAAAAGCAGCAGCAGAAAACTGCACAGCGACGTGCAGCTCATAACAAAAGATATTATTTATTGCCACAGACAAAAACAAAAACGACACACGAAGAAGAATATAGCTGAATGCTTACTAAAAATAAAGTGAAATAAAAGAAAAATCCAAAATATAATAAAAAAAACAAGCAACGACAACTAAATCCTATAGGAAAATTAAAGGAGAAGAAATATTCATTTATCGATTTTCAAACGCGCAACGCAGTAGTTGTAGTCAGTTAAACGACTAAAGCGGTTGTGAAAAATATTGTTTGTTAAAATAAAGTAGGTATTATTTTTTTAAATTCACCAAGCAAAAGAAATTAAATTATTTGAAAAAATGCTGAAATTAACCAAACAAATTTTACATTTAATAAAAAAAAAAATCAAAATTCTCAAATAAGCAATACCTAGTATATAAAAAAAACAAAATCAAAGTCAATATTTCTCAAGAAAAAGTCTGCAAAAAATACAAAAAAAAAAAAAATTGCTAGAAAAAAGGCGTGTAGTAGTAGTGTATAATAAGTAAAGTGGAAAGAAAAAGTAAAAGTGCTTAAATAGTGCAAAGAAAAAACAAGGTAACAAACAAAAAATGTAGTTTATTAAAAAAAAAAAAATATTAAATTAATATTTATGCACAACATTTAATATGAAATCTTTAATATTTACAAGAAATTAAAAAAAAATAAATTTAAAATTATTTTTAAGCTTAAACGCATTTTTAATTCTGAAGAAAAATAACAACAATATTTCTTCACACAAGTAAATTCTAATTAGAAAAAATAGAACAACAACAAATAAACAAAATGTGGATACCATCGAACAACAAATACGGTGTCGGTAAGTACCCCATTATCATTGTTTTCTTATTGTTTTCGTTTTTTTTATCAGAAAAATTACAAAAACAATTAGGTATAATAATTATTACATATTGGCATCTTTTTTGTCAATAATAAGCATGTAACCTACGTGTTAAAGTGTGCGATAATTGACAATAAAAATATAAGAAAAACAAAATTATTATTTATACCTATCGCACTTGCTCATCAATACTGTATTAACTCAAAATCATCAGTATGAGCAAAATACTTTTTAATTTTGTATTAAAAACATACATAGGTATGTATGAAAAAGAATTTTTAAACCAACCGTTTCATTACTAAAAAGCAAACAACAAAGCACGATATTTTTTCAGCGGTTAGATAGGTATGAATATTAAAAATGTCGATTTTTTCCAAAAAGTGAAAAAATGAAAATGTTGAGTTAATACCTACACGTTTATTAAACAAGTGCGTTATGTAGGTACCTATATAATATTATTTATTTTAGAAATTTCATTACAATAAGTAGGCATTTTAAGATATTTGATTTATTCATCTCAACTGTTGATTTTTAAAAACTAAAAGTTTATTCTTAAATTGACTTCTTAAAATGCAGCTCCTTCAGTTATTTTGAGTAGTTGATACTTAATTTATTACAAACAAGAAAAACTTTGATAAACAATTTGAAATTAAAATTTTCTTTTTAATTCAGCGTTACCATAAGTTGTTTGTCAAAAGACCTACGATGCATCTTATTATTACTTTTTTTAGAGAAGGATAATAGAGTGTATCTTATAGCAGTTTTGTTCTATTGTTCCTGTGCTATATTAAAATCTGATTTGCGTCATAAGGCCCAAGCCTATTGAAAATGGTAAGAACCGGTTCATAATTTCTCTTGGTCTCCATACAAGCTTCTTTCCGGGACATATTCTTTTTGCCCATAAATCATCTTATTGTCTTGGCATTAAGATTACATTTTGTCCAAACATATTTTATTGCAATCTAAATTATTACCAAAATGAACTGGAATCAGTTTATATTTGACTATAGCTCCCATATACATATGTATGTATGTATGTACATAAATTTATACTACTCCCGAAAATATGTAGCTTTTAATGCCATAACTTAATTATAAATGTTGGTATTGTTGTACAATTTATCGACGTTAACTTTTATAATGGCTAATATGTCATGGTTAAAATAAAAAATTAAAAGAAGAAAACATTTTTAAGTCATATTTAGTATATAAATGAAAAATGGTCTTTAATTAGCTGGACACGGTTTTACTGTTAGATTTTTGTGCCGTCCATCCGATCCAAAAAATAAAGGTAGTATTCCAATTTCAAAACATATTTACATATCAATAACATAATTTTATATGGTTAATAGTTTTTTATTAACGCTTTAAGAACTCTATTTATGCAATAAATTTCGAAATTAAACTTCACACCAGTGTTGCCAGAGGAAGTATACAAAACAATTACGCTCTTCTCTCAAAAAAGTTACGTTTTTCGTCAAAAGTTGCATTTTGAAATATTCCTTGAATAAATAGTAAATTTATGTAATATATGTATGTATATTAGACCGACTCAAGTTGTATGGAGCCGAAAAAAGTGTTTTAGTTACCCCTCTGAAAATAAAGGTTGATATGTTTTATGATGATTCCCAAAATATTTTGGTTCTAGTGTTGACCATCCGTGAGCTGGACCATTTTTAAAAAAGGTCTTTTTTTAAGTTTTTCGAATTTTTTTGTACTTTGCACCAAGACGACATAAATAAAATTTCGTATCATCAAAAAGAGTTTTTGAAGCAGCATCCAATGGTATATAAAACTTGACCGCTTGCGGCCTACTAATTGAGATATTAAGCTAAATACATATTTTCGTTTCGTTTTTTCATACAAATTCTACATATGTGGAAGTAATGCTCTGCTTTTCAAATTGAATCTGTTTTAAAATAATGTCAATTTATATATTTTTGTAATTATTCACATAAACCGCGAAAATCGCGATATATTTTATGTTTTTTTCATATATGTAGGCAATATGGGTATAAAACTTTTTCATTTTTTAATTTATCAAAATGTGAAAAATACAATAAAAAAATATAAAATAAATTAAAAAAATACGTAGAATTTGTATGAAAATCCGAAACGAAAATATGTATTTAGTTAAATATCTAAATATGAAGTTCGCAAGTGGTAAAGTTTTATATACCATTTGATGCTGCTTCAAAAACCCTTTTCGATGATAACAAATTTTATTTATGTCGTCTTGGAGCAAAGTACAAAAAAATTCGAAAAACTGAAAAAAAGACCTTATTTAAAAATGAAGCACAGCCGCGAATAACGTTGTAAGTTACAAAATAAATATTTTTCAGGAGAGCAAAAAAACGTTTTTATAAGGCAGGATTATTAATTTTTTAATTTTTTTTTTAGATTATCACAAATAATAACAATAAAAACTTTTATGCAAAATATCAAGTAAATCGAATTTTAAATAACATGCTTAATTACAGTTTATATTCTTTTTTTTAGTAAAAAAACGTTTCATATCCACAATCGCGATGTCATTTAAAACGTTTTTCCACTACGCAAGCGGCTTTTAGAACATTATTCCACCTTGAAAAACCAGTTCTTTTGTATGATTTTGTTAGTAACTTACAACGTTCTTCCACTGGCTGACTCTTTGTATCGCATTTTGATGGCGTTAAGTTGCATAATTTTGGGTGAATTGACGTTTAAACTGTGTAAGAGAGTAATGTTAACGCTAATCTGCAAAAAAACTGTTTTTGCAAAAAGTGGCTTTTACAACGTTATTTGCGGCTTTGCTTCAAATGGTCCAGCTCACGGATGGTCAACGTTAGAACCAAAATATTTTGGGAATCATCATAAAACATATCAACCTTTATTTTCAGAGGGGTAACAAAATCACTTTTTTTTTGAGTCGCTCTAATGTATATATAAAATATATATTTTTTTTATGTTTCAGTGATAAAAACCAGACAATAAACTCGTTTAATGAACAAAAACACAGCCTAGATAAACGTGTAAAATCGGTGTTTCGTCTTTATAAGTTTCGGTCGGCTAAATTAATTATATCTAAAAAGTAATTGAGTTTTAAAATTCAAAACTCCTTTCAGAGACGAGCAGTTTTTATAAAAAACTCCAGCTTCGCTTCTCTGCATAGTTAAGAATTTATTATATATATTGGAAAATTTTAAATTTTACATATAAATTTTTATAATGTGAAGGTTAGTTTTATTTCTAAAACGGGGACTTATATCATTATTGAATAAGATCCATTTATGGGGGTTTATTTAATTTTTGCCTTGGGGGTTATTTGATATTTTTTGGGAATTAGTTTTTTTAGGTTTTTAGGAATTAGGTTTTTTTTTTCAATATTACTTCTTTCTGTGCCATAAGTTACGAAAATTTGGCTAAAAATAACACAATTATACATGTTACATCCGGCCTTCAAAAGTTACGAAAAATGTAACAAATGTAACCAAACGGTATCACTGCTTCACACACATGGAGATTCTTACAATCGTCTGAACCGCCAATTTACTTTTGGTAGCAATTTTTCTTTGGCAGTATATTGTCAGCACATTGCCTAACCTTACATTGTTGTAAGAACTTACCACCAGTACGAAGCTTAAAAAAGGCTTTAAGCCCATCTTCTTTACCAGCCATACCCTAGGAGGAAGGGATCTAACACCAAAGTGACAGTTCTAAAGTCATAGGGACCTGTTCTACTTCCAACACTTTATATTAAGGGGACGTGTCACTTTAACATGGTGATGCTCTAGGAGGCGGTTACTTGGCACATGTTGGACACTTTGTAATAGGTCACTGAAATAACCTAAATGGTGGTTTCGGTGGAAACAATCCATGTAGCAGACATTGTCCCGAGTGAACCATATTAATATGATAGGTTCCCTTTATATAAATTAATAGAACCAAATAGAATCAGCCACTACCGACACAAAGTCTAGTGAATTAATCGTTTTGGAGAAATAATTGATTAGAAGTCCCTTACAATTTTGGAAATTGAAAAACTTTGGAAAAATCACATCTATCACGACTAAAGTCACTTAATCTATAAGGAATGGGAAAAAGAGAATGCTCTTTCTTTTCCTCTCCCTCCTAAAAACTCAAAACTTGACGGCTGAAACTTGAAGAGTGCGAACCAGCACTAAATTCGCAAAAACTTGCTAACAACGGCATAATAGCAAAGTCTAATGTTGATTAAAAATCGCTAAGGCTGTAAAGAATCAGAAAATCGCTACTATCGAACATGGCAAAAATTGACGAAAAATTGCAAAATTGGAGAAGAAACTCTAATTTGTATGGGAGCTACAGTCAAATATGGACAAATTTAAAAAAATTGGTAAGACGATTTATGTTGCAATAACATATTTTTGGATCAAATTTAATGTAAATATGTACCAACATATTAAGATCATTTTTGGGCCCCAAATACTATTTTTCAAATGACAAATTTTGTTCAAATTTACAAATGTTTTTAATATAATTTCCCATATTATTTTAGTTTCTTAGATAATTTGATTTATTTGATTGGCAATAATTGTCATGTCTTAGCTATTCATTATATAAAATACGATTTTTTTTTTCAGCACGATGCGTATTTTTAAGAGTTCTATTTTTATCAGTTAGTACTGCTTTATAACAGACATTTAACAACTACCCTCTTTATTCTGGGTTCACGGTATAAAAATTTTCTTTCAGAAAGTCTGAATTTATTGGTGTTTATCAGACTAAAGTTCTTTAGCAAAATTCTCGATATGTAAAATAGGTGTTTGAAATATCCTGGTTTTAGCTTTTTTTCTTACTTTTCTTATGAATGCCAATACTTGTGACAAATTGTGTTACTTCAACAAAAGGTTTTATTGGCGAAAAATTTTATTTTAATTTCAAAAACAGGCAGAATATATTAAAATTTTATTAGCAACGGAAACTAAAAATAATAATTAATTTTCAAAACTTATTTAAAGTTAGTTAGTTTTTTTACAATGACGAGTTTTGTGACGATTAATATTAGTCAATTTGACGATTTTGACGTTTTTTTTTCACAAAATTTGTCGATTTGTCGACCAATTTTATCTGGCAGCTATGGTCGGGGTCATGTGAAATTATGGAGCGAACACCACCATTTTCGGCCTTTTGACAATAAAGACTACTATACCGATTTTCATCAAATTATCTTCAAAATTGCGACCCGTAATATGCGTTATAAGGAGAGACAACCAGTCAGCCGGACGGACGGACATCGTTAGATCGATTCAGAAAGTGATTCTGAGAAAGTGATTCTGAGTCGATCGGTATACTAAAAGGAGGAGCACAAACACATAAAACACTCTTCACTATTGTGGTTTGAATATAACTACAAGCAAGTATTACCAAAAGAATTTAAATAAAAAATATTATTAAAATAAACCATAGAGAAATGTTAAACAATTTTAGTATACGCTTGAATTTTACTTTCATACAGTCTCTGTGTCATGTACTTATTGAACATACATATTTTCTATTTTTGGGTAGAAATTTGGTTTCTAATGTTCCCGTAGTTTTTTTATCTGTTAGTATAAGAATTTTTTGTTCACTTTCATTATAACGAACTTTACCAAAAATGTGCGGGATTACACCTATTATTTTTATGCGTTGGATTCATTAATTATATATTACAAATATTATTGAAGATAGTTCGGCTGTTTGATAATTTTTTTGTTTTAGTTATTGTATATCTCTGAGACTTTTCGCCCATTAATTAGCTTCTTCATTTAAATACACATTATTTTTCAAGAGTCTGTAATTATTTAAATAGTTTTTTAATTT
This sequence comes from Pollenia amentaria, assembly GCA_943735925.1. Taxonomy (NCBI): domain Eukaryota; kingdom Metazoa; phylum Arthropoda; class Insecta; order Diptera; family Polleniidae; genus Pollenia; species Pollenia amentaria. Next base: position 257,588,021 of record OX031006.1, read on the forward strand.
TTCATTTAGGAAATTGATATTTTTTTTATCAATATTTAAAATTGTTTTTGTTTTTACGCTACTGTTTTTGCTATAATTTGTGTTCATATTGTTTGTTTATAAATTTTACATGGTCTGTTAAAACAACTACCCTTATAAAAATAAATTTTTTATACATATTCATTATTTTTTATGATTCATACAAATTTCTTGGGCGCACATTATAAATAAAAATATTTATATTGAAACTAGAATATTATCTACCCACTAAGATGTGTTTTGTTATCGTTACATTATGAGATAAATGATCTAAACAATAGTTTTATTAACCACTACAAAACTTTTTAAAGGCATCAGTAAAAACTTCCTAGAAAAACTTTGATGAAAGCAACAAACTTGGAAAATTGCTGCTATTATTTAATTGTACATATTGTCTTTATAATAAAGCGTGATCCATTTCGAGGTTCCCTACTTTTTAAAGAAAAAAAAAAAAAACACAGAAAATTCAAATTTAATGGGGAATGTTTATTATCATTTGAAAGAACATTCTTTGGTATTTATTTTTTGAAGATTATGTCTATCAAATGTTGGCCGTTGCTACGTCGCAGATGATCCATCCGTTGAGTCCAATTTTCGATGACTCGTTCGATCATTTCGACTGGTTACTGGCGAATGACACGCGTGATGTTTTCCTCCAAGGCATGAATCAAAGAGGGTTTGTCCGCATAAACTTTAGACTTTACATATCCCCACAGAAAAAAGTCTAATGGTGTGATATCACACGATCTTGGTGGCCAATCGACCGGCCCAAAACGTGAAGTTATGTGCTCACCGAAGTGTTTTCTCAATAAATCCATTGATTGATGCGATTTGTGGGAAGTGGCGCCGTCTTGCTGAAACCAAATGTCGCCGAGATCACGAGCTATAATTTCGGTCGCCATTGACGGTTACGTTCGCACCGGCATCATTTTTAGAGAAATATGGACCGATGATTCCACCGGCCCACAAACTACACCAAACCGTTGTTTTTTCTGATGAAGTGGCAGTTAATGAATCTCTCCCGTTTGCTTTTCGTCCCAAATGCGGCAATTTCGTTTGTTTACATACCCATTGAGCCGAAAATGGGCCTCATCGCTGAACAAAATTTGCCTCGAAAACGTCGGATCTTCTTGGAACTTTTCAAGAGCTCATAGATCGAAGCAATGTCGCTTGGGAAGGTCGAGCGGCTTCAGTTGTTGCACAAGCTGTATTTTGTACGCTTTCAATTTAAGATCTCGACGTAAAATGCGCCAAGTCGTTCCATACGTCAGTCCGAGTTGCGGCGAACGGCGCCGAATCGACTCTTCACGTGTACCCTCTCAGTTACGGCCGCTATATTTTTTTCACAGCGTGCTGGACGTGGTCCATTCGGGCGAATATTTTCCAATAATGAATGCTGGGTCTCAAAATGGGTGATGGAGTTACGAATAGTACGCTCAGTTGGCCGATTATGTTGACCATAAGTTGAGCGAAGTGCACTAAACACATTTCTCACAGAACGTGAATTTTCGTAATAAAGTTGAACGATATGTAAATGTTGTTCAGGCGTAAGTCTTTCCATTATGAAATGCCAAATAATACTAAACAAAAATAACATGAAAGCATGACTCGACTCACACGTGATCTGTCAAAAAAAGGCTATTGAAAAAAGTATCTCTACTTGAATCACCCATTATAACTAGCTTAACCCGGTGAGCCTTGCATCTCCCATCGAAATAAAAATGATGAAAATTTTTTTAAAACAGATTTCTGATAACGAAGTATTTTGTACTAAGTTAAAATAAGGGATTTAACGCATGGATGTTAAATGGTGTTTTAAATTTTGTACCAACTTTCAAAAAAAAAATGTACTTTTTGGACCTTCACGGTACCATTTTTTTTCACTTTATTAAAACAACAAAGAAGTACATAAAAATTCAATTGTGCACAAAAAAACAAACCTTAACATTAGCATACATTATATGTATGAACTAAATAATGTTAACCAATCCTTTCTTTGTATGAGAATTGATAATGTTGGCACATGTAGTCTGTTTCTTTCCTTAGTTTTAATTATATTTTGAAAAGGAAAAACTCTTTCCACATTTGCAAACGAATGTGGAATTGATAAAATTCCAGCAACGACTCTAGAAATGTCTGGAAACATATGGACATTCAGCTCATTTTGTAAATTAGCTACTGCCGACCAAAAACTACAAATGTATTAAATTTTTAATGACTGCAGTTGCTCGACAAAAGCTAAAGCTCAATTGATTGATTGAATCAAAAAAAGGTGGATAAATTGTACCAAATGAGTCACGGTAGTACCACGGTACTTTAGAAGGTCAAAATGTACCAAAAAAAGTACAATTGTACCAACTGTAACATCCCTGATTTAACGATACACCTTTTTGCCGATACGATACCGATACTCAAGAAGAAATATCGCCGATACCGATGCGAATATTAAATTTAAATTCAAGATAAAACTAACAAAACTTAAGTAGAGTAATTTCTTTATTATACAAAATTACAGTATAAGAGATTATTAATATTTAAAATTGATTTTAATAAGATTTTGAAAGCAACGAAATTAATTTAAATTCATTCTAAATTAATTTATTTTTTAAACGAAAAAAAAAAAAAAAAAAAAAAAAAAAAAAAAAACATTAAGGGTTTTCATTATATCGCTTAAAATTCTCGCATTCTGTATAAACTGTGCATTTTTATACCCTCGCAAATGAACTGTCAAAAATTGTATGAGAATTATTTTAGACAAACTTCGTAAATTTGCCCAACAATTTTGCTCGCGAACTTGCGCTGTTCAATTGTGCATTTATAGTAATAGATTTTTGTAATGAGTGTTTATAAATCACAATAAATTCTTCCAATAATTTGAACAAATTAATCTTTTGGCTTTCCCTATGCATTTTTAAAAACCAATTTCACATTTTAATCACAAATTTCAACTATTTTTTAAACTGATACTGTTTAAAATTACACAAAAATTAAAAAGGGTCTTCATGAAACGAGTCTCGCAAGTTTGCCCATTTGCACAACTGGCAATTTTTAGCGATATTATGAAGACCTTTAGTGTATGCGATTATTAATATTCCAAATTAATATTAATAAGATTTTTTTTAAAAACAAAGTATTCTCAAATGGTGTGGAGATAATTTCACAACTTAAAGCAGACTAGCAGTACAAAATCGTCTCTCAGATGTGACTAAACTCATTTGACAACTTAAGTATTTCTGTGCCATGTCCTTACATTTTGAGTATAATATTAAATAGCACCAGTAAGCAAACGGATCTGTGTCTCTAGAAAAATTAGAAGATCTAAGGTATATCTACCCTTCTTATTTAGCAAAACCACAGCGAAGGATGGACAGAGGATCAATCGGCTCCAAATTTTCTTTTAAGGTTTTCACAAGCGCTCCAAAGTTCAGTTCTTGTAGACATATCAGAACTTGTACTAGGTGTAGGGGTGACCGAGCCTTCAATACGGAATGTAGAGTCATGTTGAGTAGCCCAATAAGACGTTTTTTCGATCTATTGTCTTTGTAACTTTGTAACGAAGGTAGAGAATTCTAGAATAAATTTCATTATTCTCTAAACACTCAAATCTTTCATTCAGAGCTTTTGCTGCGGTATTCGCCCAATATTATTCATTTACCGTATTTTCTAATAATGTTCGAAGACTGTTAATTAGCGAAATGGCATCAGAAAATGTAGCAGTGGATTTGTTTATGGATTTTGTGGTCTCTTTTAAGTAACCCAAAACTTGTAGCAAAATTATTTTTTTTTTTTTTTTTTTACAAAAATCATTAAAAATTGGGTGAAAATTCTTAAAACGTACAAATACATACATGCTTTTTATCAATTAGAGAACCTTTTACCATTATGGTGAAAAACAAAACGGCTGATGCCGCAGGTCCACACCAAGCGTTCAATGCGTTTATGCCCAAAAAGTCGAAGTGTAAAATTGTATTGACAAGTTACACAGCAAACGCGGAAAATATATATACATATCAAAGGCATAAAGTAGGATTACTTTCTACTTTCTCGAAAAAAGGAAAAACGCGTGACGTGGACCGACCTTTAGATTAAGAATCAAAAGAAAAGATTTATTATTCTGTTTGATATTTTGCTATAAGTTGTTATGCAAAAAAAAGCATTAAATATTAAATGTTTTGTTCAAAAACACTATAAAAAGTATCGGCATATTGACAGTAAAATATCGCCGATACCGATATATCGGCAAACATTAAGTATCGCCGATATATCGGCATCGGTAGTCGTTACATCCCTAGTTAAAATGCTTTTACAGACTGCGTTCTACAGATATATAGAAATTTAAAGTGTCTTCGTATGGGAGGTGCCATGCCTTCTTTTCCAAAAGAACCTATTTTTGGACAGATGTAGTGTAGTAATATCTAATCTATTTGTACAAAATTATAATACTTTCACTGTTACAGTACTCCATATATATAGAAAACTATATTGTCATTGTATATGAGTTATAACGTCCACTTGTTGTGTATTGATAACCAAGCTATTTGTTCTAAATATGGACAATTTTACTCTTACCGTTCTCCAGATCACAAAAATCTATTTTGTACCGGGCTCACTTCTCCAATCCCGCTCACTTATTGATGAACCAAGAAATGTGTACCAAATTTGTAAACTGTAACTGTTGCCATTCTCCAAATATTCAGAATTCTATATTGTCTTTGTATGGAAGGTGCCACGCCCACTTATCCAATAACGCCCATGGACAACCCAGCTATATATACTAAATTTGGTAAATTTTTCTTTTACCGTTCTCCAGATATAAATAAATCTATTATGTGCCAGTGCATACTTATACTTATCAGTGTAGCAATTTCTCTTAATATTTAACAGCGGAATCTTGTATTAGACAAGGCTAGACAATGCTATAAATGATTGTAAAAAATGCTAAAAAAAAACTTTCAAGATTTTTCTTTTTAAATTAATTAACTGTATGAAAATTTATTAAAAACGAAATACATTTTAATAGCTAATACAACAGACGATTTTATTTCTATGCTTTGCTCTGATTTTAAAGCTTCTATAAAATGAAATTTTAGACCAGTAAAGACAAAACTAAAAACACTAATTTTTTTAAATATGGAAAAACCTCGGACTGATTACACCACACACACCGTCTTTCTTTGAGTACGCGCTTGCAAAAATTCCCAATATATTTCTGTTAAATATGTTCCTAAAAATTAAAACGGAGTAGCACCATCCACTCATTATAATCTTCCTGAATATCACTCAAATCTACAAAATTTGACGGAATTGCAGATAATTAAAAAAATACTCATTTGGTAACTTTTTTTACACTAAAAGGTGCTTAAGCTTCAACGTGTTTAAGAAAGTCTTTATCACAATCGAACTTTTTTAACTGTCCATGACAAAGTTCAACATAAAACTTTAAACAATGAACTCTTAAGTCACTTTCATCATCTTCAGATTACTTATATGAATCTAGCGCTAAAAATACTTCAGCACCTAAAAAAATATATTTGGGATCTTTACAGTAGGAAAAAGTAAATACAATTAAACACGGTTGCAATAATAAAATACAGAGAAAATATAAGATCGTTTAATTGCATAAAAAACATCTTTAAATCTTCCTAATCAATATACATACTGCAAATTTTAAATTATGTATTTATAAAAAAAAAACTTGAAAAAACTTTATATAAATTTAAAACTCTTTTGCATCTCAAAAAACTTGCAAAAAGGGATAACTTGATAAATGGCAAGGTTGCATGGGGCCTATATAAAACCCACTCTCGGAAAACTCTTTAGTACGCCTATAATTCTGCACAATCGCTCAGGTGCTGAAGTTTTGTCGCGATATGGGAGTGTTTGTGTGCTAGTATACATATATCATCTGCATAATCTAGGTCACCAAGTGTACCTTGAGGGCCCCATGTAATACCGGTGTAGTTGTTTGTCAACCGGTTCATTATTTTGTCAAGCGTTAGGTTGAACAGTAGAGGCGAGAAAACACAGCCCTGACGGACACCAGTCTGGTTGTGGTTCTAGTGAGTGATCCGACGACTAGCCCCATTATACAGCTCTTTGACCAGTTTGATCACTTTTATCAGCACACCTTACATTCTAGATCGCTTCATGGGTTAATGTATTTAAGGCCTTTTCAAAATCAATTTACCATTGGCCTCATATAAAGCCTACTCTCGGAAAACTATACTTGTAACGAGTAATGCGTTTGTAGTAAAATTTGGTATTTTATAGTTTTATTAGACTAGAAATCACACTGCCAAATTTCATGTAGAGTGACCCATTATTTACCATATATTCCATATAAATCCCATATTCAGAAAACACCTTTACACGCCTAAAATTGTAACGCATAATAAATGCTATTGTAGTAAATTTTGGTCTGTCATAGTTTCAAAAGATTGGTCGTCTATACCTCCTTAAATATTCTAACTATCGATGGAGGGTATCAAAGATTCGACACAGCCGAATATAGCATTCTTACTTGTTATTCTTATGTTTCTTGTAAGAATTGTTGCTTTTTTTAGACCACTATTTATTTCTTTTAATTTTGCTGATAAATTTATCTGTCATATAATTTTTTTATTTTTTCGGCTGGGGAGACTTTTTTGTAATGAATTATAATTAAGTTTTTAAATAATAATTAAGTTCGTTCACCTTCATCTGTAAGCAATGTTGCCAAAAATTAGGGAACAATCCCTATATGTATGTTTTTTGATACTAAAATAGGAGCGTAGGGAAAATATTAATATATAACGAAATGGGATATTCTTAAGCCCAGAATATGTTTTTAGAGAAAAAAAGATGAGTACAAATTTGAACTATTAACAATTTAAATTAAGTCGCAATGATCTCATGTATGAGTGGAGAACAATCGAATACAAATAATTTTTCTAAAATTTAAAAATTAATATGTTTTTAAACATGGATTTGGAACAGTTTTGGATAAAAAAAATAAAAATGAAAAACTATAACGGCGAGGCTGTAAATTGTATGTACAGCCTAGTCATTATAGTTTTTCATTTAATTTCGTACCAATTTTGAAATTTTGTGATAAATTTGGGGATTTTGTCAGCTTTATCCAATACAAATGCCGATGCAGAGAGAATTTTTTCAATAAAAGCAGATGTTCGCGCCAAAACCGCGGAAGAGACTGCACTAATAGGTAAAGGATTTTTGTAGGGAAGATTTTTTTTAACGTGTAGGGGAAAATCGGATTTTTTTAGTATGCGTTGGTATTTATCAAAAAATCTTCTGGCAACACTGTGTGTTAGCTATATTTAATACTCAGGTTTATTATTACTATGCCTTATAAATTTTATTTTCGGCCTTGACGGCTTTGTGTTACAATACTTGAATAAATAAATAAATAAAATACCAAACATTCTCCCGATTGCTCAAAAAATTCAAAGTATGCTATAAGTACAAAATAGGCTTTGTGTATTTTAAACATTGGAAGTTCGGTTCAATAACTGAACTTTGTTCTAAGAAAGTGTCAATCACAAAAAAATAAAGAAAACGTGAAAGTCTTGCTTTTTTATTGTTTAGTTGGTATTTTAAATTTTTTTTGTTTTTTGTGCTTCTATCCACAGCATCTTTTTTTAAATTTTTTTTCTTCCAATTTACCACTTGAATAAACAGAAAAATAAGCAAAACAAATGAAAAAAAAACAGGAAAATATAAAACGAAAAGAAAACAAGTTGAGTGCTTTATTTGGCTGTGCGGAATTTTGAGTACCCTCTACCTACAGCTAGAATATTTCCGGAGTGGGTCTTTTATGGGAATTACGGTAATTTATGGGCCGAACTTGACGACTTATAGCTAGTTGTGGGATCACTCATTAGAATCATTTCAGTGCCAATATAAATATCCAGACTGGTGTCCGTCAGGGCTGTGTTCTCTCGCCTCCACTGTTCAACCTAACGCTTGACACAATAAAGAACCGGGTGACTAACAATAAAACTGCAAAGAAAAAATTATTAAATTTCTCCTAACAACAAATTTGTTCTAAATTCATAATACCTATCAAGCAAACAAGTTGTTGATTTTGCACCTATTACCAAAATGATTATATAGATTACTAAAAATTTTATTTTATATGAAAAAAGTCAATTAAGATTTTTTGTTATTTAATTAAAATTTTAATTGAAAATTTATTTCAAAACAACTAAAATGTTAATTAAATCAAAATTAAATTTTTAATTTTTTTTCAGCTTAAAAATTATTGATTCAATTATCACATTAATTAAATTAAAATACTTTTTAAATCATTTTTTTAATTGATAAAACACTTTTTTCTGTGGGACGAACTTGATTATTTATAGTCTTATAAAACTATGACTGATCAAATTTTATTATAACAGCGTTATTCGTTACGCGTACTAAAATTTTTTCCGAGAGTAGGCTTGAGAGTAGGCTTTATATAAGGCCTTGAAACATTTATCCATAAAGCGATCTAGATTGTGAAGGTGTTCCGACAAAAGTGATCAACCTGGTCAAAGTGCTGTATAATAGAGCTAGACGTCGGATCACTCACTAGAACCAATTAAGTGCCAATATAAATATCCAGACTGGTGTCCGTCACGGCTGTGTTCTCTCGCCTCTACTGTTCAACCTAACGCTTGACACAATAATAAACCAGTTGACAAACAACTACACCGGATTATTCAGATGATATATGTATTCTAGCATACAAACACTCCCATATCGCGACAAAACTTCAGCACCTGAGCGATTCAGGCCTTAGGATTAATATTGCGAAAACCAATATAATGGGTCTTAATACCGACTACACTTAACCTCTATTTTTAGACGGGAAACCGATCGAAGCTGTCGACTCTTTCTGCTACCTGAGAAGTAAAATTTCTAGTAATGGTGGAGCAAGTAATAATATAAGATCCCGCATCACAAAGGCTAGACCATCGTTTGGAATGCTGAATAAAGTGTGGCGATCTGTATTCATTTCTTAACGCACCAAACTCAAAATCTTTGACGCTTGTGTAAAATCCGTTGCTTTGTGCTGGTGCGAAACATGGCACGCTGCCACTAGAGAAATAAATGCTCTCCAAGTATTTATAAACCGGTGTCTACGGCACTAGAGAAATAAATGCTCTCCAAGTATTTATAAACCGGTGTCTACGGCAAAATTTACGTGTATTCTGGCCGTGGTCGACAAAAGACCAACCACTAATAAAAACCGAAATTCGACGACGTAAATGGAATTGGAATACGTTGACAAAGCCCCCATACAACATCACTCAAACTGCGCTTGACTAGAATCCACCGGGTAGCCGAAAAAAGGAAGAACTGCTAATACATGGAGGAGTCTGGTTGAATCTGAGGGACTAGCAACAGGGCGTACATGGCGTGAAATTAAGGCTTCGGCATTGGACAAACCAAATTTTAACTTGTTTGTTAAGACCCTATGTTTTATCTAGGAACTACGGAATTTAAATAATAATAATAATAATGGTAAATTATGGACCGATCTTCACGAAAGTTGACAGTGTGATTTCTAGACATATAAAACTATAGCAGACCAAAATTTATTGCAATAGATTTATTTGTTACGGTTTTAGGTGTACTAAAGTGTTTTTCGAGAGTAGGCTTTATATGGGGCCTATGGTAAATTACGGACCTTTTTTCACGAAAGTTGGACGTATGATTTCTAGTTATATAAAGCTGTTACAAACCGAATTTTATTATAACATCATTATTCATGACGATTTACACAAACTAAAAGTTTTTCCGAGAGTATGTTATAAAAATTATGGACCGTGTGATTGCTAGTCATAAAAAACTGTGACATACCCAAATTAATTACAATAGCATTATTCCTTACGGTTTTAGGCGTACTAAAGTGTTTTTCTAGAGTGGGCTTTATATGGGGCCTATGATAAATTTTGAATCGATCTTAAGAAATATTGTGATATTATTTCTAGTCTTATAGAACGAAATTGTGCAAAATCTTATATCAATATGTACATTCCGTCACTATTAGTTTGTTTAGTTTGATTTTTTTTTTTTGTGGAGGAATAATGATAATTTTTGTAACAAAATTTTGATTCATAATTCTTTTCCTACTAATTCCTACTAAAAATTTTTGATTCATAACTCTTTTCCTTCTAAACCGATTTTGTTACATTTCAATCCCTAGCTTCTAAGAGAACTTGGAACAATTTGACACAAATATTGTTCTTTTCTTTTGATTCGTTCGAAAGTCGACTTAGAATTACTTAAGGACCCAGTATATTATACTTTAGTATATTATACTTTATAGAAAAATATTAAAAAAGTTTCACACGGAATGACAAACTTAGTATATCCTCTTCAAAACTAGTTGTGGTGGAGTGTATAAAAAATTATACAAATCAACCAACTAAAAACATCCATTTTCTCTTGAATAAACACATGACGCTCTTCTTGAAAATCAGCCAGTTGCTGCGCTCCAAGTTAAGCTAAAAAGAAAACAAATGAAAAATTAGATGATGATAGATGAATGATAATGATGGTACGAGTTGTGATGGAAAATAAATGCCATGAAATGAAAACAAATAGCAACAAATACAACAGCGAGAACAAATGAAAACGTAAGTCAAATGTATGACAAAATGACAATGAAAAAATACTATACAACAATTACAAAAACAATATGGATAACAAAAGTGACTATAACTTCAACAACCAACAACAATGAAAAGAGATAATAACAAGAAATAAAAGAAACAAATAACATAAATGTGTCCACAGGCATATCAAAATGATGAAGACATGCATACATATGAGTATGTGTGACAATTTTAGTTGTCCTTATTACTTTTTTTCTTTAAACCCATTATTATAATACATATTTACTGATTGCAATTACATAGATTTTTTTCCATTTTTGTACAAACATTTCCGAAAGTGTGTGCTTACAAAAGAACTTATGTTCATATGTATGTATGTGCGTACAAACGTATAACTGCTTTAGATCAGTGATGACAGCCACATTCTCAATATTTACTTCAATACACGTACTTACTCTCTATATTACTAAATAAAATTACAACAACAATTTATTTTGACTTAGCTAAAGCTTTGTTCTTATTTCTTTACAGCTGTTTTACTCGTACCAGTATTTGTAGGTGTTGGCCACCGCTGCTTTAGATTGATAAATAGGTCGGACGTTATTGTTGCTATAGATCAACCAAACCAAACTAATTTCTCGGACTTTGAGGTTCTATCTCTCATTTTAACCGCCATATTGGATAAACTTATGTAGCCAAACTTGCATGGCGCCAGTCATGTACGAATTACATACATATGTGGACCTCCATTCGTGAACCTCCTTCATCTTATATGTCTGTTCCTTAGTATAAATACATCGATGAATATGGAGAATCATCATTAAACTTAACTTTGATAGCTCTTCTAGCATAAAATATCGTAGTTTTTGTTAAAAAAAGCAAAAAGTTATTTTGGTTACTAACATTGTAAACATTTCATAAAATAGATATCACTGTTAATTATTAGTCCAACCTTTAAAAAATTGGGAAAAATTATTCCATTATCTTTTTTTTTTTAACGAAAGAAGAATAAAAAATATGCACATTTGTCACATTATTTATAAGAATGTCTTTTTGTTGTTACATTAAATTGGTTTTAGAATATTTGCCAATTTACCAATGTTTGGTTAGTTGGGTTATACTTGTCACACTCCCAAATCAACATGTTTTAGTCATCGTCATTATCTGCCTCAAAAAACAGCAGCAACATCAACATCATCTGTTAAAACAACTTTAGTTCTTTCAATATCATAATACGACTGCACGTTTTCCATATGTATTCATACACACATTTATTCGCATACTTACCAAACATTGCCTTCCTTGTCATCTTGAATGCTGAGTGACTTGCCTTCTATGTGACTGTGGTGTGTCACATTATGCCTCGGGGTTTTGACATTGCACAATTTGCACATTTTATTCAAACATACTGGATAAATGTTGATCTATGTTGTCACATTTGTGGCACAAGTTGTACTCGCTTCGTTAGCTTTTTATTCAACATTTCTTTATTTGTTCTACTATGGCTTGGAATTATAAAAATAAAACGATTTTGTGGATAAAGGGATTTATTTTAAACCAATTTTAACTTTTTTTTTATTATTTTTTTTTTTATTTGTATTTTAACAGAGTTTTAGGGTTGTTGAAACTTTTCAATTGTCTGTTGTAAAGTGAAATAAAGTAAATACTTGGTTAATACACCACTGTTTAAAATATTCAATAAAAGATATTATTCAGTGACTTCAAATTTGAAAATGTTTTACTGGTTTGGTGTAAATAAAATGTTCTAAGAAAAGAACAAAAATTTTAATGAGCCTTTAGCTCCACTTTCAAATATTTCATTTTAGGTGTTTAAGACGAACATCTACAGAAATACAACAAAATACATAAATGTATATAAAAAATATGTAAATACACTGAAAAGAAAAATCAATCCATCCGTACTTAAACCAAGCCGAAACGGTGGCAATAGTCCGACTAGTACGGATTTCCTTAAATCAAGTCAGAATTTTGATTCAAGTACGGATTAGTCAAGTGTCTCGTACTTAAAATAACCCGAAAACGAGATTGACTTAAGTAAAGATGAGCCAAAAATTAACCTGAAACTGTGCTTGATTCAAGAATCTCTAAGTTGGCTTAATCCCGAAGTGGTACTTGAAATAATCCGAAAGTGGAATGATTCTAAACTCTTACCCCAAAGAACCAGAGAAGGGGAATATTATTTATTTATTTTCTTAACTTCCTCCCACCCGTTAGTTACACATGTTTGTTTCACCTTCGTTGTATTACCCCATTTATTTACAGAATAACTCTCAATTATAAGACACCAGAAACATTTTAGCAAATATCATTCGTGAATTTTTGGTTTTTATTTTACTTTTTTTAAATATAAAAATAATGTGTTTTTCTTCAAGCAACCCGTTCCACCTACTTTTGTTGTCGTTTCTACAACAAACTCTTACAAACACACACGTATGCACGCATATAGAAAAAATAGTGGCACGACCAGCGAAAAGTTCAAGCTTTTATTTTCTCGATTTAAGAATTTTTTACTTATTTTAATTAATTCTGGGATTGCTTTTCGAAAGTAATCCCATTTGGCATTGTTTTATGTACTTACGTACTTGAATTTTAAAGTACGACTCGTACTTAAATTTTAAAGTACGCCTCGTACTAAAAGAAAGTGAAAAAAAAACTTGAATTCAGTGCGAATTTCTGTGTATGTACTAAACCCCTGCACGAATGCATTTGTTTCTTGTACACAGTTGTCAACACCACATTATTGTTGTGTCAACTACTGTAATTTTTTTTTTTAAATCAGCTCAAATGATCCATTATGAAAAACCAAATCAAAGTTAAAACTGTAGTTCGTTTCAAACAAATCAGTGCGAGTTTTTTCTTTCTGTATATGTACTTAGATGGAAGTGCATATAAAGCAGGGATTTCCAAAAATTTTTTGGTTGTGTAGTAGTCGTCTTGGATTAGATAAAGCATTTAAAATCAGAGCCGACAGAGTGGTAACTGATTTAAAATAACTTCTTATGTACGTGTTTGTGCTACTATTTTTATAATTTTATTTAAATAATTTTCTATGTTTATTTTATTATCTTTAAATTAATCCACTTGGGTTTTTTTTAAACAAAATACCCATTAAAACCCAGTTGTGGGTTTCTGGGTTACCCAGTGGGCAGCCAACAGTGGTTTTTTGTCCAGTAGCATATTTCTAAATATATTCCAAGAAAAATTAGCTGTTTTCCATTGAAATGGGTGTACAACTTTTGATTTTATTTACAATTTAGTGGGAGAATAGCTAAAAACGTTAAATATTGAAAGGGTTGCCATTTGTGGTCCTTTCAATTTACTGGTTCTAAGACTAAATATGCATAAGCTTTTTTATATATTCTTTATTATTATGTTTTATGTCTCAAAATAAAACAAATTTTTTTTATATATTGTTTGTAGCCCCAAGTATTCTCTTTTAAATGACATACAAATCATCTTCGTATGTTAAGTAGTTTTTGAGATATTGAAAAAATAAATTTAACACATTCGGCTAATTCGGCAAAATTATAACATTTTAAATATGCCATAACTTTGCAAAAAAAAATTTTAATTTTTTTTTCGTTGATATATGTTAGAGGATAAACGCCAGTTACACATATCGATGACGGCGGCCAAAATTATTAAAATTTAAAAGTTTTCAATGACGGCGGCGAAAATACAACCGTCAGCTGTAGCAAATAATGTAGAGTGCGATTTTAATTTATGTTGTTTAAAAAATAGCTTGGAAAACATTCGTATATTTTTCAAAAATGTTAAAAGTAAAATAATTAAACAATGAAAAAATCAGTCGAAAACAAAATACTTACGAGTATCTCTTCCATGTTATTATTCATTGCATTTTGCATATTTAATGTATTATTAAGTGGTAAAATTTTTTCTCGCCCCGTTTTTATGAGTGAGTTTATTTGACATTTCAAAGCGGGAATTTTCTTACAAAAATTTTACAGACACACTTTTTCTGTAAATTGGCGAGTAATTTCCTTACGTGACAGCTTTACTCGCTGAAAATGTTACAGACGCAGTCAAGTGAGAAAACAGCTGTTTGTTTCCACTTATGGCATTTTTGTTTCATTTCTCGCACTTCAATCGAAAAGTTTCTCGGAGCGAGAGTTACAGAACATGGGCACTGTTGTTTCTTAAGTTGTGTCTTGAAAAAAGTAACAAAACCGGTTCAGATAACAAATTTTTTATATTTCTAACAGTTTACAAACTTAACAAAAAAATGTGAAAATAATCAAAAAAACGAATTGGCTTTTTTGTTTTTGTTCTTTTCTGTTTTCTATCATTGCTGCAATTATTAAAGCACGGATAAAAGGATAAAATTTAGTTTTTAACAAGTTTTTTAATTTATTTTCCAAGTACCCACAATCTTTAAAATTTTTTATGTTTACAAAGAAGCTGTTTAATAATGATATCATATTTAATAACAAAAAAAAAAAAAAAAAAAAAAACAAATCGACACAATCGATACAAGGGGTTTTGTGAATACCGACAATTGTTTTGATTTTTTTCGGATTTATGAAGAGGTACGACAGCTGAAGAAGAAAACCAAAAACGGTACGAATTAAAAATTTAAAAAATGTTCATTCTCGTACAAATTCTGCGACATTCCTGATTAATTATATTTGAAGGCAATTTTTGAGCTAGTTATCAATTCTCTGTAATATTTTAAAGTCTTTTTATTACAACTATTGTCCAATTATATTATGTTCTCAAACATCCACCACCTAACATTCTCTATTAATAATATGCACCACCATGCAAAGAGGAAGTCTATTTTGTTCTTTAACTCTCAATTTTTAAAAAATCTATTAAATTCAATGTGCACAAAGTTATTTAAGAGTTCCGCTGCATTTTTTTTCGATTTTATTTAAAAAAATCTCTTCTTTTTTTTGTTTTAAGTTGCACCCTTTATTGTCCATGCGGCTGTTGCTGATGATGCTGTTTAAAATTGTGTTGTCGTCGTTGTTCATCTTCATCCAATTGGGAATTTCCACTATTAAGCTGATTATGTTAAACATGACAAATGCTCATTGTTCGTTCATATGTATGCACTTAGATGAAAAGAAAAGAGTATATAATCGTATAAAGTTCTTTTTAGTATATGTATTTTTGTTTTTCTTTTGGGGATGGTTGCTCGGTTGATTGGGTTGGATGGGAAGATTTGTTTAAGTGGGTTGGTGTTAAGTACTTGATATTACATGCATTCAGTTTTTTTATTGTTTCAATTAAAATTGATTTATATTTAATGTCTTCCATACAAATACTGCTGTGTATAATATACATATTTAAAAGTACATATTTCTTTATTAAAAGGGTACTTTTTAAGCCCGATAGAACTTGCAAAACGGTAAGCTGTCAAACGAACTACGATCAATTTTTGGCGTTTATGTTCAGAATACTCTAGCAAATCATCATGAATGGATTCACGCTTTAGCAACGCTATAACATTACCCAAATTTACTTTAAAAATCAGTCATAGATTTGCGCAACTTTAAACGACTTCTTTATTTTTTATGGCGCACGTCTTATTTTTGGCTTAAGACATTTGTTAATAAACAAGATTGGCGCATATGGAATGCGACAAATTCACAACAGCCCCTTCATACTTCATTTAATCCATAAAAGTGCACAGTTTTCACGCTTCGTGACATACGGCGAGCAAAATTAGACGTCGATAATGCGCTTCGTCACGAAGAGCTGCGGTGCTCATGCTCGAAATTAGTTTCAAATTGTCTTCAAATAAAAAAGTTTTTTCTTATTAATTAATTTATAAATGACGTGAAATTTATTGTTGTGGGAAAGCTTGCTTCTTTGCGCATTTCGCTGGTTTCTTAGGTCAGTTCGTCAGGAAACTTTTTCAAAGTTATTAGAAAAGCTAAAAATATTATACAAATAAGACCATAAGGTGCATAAGAACTTTAAACACTCAGGTCTTACTTGTAAAAATATCAAAGCTTCAACAAAGCCACAACAATAAACAGTGAATTTATCTTTTCTTAATTTTTTTTTTAATTAAAATTAAATTTTGTGTGTTATTTTTTCCAATTTTAAGTTTATTGGGGTTAAAAAAAAACACTTTGTTTATAGAGAAAAATATTGTTCATACATACGACTCTATGAAATTTGTCGTCAATCTTGCAATAATTTCCTTGTTGGTTTTTGTTTAAGTAACTTTATTATTATTTTTATAAAGTGGAAGGAGGTTCAAACTCTGAGGTGAGGGTTAAAATTATTACTCAATTATATTTATGTGAAAATTAAAGCAATAAAATTGTAAGTAATAACATTTTATTGTGTAATGAATACATCTTGAAAATAAGTTGAAAGTAACGGATCTGGTTAAGTGGTATAGGAACAGGACTATTATTTATAGAAACAATATTTAAATAAACGCGAAAAGATTGATTGAACGATGTCGATTTTTCTTAATTTTGACGTCGGTGTATCGCCGAGGTATCGGCCTTTAAAACATCGAAGTTTATGAACGATACATCGATGTATCGTTTGCATCCCCAATTTGATTGCGGTATAAAACAGAGCTGCAAACAGAAATGCAGGAAAATTTTAGAAGAAAGTGGCAGAAAAAACATAACATCTTCCGTATCGTGTCGCATCTGTGGTACTCTGTGGCCTCAACATTTGAAAGTGCTGAACATTCAGGTGCGCCCTAAATCTTTATACAGCCGCTAATGCAGCCAAATAATCAGAAAAGTCAAAGTATGTAAGTGCAAAAATCTCTACAACACAGATCGCTGTGGAGATTAAGCCACCAACAGCTTGGAAAAAAGGATCATGCCATTTCGGTCCAGAGAGCACTGAGGCGAACTACAGTTGTCGCGTTGCTAGACATAAACCTTAAATTTCGTTAAATAACCAAACGATGCGCTATATGATTTTTGGGACCAAGCGCTGTTTTCGGATGAAAAAAAATTTAACATCTTTCGCTCTGATGGCCGCCAAACGGTGTGGAGAAAGCCCAACACAGAGCTAGAAAAAGAAAACCTTGCTGAAAATTAAAGACATGGTGGTGGAGGGGTGATTGCGTGGGTGATTGCTGTATATCATCTGCAGTCTTAGGCGAGCTGATGTTCATTGACGGAATTATGAATAAAATAAAATATATAAATATTTTAAAAGAAAAGATGAAAAAGTTATACAAAGTTATACCATCATCGTTTACTTTCCAACACGATAATAATCCGAAGCACTCAGCTCATGTGTTACGTATGTGGCTTGCATATAATGAGTACATGTCTTACCACTTCCGTCGCAATCCCAAGACATTAATCCGATTGAGCATTTATTGGAAGTGTTGGATAGGTGAATGAAAAAGAGGGCATTAACGAGAAAGAATGTGCTGAAGCAGCCACTGATCATAGATTGAAACATATTAGGACAGATGGCACGAAAAAGTAGGTGAGTTATATGCCAAATAGACTGGAGGCTAATAGACAAAAAGGATTGTAAACTTAATATTAATATTCGATAATAACTAATATTTTGTAGTTTTTAC
Source organism: Pollenia amentaria (assembly GCA_943735925.1). Lineage (NCBI taxonomy): Eukaryota > Metazoa > Arthropoda > Insecta > Diptera > Polleniidae > Pollenia > Pollenia amentaria. Next base: position 257,606,201 of record OX031006.1, read on the forward strand.
TGAAGTGTGCCAATAATTTTGTTTAATGAAATAAAGTCATTTGGTTTTTGTTTTTTATTTTGAATCGAAATTGTTATAAAACTATTGAAATTAAATAAATAGCATTTTGTGAAAAAATTATCATATCAAAAAACTAACTATAATGTTTTTCCGTACTTATAATATTCTGTAGTTTGATTTTTTATTAAATTTTATGGAATATGCTGTTAAATAAATAAAAATTTAAAAATTAATGTAAAATTCATTTATATTAAATAAAATGTGAATGATCCGTTTTTTAAATAAATTTTTAGTTGTTTGAAATTAATTTTCTGTTGAATTTAGCTACATAATATTTTGAGTTTAGGGAATGCAATTTAAGATCTCCGCAAGACTCAAGTTACTTTGCTCGTTAAATTAAGTAAACATGTAATGTGTGTAATGGTAAATTACTAGCAAAGCTGCCGTTATCGAGAGCACACTGTACCTATAACATTTTTAAATATTATCAATAAAACAACCCCTCTTATAAAATCTATTTATTTAATATTTCAAATAATAAAATTAAAACCAATACCCAATTCAAAGTAATTCATAGATTCGCAGAAAGAATAAAATAAAAAAAATTTAAAACTAAAATCCGAATTTTTGTATTTGCTAGTGTTTGTTATTTCCGCCATTTCTACTTTCAATATGGGAACTGAAAAAAATGTGTGTAAATTTTTTTTAAACAAACATGTGTTTGAATTAAAATTCCAACTAATTCTCATTTAATATTTTGTCACTACTGAGTCTCTATTTAAGTAAATAAACAAAATTTGGAATTATTTTAGTCAGATAAAAAATAAAACTGAGAACGAGTATGAACCTTTTTCTTAGCTTAGTTTTTTTGAATTATTTATTTAACTTTGACTAAAACGAATAAAAGAAATATTATAGAAATAAATGTGAGTACATAAGTTAGAGAAAAATAATTTATTATTTAATATTCTTGGCGGAATTATTTTATAAATACACAATTTTATTTATTATTTAAATATGTACCTACTACATAAATATATGTATAAATTTATTTGAATATACTATAAAATACGTACTCCAAGCGTATACAATGGCGATACAAACGAACTTCACCAGTATTTTTTGAATGGACAAAGTATGTTTGTATTGCACAATGTATGGGCGAGAAGTGTTGCCAGAAGTGGGAAAAATTCCTACTTGGAAGTTTTTTTCTACTAAAATACTAGTGTAGACAAAAACGGGCATTTTTTTTAATTTGCATTTCCATACTAAAATAAGCGAAATCGAGTAAATATGGCCTAATGGATCAATGGATCAATGCCGTCAAGACAAAATTACTTAATATAATTGTAGTATACATACAACCACTCACTTTGTATGGGCAGAACATCGAAACAGAGACAAATTTCACTTACCTATGCAGCCAAATTACACCAGACGGAGGTAAGACGGAGGTAAGCATGCTGGTATACATTACAATATTAAGAGGGCTAAAAACGCTTTAGCGTTATCGTTATCTCTGTGTTATAGGGATGCGAAATTTGGCTCACGTCTATTGAAATCAACAGCAAGCGGCAAATCTTTGTCACTAGGGCTTCCAATCGGGATTGGTTTTTCTGAATCCCGGAATTCGGTATTGAAGAAAATATTTCGGGATCCCGATTTCAAAATCTTGAATCTTAAAATATAATTGGACAATAAAAAAAAAAATGATAATATTAAAATACAATTTGGCAAATTTTAAAATACATTTGGATAATTGTAAAATACATATCAATGATTTTAAAATACATTTGAAAATTTTTCAAATACATTTGCAATGTTTTATAACACAATTCGAAATTATGTAGTTCAGATATGATGCAGTTGAAAAACATCTTTCGCACTCAACACTCGTTGGTAGAATTGTTTGTTAATATTTAAAATTTAAATTAAAATACACGTACAAAAAATATTTATACAAATTATTGTAAAAAATTTTAAAGTAATAAAAGTTATAAAAAAAATCGGGATCCCGAAAATCTCGGAATTAAAAGTCAGAAATCCCAAGATTGCTTTATCCTGAAAATTCCGGGTTCGGGATTTTCCGATTGGAAGCCCTAGTGGAGTTATACCATAGAAGCAATATAAAACCTTTGGCTATTGAAATTCAGGAAAGGAAATGGAGATGGATAGCTCCTGTTAGACGATAACCATCCACTGATGCATGCAGAGAAGCCTTTGATTGGAATCCTCTGGGAACGTGAATAAGAGGCAGACTGTGAGGTGGCTGAAGATGTAGTCTAGAGGAGATAGACTCACATTCAGGAAATTGATCATGGAATGGAATAATTCCTTGAAGTTCATATATAAATAATTTTGTTATGACACTATGCGCCCACGATTTGACGTAGAAGCAATTAATAATAATAATAATATAAGAAAAACGCTATAAAATTAACGCAATTGTTATTTCCGAAAAAAAACTTTTATGTCCGTGTCTATTTTTTTTTTGTAAAGTCTAATTTTGTAAGTTTCATTAGCAATATTATGAATTTTTCATAAAAAAGTTTTTTAATTAATACGAGTATTGCATTTTCATTTTTTAAATCGATTAAATTTGATAAATATTGTCGATCAAAATTGGTATATTTAATTTTTTTTGGTTTTTGTATAAACTTTATAACGGTTTTATAGAAAACTAAATTTTTTGTTGACTGTGAAGTATTTTTGAAAAAAAAAATTCTGGCAACACTGATGTAAATACATGAACCGAAGAATTGTATATAATGCAATATGTAAGTAGATGGTAAGGAGTTCCTGTTAAAATATTTTTATTGTTTTTTTATTCATATGGAACTGTTCAATTTCAGATTGGGTTGTGAATACAATAAGTGCGTAGTGTAGGAAGGTAGTGTTAGTTACTTGTTTTGAACTCAATAAGTGTTCAATGTTCATGAGTTTTGTGTTATGTTTTTTGTACTACAAGTTGTATGTGGAAATGCCGGACGTTTGTGCCTTACACACAATTCTTCGGAGAAGGTCTTTCGAAAATTTTTTTTTTACTTTAAACATTTCTACCTATCCATAGTACCAGAGCTGTGAAAAACTGCAATCAATTGGGATTGGAATGAAAATGATTTCAACCAAATTGATTTGGTTCTTTAATTTCAAAATTATTTCCAAGTTCAAAATTAAACCTTGTTAAAAATGCAATATTTTGTGATTGCAATCATTTTAAAATCATACTTTTTAGAAATCATGGAATTCAATCAATGTAATTGCAATGAATTCGATTTCAATCAACTTTTAATTGAAATCATCAATCAAAACTACATATCGAGGCTTTACTGCAATAGAGTCATAACTCAACTTTGAATTTTCTAGCGCTTAAAAATGTAATTCTTCTCTCTAGAGTTGAGTATATAAAATATTTGTATAAAATTTTTACACAATATGAAGAAACGATATAGCGATTAACGCCACATTATTAGCTAGTAAGCGGCCCTATGTTCCACTGGAAATTAAAGAATTAAATACATGATCTCAAAAATCAGGTTTTTTGAGTTATGACTCTATTGCAGCAATGGTTCGTGTGGTGCAAATCCATTGAAATAACATACATTTGGAATCTAGCGGTTCTAAACAAAAATTGAAGTTGTTGGCAATTGAAAATTATCAGGATCTGCTTTGTTTCTATAGGAAGGAGTTTCATTGAAGAGAACAAATATTTTATTTCTAATGTCATTTTGATTGCAATTAATTGATTTGTTTGCAGTTAAAGTATTGCAACCAATTCAATATGAATTTATTAAAAAAAGAAATTAATTCAAATCTTTTTAATCGTATTGATATCATGATTTTAATTTAAAATCATACAATCACTATACCGATTTTAAATGCAATAAAAAAAATAATGATCACTCATTAACGAGGAATCATGTGATTGCAATTAAATCGATTGCAATCTTTTGCAGCTCTGCATTATACTTTTAATAAACATATTTTATTTGTTTTTTAAGTATAAAATACTCATGATCACAAATACATACCAAACCAACAAAGAAATATAATCATAATCAGAGATTATTGCAGCTACCGGATGAAGTGCATAAAACAAAGAATTAATAAATGTCTATTAAGTTGTTTGCTTTCAACTGTTCAAAAACAGGGTTCCTTGATGCGAATGACTTACTTACATTTATGAAAAGTGAAACCCTACGTAACTTATTCTGATCGATATAGCCTGTATCAACACTTATGGCCAATTTTTGACTTCGTAGTTAAATACGTATTTAGTAGGCTGTTCAATTAATCGATGTTTCGTATTAATCGATTAATTGTGCGAATAATTATTCGAGGTAAGAATTTAATCGACAACTTAAAATTATTCGGTTAATAAAATAATTTTAATTTTGTCTATATTGATATTCTAGTTATATAAGACCAAAAATTATATTTATTACATGAAAATTTTATTAAAAAAGTAACAACAATATAACAAAAGGTACTTTATGTAATAAAAGAGGAACACTTTTTTAATAAAAAAAAAATAGCATCAAAATTTAAGTTAATCTTCTAAAATAATCTTTTTTTAAAAAAAGAGTGCACAGTTTAAATGTTTATGTTTCAAGCGATTTCTTTCTTTTGTTTTGATGAAACTTGATTTCGAGAATATCCTTTTACTCATTGTTGTCGTTGTAGAGATTGAAAGTAAAGCGTTATAAAGCATATTCAATTTCTCTGTTCTTTTTTTTGTCTTTTCTAATTATTATATTATTCCATTTCAATCCATTTTAGATTTCTTAACAATTTTAATACTTTTAATAGTCTTGTTGAGGTCTGGTAGAAGGTTGTTTTCATTCGTCTCAAAAAAATAATCTTCTTCATCTGAATCATTACTCGAAGGAAATGTTCCTGAGTTAAGAAACAATAAAAGAGTATTTTTTTTATTAGGATAAAAGCATGGTGCCACTATTAAGCATCGAAGGCTATCATTTAAAAAAGTACTGGAAAGCTTATTTTTTTTATTTAAATAGAACTTAAATATAGTAATAGGTATTGAAAAAAACATCGATATTGTTTTCGATGCAATGCATCGCATACAGGCATCAATGTTACATCGATTTTTCGCAAAATACATCGATGTTTCTATACATCGAATGTTTTTTGTAACATAATAGATATGAATGTGGCTTATTAAAAACAGGGATAATCAGCCATGTTCTGGAAATTGAATTCGAGTGAAATTGAAACCGTGAAATTTTAAAAACGATGGTGTACTTAAGTTTAAAATTATATATCCTTTTATATGCATTTTATTTTTAAGGCTACTTATCTTTATCAGAACTACTTTTAAGATCAAGAAAAACTACGTTAATTTAAAAAAAAAATTCATTTGAATCGATTAAAATTTCGCTTGATTTAGATTTTCAGAACATGTCCTCATATAACAGAAAGCTTTATTACGTTTACAATTATAAAAAAAAAAACAATTTTTTGACGTTTTTTTCAAATCAATCGTCATTTGTCTACATTGTTGAATCTTGCCAGAAACTTTTGGTGCAAAATCGTTAAATAAAGTACCAGCAATTTTTAATTTAAGTTTTGACGTCTATTTACAATTTAAAAATAATAAAGAATAGGGCACGCTGTGCCGAGTGTGTATTTTTAGAAAGGCTTACCTGGGAAGCACAGGGAATAAAAATAAATACTTGATGCTAATAATATTTAATATATCGTCGGTCACAGGTTGACAACTCGTAACATGTTTTTTGTACTTTTCAGGAGACAAAAAAAAAACGTTATTACTCCGTTACTAAGCCGTGTTGGAAGTAAATAAAAAAAAAACCAAAATTAGTAGGAGATATTTATTGTAAGATGGTGTAAAGAAAACAACATGCTAACATGCAGAAGGACAAACACAGTCTTTTGGCTTAAAAAACCCGATTCGATTTTTTTGCGAGTTAAGAGTTGTCAACCTGTGACCGACGGTATGCCACAACGTTATTTTAATAAAATTGTCGCTTCGATGCATCGAATAAGAAACTTCGATGTTCATTCGATGTTGATGAGTAAAAACAACATCGGATTGTTTCGATGTATCGATACCTTATATCGAGTGGTTTTAAAACATCGATGTATATCGTCCACCCCTACTTAAGGCTAGTTTACACTATTATACTTTGTATTAATACATGTCAAAAACTCAAGTAATATGTAAAAGTGTGATAGTGTGAATGCAATGTGTCATGAAAATAGAAGTGTTCCGAAAAAAAATTTGACATCCCATAAAATTTTCTAAAAGCTAATACTTTTCATTGGATCAGGGTTGCATTTTAACAAAAGCATGTTCATGTGTGATAGTGTGACTACAAACTGTAAAGTTACATTCGATTTTTTGACAGTCGAAACAAAACTCATTTGATTTCTATCTCACAAAGTATTATGGAATACGTAAGGCTTGTGAGATAGTGTAATCTAGCCTTTAATAATATGTTATATTCAAATACGAAGTCAAAAATTGGCCATTAACATCGCAAAAAAAAATTAATTGTAATGTTTGCATTTTTCCTTAAAGTATTAAGAGACTTACTATGTTAAAAGAATTAAGAGACATATTTAATTGAATCACTAAAAGCAGAAAGGGAACTACTGGAATTTACTTCATGTACCATATTTGAGTATTGCTAAGAAACCTGTGTAAAAAGTGTCATCTTAGACAACTTCAAATTAATGTCAGTTCTCTCTTCTACGAGCTAAGAACTTAAAACTTGCATTTAATATTATAACTACGCTGTTTTTATTTATTATATCAAAATGAATGTATTCCTTTCTGTACTTGGCGATTTAATTATTTTAAAATTTTTAATAGAAGATAAGTTAAATATAATTTTTTAGAAGAATAACCTGTATTTGCAATACATTTTTTTGTAGAACTTATTTTTAGTGCATTTCTTACACTGTTGACTACTTGTGCTTTTATTAAAAATACGGTAAACGAATTCAAGTATGTACAAGTTAAAATTACGATAATGAAATTAATTTATATTGCACGGAAAGCAATTTTGATTCTTTCATATTCAAACCTGAAATAACATAGAAGCAAATTTTTAAAAAGTTTATTTTTCTGCTATTTTCCATTTTCAATGCAATGAGATAACTACCCAGGCAGAAAATAAAAATCGGTCCAACGTAGGCAAATTATTTCCTAAGGGGTTCTAAATGTTAGCAAACCGTAAAAAGTTCTACATTTGCGAAAATGGTAACCTCATGATGAGGTTGCCCGACTCATTTTTACATCGTTGGCTAAACACTGTCAAAAACCACATTTAAGAGCTTTAATAGTTTTTTTTTTTGTTATGTATAACATATTATCAAACTCCAAACAATATTTTCTTTTGTGAATATTTAAGTAATGGAAATGTTATGGTTATATCAGAATTTTTCAGTAGAAAACTTTCTATACATCTATACTCAAATGTTTACTTAAAACGCAACATTTTTAACAAAATGCTTATATTTTTGGAATATAAACTGTCATCCAGGGACATAGCAGAATATGTCGTTAACGATTTAGACCAGAAAGAAATGGGAGTAATTTTATAAATCGCTTGACCTTGCGTTGAAAAATGTTTCTCATATAATTTTTTTTTTATTTTAAAAAATTTGTATTACAAATTTTTTTCAAGTGTGTTTTTACCAAATGTCAAACTGAAACAGCTGCTATCAGTCTTTTACATAAATAACTGAAGATACATATATAGATTGAACATTTATATTTAAATAAATATAAATAAAAACATTTTTTTATTAAAAAGCATTGGCAAACCATTTTTCAGATTGTAAACCGTAACATCGGCAAACAGTTTTGGTTTCTTGTGGAAAAATGCTATCCCATTGCTACAATTTTTGTACGGTTGGCTATTTCTGCCTGGGTTGTTGTTCTATCGTTCTAAAATGGCAAGCATTTGTTAGTTAAAGTAACTTTAATTCTCTAAAAATGTATGTAAAAATTTAAAAAAAAACACAAATATTATGGATTAGCTTTGTAATTTTTTCTTTTCAAATAAAATGCAAATTGTTTTAATTTTTTTCAAGCCTTTTGTAAATAGTTTAAGTTCCGGGGTTTTATATTAATTAAATTTATTTATATTAAGATTTCTTTTGACAAAACTCAATGTGTATTAAAAAGTTCAACAGTTTTCACAGAGATTCTCCCTATTTCCTTGCGTTGAACAGTTATTTAAGGCCCTTTTACACTATTATATACTCAGTTATGTGACATGTCAAAAACTTAAATAAATTGAAAATGTATAATAGTGTAAAAACAATTTGTTGTGAAATGTCAAAAAAAAAAAAAAACGTAAAGAAATTTTACAGTCGTATGGCTCCCACTATTTATTAAACTTTTTCTAAACGATAAGATTTTTAATTTTATCAGAGTTGTTGTTAATTTATAGAAGAAGCCTAGGAGGAAAATAAGGGAAGGAACATTCAAATTTAGTTAACAAATTTTCATTTTAATTTTTTCTAATAAACAAACGCAAAATATAAATAAAACAAAACTTCAATTGCTCTCTGTTATAAATTTTAAATAAATCAATCATATTTGTTGTAAAAATTAATTAATTAATTAATTTAAATTTCTCACTGTTAGATTTTCCACTTGGCTTCTCTTCTTTATGAGCTGACACAATTATCTGCAATTGAAAACTCTGCTTTAACAACACAATTAAAGGGTTGTGAACAACCTTGTCGACTGAGAGATCAAGACCGCCGTAATTTTCAAACGAATCTTGTAACTAAGAAAGTCTTAAAATGTATGTGTTATAACACAAAAATAAAAATTAATTAAATATGGTACATAGGCGAAAAACAATATGAACAAAGTACATTCGGATCAACTTTCTCACCCTTGATGAAAACAACATAAATAGTTGAAGCAAAGACGCGAATAACAATGTAGTAGTAAAATATTTACTTTTTAGGAGAGAAAAAAAACGTTTTTAAAAAGAAAGTTTATTAATTTTTTTTTAAATGATCCAAAATGATGATAATAAAAACTTTTATGCAAAAAATCAAGAAATTAAAATTTCAAATTATGTTTAGATTTTTTTTGTGGAAAACAATTTTACATAATATGTAAAATATTTTGGATATACATATTATGTATATCCAAAATAGCGATGTTAGTTAAAACGTTTTTTCTCTACGCAAAGCACAATGACTAGTGGTTTTAAAAACGTTTTGTCACGATTCACAACAGAAAGTGTGTACATAAAACGTTTTTCCACATAACCTGCTCTGGATTTCGATTTTTGGTGATATGATCTTTTTTGCTCTTATTGTTATGCATTTCTGCCAATTTAAACATTTTATTTTTATTGTCTTTCCTGATTTTCCACACAAACTTTTGTTTTTGCCCCACTGTTACACTATCAGTTACTTCCAAGAATTTTGTTTGCATGTATCATTTTGTAAGTAACTTACAACGTTGTTCCACTGCCTGACTCTTGTAACTGCATTTTTACGGCGATAAGGTGCAAAATTCTGGTTGATTTGATGTTTGAAAAATATAAAGGTGTTATGTTAACGTTAATCTGCGCAAAAAACAGGTTTTGCAAAATTTGCCTTTAACAACGTTTTTCACGGCTTTGCTTCAGTTGTTGAATAATTTGCCGCCAACGACATTTAATGTTATTGGCCTCTCACTTTGATATATTTTTTAATATCCGTTAAACTGACGCCAAAAATTAAGAGCTCCTAAAACAAAAATAATTTTTTTTTACTGAACGAGGAATTTTCTTCTTCTTTGAAGTGTGATAGTGAAGACGTAAAATGAATTAAAAAATAGGTTCTATTTGATTTTTTGACAGTCATTGGATTTTCTGAGCGCAAAAATCTTAAGTAGCTTTAGCAGCATGTTTATAAACAAAAAAAAAAAAAATATATATATACTATTTATATATACATATTGTTACGAAAGTAACTTTAGTTAAGAATTAGTTAATTTCTTTAGTTATCTTGTATTTATTAGTTATTTTGTATTTGTTAGTTATTTTATTAGTTTAAATTATTTGTGTATTAGTAATGCATATTTCTAGTGTAAAAATCACTGTACAGAATTTTCTAGTACAGATGTAATGTTAAAATTATTATGCATAATTGTACTTCAACCCCACTGTAGTTCTTGAATATTCGATAAAGATAATTCTTAAGCCCTAATGTATACTCTAGTTTTATGATGTATAATAGCTCAATTAAAATTCAGAAATAGTGTTAATGCATAATGTTATTAGCTGAATAAGTTTAGAATTTTATATACAGTATAAAGAAAAACATAGCGAACAATCCTGCATTACTAAGTCCCAATTTTCGTTTTACGATTTTGGTCGTTGCGATTCTTATCTTATAGGCGAGAGGGGAGAGAAGAATTAAAAGGAGCTAGTGTACTCTTCCATTCGCTTTGTTCACACAGAAAAAAGTTTTTTTTATCAATTAAAAAATAATAATTGTGATAATTGAACTAATTATTTGTTTTAGTTGAAAGAAAATTTAAAATATAATTTTGATTTAATTAATATTTAAGTTGTTTTGAAATAAATTTTTAATTAACATATTAAATAAATATCAAAAAATATTAATTGACTTTTTCATTTAAAATAAAATAATTAAAACTTGTAGAATTGTTGTTCGGAATTGTCAATATTTAATTAAATAAATAAACACATTTTTTGAAATGACAAAGTTTTTTGATCATTTTTTTAATTCAAATTAAAAATATCATTTATTAAAAAAAAAAATATTCACAATTTTACAATTTTTAGTAATTAATATAATCATTTTGGTAAAAGGTGCAAAATTAACAACTTGTTTGATTGATATTATGAATTTGGTATAAATTTGGTGATTAGAGACAATTTTAAATTTTTTCTGTGCATTCATTCGTAGTGTCAAAATATATATACATTAAAAATCGTACAATGTAAACATATGAACGACTTCAAAGAAGAAACGACAATAATCACAACGACAAAAATCGTATAATGTAAATAAGGACTAACTCCAAAACTTAATTTTTTGAGTTATAACGATATTGCAGCAAATATAAGACTTATTGTATATCTACATATATTGTATCACATTAGTAAAATATTAAACATTTCAATAACTAAATTTAAAACACTTGTTTCATGCTAAACTATAACTTAAACAATTCAAACAACTACATAAAAATAACTTTAAATATTTTTATCATTATTTATTGTTGTTTTTAATATTATTTGTTTGTAATATACAAAAATGTAAATACCTACATACAATATAAAACATATAAATTAATAAATATTTTATTAGGCACGTGCAAGAAAAAACTTTATGTGTTATTTCATTCTTATATCAAATATCAGAGAAACGATTGCAAACAAATTTAGTTTATGAGACTTTACATATTAAATTGTATGCGTGCACATTTACATACATACATAAATGCATTTTAATAATAAACAACACTCGCACAAACAAAAGAAATATGAGAAGATAAATAAATATTTTGAAAATTTGGGTCAGTAGAACAAAAATTAGATAAGTTTATAATATTTATATTAAATACATGAACCCTTTACGTCAGCACTTCCACTAACCTCTGATACACTGTGATATAAAAGCGACACTCCTTTTTTATTTAACTTACAGGCCCATTTACATTTTTCATCGTAATTTGGCAAAATTCCCAAATTATTAATGTCGTTTAAATATTTTGGTAAAAACATAAAAAGTAACACACAAAGAGTTACACACAAAGTTAAGTTATTTTTCTACTGCACTTAAAAAAGTATCCTAGAGAAAAACATTCATTTACGTTGAAAATGGGGGTCAAAAGGAACTCATTTCATGGGCAAAATTAAGCAAGAATATTAAAAAAAAAAAATGTTAAGTAATTTTTGATGATACACACCTACAAAGTTGATATATACATAATTTGTCAGCATAGAGCTTTCCATTCTTGACAGCTATCCAAATATTTCAAATGTGTTTATACAATTTATTTACAGTTCGAGCACATTAGGGCCTATAAAAGGATTGTTTTTAGTCGGTTTTATATATTGCCCAATAAGAATTTGCATGGCTGATGTTACATTTAAAAATGTTTTGCTGATTATTTTTTTTTAAAGGTACAGTAGATATTGGATATAAAAAACTTTAAAAATGCCATAAAATTGTTTCTTTATAAGAAAGTTATTTCTTATAAACGTTTTATCTTTTGATGCTCAACTACTTTTAAATTTCCTTTTGAAGATGCCATTACGTTCACACGCAGCAACCGGTTTCAACTTTTTTTGCTTCAAAACAACAACACTTTTATTCAAAGCGAACCAAAGAGAAAAAAAAAAGAAAAACATTTACATGCAGCCATTGTTGTGCATATACCTACGAATGAGAACACAAAGCGTACTGCCCAAGTACAGGCATCTCCGTACCAACCCATTTTCTTCTTGCTTCCCTCTACTTAAAACACAAGAGTTGAGCATCAAAAGATGAAACGTGTGAATGTAGACTTACAAGTCTTATTGATCAGCTTGCTAATTTAAAGGCGAAAGAGAGAGATAGCAAATGGTTTCTTTCATCGTCTCTCTCGCCTATAAGGTAGCAAGCTGATCAATGAGATTTGCAACGTGTAAATTGGGACTTACGTAAAGCCCTTATGACACTACTTTTTGTATTCATTGAATTGATATAGAATTGATAAAAAGAAGCAGTAAATGTTGGAAAGAGCAAACTATAAAGAATGTGAACAGAATTTTTTTTCAGTTTTTCTTCTGTTATGATTTTGTTCATTTTATTAAATGTTGTCAACTTTTTGTGTATGGAAAACATAAAAAAACAAACAAAAATCAGTTAATCGCTGAATTGTCCAATTAACCGCTGATTAAGCAAAACTTTTTATCTATCAAGCTTGAATTGTAAGTTTAAAGTAGAACAATTTTACATTATTTTTGACATAACTTCATTTTTTTTTTGATTGACAACTTTAGTAAAATTTTTGATAGTTTGCTATTTATCTTAGTACAGCTGAACTCTTTGCATTTGGTAAATTTTTCTATTACATTATATTTGCACTGTTCACCAAAACTTGAACTTTAAACAAATTAAGTTTGAAAATTAAATTTTTTTTATTGTGGTAGCGTATTTGTTTCCATCTTTAATTCTTTTTTTTATCTGGCGGGGGAAAAAAGGAATGGATGGATGCCTTCTAGAAGGCCTATATACTCCTTCTCTTGGATGTGCAATTCCTGCTCGCACCATTTCATACTCATATCTTTTATGCACACGTTGTCATTGCGGTGTAGGCCTTCCACTTTCGCTTCTTTCGCCAGAGATTCTAAAAGGCATTCAAATTAATCACTCTTAGAAGGCTTTCTAGAGAATAGTGATTTTATAACGGAATCCGAATTCTTTTTTACTTTTACTCATATCTTTTTTACACACGTTGTCATTGCGGTGTAGGCCTTCCACTCTCGCTTCTTTCGCCAGAGATTCTAAAAGGCATTCAAATTAATCGCTCTTAGAAGGCTTTCTAGAGAATGGTGATTTTTTAACGGAATCCGAATTCTTTTTTGCTTTTGCTTTGGCAAAAAAAAAATCGTTCTCCTTCTCTTCTGTGGAATTTGTATCTTATCTTTTATACGGAATCAAAAAAATGTCTAAGCAGAACTTCAATAAGGCCTAAAGTAAGAAGGTCTTCTTAGTTTCCCTCTGGGCAGTTGTATGTTTTGTGTGTGTATATTCAATGTTGCCGTCAACAAAAAATTTCTTGTACAAAATCTTTTTTCATATCATTTATCATCTATATAAATAGTGCTTTTGGTCCCCTTTCTTATTAGGGGGTTTTTCTTATATACGATGTGCTCATATCCGGTATCTGCTGTACTTTGTATTTTAAATACATCAAAGTATGTATGTTGCCCAACCCTGGCTTAAGCCCACTATTCCCATATTAATTCCATCAATTTAATGAAATTACTTGCTCGAGTGTACGTAAATTCTATCACATCTTATTATAACATATTTTCTTTTTGCCATAAAAGCTTGTAATTTTTTTAATTAACCTAATTCATGCGGTTTGTAGTCTTTGTACTATCACTTTAATAAAATTTAAATTGGCATGCCCCTTAAGTAATATGCTGTTGTCTGTTCATGTCATTGCTTATTAGTCAGTTATTTTGTCTTTTTGTCCGTTTGACAGTCAGGCCCTTCTTCGTGTAAATACGCTTGTATTTGGTAATTGTTAGCTGTTATTTTGTCGAGTGCAAACTTAGTGTGTGTTCCTAATTAAAAACTAAAAGAAACCGCAATAACATCAGTGCGGCTTACTTTTCCATTATTGCTGTTGTTCTTTTCAACATTGTTTATTACATCAACGCTTAAATACTTGTAGTGAAATTCTATGATGACAAATTTTACATTGTTTTATTGCCGTCCATCCAATGACCGACTTCTCTTGACTGTTATAAATGAAAACAAGTGAGAAAGTATAGTCGGTGTAGCCCGATCACTTGTCACCCAACACTACATTATTAAAGACAAATTTTTGAGGGTGTACCATATCTGGGACTGTAGCCAACCATAGACGCGGAAAATCAATTTTATGTAATTAGGTTAAGATATAAGAGTTCTTTGTACCGAATATTATCTATAAGGACCGATTTATGTTCCAATAAGGTATTTTTGGATCAAATTTAATCTAAACAATTAAGAAAGTATAATCGGTCAAGCCCGACCATATGATACCGAACACCACAGTATATAAGAACAAATTTTTGCAAGTGTACCCTATTCGGGACCCATGGGCAATCATGGACCCGCCAGAATAAAATTATGTAATTGCGGTTAAGATTCATATACAAGTTCTTTTTGCCGAATATTATTCAGAAATCTTCAGCTATATGAAATTTGTTTGCCTTTAAGGGATTTTAGAAAGGGGGCTTATATGGTTAATTTTGGAACCACCAGAACAACATTTTGTCATGACAAAGAAAGTGGTTATGAGTCGATCGGTATACTTAAAGGTTAGTCTAGGACCAATATTTTAAGGTGTTACAAACATCAACACAAATTTATAATACCCTCTCCACACGCAAAGAAAAAACATGGTTGATACAATCACAATTGCAAACTATCATTAATGTTTGTGGTTGTGATTGTGTCAAACACGTCTTCAGTAACAGTATATGTTCAGACATGTTTATAGCTTAGTTTTGTCTCAGAAATAGTATTATTCTTAGAAGAAAAACACAAATGATCTTCCTAACCATGTTTCTATTTTTCCCAACACCATGCAAAATGTCTATTTGAACATGTTATATGGTTCTCACAATAAGACCAATAAAAAAATTTATTTCAAAAAATTTAATGTTTTATTAAAAAAACATACATATACTTTGCAACATACGTGCATATACAGCTCTTTTAATAAACGTATAATAATTTATTTCCTTAATTTGACAATCATGATTGGCCTTTTTCTCCCGAAAAACTTTTAAATTATTTTGTAGTCATACATGTTTCCCGATTAACTGACTCTCGCAGACGGAAAATGACGTGGAAGAAGATTTTACTGCTTGTTTTGATAATAAATGTTTGCTCATTTACAGAATGTGTTTTAAAGCGAACAAAAATTATGGTATCAAACATACCTTTTGTGTACATTATATTAGCAAATATTTAACATAACGTAATATGTGTAGCTAGATCATGGTAACTTTTTAGGTGTAAGACACCTAATATTAGTGTTAAGGAGAAAAAATATTTTTTCAAGTTAAATAGGGATTATAATAAGTTTATTAGGGTAAACATATTAGGGAACTATGAATAAAAAACATCTAGATTGTGTGCAGCAGTCGATCCTTCAGATCACTTTTTCGCAAATTTCGGACGGCATCTCGCCGATAACTTGTCGAATGTTAGTTTTCAAATGCTTCAACGTTAGTCGATTATCCGCGTAAACACGGCCTTTGACGTATCCCTACAAAAAGTTTATTGGCGTCAAATCGCTTGATCTTGGTCGTAAATTGACGTCGCTAAAGCGTGAAATTACGCGTTCTGGAAACTTTCCATGCAAGAAAGCCAAAATCAGTCGTGTTGTGTGGCTCGTGGCATCGTCTTATTGAAACCACATATCGTCCAGTTAATAATATTCAATTGCATGCCAAAAAAAAAGTATTTTATCTGACAATACATTCGTATTTGTTTTTAATACATAAATATTGTAAAACTCCTTGTTATAATCCTGAAAACATGTATGCTATTAGTTGTTCGTGTACTTTAATACTTGATTTCGCACAAACATAAAAGTGGTATTCTGTATTTCGTGCGTTTTAGGCTGCAAATTTTTGCAATTGCAAAATTGTTGTCACTGACGGTGAGCGGTATTTTAAGCAATTTTGCAATGCTAGAAGAGAATTAGGTGACAACTGACATACGAAACTATTGGTCGTGAACATTTACAAAAAGGTGTTTGATTATTTTGTTAAATTGTTTTTAATAACCACAAATCAGTGCAAAAGAAAATATTATCGAAGCATTAGTAGATTTGTTTAATTATTGCTAAGTCCAAGTATGCAAACGCAATACACGTAGAAAAAAAAGCATTGCGCAAAAGCAATAATGTGACAAATACAATTCTGTGTATTTTGTTGTCATATTGCCAACCAAAGCTACAATATTTTGCATTTGCGCTTTCGCAAAACCACTCTGAACTCCGCTAATATGTTTTACGACTTTAATATCACAACTTACCGAACGCTAAAGGTAGGATTTTTTCGGCCGAATAAAAAGTATTCCAGTATCACAACTGTACTTTTTACCAACCAGATATGATGACCATTCCCTTAACTTATCGATCACTTTAGGTTAAAGTAAAGTTGAAATAATGGAACAGTTTTTATACGGCCGATAAAATACTACCTTTAGCTATCGGTAAGATGAAAAAACGGGCCTTAATCAAATACATATTTGCAATAAAATTACAAGAGCGGTAATTTTTTTAAAATCAATGGTTAATTGTGACCCATTTAATTAAGTTTAGTTTGATAGAACTTTGTTAAGACCATACATTTATTAATTCTGGTAGAATTATTATCTATTTCCCTAGTTGAAAAAACAGACAAGCGGGCACATGGCGTTTTAACATAATTCCGGTACGCTGAATCCAAAATTCAACAAAAATTTCGAAATTTTGATAAAAAAATTAATTTTTTTTCAAAAAAAAAATTATGTTTCAATAACGACTACTCATATTAGAAAAAAATTTTATTTTTCTTAAATCAAATTTTATTGCGGAATTTCGATAAACTAAACCGTTTTTGAGTTACTCGAACATATGTTGTGCAACCTCCTCCATTTTCGAAATAACGGCATATCTCGAAAACCTGAGCCAATCTTAAAAAACAGCGGGCACCACTGGATTCAGCGTACCCGTATTATGTTAAAACGCTAGGTGCCCAGCTTGTCACGAAAAAAAGTGTCAATTTCTTGCACAGTGTAATGAAAAGAATTTTAAGAATAAGTAATTCAGAATTTCATAGAGATAATAAGAGGAAAATTTAAAATATTTTAACTGATAATAGCTTTCCTAAACAATTAATGACAGATTTATTAATAAACTATAATAATTTTAGAATAAATAACCAAAATAGAATTATGGAACAGAGAATTTATAAATCGGTAACATATATACCGAAATTTTCAGAAAGATTAGAAAAATCAAATATATACAGTAGGTAAACTATTTACTAAAATAAAAGACAAAGTAAAGAGGATGGAAATGTCAGATATTGCTTATAAAATACCTTGTAAGGGTAATGATAGACTAGGGATGGGCAAATTGAAAAAATATATCGATATATATCGTATCGATATTTTTTAAGAGTATCGATATTTATAAATTAAAAATATCGATGTATCGAACGTATTAAGCAGAAATTATTGTCATATTTAAAAAATGTATGCGAACGAGGTTTTCGTTTGAAATCGAGGGAACGTCAGTAAATTCTACAATAAAAAAATTCCAAAAAAGTAAAGAATACAAAAAAATTTTTATTTATGATATCGAAAAAAGAAATTAATTGGCATTATATAATAATATTTTATTTTTAATATAAGGACATGCTCATATAAAAAAAAAAAGATTTTTTTTTATTATTAACATTCCAACTTTCATGACTATATTGCTGCTAATACGCTATAATGCGTACTTTTTAGTGCTTCGGGTGACAAGCTGGGCAAAAACAAAATGAAATTCTATAACTGCGGTAAGATTGCACATATACAGCGTAACTGCAAAGAACCGATAAAACGTTCAAGATTCGTTTCGGCGCAAAGAATCAGCAGCCAACACAAGAGTCGCCGTTATACATGGATGGAGTGTTAAATTTCTAACAATAAATTTGATAGTGAAAAAGAGCAATAGAAGTGTTACGACATTTGGTTACATCGATGGTAAAATCGCATTTTGACTATCGACACTGGTGCAGGACTTTCAATTATAATGCCTGACTTAGTGAGAGGAGCTATCGAACCACTAAGCTGAGTGATCTTGCGAACAGCTACAGGTGAGCCTGCGACTGTCTATGGCAAAACACGTGTGGTGTTAATAAATGCCAATATTGTCACTTTTCATGAGTTTATTGTGGCTGACATTGTGGACGAAGTACTGATTAGGACATCACATAATGTATTTGGATGGTGTTGACATATCCCTTGATGTTGGGTATGGAAGCGATGCTCGTGTAGGACAGCTTCTAGCTTGTACTCGCCAGAAATCGTAAGCTCACAGAAAAGTTGAAAACCGTTAAGAAGCGGTTGCTGATGTAAGACAGCTTAGTCAATTAGAAACAAGGCACTGTACAAACTCCAATAGAAGGGAATGCATCAGTAAAGGTTCCTCATTGCAGGTAGGGCTCAGTAAATACTGGATAACGGCGCAAATAAGTGATCCCGTATTGGCCAAGATGATGAGGGCCAAAAGAATAGGTAGAAGACCCACTGTTGAAGAAATTGCATCAGATGGACCACTGATGAAAGCGTATTAGGCACAGTAGAAGAGTCTTCAAATGGCAAATGGTTGTCTATACCGTTGTGCCGTCTACTAAGGTACGTGGACATCATCTAAGTGTAAAGAGAAAAAATGTTGAATTTTATTATAAAGAGATCTTAAAAATATCGAATTCGATAGCCGTAGATAAATATCGATGTATCGATATATGGGTATTTTTAATATCGGCGTTAATATCGATTATAATGATTTTGATATAACGATATTTATTGCCCATCCCTATGATAGATAGTGCAATAAAGTTTATGTAGGTACAACAAAAAATAAGCTAAAAACTAGGATAGCAGGACATAAGTCAGACCAAAAATTTAGAAATATTTCATCACAAAAAACAGCTTTATCAACCAATTGTGCTTATCTAAACCATTATCCAGATTTTGACAATACAATAGCATTAAACCCAGAAAATAATTATAAGCGTAGATTTATGTTAGAAATGTTACAAATTACAAAAGTACCAACAATATCGAGAATTAATTTCAAGCCAGACACTGAAAATTAGACATTTAAAATAGACATTTAATTTATAAAAATAGAAACGGAAGTTTAATATTTATTTATATTGTAATAGATCACGTTTGTATTGAAAAATATTTTTTTGTATTCATTTACAAAATTTGTTTAATTTTGCCATTTTAATTGTTATATTGTTAAATTTGTTAAAAAATTTGTGAAAGTAAGAAAAAAAACCCTGAAGAAGGCACTCAAAGAAGTGCCGAAATATTGGTTATAATAAACATTTAAAGTTTTTTATATAAAAACACCTTAAGCTTGATAATTTAATTATACTATGTATTATTATCATTATTTTTTGTTAATAAGCAGGGATGTAATGCTTTTTTCTTTAAACATTGTCAAAATTTTAATTAGTATTGTGGTTATTTTATTGAACTGTTAATGGTTTTCAATCCAAATTTCGATATTTTAATCAGGCTTAAGTTCATTGAATTTAATTTTCATTAAATTATTTTTATGAGCAAAGGAATTTTACAACATGAAATTAATTAAAATATTGATAATGTTTCATTCTTGACTGAGCTGGGAATTGAACTCAAGTTTTCACGGACAGGTTGCCCTGACGAGTTTCGATTGTAAACACACTATCTCTTCAGGGGGATTTGACATTTAGCACTCACCGCCATTGACGACGGATGTCGTCATTAGTCAAACATCAATCTTTAAACCAAATGGTATTTTACCTTGGTAGATCGAAATTTGCTTTAAAGGAATGATTACACTGTGCAAGAAATTGACACTTTTTTTTCGTGACAAGCTGGGCGGGACAAGCTGGCGTTTTAAAATAATTCGGGTACGCTGAATCCAGTGGTGCCCGCGGTTTTTTAAGATTGGCTCTGGTTTTCGAGATATACCGTTATTTCAAAAATGGAGGAGGTTGCACAACATATGTTCGCGTAACTCAAAAATTAATTTTAAATTACAAGCAAGCATAGTTTATAAGATTTTGAAAAATATATACAATGAACATAATAAAGGGTGATTTATCGTGAGGTTTGATTTTCAATATGATTTTTAACAGATCACGCGTGACTCATATCAAACTGCTTTGTCATTTTTGTTCAGTATCGTTTGGCAAGTCATCATTGAAAGACTCACACCACAACAGGGTCTCCAAATTGTTCAGCTGAAAAAACGCAATGAAAATTCGGCGTTTTATCTTAAAATTATGTTCAGTGATGAAGCACATAACTGGCTCAATGGATACGTTAATAAACAAAATTGCCGCACTTGGGCTGATGAGCAATCCGAAGAGTACCAAGAGCCACCACTAAAAACAACGGTATGGTGTGGTTTATGAGCTGGTGGAATCATTGGCCCATATTTCTTCAAAAGTTAGGAAAAGCAGAATGTTACCGTCAATGGAAACCTTTATCGCGCCATCTTAACGGACTTTGTGCTTACACAAATTCAAGCGCATGGGCACTGTAAGCTCTGGTTTGATGGCGCTACGAGCCATTTAGCCCGTGAAACAATGATATTGTTGAAAAATCATTTTGGAGGGCACTTAATTTCACGTTGTGCTAAGTAAATTAGCCACATAGCTCGTTCGATATCACACCTTTGGACTGTTTTCTCTGGGGATATGTAAAGTCTGAGGTCTTCAGGAATAAGCTAGCTACAATTGACGCTTTGGAAGCCAACATTACTCGTGTTATTCGCGAGATACCAGTCACCTCAGATGTAGTCATGACCAACATTTACGTGATATAATTTTCAAACAGTAAACGCCATAAATTGTTCTTTAAACCTATAATAAAAATTTTAAGTTTACTTTAAAATTTATTTGTTTTATTTTACATTATAAATCAAACCGCACGATGAATCATCCGATATATACATATGTATATAGATATAATTTAAAATTATGTTCAGTCAACATAGTTTTAGACTAACCCTAATCATAGAAGTTATCTGCTCGGTGTTTATTTAATAAACCTTTTGTAATATTTCCATTGAAACAATCTGAAGAATTAGTTTTCAAATAATCCTTAGCAAACAAAATGCCTTGAATGGTTTTTGTTTCCAAACGATTTCTGATTTTAGGTTTGTTTAAATTTATTTAAAGTAATTTTCGTGAACTGGGCTCCGGGAATGCGTCGGGAAAAGGAACTGATCTTTCCCGGAACTACAATAGGGACGATAGGCCTCAATAGATAGGAACTACGACTGTTGGCGGCGTACCTAACAGATCACCACACGGTCAGGTACCTTTTTCGAATGGGCCTGACAGAAGACCAGGAATGCAGACTATGTCTTGATGGGGACGAATCCACTGGGAATCTGCTGTGTGACTGCCCAGCGCTGGCATGGGCCAGGCGTAGACACTAAGGGCACGACACGATTAGTACGTCCCTAGTCGGTGCAGCACCGGCAAAAGACCTAATAAAATTCCTATTGGAAGCAGAGGATCTTTTGGCCAACTAAAGGGGAGTGGGTAAAATAGAGCTTAATTGGTCGCAGTGCCATCTCTGATGAGGGGAAAACTCCCTGCTCTCTTTGGAATAAGTCATTAACAGAAAATTAATTGAAAATATCGCTTCATGCTTTTAATTTTTGTTAAACTATTTTACATATGTATGTATTTACAACTTTTTTATAATATAAATTTTTGTGCAACTTTCAGGTCCAAACACTTTCTTATAAATTTAATTTAATTATTTTTCTTATTCGTCTTTTCATAATTTTTTAAACTACAGTTATATTTGCAAAAAAAAATAATAAAAAAAATAACGTATTAGTTTGAAATTTGTCTCGTTCTTCCTTCAATATGTAAGAATACTTAACATTTCTGATGTTTACTTTAAACAATTTTCAGTTATTGCCATTAAACAATTATTTCTTGAGTGATGCCAGAAAGTCGTCATAACAATATAAATTTTATAATCGTAATTTTTCTGTATTTTCTCAAAAAAATCGTCAAAAAGACGAAAAAACGTCACATTTAACACCCCTGTTAATAAGGGACATATGACATTTGTTAAAAAAGTTAACGTGATTAACAAAATGGTTTAAAACAATTAAAATATTAACTGGTATGATCTTAAATATTTAACGTCTTATTTTTGAAAAGTAAAACAGTTTTTAAAGGGTTTATTTAACAAATTTTCATAGAAAATCTGTTTCATAAACCGTTTATTAACTTGTTTTATTTTTCTAAATAAGGCCATTAATATGCAATTAAAAAGTAAAAAACTTTAGTGCATTTATTACCTTTAACGATTACAAATTATAGCTTTGCTAAATACATATAAATGCAAGACACAAATGTGCAAGAAACATTACAGATTATATTTTTTATATTTAAACTTTAAACCAAAACCCAAACCATAATCTACTCGAAAAACAATTAGCCTAATTCAAGCTCCTCCTTTTCATGTATTTAAACTTCGCCAAAAGGTTAATTTCTAAGCGCGCACACACAAAAACCGCAGCACCGAGAGAGTGCCTCGAGTATTAATTGCATAACTTTTTTCATTCATTTTTTTCACAGTTTTCCATTTTTCTGAAGAGGCAATTACAAAATGGTTTTTAATTCTAGATTTCCCTACCATTTAAATAGTTTTTGCTACTTTCTAAAATGTTGGGAAAAAAGCGAAAAATAGAGTATAAAAAAGTTGTATAGATGTGTGTTTGAATGGCTTTTTAGTACGAGTAGAATTGCTTTTACAATTTATGACAACTTAAAAGAGCAAGTGGCAGTTGTGCGCCACTTGGAACACATGAATATAACCAGCATAAAAACTAAAATAAATAGGTCAGTCACAGTGGCGTTCTATAGTATAAAATACTAAAATAAAAATAAACAGAACAAAAAGAAAAAAATCATTATAAAGGAAGAAAGAAAAATTAAGGCATAACACAAATGTATGAATGAATGAAAACATTCGCAGAATATAAAATAAAATAGGCTTATGGTATTTAATAGTTTACAAATACTCCACCCCCTGATTGTTACATTTCTAAGCAGATTTTTTTTTATATTTTTATGTTCTTATTGTATGTAACAGTGGTATGTATTTAAATAATTCATAATGAGCATTTAACGTCACTATTTTCCTTTTATGTTAACTTAGGAGTAAATATACAGAGTGATATAGAATGTGTTGTTTAAAAATTAAGAGCAATAGTAACAATAGCATTTAAGAATTTTATGGCAATTTTCTCAATGTATCGACAAACTGCCTGTTACTTAATATCGACATAAATTTATTAGACTGATAACGATCTTGGTTTTCTCAATATACCGACAAAAATATTATTTTCAGTTGGCAACACATACCAAAAAACATGTTAAAGTTGGGAGTCAGCTGATTAAATTTATCTGTACGACAAATAAACAGCAAATAAATAATTGGCAGATGAGTGCTGGTGAGCTTTGCGACAGAATAGACGCAAACAACACATTGAGAAAACCAAATTTCTTTAATGTGCAGTTTTTCGTTGAAAGAACAGATAATCACCCAATGAGAAAACTGGCATTAAACTAATATCCAATTAAACTGATCGCCGCCTACACTGCAACAAATGTTTGGACTATTACGTGCTTGTGAAAAACTGAATGTGAGTCCCCTGAAATTGTTGGAAATAGGTCCATGACTTCGTCGATACCCATAATCTCCCGCAAATGAACTTCAGATCTTAAAAGGATTTTGAATAAGTCAAAACTTTAGGTGAACATATTGACTTTTGACAAATAATAAATTAAGTTTTGAGGTTCCACAGATTTTAGTGAAATTAAACATATAGTGTGATTTTTCATTGAACTGTTGATTTTTTAATTGAAGTTTTCGATATTTTAATAAGGCTCATCAAATTTAATTTTCATTAAATTATTTTTATTTACAACATGAAAAAAATAAATTTTTTTTTATAATTTTATTCTTGACTGAACACGGGATTGAACCCGGGTCGAATTTATTTGTATCGAGAATAACCACATTATCATCATCAGAATTCTTTGACGTTCTACCGTTTGTGGAACAAAACAAATTAGGAGCAATACTAACAAATTAAGAGCAATATTAACAATAGTATTTTAGAATTTTAACCCTCTAACGGTTTTGGCTGCCTTAAGCCAGCTATTATTTTGTTGTACTTCTTTAAGCAAAATTTTAAAATACTTTGACTTGTATTTTTATACTTAATATTATTGGTATTTTATTTTAATGTGAGTTAAATGTACAATTTATTAAAACTCTTGTTCCAAAAGGTTTGTTTTGCTTTAAACTACACTTAACTCCGATTTAACTGATAACACCCTGCACTACAAAAAATGCTTGAATATTACGTGTTTGTCAAAAACTGAATGCGAGTCCTTTCGTATTGTTGGAAATAGGTCTACGATTTTGTTTATACCCATGATCTCCCGCAAATGAACTTTAGATCCTAAAAGGCTTTTTTATTAGTCAAAACTTTAGGTGTAGTTTTGGCAAAAAAAAAAAAAAAAAATAAGGGTCCACAGATTTTTGTAAAAAAAAAAAACATATATTGTGATTTTTAATTGAAAAAAAAAAATTAAGGGTATACAATTTTTGTTAAAAAAAACATATATCGTGATTTTTCATTGAACTGTTGGTTTTTAATTGAGCCGAAGCTCTTCAAATTTTTTTTTCGTTAAATTATTTTTTGAATGAAGGAATTTACAACATGAAATAAATTTAAAAAAAAAAATTTTTTTTTTTTTTTTTATAATTATATTCTTGACTGAGCACAGGAACTCGGGTCGAACTTATATGAGAATTCTGATGAAAAGAATGTGGTTATTCTCGAAACATGTAAATTCGAACCGAGTTCAATCCCGTGTTCAGTCAAGAATAAAATTATAATAAAAAAAATTATTAATTAATTTCATGTTGTAAATTCCTTCCTTCAATAAAAATAATTTGATGAGCTTAAGCCTAATTAAATTATCAAAAACTTCAAAAACACATATTTTAACAAAAAACTGTGGAACTTCGTAGATTTTCGGTAAATAAAATATTTTACTATAAAATTGATTTTCAGTGAAAAAATTGGTTTTTTGTAAAGCCTAGTACTCTGTTCAACATTTCACGTGAAATGCTGTCAAAACTCATATGAAAGAAACTTGTGCGGAATATCTATGAAAAAATGTTGATAGAGTTGTACTCTGTTTAATTTGCGAAAAAGTTGCGAAATGTTTCTAGCAACATTTTTTTTACAACTGCGAAATAATATAAGCTGAACTTTTTTCACGTGGAATTTTAAGCAAATAAAAAAAGTTTAAACTTAATATTAAAATGAGAACGGCAAAACATAAATAACACAACCGGTGATAGGTTTTTATCAATACTTAATTTTATTTTTACTTAATTTTTTATTTAAAAAATACTTTTTAGTAAAATACATGTGGGTTTTGTTTACATATGCAAGACAATGTCGCATACTTTGAAAGATTAAAAACGTCAAATTGTGCAAACTCTCGAGATAGGTAACATTGATACATGTCAAATTTTTCGCATGAAATAATAGATGTTGCTGAACATTTTTCACAAATTGGAACAGAGTACTAGGCTAAAAAAAAAATCTATGGAAATACGAATTATTGTTGAAAAAAGGTTTTTGGCGAACATACAAATTGTCGATGAAAACATAGTTTTTCGAATTTTTTGTGTAAACCAATGTTGCCAGAAGTATTCTCATTGTATGTAACAGTGGTATGTATTTAAATCATTCATAATGAGCATTTAACGTCACTATTTTCCTTTTATGTTAACTAAGGAGTAAACATACAGAGTGATATAGAATGTGTTGTTTAAAAATTAAGAGCAATAGTAACAATAGCATTTAAGAATTTTATGGCAATTTTCTCAATGTATCGACAAACTGCCTGTTACTTAATATCGACATAAATTTATTAGACTGATAACGGTCTTGGTTTTCTCATTATACCGACAAAAATATTATTTTCAGTTGGCAGCACATACCAAAAAACATGTTAAAGTTGGGAGTCAGCTGATTAAATTTATATGTACGACAAATAAACAGCAAATAAATAATTGGCAGATGAGTGCTGGTGAGCTTTGCGACAGAATAGACGCAAATAACACATTGAGAAAACCAAATTTCTTTAATGTGCAGTTTTTCGTTAAAAAAACAGATAATCGCCCAATGAGAAAACTGGCATTAAACTAATATCCAATTAAACTGATCGCCGCCTACACTGCAACAAATGCTTGGACTATTACGTGCTTGTGAAAAACTGAATGTGAGTCCCCTGAAATTGTTGGAAATAGGTCCATGACTTCGTCGATACCCATAATCTCCCGCAAATGAACTTAAGATCTTAAAAGGATTTTGAATAAGTCAAAAATTTAGGTGAACATATTGACTTTTGACAAATAATAAATTAAGTTTTGAGGTTCCACAGATTTTAGTGAAATTAAACATATAGTGTGATTTTTCATTGAACTGATGATTTTTTAATTGAAGTTTTCGATATTTTAATAAGGCTCATCAAATTTAATTTTCATTCAATGATTTTTATTTACAACATGAAAATAATTAATTTTTTTTTATAATTTTATTCTTGACTGAACACGGTATTGAACCCGGGTCGAATTTATTTGTATCGAGAATAACCACATTATAATCATCAGAATTCTTTGCCGTTCTACCGTTTGTGGAACAAAACAAATTACAAATTAGGAGCAATACTAACAAATTAAGAGCAATATTAACAATAGTATTTTAGAATTTTAACCCTCTAACGGTTTTGGCTGCCTTAAGCCAGCTATTATTTTGTTGTACTTCTTTAAGCAACATTTTAAAATACTTTGATTTGTATTTTTACACTTAATATTTTTGGTATTTTATTTTAATGTGAGTTAAATGGACAATTTATTAAAACTCTTGTTCCAAAAGGTTTGTTTTGCTTTAAACTACACTTAACTCCGATTTAACTGATAACACCCTGCACTACAAAAAATGCTTGAATATTACGTGTTTGTCAAAAACTGAATGCGAGTCCTTTCGTATTGTTGGAAATAGGTCTACGATTTTGTTTATACCCATGATCTCCCGCAAATGAACTTTAGATCCTAAAAGGCTTTTTTATTAGTCAAAACTTTAGGTGTAGTTTTGGCAAAAAAAAAAAAAAAAAATAAGGGTCCACAGATTTTTGTAAAAAAAAAAAACATATATTGTGATTTTTAATTGAAAAAAAAAAATTAAGGGTATACAATTTTTGTTAAAAAAAACATATATCGTGATTTTTCATTGAACTGTTGGTTTTTAATTGAGCCGAAGCTCTTCAAATTTTTTTTTCGTTAAATTATTTTTTGAATGAAGGAATTTACAACATGAAATAAATTTAAAAAAAAAAATTTTTTTTTTTTTTTTTATAATTATATTCTTGACTGAGCACAGGAACTCGGGTCGAACTTATATGAGAATTCTGATGAAAAGAATGTGGTTATTCTCGAAACATGTAAATTCGAACCGAGTTCAATCCCGTGTTCAGTCAAGAATAAAATTATAATAAAAAAAATTATTAATTAATTTCATGTTGTAAATTCCTTCCTTCAATAAAAATAATTTGATGAGCTTAAGCCTAATTAAATTATCAAAAACTTCAAAAACACATATTTTAACAAAAAACTGTGGAACTTCGTAGATTTTCGGTAAATAAAATATTTTACTATAAAATTGATTTTCAGTGAAAAAATTGGTTTTTTGTAAAGCCTAGTACTCTGTTCAACATTTCACGTGAAATGCTGTCAAAACTCATATGAAAGAAACTTGTGCGGAATATCTATGAAAAAATGTTGATAGAGTTGTACTCTGTTTAATTTGCGAAAAAGTTGCGAAATGTTTCTAGCAACATTTTTTTTACAACTGCGAAATAATATAAGCTGAACTTTTTTCACGTGGAATTTTAAGCAAATGAAAAAAGTTTAAACTTAATATTAAAATGAGAACGGCAAAACATAAATAACACAACCGGTGATAGGTTTTTATCAATACTTAATTTTATTTTTACTTAATTTTTTATTTAAAAAATACTTTTTAGTAAAATACATGTGGGTTTTGTTTACATATGCAAGACAATGTCGCATACTTTGAAAGATTAAAAACGTCAAATTGTGCAAACTCTCGAGATAGGTAACATTGATACATGTCAAATTTTTCGCATGAAATAATAGATGTTGCTGAACATTTTTCACAAATTGGAACAGAGTACTAGGCTTAAAAAAAAAATCTATGGAAATACGAATTATTGTTGAAAAAAGGTTTTTGGCGAACATACAAATTGTCGATGAAAACATAGTTTTTCGAATTTTTTGTGTAAACCAATGTTGCCAGAAGTAGGAAAAATCACTATACGTAGGGTTTTTCTTCAGTAAAACTGAAGCCGTAGGAAAATCGGACAGCTTTTTAAATACTTTAAATTGTAGTTACATACTTTCTTAATTTACATTCTTTTACAAAAAAAAATGCTTAAAATAGACGGTATTGTTTTAGTTGTAACAGCTAAAACTATACAATTTGTAATCTTGGGGTTCAGGAGAGCTCCTCTATTTCGATGCAAAATAATATGTTGCCAAATCTAGTGATTGGTACTCTTTAATGACTGCACAATTGTTTTTCGCATCTTTTTATATATTCTTATCGCAAATTATCACTATTTATTTTATTTAACTTTCGAATTTAAAATTTTTTTATATATTTTGACATTTCATTACTGGCAATCTGCGCCATCTTTAATTTTTATTGCCAGTATTGCTTCATTTTCAAAAAATTTTGCGAAAGTGATAGAGAGTACCAATTTTGCATTTAGTTTTCCTATTTAAATTGAAATCGCATCGCAATAGGGAGTAGCTCCCATTCTTGAACTTGAATGGGGGCTGCTCTGATATTTTTGTTGGGGAACATTTTATGGCGTGAAGGAAAAATTAGATTTTTTATGGATTCCGTAGCTATTTTTGAAAAAAAAATTTTTGAAACAGTGGTGAAAATAAAGGTTTAAGGTAAAAGTATTAAATAAAAAACTCTAAGATTTTGTTGATTTACTGGCTGCACTTTAATAAGTATTAGAGAAAACATTATACTTAATATTGTTCAAAATATTTAAGGGTTATTAATTATTTAATTCAATTTTGCCGATTTTACTGATGATGCATTTTATTTGATTGTTAATTGATTTAGTCTGTGATCAAAATCTTGAAATGTGGTACAGCAGAAATTGACCTGTTCCACCAACTTTTAAGTATAATATAAGTTTTTCTACATACATATTTTGATTTAAAGATCATATTTATTTGAACTTCTCCTTTAAAGAAAACCCACCATTTTTTTGTGTTCTTTACAAAAACATAATGAACAAATATTCGTTGTTTGTTCTAAATTTTAAACAGTTAAATATGATAATTTTCTTAAAGTAATAATATATTATACAGCTAATTTTTCATTAGTCTTAAGGCCCAGCCAGAATATGCATGAGCTGACATAAGCAATGTGGGAATACATGTAAATAGTCTGTGTCAAACCGTATTGAACTTAAGGAAACTTAAGCGGATGTTTCTTGATTTCATTTCTTTAAATGCATTTGAGGAAATTTTCGTTATTTTTTGACAGTAGCTTAAGCTAGTTCATGCATATTCTGGTTGGACCTCTAAGCAGACAATACAAGTTGTTAGTGGACCAATTACCAACACATTATAGGTATTTATTTATGTACATTTAATGAACATTATAAAATCATATTAAAATTTTCTAAACATTTAACAAAACTTCCTCTATGAAACTTTGTTGTCATCGTTAAAAATTTAAAAAAATTAAAAATTCAAAACATAACTTAGTCACAACTTCCTGCTGTCGATGACAGTGATACAACAACGAAGCCAGCAAAGAGAACAACAGCAATGATGCCACACTGCTGACTTTTTACAATAATAATGCCCAAAGTTCTCTATACAAACAAACACAATTACAGTTATATATGTATGTATGTACATTAAGGTGGAGCGCTAAAACGTGGCATTTTATTCTCCAGATACATGGGGAAATAATGGAAAAAAATATTGGGCCCTACTATTACCCGTCAACTGCAACATCGATATTTTGAAAATGAGATCAAATCGATGAATTTATTAAGCATCATATGAGGCAACATTAATCATTTTTCATAGTTGTTGTAATTCATTACATTCAAAATATGAGAATAATTTTTGAACTTCTAAGTTTATGTCATATCTAAAATAAAAAAAAATTCTAACCTAATATGATGTCCATGAACACGAATATGAATATTACTTTTCTTAATGCCTTTTGGCGATATTCGCGAAGAAAAAACCTTTTATTTTGGTTTTTTAGTATTTTGTTTCTTGGCGAAAATTTCGAGAACGGTTCATCTAAATAAAATAAGTTTAACACTGTTTAATGGATTTGGGCTACTTTTTGTAACGTAACGCCAGAATTAATTTTTATTGTTTCTCAAAAAATTGTATATGTATGTATAATTCCAAAGCTTCCTAAAAAAGTTATTAAACAAAAAGTCTTGTTTAATTCGCAGACTTATGCAATTTTGTAATGCAAGTCAAAATCCACTTCGGTTTTTTGTTACGTCACGCCAGCGCATATTTTTGCTTATATCTTCAAATCCTCTTCTGAATATAGTGCTACTTCATTACTTTGCAAATATAAAAAAAAACCTTTTTACAAATTTGACTTCTTCATTTATTTTTTTTACATTTTGTCGTAGAAATATCACGTCACGTCACAATGGAAATGCCCATATCTCTCTATACATTTAGCTAATACAATAATTGTGTTCATAGTTAGGATAAAAATTAATGCAGTTATATGATGTAAAAGTTCAAAAAAGTTTACATATTGTTTAACGTTTTGTAAAAAGCTATAATTTGTAATTGCTCCATTAAGACGGAAAAATATACTGAGTACATATATTCTTTTTCGGGATAATTTTGTGACGAGACAAAAAAAAAGTTATAAGCTATTAAGTAACAACAGCCAAATTTTTTTCACACAAAATTGATTTAATTCTGTATAAAGTATAAACATTTTTTTTTTTAAATAAATTTTGTATCAAAAATAAAATCGGCTTTTCTAACTTTCTTATTTTTGACAAATCTTTTCGATATTAAGTTTCTTTTATTTAAATTATTAAAAAAAAAATTCTAAAATTTCTCTTTACTACCAACCCTGGTAGAGGCCTAAAAGATTTTTCGGAAAAATTTCAAAATTTTTTTTGTATAAAATTTAGGTATTCGAAATTTATTGGATTACTCTTTTTTCCTTCATACACCGACGCTCTACCCTAATGTACATAATGCGTATATACATAAAAGGAAATATTGTGCATTACGACAAAAATAAGTTTTTCTCTTAAAGATACTTTCACTTTAGAGGAAACCCGGTTTTCAATACACATTTCCCTAAAACATTTTATTCATTATTAACAGATTGTGTTCGAACTCAACCTACAAAAGTTCTGATTAAAATAATCATAATCATCAGCAATGACAAAATAACAGAAATTTTGTAATTATTATGAATGTTGTTGTAAAAGTCGTCGTCATCATAAAATTTTAATCATACACAAAACACTGACTCACAAATACCCTGAACTTAAAAGGAGAGACACATATTCACACATTCCCTCAATGGCAATAATTTAATATTATTAGCAAGTTAATAACTCGTAAAATTGTAATTTAAATTACGAGTTGTTTTGTAAATGTACAACGTAGTAAGTATGTATAGTAGCATTTTTATCTCTGCGAATATTTTTATGTTTGTTTATGAATGTTCTTTGTACTGCATTACACTTTGCAAAAGAGTCGTTCATTCGTTGCGTAAACAATGGACAAGAGTACAGGGTGGGCCAAAAGTCACCATGGAGTTTAAAAATCTAATAACTCTTTCTTT
The DNA here is from genome assembly GCA_943735925.1 of Pollenia amentaria. NCBI lineage: Eukaryota > Metazoa > Arthropoda > Insecta > Diptera > Polleniidae > Pollenia > Pollenia amentaria. The sequence goes on from OX031006.1 coordinate 257,638,722, forward strand.
TATATATGTTTACACGCAGAGAAAAAACATGTTTAAAAATGGTCACCTCTAACAAAACTATTTTTACAACCATATTATTGTTAAATTGCTCCTCCATCAAGAAGCCACAACCATATTATGGTTATCTTTAAACATGTTTTGGTTAAATATGACAATATTTTGTTTTTAAATTAACAATAGTATTTTCCTCTTTTCCAAGAGCAACATGCTATGGTTAAAAACCAACCTTGCTATTATAAGTGTTAAGCATATTTTAGTTATTATTAACCAAAACATGTTTGGAGGCAGCCATAATATGATTGTGGTTTCTTGATGGAGGACAAATTTAACCAAAATATGTTTGTCGGTGACTAAAGTATGATTAAATTAAACATAATATGTTTAAAATTTTTCTTTTAAAATAGTTTTGTTGGAGGTGACCATATATAAACATATTTTTTCTCTGGGTGTATTTTTCCCAGATTATAAATTATACAAAATGGAAATTTTTTTACAGTAAGTACGAAAAATAATGACCCCCTTTTCCAGTTTTGTGTTTATGGGCTCGTTTTTTGAATTTGGTTTTGAGATTTTTGGAGAGGAATAATTTCCAGAAATTCGGAAATTAGTTGTCCAACGCGTTCGCCAGATTATTTTCTTTGGTGTTATACGTTGTTGAAAAAATTCGAGCAATTTGAAAAATTTTATGGAAAATGCCCTAAAACGAGCCCATAATTGCGAATCTGAAAACGAGGGTTATCGAAGTGATTATTTTCCATACTTAGTGTAAAAAAATTTTTATTTTGTAATTTTACAGGCTGAAAAAAATATATAAAACCTTGGCCCACCCAGTAGTTATTTAAGTCTTTGAATATACGAGTGTTATTAAAGGCTAGATTACACTATCTCACAAGCCTTACGTATTCCATAATACTTTGTGAGATGGAAATCTAATGAGTTTTGTTGTGACTGTCAAAAAATCTAATGTAACATTACGGTTTGTAGTCACACTATCACACATGAACATGCTTTTGTTAAAATGCAACCCTGATCCAATGAAAAGTATTAGCGTTTAGAAAAATTTCAAAAAACAATGAAGTCGTATGGGATGTCAAACTTTTTTCGTAATACTTGTGACACATTGCATTCACACTATCACACTTTGTCATATTACTTGAATTTTTGACATGTATTAATACAAAGTATAATAGTGTAATCTAGCCTTTAATATGTATTTACGAAAAAGTCAAAATATTTGATATAGTTTTAGTTAAGTACAGGAGATTTTAATGTTAATAAGTAGGATTGATTAATTGTAATAAGGGAACACACCGCTTTACTTCCTTTTTAAAAAAGAAAAAAAGTGTACATATATAGTATTTAGTACAAGGTCCCTTCTGTGTGGGATACCATATACTTTACCAGATATCTTACGTCCTGCTTCGTTTAAAATGCCATCTTTCGGCTCTTCTCCGTGCTTAATACTTTATTAGTGTAAACATTTCATCCGCTGCCCGATCGGCGAAAATCAAGCTTAATGTTTGTTGTCTAAAGTCGCAATTTGACTGCTTTTTGCGGTTGAGACTTTTTAGACTCAACTAATTTTGTGATGACATTTTCCCCTTTTTAAAAAAAAATATTCAAAATGACAAATTGCAATCTATTAAAGGCAATCAGCATTTTGAATCGTCTAGGAGTCTACTGGGAATCTCATGAAGAGTGTTTTTGATCGTCGACAATTTTTTAATTGTAGACGATCCCTTGCACGTGTAACAGTTCTCCCACACGTGCTGATTCGTATGGGAGATTCTTCCATAACACAGCGAAAGGCGCTTAAATTAATCATAAAAGGAATCGTTTATGATGTCTGTAGAGATTATCTAACGAGTCTTTCAAAAAGCATTCCAAGAGTCGTATGACACTCATGAAGGGATTATTTTACAACTCGTGAAATGCTCAGCCGTATAACTGGGGGGCTACTCACTATTGCGATGCGAAAGAAAATTGTAGCAAATCTAGTGATTGGTACTCTTTAATGCGTTTGCGCATTTGTCTTTCGCATCTTTATATTTTTTTTTTCCGCAAATTATCATTATTTCTTTTATTTAAACTTCTTAATTTCAATTTTGTTTACATATTTTGCCATTTCATTACTGGAAATCTGCGTTATCCTTGATTTTTTTAGCAGTATTGCTTATTTTTCAAACAATTTTGCGAAAGTGATAGAGAGTACCAAGTTGGCATTTAGCTTTCGCATCGAAATTGTATTCGCATTGCAATAGAGAGTAGCCCCCCTGAGCTACAAAAATAAGGGCATCAAGCGTCTTTTTAATGTCAAAACTTATAATTTTCTAAAAATCTATATGAAGCAAACCTTAACACAGGGTCTCCACCTGAGATAATATCTGATAGAACGTCGACAGAATGAGAGAACACATTTCTTCATGTTAATCTTAATATTAAACAAGGGGAACACGTACTCGTATCTTATAAGATTTCATAATCGACTGATTCTCGTACAGTAAACTTGTATCGTTTTTATTATTTTTTATTCTTTTTTATTAATTAAAAATATTGTTTTTTAAACACTTTTTACAAGATTAGCACTATTTGCATTAATAAATTACACATTTTAATAATGGTGGCCTATTATTTTATTTGTGTATGTATGTGTATTTTTGGCAGTTCATCTTATAAGATAGTTGTTATAAGATTTCTTATACCAACTGTCTCATAACATTTATTATAATATTAATACTTACACTACTTGAGAGTCCATACGTAAGATAATACTCTCTGAGATTGAATTTGACGTTTGCTAATATAAAAATCTTATATCTTATCTCAGGTGGAGACCCTATGTAAGGTCGCGAAATCAACACCATCCTGTCGGAAAATCTTATTTTACTGATCCTTGGGTCGGTATGATTTATTGAAATTGTATTGGCAATAGAATTTTCATGTTTTAAAAATGCTCTTATTTGGGTAGCTCAGTAATTGTTATATGACTCATACAGAGAGTCGCAAACGGTTCATTCCAAGATTAAAAGACGATCGTGTCAGAAAATTTATAAAAAAAAGTAATAAATATAAAAAATTTGTCAGATAATTATCAGAAGATTCATTTAGGAGTTGTATATTTAACATAATCGTCTAACAAACAGCTGGGAATTGAGTCGAAAAATATTAAAAAAAAAAATAAATCAATATAAAAAAAGTTTCTATTTTCTTAAAGGACTCTTTTGTGTTAATTTTTTTTTATAAAACGGCCAATTAATTAAAAGATTTATAAGCAATACACTCTTTTTTAATTAATAATGTTAACTCTCGGGGAACCATTCCTTAAATGACACATTTTGCTTTTAGGCCCTAGAATCTAGGGATACAGTTTTGTACCCGCGGCTTACTATCAACCGAAATTATCGAAATAATGAAAAAAAAATTCTTAAAAGACCTTCCTCAAATAGGTGCGCCGTAAAGTGAGATGGTAATGCGAGTTTGAGAGAGTATGATCCTCCCTCATTTGGCATAATTCAACTGAGGGCAATATTTACTTTTGCTGCTTTTTTGCACGAATAGTCCTTGTAAGCACAAAAGTTATGCCTTTCGTCAGTTATCGCTCCCAGATATTTAATTGACGTGGCCGACAGGCTTAACTATAGTCTAACCCAGTGTTGCCAGAATAGTTCTCAGGAAGAATGCTAAGTTGACCTAATGAAAATGTCAACGATTTCGCACATATTTCTTATTTCCTTCTTACCTTCAATGTTATTGATCATTGTTGTAAAATAGAAAAGTAAACTTAAAGAAATTAAGAAAAGTTTATGCTAAAACAGCATTTGGAATAATTTTAAAAATATGAATCTAGTAGTGAAAGTGCTTAAATAGCAACGCTGATCTAAACTATAGTCTAGTTTCAACATACAATAAGAGACCATTCGGCGAATTATTTTTTCTCCCTGTATATTTGTAAAATTATTTCCCTCAAAGACGAGGTTGGAGGAAAACCAACCTCGTGCAAATATAAATGTAGACAGCTTTTATCCATTAAGTTAAATTAAATGCTTTATATTTTTTTTTTTTTGTTTTTTAAAATTTTAATTCATTTGTTTAAGTAAATACATTGTTAGTAAATGCATGTGTTCATATACTAGTAAAATATACACAATATGCCTTAAGTTCCTTTCTGAATTATGACAATATATTTTTTTGCTCACCCATACTAGTTTGTTGCTTTTAGATTATCGTTTGTACCTAAGAGATCTAAACCATGTAATTAAGACTGCAACTAACGTTTCTACAATTAGTTAAATTAAATTTTATATTTTATTTTCCAGTTTTTCATGTTGTTTGCATATAAAACACTATAATAAATTCTCACTCATCCATAAAAAAGAATTTCTTTATTTTAGAAACTAGGAGGGATTTCTAGGTAGAACAAGTTTTCAGAGAATACAGTAAGAATATTTTAGGAGTTAATAATTAAAAGAAAGTTTAAATATATTTAAAAAAAAGTTTTGAAACTTTAAAGAATTTACCCAAGAGTTAAAGCAATTCTTCAAAAAATTTACGAATGTAAGAAATTTTAAAATCAGAAATCTTTTTATTAAATATTTGTATATTGATAATACATTTATTTTCAATTCATCCATTAAATTGTTTTCTTTACCTTTTTATACCCTTTACCGAAGATAGAAGATATATAAGTTTGTCATGCCATTTGTAATTTCTACAATATTGATCTTAGACCCCTTAAAGTATATTGTATATATTTTGGGTCCCTAGGAGGAGCGAAGTTGATTTGGCGATGTAAGCCTGTCTGTTGAAATGGGTTTTCCGAAGACGCCAGATGGGGACTTGTTTGGTATATATTTATGTCACATATACTGCGTTAAATAATGCTATTAAAATTCAGCCTGATCGGTCTACAAATGGCCGAGGTATGAGCAAAACTCCAACTGCCCTTAATTTTACCCACAAATCCCTTGTTATTGGAGTTTTTTTTTATTTGGAGAATGGCAAGAGCTAAATAAGATGCTAGCATCTTGTTTGTCAATAAACAACATCCAACAAAATGTGGGCGCGATTGGTGTAGCATGCGCGGGACTTCCCATACAAAGACATTACATACTTCAGTATTTCTGGAGAACGGCAAGAGGCAAAGTCTCCAAATTGGGTACAATCATCTTGGTTAGCAATAGACAACATCCGACAAAATGTAGGTGAGTTTGAAGAAGTGGGCGTGGCACAAAATCGATTTATTTATATCTAAAGAACGGTATTTTTACAATTTTCTGTTCTTATCGCACCATGGTGAAGGATATATGTATATGCCTAAGCCGAATATATAAACCTGTTTATTTTTTCTTTCTTTTAAAGCAATTTTATTCAGAGAATACAATGAAGTTATAAAATATAAAAAGGCAGATCAAACTCTCTTTAATGTAACAAGCAAAAATTAGCCCCTTTCTTATCATCTTTAATACCTCCCTCGTCGCATGATTTCCAAAATAGCCTCATTTATATAGACTTCAGTGCTATCTCCCTTGCTCTAGACAAATTTAACGTATTCGCAGCATTTTGTCTTAAAGGCTCAATACGTCCAACGCCCGTTTTTTGGGAAATCAATTTTTGAATAAACTCTAAAAATTCAGATCGCTTATAATTATTGGAATAGTTCCAGATGATCGAGATTAAAAAACGATGTTTTTCACATTATGATTGTTACTCTATACGTCCTACAATTTATATCTCTTTTTGCCGAAGTAAATATGTATTTAATGGATGCCAGCATAATCACTCAATGCAATATGTGAAAAATCACACAAACGAAAAATGGGCAAACGTAAACGAAAAATTACCCAAAAAATAAAAATTAAAATTATATAAAATGGTGAAAAAAGGTCCACAAAATAATGGAAAAATCCCCAAAATTTCATTTTCAAATTTTTATTTAAAAATTCTTACAAAGTAGCTTTAAGCATACATACCTATTTAGGTTGAGGTCATATGCCCTAAACTTAAAATCACGAATTTCCCAATCCGGACTCCCCAACTAAAGCTCTTCTGTATAGCCGGCCTTCGGCCGTGCGCAAGGATTGCCTCCCCAATGGTATAACAAATACCTGATTTGGAAATCCGGGATTTTGGATTCAGGATTTTAATAAATAATAATACATAGTTGGCAGATATGCTAAGTCCATTTTTTAAAATTTTTTAATAGGGATAAAAAACTGTCTTATTTTTTTCTGGTAGATGCGAAAAAGCAATGTTCGAAATTCAAGACTACATTTTCGATGACTTGCATGTGGAATAAAATAATGAAATAAAAAAATTATATAAAAAATTCGTATAATCTAAAATAATAAGCATACGTTTAATAAAAAATTTATTTATTTACTTTTTATTTAATTGGATTTGTTTGGCTGTTTTAATTATGGCCTGGCCAGACCAAGAGGATAAATAACTTAGTGGTAAATAGTAACCGAGAAACCTAGGGTTAAATAAAAAATCTACAAATTTTGCATATAAAGCTATATTAAATTTTATTGAGTTTAATATTAAAACCGGAAATATTATGCATAAATTTGTTTTCTGCATTTATTGTTCCGTTTCTAACTTATCCTGTTTTTATTTTGCTTCTTCCTACTCCTATTTCTTTATTAAAAACGCATTTTAATTGTTTCAAAGTAAAGTAGGATTAAGTCAGTCATAATCCGAATATGCATCCTTTTCATAAAGTCGTAATTCACATTTAAATTTTTATAAATGGAAACAAAACGTTTTAGAAAAAGAGAAGTAATAAAAGCAATTCCGTCATGTATTTAAAAGAAACGTGGTGTTTAGCTTGCGAGTAAATCTCTGTTCCAAAAAAACCAATGTAGTAGCATCCATCCCTTAGGTATTAGTTGCTGACACATAAGTCAATGTCGTTTGAACGTGCTCTGTTTAAATGATGCATAACACAATGTTCTTATATGTATGTAGTCGTACATATACGTAGTGTGGAAGAGTAACACGTTACGTCAGGCCCATATATTCTTTAAATCCAAACGACACTACGGCACCGACTGCCGTCTGTTTGGAAAACTTTATTTGAATTTTTTTTTTCTATATTTTATTCTCTCAATACTGTTTGTGTTTGCATTTGTAGAATTATCTTGGAATAGCACGGCATTTAGATTCTTGTTAGTTTTATTTTCTTTTTGTTTTTCTTTCCATTTACGAACATTTTATTACTTAACTGAAAGTTGAGTTTTTAAAACAGGAAACTCATTCTTATTTTACTCTTTACTTTAGATTTTAATTTTACTATTTCTTTTTTTTACGTTTTTATTATTGTTTGATATTTTTTGCAGATATTTTTTATCACTTTACATAAGCACAAGTGCATTTTGCACATGTATAATTATTCATTGTGACACTGTATTCCTCTTCTTCCAGATCTTTTCTTTCTCCTTTTTCATTGTTATATCTCCTTAGATGATGTGTTTTCCTTCTCATCTATGAAGATTTATAATCAGTCAGTAGTATCTCGCTTTATTCTGTGGCATTGTTAAAGCAGTATTTTACTGCTTTGAAATCGTTTATATGCTTCACTACACTTGAATTAAATTGCATGCCGTAACACTACAGCTGCTACTTCGACTGCTGCTGCAGTGTGCTGTTAAATTCCAATGGAACATGCTTATACGTAGATTGTTTCAAAAGTCATGAACAATTTTTAGTTTATGCGGGCTAGATGCATGGTTTATAAAGTATTTTTTTTTTTAAAGGAAAAAAAAAATTGTGAAGGTAGAGTTGATCGCTAGAGATGGTATTTGATTAATGATATGTATTCAACCTGTATAGAGTATACACGGTTTGCTTTATGTACATACATACATAACTACATTAGAGTGGGTCGGCCTCCTTACAAAAACTAATAAAATATATGCCAATGAGGTTTCTAAAACAGGAAACAAATTTTTTTACACGGCCCAATTGCAGCAATTTTTGTTTATTATTTACAGCGCAACCATTTAAAGTCCGAATTAGAGTATCCACTCAATTAATCGTTGTTCGATTAATCGAAGAAATTTAAATTAAAATAGCCAATTTCAAATAACGAATAACCCGAACAATATATGTCAATTAATCGATTAAAATTAATTTTTTAGAAAATTCTACTTTTTTAATATAAAATATTTTTTTTAGATTTCTAAATAATAAAATACATTACAACTAAATAACTTTGTTGTTATATTCTGTATCTATTGTATTTAGAGTTTGTTCCCCGGATTTCCCGTCCCGGGAGTTCCCGGGATTTTCAATTGTTTTCAATTCCCGCTTTCCCGGGAATTAGTTGCGTGTCTTTAGTAGTTTAATCCAACTTAATTTCACCACAATATTTAAATTTACAACAGTTTAAGGCTTATTAAGCTAATTTTTAAAAATGGGCTTTATATAGGGCCTATGATAATTATAGGCCTATCTTCACGAAATTTTATTTCTTGTCTTAGCACACTGAAGTGTAAATTTTACAATAATTTTATAAGGTTTTGCGGCTAAAGTGTTTTTCTAGATTGTGCTTCATATGCGGCATTTCAAGTAATTTTGAGTCTTATGAAAGTAGAATATGCCAAATTGCACTACAAAAGCAGTATTCGTTACGCTTTTAGCCATACTTACATGATTTACGAGATTGGTCTAAACATGGAGCCGTAAATAAATTATGGCCCGACATTCACGAAATTTGGTGCCTTATAAAACGAATTTGTAGAAATTTATTGACAAAAGGTGCATTTCGCCTCATCACGGATTGTTGGCGCAAAATAGTGGTTTGAGTGAAATTGAAATCGAACAAACTTTGAAAACGATCCAGTTTAAAAAGTTTATATAAAAGTTCCTTTTATATACTTCATACTTTGAGTTCTTATCTTAACCAGAACTTCTCTTTAAATCAAGAAAAAATACGGTGTTTAAAAAAAAACTGAGAATCTCCATTGATTTAAATTTTACTTGATTTTCAGGAATAATAAATCATTTATATTGAATAACGAATAATAAATTTGTTTAAATAGGCTGTAGTACCTCTCATAAAAATGCCGCGACAAAAAAGTCTAAAATAAAATAAATAATTAAATAATTTATAAAAAATTATGTTGAATTTCCGTATTATTTCCGTATTGAAAATTATACACTAAAATAAAATTAATGGGCCCCGACTGCTGTAAGCCTTATGTATATATTAAACTTTGGCTTTCAGGTCATTTTATAGTCTGTTCAACCGAAGTAGTGTTAACTTTGTTTTGTAGCTTATTTTGATTTTTTTTTCTTTAATCTTGTTTCGGTCTCTTTAGCGCCTTTAAAACTGAAGTTTTGCAGCAGGGTTTTTTGATTTTTAATTATTTGTTTTATTTAAAAGTTTTAGAACGGTATTCGTGGTATAAATGAATTGTTATATAATTGTTTATTGCTTAACTATATATTTATTGTATTTTTTTTTTCGGTTTATTAATATAATAAAAGTATCAAATCAAATAGACATGTACGTTTTTCCCATTGGATAAAATTATTTGAATTATTCGAGTTATTCGAACATATTAAAACTCTTATTCGAAAAATCGAGCAAAATTAAAATTTAAAAATTAATTCAACATATTGAATATCGTTGTTGATGGGTTAACTATGGCTTCAGTTTTGCTTAATCCGACATCAAATTCTGGGCGCAACTTGTGACACCTCGGATTCTTGCCCCTAAATGTCCAATATTTTGCACGTGTGAAGAAAGTTCTTTTTAAACTTTGTCTAGCTTTTAATATACTCACTTTTATGACACGCCTCAAAACTGAGCCTTTTTTTAACATACATATTGCTTTAAACCAGGTCGATCCAAATACTAAACAAAAAAATTTGTACCAGTCGCGCCATAGAATGAAAGGTATACATACATATCAAGGAAGTTTCTAGAACTAGAAAACTTTTCTTGCCACGCCCCAAAATACAGCACTTTTTATTTTTAATATATACCGCCGCCATTTAAATTCCAAACTCATCGTATCGCATATCATTGTTCATGGCTTCACCGCGGCTTAACAATAATATATGACATGTTGATCTCGAATTTTAAATGGCGGCGCTATATATAAAAAACAAACATTTTGGGACGTTGCAAAAAAAAATGTTTGCTGTTTAAGAATCATCTTTGGAATACCTTTCATTCTAGGGGGTGACTGGCACAGTTTTTTTTTCAACCCACCTTAATATACATCCGTTATCAGAACTCTTCTATGAGCCAATTTTCTGGCGATTGACAATAAAAAAGAAGATATATTTAGTCATTTCTTGTATGCTACAAACATTAGCAAATCTCGTAATTGGTTCGACAAGCCAATATTCAAGTTTTCCCGTATTGACTTAAAAATTTACTTCTTTAAAGACTGTACTATGAATTAAGGCTGGGATTCACTATCCTTGCTAATTGTAAGATTCATTCACACGAAAATCTGACAGAATTTTATCCGACATAAAAAAGATCTGCAAAGTATGTTGTCAATCTTACACAATCACATAATAAAGATGAAAAACCTTTTGCCTCAGCTACTTTACAAGAAAACATTTGCAAGTCGGTCAGACTTGTCAAACAAATCTGTCAATAATTTTATTTTTAGATCACACTTATACTTTATGACCACACACGATTTTTTTGACAAATAGTACAAATGAAAAGGATAGTGAATCAACGGCTTTAGTGATTCGAAAGAACCTAAGCATATCAAGAATTTTACACTATAATACAAGCCTTAAGTATTTGAACGAAAATGCTTCTCTAGTCTAATTATTGTTTGAAAATTTTCATAAAATAATAACAACTTATCATGACAGCTGTACAGTTGTATTATCTTTAAAATATGTACGACTTCTGTGATAGTGCAAAGAACCCTTAAGTACCATCTTAAAATGTTAAGACATCACAGTTTTGGTAAACTGGAGATTTAACGTTTTTCTTATGATATTTTTCAACGAAATGAGAGAGATGGGTAGATGAGATTTCGATACAGATAGCTCGAAATCTATCTCTTCTACCTGCATCGGAACAGTCTTTCAGGCGAATATGTAAGCCATGAAGTAAACTGTTTCCTAATTTACAAGGATTAACCATCAAGATTTGTGAAGACACTACGGAACCGACCAAGGCATTTTAATATGTCTGGTCCATTTGTTGGATTCCAGAGGAATGGTTGGAGTTTGGTTACAACTTGTAGAAAATTAAGAATTTTTTGGACAGTAAAAACATAATGAAGCTTCTACTAGCGGAGCTGTCTGCGCAAAGTATGATTACACAGAAAAAATTATCCAATATTTTTCACCAATTAAAGCATTAATCAAAAATAAAATCAGTTTTAGTTAAAAATTTAGTCAAGTGAATCAAACATTTATTTGATACTATTAATTTGTTTACTCGTGCAAATTTAATTTTTTAATTAAAGTCACATTTTTTTTAATATAAATCACAATTTTTTATTATAAATCAAAGCATGCATGTAGATATATGCTTTCTAGACACATAGAAGGTCATGTCTTATAAGAACTATCTAAGAACTGTCTATGTCTTAAAAAAGTTTCACTAAAGTTACGCATCGATTTTTCAATGATACCGGTAGGATTACTTTAAAAAAAATTAAAGTCTTATATAAATCTTTATTAATATCACTATGAGACTAATGGCAACTGAATGAACTTGCAATTACCTATAATTCATTGATAAAATTTTTCTAAAATTAAGACTTTTTAATTAATTAATCTTAAGTAACTTGATCAACTATCCTCGAATCAACTGTTGCATTATGTGATATGAATTTATTATTTTGCCACTAAATATGTATGCTTGCACACCACAATCGATTGCTGTATGTACATATTAAATTTGCTTGCCACTTCAAATATTTTATCTTCTTTTCTTATCCACATAATAGCCTATTGTTATACCTTGTGCCAACACCATGTGCTGATTCCTTTTGTTTTTTGCTCTCCAAAAGTACAAAAAAACAAAAGCAGCAACGAATAATTGAACAGTGTTTTAATATTGGCTCTCTTATTGATTATCTCCAAACCCTTCACTTTAACTCACAGGATATTACCATACTTCAAATGTCGTTTACTTTAAAGCATTTTTCTTCCCTCTTCAATAAGAAACCCGTAACAATTTTATCAAGTTAAAGAAGTTTTGAAGTACCATTAAATATAAAATATTTATTGTTTCATCAAAACAAGTATGTATTAAAATTAGGGTGTAACGATACGCCTTTTTGCCGATACGACACCGATACTTAAAGAGAAGATTCCGATACCAATACGCATATTGAAATATTTTGATTCTATTTAGTAAGTGTTTTTATTTGAAAATGATCAATATTTAAAATAAAAATTAAAAAAAACAAAATTAGCAAATATGCTTTTTTCCTAAAAAATAAATAAAATCTAGATCTTTGTTGAAGATTAATAGAAAAAGGAGATAAAAGTTTAAATAGTGCTTTCGGGGTAGATTCGGCATTTTTAATTGGGGCCAGTGTTACCACCAGAAAAATTCAAAACTACACTTGAGATGACGCAAAATTACCCAATTTAAATGAAATTACACCTGATATCAAATTAACGTTTAATTATAATAAAAAAACTTTTACAAAAAAGAACAAACTAGATAGTACATAGTCGGCCAATTCCGAACATTTGATAGCCTACACTACAGTATTTACAGACAATTTTTTAGGGTGTGTTCCCTTGTTAGGTCCCGTTTGCAATTATAAACTTATTAAAATAAAATTATGTTATAAGGTTAAGATTAATAATATAAGAATGTTTAACGCCGAATATTATCTAGGTAACTACTATTTAAAATTTTTTCTTCTTAACCCATCTTGTACCACTACCCGAAATCGTTAACATATTTACATGAGTTTTTAGTTTGCAAGCTCTTGTCAACCTCCTAATCACGAAAATCAAAGTAAGAAAAAAATCGGGTGACCGTATTGACCGTATCGTAGTGGACTGTTGCGAAAACGCAACGTTGGCTAATTACATGCAAATCACATTTGACGTAAAAGTTAGTATATTGTTCTATGGTAATAAAATAATCATTTAATTTTTGCATATTAAAATAATATAGTTTTTATTTATTACAGAAATATTTTATACACTATTTGAGTGGGATTTTTCCAAGCACTTTATTACACTTTTTGCGTTGATAATTGTCTCGAGTTTTCATAATAACGTGCTTATGGTCATTAGCACGTCGTATATGTTGTATATCATCTATACGCCTTTCCTCATTATGTTTTTCTTATAATAGCAGCAATTATGTAGCTATTTTAGCTGTAAACGCTATTTGCGATAGCTGCTTGCTAGGCTTTACCAATAAGACAGTAGATTTTCAAAGCATTTACACAGAAAAAAGTCTTTTATCAATTAAAAAAATGGTTTAAAAAGTATTTTAATTTAATTTATGTGATAATTGAATCAATAATTTTTTTAGCAGAAAAAAATTGAAAATTTAATTTTGATTTAATTAACATTTTAGTTGTTTTGAAATAAATTTTCAATTAAAATTTTAATTAAATAACAAAAAATCTTAATTGACTTTTTTCGTTTAAAATAAAATAATTTAAACATGTAGAATTGTTGTTGGGAATTGTCAATATTTATTTAAATAAATTAACACATTTGGGGGATTCACAAGGTGTCATAAAGTCATATGTCTTAAAATAATAACATGAAAAAATACGACTGTTGTGAGCACCCCTCATAATTTAATATTTATTAATTACGACATCACAATAAACATAGCAAGCAACGTTCTATTTATTTAAGACACTTTTTGTTTACAAACCAACAACAATAATTTTAAACCATTGTAAAATGTTAGAACATTATGACAATAAACCATGATAGCACACCTTGTGAATACCCCAATTGTTTAAAATTTCAAAGTTTTTTGATCACTTTTTTAATTAATATTAAAAATATCATTTAATGAAAATATTTTTTCAAAATTTTAAAATTTTTAGTAATCAATATAATCATTTTGGTAATAGGTGCAAAATCAACAACTTGTTTGCTTGATATTATGAATTTAGAACAAATTTGGTGATAGGAGAAATTTAATAATGTTTTCTGTGTACAGTTGTACTATTAATTATTGCATTCGTCCATTAGGGATACCACCACTTTTTTCCCCAAACTGCAATACGATAATTAGATACTATGTTATCGTGTAAAACCACGCCTAACTTATCTTTATTGTAATAATTTTAAAGATGACAAACTTCTGGAATAGCAGCAACAAAATTTGAAATTTCGGTAAATTTCGAATTGCCCTGCCAACGAGAAACTAATAACATATACATTTTTTTCAAAACAGTGGTCATAGTCATGCTTTTTGAGCGAGTCACCAGTAACTGAACTGAACTGATTTCAACAACTATAAAGCTACATAAGCACCAAAGCCAAAGTTATTTTCGTATGGTGAAACTGAGCCAGCATATGGATTAGCTTCAAAGAAATATTTAGTATTAAACAAAGCCATTAGTACTGAACATATGAACATTATGTTAGTCAAAATAAGTTATTATTTTACCATCTAATAACAAATATGTTTGAATATAACAAACTGCTTATACTTCCGATTAAAAGCGGCAATAACTGGACGCATTTTAGCGAATCTATCAGAAACTACCATTTTGTTGCTGCAAGCATTGTTTTTGAATCATTTCAAAGGATAGATGCTTGACGAAGTGAACACCCAATTGAAGGATCAGTAATAATGGATATGGGGAATATTTTGGTAGCCTGACAAAATATGTGTACCTATGAAGCAGTACAAGTTATCCTAGTGATTTGCACTGATATGTCTTTCTGCTTACCATTTGTATTGGAATAATTTCTTGATCAAAATATTGCTGAAATTGCAGAAAGGGAACACTCAAAAAACTGAGTTGAGTGCCTTTCATATAAATTTTACTATACGTTCAATCATTTGTGATGTGAAAATAGAGCAGAAAAAAATTTAATTTGTATGACAAATACATTAGTTTTTTGACGAAATAAAAATCGTGCATTTTTACGTTTGATCTTTAACAAGGCCGTTTTAAAATCATTCGTAAAAATGCACGATTTTTGTTTCGTCAAAATACTTATGCCACTAGTGTATCAAAAATTGGGCTTCCCCAATTTCGTTGTTGAAAAATGCAAATAATTGTATTAAAAGTTAATAACGAAATATGTTAACTTTCCGACGCTCGACAGTAGTAACCAGCAGTTGGAAAAGTTTGTTTCCCTTATGGAACAAAATCCTTTGTTGGCAAAAGGAATTTTTACAAAAGTTCAGGCTTCAGGTACGGGCCACTTCCAGTAAGCGTTCATCTGCATCAGATGAATCATCGTACCATAATTCCGTCGTATTTCGTTAACAAAATTTTTTTATTTAAAGTGACAGCTGATAGAAAATGGACTACTGTGAATAACCTAATTCACAATAGTACTTTTTTTTATCGAATATGTGCCATAATACCAAATGAAAATTCGTTCGATCAACTAATTCGACTGCTGTCGAAAATCGAATTAAGTTCATAATAGGCACCTTATCTCTTTATTGCATCAATATTGCTTTTTTAAATAAAAATTTTTTTTTGAGGTTTTGACCGAAATATACCGCTGTGCTATGGTGCAAAGCAAAACGGCTTAGAATTTAAAGAAACAATTTTATTGTCTTTTTTTTATTTTATGCAATATTTTTTTATGTTTTATTTCTCTAACTGAGCTACAAGAGCGGCAAGAGTTTTTATGTCAAATCTTCTCATTACACAATTTACCGAAGGTAAAAGGGAATATATGTATAAGTTTGTCATTCTGTTTCAAATTTCTACAATATTGATCTTAGACCCTATAAATTGGTTAAATTCTGGGTCCCTACGAGTAGCAAAGAGCAAAGTGGATTTGACAGTGTCCGTCTGTCCGTTGAAATGGATTTTCCGAAGATCCCAGATATGATGGGGACTGGGTTGCTATATATTAATTTCGCATATGCTCTGTTAAATTTTGCTATTGAAATTCAGCCTGATCGGTCCACAAATGACTGAAATATGAGCAAAAAAGCTATGACTACCATAATTTTACCCATAAATCCCTTGTTTTTTTCTGTATATCGGAGAACGGCAAGAGTCAAAGTTTCCAAATTAGATACAAGTATCTCGGTTATCAATACACAACATCCGATAAAATGTGTGCGTAATTGGTGAAGTGGGCATGGCACTTCCCATACAAAGACGTCATAGATTTCTATCTAGAGAACGGCAAGTGTAAAGTTTCCATATAAGGTACAAGCTTCTTTGTTAGCAATAGACAATATCCGACTAAATGTGGGTGGAAGCGGAGAAGAGGGCGTAGCACAAAATAGATTTATTTATATCTAAAGAATGGTAAGAGAAAAATTCTCTTAATTTATTACACATAGCTAGATTATCAATTCACACTCTCTTCAAGTATGGGTGTCATTGGAGAAGTGGGCGAAGTAGGGATGGGCAATAAATATCGATATTTAAAAAAATTATAATCGATACATGTCGCCGATATTAAAAATACTCATATATCGATACATCGATATTTAATTACGAATATCGAATTCGATATTTTTAAGATCTCTTTAAAATAAAATTCAACATTTTAACCGTTGCTCAACTGCTTACAATACTGTTTCTTTAACTTTTAACTAATATTAAGAAAATAACGGCGCTTTTCCATTGTACATTTTCATAGATTACACAGTTCAATTTTGTCTCGTTTTTTTAAGAGATGACAACAAAGAAATAAGCACGGAAAAAATATTTTGGAAAGGGTTCCTAGAATTATGCAAAGAATCGCCTTAATTATGGCGTATTAGTAGCAATAGACTCATGAAAGTTGGAATGTTACTAATAAAAAAAAAATTTTTGTTTTTTTTTTATTTGAGCATGTTCTTATATATTAAAAATAAAATATTGGGCCAAATCACAATTTTAAGGTATTTCACCAATTATTGACATTTCGAAAGATGTTTTGTACAACAATTAATAATAAATTCCAAAGGTTTATTATTTTATAGTCCATTTGATTACAAAAATATTAAGCCATAATGGATCAAATAAACACTTGGAAATAGAAAATATCAATTTTTTAAATTCATCATCTTTAATCTGCTTCGCACTTTAATAGAAATGTATGCACGGCGCACATGCTAGTAAATTTAAATGCTAGTGTTTTCATTTTGGAATAGAATTTTAGGAGGCAATTAAGGACTTGTATTTGAGTTTATGTTTTGGATTTGGTGTATGCAGACGTATCGTAGGCTCCCGAAGTAGGCCTCCTTGGGTATTACAAGAATTAAAATAAAAAATGTTTTTTCAGGAAAATGTACTAGTCGAATTCTACAAAGTTACGGACATACATTGTTTATCTACTTTAGTCCAGGAACTATACGACTCTCGAAATTAAAATTTGCTTTCAACGACTGAAAAGAAAATAGCAGTATTGGTGTCAAAATCTTTTTAGTTTTCCTAAGCAGTTTGGGATTTAAATCAAGCACAATCGGCTCAGTAGGATAAGAGTTATGAGTTCAAATGAGGATACCCTAAAAAATTGATGATTTTGTTACAAAAGCTAATATAAATAATGTCGCAATGCACGGACTGATACAATTTCATTTAATATGACTAGAAATCATACTACTGACTTCGTGAACATCGGTTCATAATTACCCATACTCTTTAGAAAACCTTCGCTCGGAAAACAGTTAAATACGCCCCAACGCCTGTAACGAATAATGCTATTGTAATAAAAGTTGGTCTGTCACAGTTTTATAAGTCTAAAAACCACTCCGCTGAATTTTTAGAAGATCGGTCTATAATTTACGATACGCCCTTTATAAAGCCCACTCCCGGAAATTTGGTCTATCACAGTTTTATAAGACAACAAATCATACTGTCAAGTTTCGTGAAGGTCCTTAATTAACCATATGCCCTAAAAGCCCGCTCCGAGAACTCATGTAAATACGCCTAAAACCGAAGCAATTATAGATTTTGTTTTAAAGTTTGGTCCAATTTAGCTTTATATGGACAGAAACAATACCATGCAACTTTTTCAGTTTTTATAAAGATTGGTTAATAAAGTGTGTATTCCGTATAGAGCCTGCTACTGAACTATTCTAACTGTCGGATTCGGCACAGCCGAATATAGCAATCTTACTTGTTTTTAAATATATTTTATGTATGTAGAAAATCGATAAATATTCTACAGACAGAATAGTGAAAAAAAACTTTTGTAATTAAAAAGTTAGATGCATTTTAAATGTATTTAATTAATTTTACAGTTGCTTAAAATTATATTAGTTTTTAAATTCCCTACACATTGATGTGTAGCATGTATACCTTATTCTTTCCATAAACCTAATTAATCAGGCCTGTCACAGAAATCAATTCCGATCAAAAGTGGAAGTGATTTCGTATCATTCTTCCCCAAAAACGAAATCACTTTCGATCGAAATTGATTTCAGTGACAGGCCTGATAATCTATTAAATACGTATTATTAACGATTAAAATTGATTTTTCAGTTTAAAAAAAAAAACGCTTAAAGATGTAAAACAATTGTTGCTATAAATATTTAAGAGATAAGAGAGAAAAGAACACTTAAAAGTTCTTATGAATATTAAAATTTTTTTGTTCTAAATTTTAAACACTTTTTTAAAACTTTTTTTTAGCTATACACAATTGGCATGGTGATGTGCGTTTTGGTCTTTCTTTAGATGTTGGCGATTCAGTAGAAATCTTAGAAGAATGTCCAAGATGGTTCCGAGGCACCTGTCCACGAAAATCACGAGCTGTGGGAATATTTCCAAAAACTTACATACACATAAAAGACTTATCAAAAATAGATCCAGTTGTAGCCGAATGTACACAGGTCTTAAGAGAATGGTCTGAAATATGGAAGAAACTTTTTGTGGTTTGTATTCATTTCTCTTCTATTTACAGACTGTGATCAATAAGTTTTTAACAACATTTTTAAATATTTTTAGGATCGTGAAACTTATAAATTTCATACATTACGTAAAGTAATGCTATCGATTTTGGAAAGTAGGCGTGAACTGTTAGGAGCCACTTTAACTCAAGATCAAACCTTAGAACTACAAATGACAGTCGTTTCGAAAATTGATTGGGGAAATAGGTAAGTAAAAGAATTGTCCTTTTTTATTATAGTAAATATTTATTTAAAGAGCATAAAAATGTCGCTTGTTTTCTTCATAATCACAATACTTTTTGTTTATAAACAAATTTCTAAAATTTTATTAAAAAAAAAAAAGAAAATAATTACTTAACTAATTTTTAGAACATGAAAATGTCATAATTTTTAATAATTTTTTTTATATTAATTTATAATTTAATAATTTTTATTACATAATAATAAAGTATTTAAAAATATACTTCTTGCTTAAATAATTATAGTTAATGGAAATTTGATAAAAAAAAAAAATTATATGATTATTTGAAATTATTGAAAAAATTACTTTATTTATTTACTTTGATAAAATAATAAAAGAAACTTAATCATAGTGATGGCGGTTTTGTAATACATAATTATAAAAAAAACACATTTTTAACATGATTGATGGTGGTCAAGTTATATTAATAGTTTAGTTATTATTAAAATATTGTTTTGTCACTCATTTAAGGGTTTTATACAAACACAAAATTGCACGGAATACACTCAAAAGAATTTTTAATTTTAACATTGAAATACAGCCTTATATTTTATATTATATAATTTCTTTTTAGACCAATTTTGACACAAAATATTTTAAGTTAATTATTTGCACTTTTTTACAAAACACACATTTGACAAAACGTTATCGAAATAGTACACACACAGTTATAAAAAATAATAATATATTGTTTTCGTTTTATAAAAATATTTTTAAAATAAATGAGAAATCATTTGTTGCTTCTATCGTTCTCTAACTCTTCCCCTCTCGCTCGCTTTCTTTCTATCTCGTTAGATCAATTTTTTTTAAAGATTGCATTGCTTTCTTTTTTTTAGATATTATCCAAAATATTTATGTTTCGGTTTCTTTGCCAAAGGCTTCTTTACCAAATGTATCTACTACTTGGGGATAAATAGGATTCATGGGATTCATTTCCAATGTTGAGGGAGCAGAAGGTGTTCTTGAACTTCCCAAGAGATTACATAATTCTTGTACCATTTCATTGTAGGATTTGGTATTAACATTTTGACCCAAAAAATGCAAAAGTAAAAAGTCGCCAACCTGTAATTTAAAAAGAAATTGAAAAACATATGAAAATCGTTTTTTAGTATTTAATTGTTTATTTTTGTCTTACATCCAAACGTCTGACCAAACTGGCAATTTCCTTGTTTCTTCCGGAACGATAAGAACGTTTAATAATGGTTTCACGTGTTGTGGGCATTGTGACTACCATTAGGGAGTAAATCAAAGCTAATCCAGAAATTATAGATAAAATAATAAACCAAAACCTGTAAGCAACGAGCAGGAAAAATAAATATTATTTTGTTAAGTTCTTTTTAAACTTTTATAAAAATGTTCCTAACGTTCCTATTTTCTAAATCTTTTTCAATATCCAATGTTTCGAGTCAACGCCATTTTATGAATGATTTTAAAAATCTCTTCGAAATTTTTTTTAAAC
This sequence comes from Pollenia amentaria, assembly GCA_943735925.1. Lineage (NCBI taxonomy): Eukaryota > Metazoa > Arthropoda > Insecta > Diptera > Polleniidae > Pollenia > Pollenia amentaria. The sequence continues at coordinate 257,659,425 of OX031006.1, forward strand.
TAATGTGCCGGATCATGAGTGTCGTTGTTGTAGTCGAAAAACAGTCTGCTTTAGAAATTGGTATTATGATTGTCGCAAATGACATTAATAGTATTTATATTTATTAAATACGACAAATCTTCTATTAGGAAATTCACAAAATGTTCTATTGTATGATATTGTATGCAGCTGCTATAATTTTATGGCTAACATAGAAATTTAGTTTATTTTTCCTATTAAAATATTTGGGGGTTCACAAGGTGTGCTATCAAGTCATATAGTCATAATGTCCTAAATAATATTTTACAATTGCTTAAAAAAAATATTTTTGTGTTTAAAAAAAAACAAAAATTTTAATGTTGTGTTCATTAATTCGTCATAACTGCTCAGTAGAAATCTAAATTATGCCCACAGCTGTCATATATATTTCTAGTAATTATTTAAAGACATATGACTTTACAACTTTATCCCAATCCCCCAATTATGTATATGACAATACAACTTTGTTGCCTCTGTATTTTCAGTGTAATATTTTTTAACTGGTTTTTGTTTAGAGATTTAAATCATTACTTTTTTTTTTTTGATTAATTATTTATTCACTGAATATAAAAAAATAATATTTTTGTCACTGAATTTTAAGGTTTACACTTATTTATCATATGATAATACAACAGTGCTATTTAGCCTAAAATAGTAATTAAGTACTTAGGACTTTAGAACACTTTGTGAATTGGCTTTATGTGTTTTACATATTCGTTGTTGTAAAATTTTAATGATATCGACAAAAAATTTAAACGACTATAACTTCGACCGCGACAACGACTCTCATAAAAAGGCTGATTAAGTCGAAGAAAAGTCTATGAAATACACTAAATAAATACTTTTCAAATTACGTAAAGCTACAGCTTCTGACTTAAGACCTTTTTGCCAAACGCCAAAGATTTGGAAAAACATCTTAAAATACATACTTTTTCTGCTTTTATGGCCATTCAAAAAAATATATATTTTTAACAAATATGTACACACAGTGTCGGAAAAAATGATAGGGACATATAAAAATGTTTAATAGTTTCTTAAATTTTTGTTTAGTTTTTCAATTTGTCTATATTAATAATAATAAAAAAAATGACGTCCAGCTGTATTCGAAAAATTGATGTAATAAAAAAATATGTCTGGAAAAAATAACAGGGATATTTCAATTTGTTACTTTTTCGAAAAATTTACGATACCTCGACTCTATTTCGCTCTGAAGATCATTTGGGAAGACAGGCTTAATATCAACATTATATTAATATTATATTAAAAAAATTATTTTATTTTGATAAAAGTTCAACATGAGTATTTTTAAAAAAAGTATATTTGCTTTCGAATGTCACTGAAAATAATCGCAATTTACGGCCTAAGTTATAAAACAATAAAACAGGTTTATAAAAGATTTATGAAACTGATTTTCTATGAAAATTTTATTAATATTCCTTTATAAACCGGTTTTATTTTTTATAAATAGGTAGGTAAATATTTAATTGTGTTCTAAAAAAGGAACATAATTGCGTTTATTAATTGTCAAAAAAGTAAGCATTGTGAAATCTAAAACTTTTTAAAATATATGTACATATATACATACTATAGTTGGGGGTAGTGCACTAAATATTGATTTAAATCAGCAGTGCACTATCACTAAATAAAACTGCAGAAAAAATTAGTTGGCATTTTTTTTTACCAACTTTAATAATGATTGCTATTTTTTTAACTACTACTACAAAAAATTAGTGATATTGCAAATTTTTTAACTGTAACTAAACGAAGATTGAATGCAAAAATCTGCACTCAATTCAAATAGTGCAAAATTTGAACTTGCAATCAAAAAACCTGTATATAAACAGACTCTCACTAAAATTTGAAAAATGTAATTTTGTATGAGCATAATTTTTGATTCTTGTTATGATATACAAAAGAAAGGAAATTGAAAATCTCATGGATTTAATCATAAAAAAACAAGTTTTTTGTTTGTAAATTTAGTGCAAAATTGTAAGTTGCAGTCAAATGAGTGAAGAGCAAAAACGCTGCAATAAACTGAAGATTGCTTCTTCTTAAATCAAACTATTTTTTTTGAGTGCAAAATTTTTTAGCATCACTATAACTCATGTTTAGTGAGGCTGCTTTTTTCAATACATTTTCAATACATCACTCAACATCAACAAAATGATTGCAATAATTTTGCACTATCACTAACTGTGAGTTGTAACTGCAAAATGAGTGCACTACCCCCCATCTATGATACATATATTATGTATATAGAATATTTCCAATTATGGTCATACTCAGTTAACCAATAAAATCATAAATGTAAATTAATTTTATATCGGCAAAATGTACAAAATTAATGAACTTAATGGAGATTTCTTTCCTGAGAAATATATGTTGTATAATATACATGTAACACTTTTTAATGTTACCTATAATCACTCGAGGTGTTACATGCTGTATAACTCCAACCGAATAAAATTAGTACTCTTATCATTAATGTACTTTATAAGTGATTTTTAAAACTACTGATTACATGCAAAAATTAAAAAGATAATATTATATTTACATATATAATAATATCTACTCGCATTTTTATTTAATTACGTAAAAACTGTTATATTTCCTGTTGAAGCAATCATTTCTCGAAGTTATGAGCGGTATTTATCATGACACCCTAAATACAAGTAAAAATAAAATATGGAACATGCTTAAATGTTTTCACGCAATATATTTACAAAAGAAATTGAAAATTTTTCCCACAGTCGTATTTTTTTAACGGACGAACACAAAAATCTAGAACGTATAATATATATGCAACATATTTCCTAGAAAATAATACGCTATAAGATTTAAAAAAAATTTAAAAAAAAATTACTTATTCCAATTAAAAAGCAAACCAGTGAATTACCCCGGTTCACAAGTAAAAAAAATTAAAAAAAACATTTAGTACTCACCACAAGAATATATAAATTTTCTCATTCAAAATATTCAAAGCTAATACACACAAAGTGTCGTGTCTCTGTGGTGAACCACCAGGACCAAATTTGTGGAATGTACATTTTGTTAGTCTAGGAAATATTTCAATCATTGGATCGAAACGTTTTTCCTGATCCATATTGGAGAATTTAATGACGTCGGTACCATAGGTCATGAATGCACCACCCAAAAATTTATCCACCATGAAAATATTCACAATGACATTGACAAAATTCAAAGCCTCGCAAACAAAGTAAGCAAATGAATAACCGGAATGAGAATTTAGGCTGTCAATCAAATATTTAATAATACGATGTTGACGATCTTTGCGATATTCCTCAGGTATGGAGACCATGCCCCTGAGGCCTTCAGTAATCATGCGCATTTTGCCATCTTCGAGATTTTTCCAAATCCAATGGGGTATATAAAACATAAGACCCTAGAAGGAGAATTTTATCAAAAAATGTACAAATTACTATTTAAGGTTTCTCACTTACCTGAAAGAATAGCACAAATGGCACCCATTGATAATAGCTGTGGTATCTTTTCTCTTGACCAAACTCATTGCCCAAACCATGACTTGCTACATCGGTACCAATTTGCCTGTGTTGTTGTCCCGGTATAGTAAATGTGTAGGTAATCCAGCAAAATGTATTGATAACATGCATGGGTATGGAGCCATCATTTATGCAGGAAATGGGATCACCTTAAATTATAAAAATTATGTTCATACTTATATTAAAATTTATCCACATACTACTTATGCGTGTTGTAAATTTGTAGCATAATTTATAAGATTGAGATCGACCTAATTCTATTTATTCTCTTATCTAATTTGCATACACATTTTGCTCATCTTTCATATAAATTTGTTTATTATTCTATTGTTCTCATTCATAAAAGTTCATTAATATTCTTAGATAGATTTTTGAAAGCGTTTACACTGGGTAAAAATTTTTAATAAAATTTACATAATTTGATTATAGTTATTCAATAAACATTTTTTATTTTTCGAATTTATTCTATGAGCTAAATTTCAGTTATGTATTTTATAAAGCTTTTTATAATAGTTTTATTCCTTAAATTTTTAGGAATGACTTTATACACTACCAGACTATTATCTTGTATCTTCCTGTTACATTTTACCTTAGCTATCATTTGGATAGCAATGAAGTATATTGTATGTACAGAAAAATATACAATTATTAACACCATCAGAATGTAATGCATTTTCATTGAATAAATTCGAAAAATAAAAAATGTTGAATAGAATAAAGTGACTAATGAAAAGAATTAAATCCCAGATTCTATTTGCTAAAATAGTTGAGTTAAAAACATTCAATTTAAAAAGTATATATATCCAGTGTGGCACAAAGAATGCTGACGATGGCCGTAGCGGGCCAGAAAATGCATTACATTCTGCTGGTGTTAATATTTGTAAACTTTTTTGTACATACAATATACTTCATTGCTATTCAAAGGATAGCTAAGGTAAAATGTAACAGGAAGATACAAGATAATAGTCTATTAGTGTGTAAAGTCATTCCTAAATATTTAAGGAATAGAACTATTACAAAAAGTTTTATTAAATACATAACTGAAATTTAGCTCATAGAATAAATTTGAAAAAAAAAGTTTTGAATACAATAAAGAGACTTATGAAAAGGAATAATGCCCAGATTCTAGTTATTCAATAAATTTTTAAAAAGTATTTTATGAAATAAATATAAAATAAAAATATCGCACTTAATCAACAAGAGGGTATTATCTCAAAATTTTTATTTTTCCACTTTTTCGAAAAAATCTACACGCTATATTCATATCTGCCCGCTGTAAAAATATCTTGCTATTTTGTATACTTTTTGGTAATGAAACGGTTGGTTTAAAAATTCATTTCCATATGCCTTCAATGTTAAATTAAAAATTGTTTTGCTTCTACTGAAAATGTTTAAATTTTGAGTTAATACCCTCTTGTTGATTAAGTGCGATATATGTAAGAACTTTCATAAAATTTTCAATAAAAAAAAATTTTAAATTTAATTATGTTTCAATTATTTCGTAATTGACTAACGGGGTTATTTTCTAAATCACTTCACCTTGCGTTGAGAAATTTTTCATATAAATTTTTTTTGAATTTCTAAAAATTTGAATGAAAATATTTTTCAAGTGAGGTGAAGTTTTTTAGAAAATAGCCCCCTTAACTAATTATGCATTTTCTTAGAGTGCATTCACTTAATATACGATTTTAGTAATTGATGTAACATCTATCGTTAGTTCAGTTACTTAAAAAAGTCATTAAATCAGTTGATTTGGAACGAATTTTAATTTTTGTAAAATAATTTTAAGAAATATTTTTAGCAAATTATTTTTTCTCTTCTTTAAGTTGTAACAAAGAAAAAATATGTTTTATTAACAAAATTTAATTCATTGAATTTGAAGCAAATGTTTCTATAATATTTTGCTTGTGTGCCCTGTACATCTAGTGTAACAATATCTTTTGTTTACACAAGAAAAACCTTGTTCAAATGTAAATCAACGTCGTTCAAACCAAACAACATGAGTTCTTCCATGTATTAAGTTCATATTTAACTATTAATTCACTTTTTTATAGACAAAGGGTGTGCCAAAATTGCCGCAAGATTTGATTTTACCGCGATTCGTCCTGAAAAGTGTTGGCAATCCCTTAGGTTAGGTTAGGTTAGGTTAGGTTAGGTTTCTAATGAAGTGAAGAGTTCGTTTAACGGATTATTAAACATCAACAAGATGATGGTTATTTAAAGCACATTTTCACCTTGATGTTATTGTTAATCGCCCAAAATTACCACAGATATTACTGCACAGAAAAAAATAAAAATTGATTTCAATTAAAACTTCTGTGATATTAATTAAAAAATTAATTGAATTTGCACCAGTAAAGAAGTTAATATTATCAATCCAACGCTTAATTCACTTGATTAAAGGTTAAATTTACTTAATTAAACGTTTAATTCACTTGATTAAATTTTTAATTAAAACTGATTTAATTTTTTGATTAATGCTTTAATCAGTGAAAAACTTTGGAGAATTTTTTCTGTGTGTTAAGTGCGGATTTTTGTCTGGAGACATCAATATACCCACACCACAATAGTGGAGAGGGTATTATGCCTTTGTGGTGATGGTTGTAACACCTTGAAATTTTGGTTCTAGACCCACACATATAACGATGTCCATCCGTCCGTCCGGCTGGCTGGATGGCTAATCTTAAATAATTTGATTAAATTTGGGAAATGGGGTCTGTCACGAGGAACAAGAATATTAAAAATGGCGAAAATTTGTCAATAATTACACATAGTACCTATACAGTAGGTATTTAGATTAAATTTGGTCTAATTTATTTTATTGCAATCTAAATAATCTTCCCAAATTAATCGGTCCTTAGTTGATCATAGTTCATATACAAATACAACTTCCGAAAATAGCTTTTAATGCCATAACTTCCTTTGAAATGTTGGCATTGACATACAAATTGGGGACAATTACTTTTACGATAGCTATTATGACGAAATGTTGGGCTGGCAGTCTTAAAATAACCCATAGGTCCATATAAACCCCATTCCCTAAATGAATTAAAAGCAAACATATCTCATATCTATATGTTGCTAAATATATCTAAATAATATTCGACCCAAAAAACTTTTATATGAATCGTAACCTAATAACATAGGGCGTGTTCGGAAAAGCATCACAACGTTGCATCTGATGCGCATCTGTGATTAGTTTGCAACGCTTATGCAAATCAGCTGATGCCGATGCTTGCTTGTTTTTTGATCACAATATGCATCAGCCATTTTTGTGACGTGTTTTTTCGATTGGTTTGTGAATTATCTGATTCTGTTATGTATTTTTGAACAGCTGACAGTAGCATTGATGCCAGATGATGATTTGACGAACATGTTGCATATCGGTAATGCATTTACGAGCAGGCCCATAATTTTGTTCTGACGCGTCCATGATTGCACATGGGTTCCAAATAGAGTACACTCTCGAAAATTTGTTTTTAAATATTGTGGTGTAGGGTTTCAAATGTTTGGGCTTGTTTTGAAAATAAGGCTGGCTGCTCAAGCAGTGGCTGTTAGTGGTGGTTCACACCCTTCAAGTTTTACTCGTCAAGTCTTGAGTTTTTAGGAGAGAGGGGAAAAGAAATGGCATACTCTTTCTCGTCAAGTCTTGAGTTTTTAGGAGAGAGGGGATAAGAAATGGCATACTCTTTTTCCTTCTCTTCCTAAAGCTCAACACTTGACGGCTAAAACTTGAAGAGTGTGAACCAGCACTTACCGGTGCTCGAAATCGCAACATAATATCACAGTATTCTGTTTACCAAAATTGTATTCATATATTAAATAACATAAAAATCTGTTTAATTTAAATCTTGCGGTAATTTTTAAATATCTTTTAAAGAAAGTATTGTCAGTGTCTAAAATATAATAATTTTGAGCAGAAAACTAAAAGGAAATGTACATACATACATACAAGAAAATAATAAAAAGTTTGGGTTTGATATTTTGTGCATTGTACTCATACAAAGTATGTTTATAAAACATACTTTACGTTTAAATTGTGGGTGTGCTCGTTCATCTTCAATAAAACAAAGATAAAGTCAGTTACTCATTGTAGATACTCGGATAATTGTATCTGTGCGATACTTTTGCAAGTGCCTCAATATTTTGTAATGAAGCATTTTATGTTTAAAAGTACTTACAATTGTACTTGTTTGTTCGCAATATGTTTTTTATTTTTTTTTTTTTTTTGTTGAAGTGGCCTAGAAGAGTAAAACTCTGTGGAGTTTTTTGTATTTTTTCCTTTTTGGAATTGACTATTAAAAAATAAAAGTTTTTTATTGTTTGTTAAAGTACACTTGTTGTCTTTCTTCACTCTTCAATTTTGTATTTTATTTGTTTTCTTTTGTGCAGAGTATGTTTTAAAAAAAAATTTCATTATCCATACTTTTAATAGGCTTTATATTTTGGACGGTATTCGTACGTATACTTTGTACTTTTGGTCTTCCTTTTTATTATTCATTCAACATAGTTGTTAACAAAGAATGTTGTGGAAAACCTTTGCTGCATCATAATGATGTCTTCAAAAATTTTGTAAGTAAACAAACAATAAAATTACTGATGCATTATTGATAAGGAATCAGAATTTTAAAAATTTTATTTAGGTGTGTCCAAATTTCTTAAAACAGACTACGTTCAGACTAGCTTTGTAGTTTTATGTAACGCATTCCAAAGTTGGTATTAAATAAAGCTTTAAAAATTTTTATTTGAAATAAATTGTTGCAGTATTTTTTATTATTTTCTAATTTTAACATCACGGGTGTATGCATTTTTGTAACAAAAATTTTTAAAACGACAAATTTAAAGGGAGTTTTATTGCAGATATTTTTGTTGCTGAAAAACAAATAACACAACAATGATTTTTGTTTATTTAAGAAATAAAAACTAGTTAAAAGATAACAGTAGACGTTCACAAATTAAAATTTTATTTAATTCGAATTTCCAGAAATTCGTATCGGTAGTTGCAATACATTTAACGCTTTAAAATTAGAAATAAAAATTCGAATTTGTGAGCTTTTTTTCCAATACGAATGCAGTTCACGTGATGTCATTTGTGCCAAGAATAATATAAATAAAGATTACGCCATCCCAAAAACAAAGTTGAAATCTTCTGCACATGTCGCACAAATGAAGTCATGTGAACTGCATTCCTATTGGCGAATAATTTCAAGCTGGCACACTAAAGATAGTTATTGCTTAATTGCCGGATTGCCTTCTTTTTTCATACACTTGTTATAAAATAAATTTGGTAACCTTCGGGACTTTTATACCTTGCAATTTTTGTTACGGGCAAACTATGTCATATAACGGGAAATCATGCGCGTGGCATAATCTTGTATTCTATCAGTCTATATCGTGAATGTTCTTTCATTCGCTTTTATAAGCAGAAAAATTTTCCTTCTAAGGCCTTTTTACTTATTGATAATTGCTCCTGCCCTGCACCTACTGAGAAACTGTAAAGCGAAAAGGATCCGCCAGAATTAAGTTATGTTATGAGGCTAAGATTCATGTAAAAGTTCTTTGTGCCGAATATTATTAAGACAAAATTTCGTTTTATTAGATTTGTTAGCATTTACGTAATTTTAGGAAGTGGGTTTATTTGGGACCTATGGTTAATTTTGAACCTACCAGCATAACATTTTGCCATGAAATAGTAGCTATCGTAAATCGTCGCCAATTTTAAAATTTTAGATTACCATAAAATAAGTTTGGACCAATTTTAATTTAAATACCAATATAATAAATTTCGTTCAGTATCGACTGAATCGCAAAAGTTTTCGATCACGACTGCCAGAGTTAGCCCGCTGTACTTTGCGCACAAGGTTACATGGACAGCCAGTCAGCCGGACCGACGGACATCGTTAGATCGATTCAAAAAGTGATTATTAAGGTATGTCCAGACCTAATAAATATTTGACCAAAAAATTCAAAAAAAAACCATGACCAGCAAATTGATCAAACTTTAGCTTTATTTTTAACAATTTTTATTGACTTCCTTATCTTTATTTGTAAGAGAATAATTGTATAATTCAACAAATAAAATGTTAAATGATGTTTGATCCAACAATCGTTTTGCAAAGCAAAAATTTTTTTAATAAAACTAGTGGTTACGTGTAAGATGTCAAATATTTAAAATGTGTGTTGGTCGTTTGGTATATTAAAGGGTGGGTCAAGGACAAATATTTAAAGATGTTACAAACATCAGCATAAAGGCATAATACCCTCTCCACTATTGTGGTGTGGGTATAAAAACAGCCCAGAATTTAAAAAATTCCGAAAATTCGAGTTGTCTTAAAAAAAGAGTTTATAATTTTTAAGCGTCTTCTATATTCTGCTTTCTAAAATATTAAGTTTTGGGTCGACGAAACCAAACCAAAAAATTTTTGAAACTCTGATAAACACAATTGACTACAATATTATGTATATTGGTGAGCTTTCATTCTTGAATGTTATTTTTTTCTCTGTGATAAAGTGTTCAGAATATCGGTGTAAAAATAAATGCAAATCGTCTTACAAAGTTTTGTAAAACAATTGTATGAAATTATTGCTTTACTATGCTACATTTACTTTGGACCGTAATTGTTTGGTCTTTCTTCTCAATAAACATATTTAATAATGTTGCATTGAATAACATTGAATAACAATTACTTAAGTATTTTATACGTTATAGCTGTTCATGAATGGATTTAAAAAAAAATAATTAATAAAAAAAAAACACAAAAATCCCATTAAGTCACTATAAAACTGATGATTAATACATTTATTTAATAGATTTTTTGGGCAATTTGCCCAATGTTTTTCCAAAATATTTACTATCATAAACAAAGAAAAATTAAGAAAAAAAAAACACTTTCCCCTGAAACAAAACTCTGTCTATCTTGAACAAAAAAAAAAAAAAAACAAAAACAATCATGGGAAAACATAATATTTTAAAAAATCTTTAAAGTTTTGTGTTAATGATTCAGATATAGTTCGTCGAAATTCATAGAATACTAAGAATTTCATTACTAACAACATATTTATTTGGATCGTGCAGTTTGGGAAGCTTTGTGGTTTATTTAAATAACGACCAACTTTGTAAAGCACACACAGACATTTAAATAAATTTGATGGTTTACCGAAAAACATAAACAGGTATAATAAATAAGCAAGAAAGTATAGTCGGTTAAGAGCGACACATTTGGTACCTTACGGCACAGTCTACAAAGACATATCTTAGAGATCGTACCCTATATGGGACCCATGGCCAATATGGCCCCGGCAAAACAAAATTATGTTTTAAGGCTAAGATTTACGTAAGAGTTCTTTGAGCCGTTGATATTTAAATATCAACATCTGTATGAGTTTTGTTCGTCCTAAAGCGATTTTGGAGAGGGGGTTTATATGGAACCTATGGTTAATTTTGGACCAACCGGCATATTATTTTGTCATGACATAGTACAAAGCTGTCGTAAAAGTGATTATCGCCAATTTATATGTCAGTACCAACATTTATAAGGAAGTTATGGCATTAAGAGCTATTTTCGGGAGTAGTATTTGTACGGGAGCTATGGTCAAATAGTGACCGATTTTAAGAGATAATAAGATATTTTTGGACCAAATTTAATCGAAATACCAATATTATGAGATTGTTTATGGGTACAAAGAATATTACGGAAAGAATTTTGTATGGGGGCCTTGTGAAATTGTAAACCAGCCAAATCAGACAACCAGCCAGCCGGACGGACGGACATCAAGTTTTTTTTTGCCTTTTGCTAAAATTTTTAAACATTTATCGATTTTTCGATTAAAAAAACAGCTTAAAAATGCGAAAAAGCATTTTCTGAAAAATTATAAATTATATTTAAGAAATTTTTTTTCTGAATTTTTTGCTGAATTTTCCATAGTTTGGCAGCTATAGCTAGCACTCTGTTCAAATTTGTAAAAAAATGTTCAGCAACATCTATTATTTACACGAAAAATTTGACATGTATCAATGTTACCTATCTCGCGAGTTTTCAAAATTTGACGTTTTTAATCTTTCAAAGTATGCGACATTGTTTTGCCTACGTAAATAAAACCCACATGTATTTTACTAAAAAGTATTCTTTAAAATAAAAATGAAAGTAAATATGGAGGAAAAACTATTACCGGCTGTGTTATTTTTGTTTTTTTGTTCGCATCTAATATTAAGTGTTAACTTTTGTTCATTTGCTTAAAATTTCACGTGAAATAAGTGCAGCTTATATTATTTCGCAGTTGTAAAAAAAAAAATTTTTGCTAGAAACCTTTCGCAACTTTTTCACAAATTGAACAGAGAACAACTCTATCAATATAATTTCGTAGAAATTCCGCACAAGTTTTTTTCATATGAGTTTTGACAGCATTTCACGTGAAATGTTGAACAGAGCACCAGGCTTATGCGCCAAAAATGGTGGCAAAAAGATATAAAAACTAAAATTTTTAGTTAAAACATTTAAGCAATTTAAAGTAACTAGATGCAGTTTTTTTGGGTTAGTTTGTTCTTGCAAAACACAAATAGGAGTTTGTTAGTCTCGATAAGTACTTTGGAAAATTCCACACGAGAAGGAGTTTGCACACGATTACTCCAAATATTTTGCATAGTGGTATTCAAACTTGATTTATCAAAATTTAAATTATTCAATTAATCAGAATGCTGATTATTCAGCATTGGGGTCCATACATTGGGGTCCAACATATGACCGCATCTTTACACAGAACTGGTTGGAATTCAAAACTTCAATTTAGAAAAAAAAAATACTTTAGATATAAGAAATTTATATATAAAAAGAAAAAAAAATTACAAACAATGCAGGCTTTGCAAGTCTTAATCGAATTAAGTTTTACAATAAAAAGAATCTGGGAATTATTTCTTTTTCATAAGTTACTTTATTATATATTTATATTTGGCTCTCAGGACTAGCACTCAGGGAATGACCCTTTCTAACGTCTAGTTCAAAGTCAGCCAAAGGTTCAAATGAGTTTGTGTTGGTTAGCGAACTACCCAGTAAACATAATTAATTTATATCCAAAATTTTCTGTATTTATACTCTTATGCCAGTTTCATATAAATAAAATGTGTTTTAAATGTGAAAAATTTAAGTTATTGCGTTGCTTCGAACAAATGAAATTTAGCTTAGAAAATATTTGCTAACAGAGTTAAGTAGAGGGAAAAAACGATAAACATTTTAAAGAAATTTTTCTAAGTCTTTATTCAAATTTTTCTAGAACTCTATGACATTAATTTTTGTATTGCGAAAAAAAAGACATTGTCTCATTGACGACCAAATGAAAGAGCATAAGAATATATGAGGAATCGCAGAACAAAACGTGTGCCTTTTTGTATTTTTTAGAAAACATTTTTGTTTTGTTTTGATGTCTTTGCATTAATATGATTAAGTTCTATTGGAAAAAATATTATTTTCATAATTTTTCTCATCTTCCCATAGAAAAGTTTGATCTAAAAAAATTGATGTAGAACAAAACGTGCTTTTTGGGTGTAGGAACAATATTTTAAGGTTTTACAAACATCAGCACAAACGCTTAATACCCTCTCCAATATTGTAGGTTGGGTATAAAGTACAAAAGAATTTTGGTATGGATACAAAAACGTTCTTGTTTACATTTTTTTTTCTTGACGTACTTTTTTACTTTTATTTTAACAAAACGTGCTTTTTTCAAATTAAAAGTGCTTTAAGTTCGTACATCCTTAACATTTATTGTTGCGACTTATTGAGGTCTGATGCATTTTATGATAAGGAAGGAACTTGTTATATTTTCTGGGTTCATGCTTTAAAATAATGGGGTGAATAAATAACCTTGGATTTTCCAACATTTTGAAATGATCAAAACAGTACGTTTTGTCTAAGAAGTGGTAAGAGCACAATTGTGCTATTAATTGTCTGCCTAGGTTCTAGTTGCATACTAAAGTTGGACCAAGGCTTTTCCTTTTTGCTAATTCAAAGACCTTCCTCAAGAAGAAATTCCAATTTTGTTTTATGATTATTTTAAACTTGGAGCAAGCCAAGATCTTTAAGTGAAAACTTAGACATTAAGAGGCAAAAGCGAATACATTTAAGTAGAAATATCTTCTGCTCTATTGTATTTACTAAGAAGTGTTTTACTGGAACGTAATCCGTCTCAATATATTTTATCTACAAATGTATCGAATCAAAAATTTCGATTTATTAATAACTATAGCCTGCAATATTGCTTAACTACTAATTTTATAATAAAAAATGGATTAATTATATTGTGTGAACTGCTGGCTAAACAAACATAAAATTAGGCACTTAGAGATTTCCAAATTTTTGTAAATTGCCTTAACAAAGCATTTGGTTCAATTAAATAAAAAAAAAAATTTACATATAAATTCTAATATGCTAAATTTCTAACAATGAGAATGTAAATGCTAAATAGGCAACAATGCATTTTGTGTTTGCCTGTTAAATTTGTACTAATTCTTTTTTTTTCTTTTTTTTATGATGTTTTTAGTCGAATTTTCCACGACTTTAAGTGTTAATATGTTAACAATAGTTTGTTATTAACAATTTATGGTAAAAGCTATTTACAGCTGTGTAACCGTTCAAATGTACTAAATACGACGGGTATTGTTGTAAAACGTTTTGCATTGTGGTATTTTGTGTGTTGTTAACATTTGTTTAAAGAACTCGTGTTGTTTTATGAATAAATTAACATTACAATACCAATTTGTTTATCTATAAATATTTTATGTGTATTTAAAATATATGTATGTATGTATAGTGTTTTAATTTTAATTATTTAAAGTTTGTGTTGTGTACTTACCAATTAAATTGTTGGCTGTTACTATAATACAGCAAACAAACAATATAGCTGTTGTTATTCTGTAATGGCAACGAAATACCATATTGTCTATTACGGCTCTGTCCAATAAATAACGTATTTTTATAAAGCCGGATACGGCCGAAACCATACCAAATACCGCCATCTTTGTAGGTATGCGTCTGAGACTTTATTTCCTTCTGAAGATCAAGTTGAATGCTTTTATTTTCTTACTTCTTAAAACTTCTTAGAAGTTGTATAAATTTTATTAAACTGCAAGTAAAAAAAGAAAAATTATGTTCGTTATGATTGCTATCTCCTTAGAAATTAAATATCAATATTACAATTACATACATATATAAATAGTTATTTTTTTATATTAAAATACATATGTTTTTTTTTGTATTTTTTTATTAGTCATATTTCATGCTTTCATGCCTTAATTATTATTTTATTTCATTAAAATAATGTTTGTTTTCGTCACAACTCTTTCTTTGTATTGAAAAGTAGGTCTCCGCTTGAAAATAATCTGAGTTTCAAAACGTAATGTAATACTTTGCTGTTTTTCTTATCGCTGTAGTTTTTTTTTTTACTTAGTGTAAGCTTTAATGTTTCTCAAAAAAATCAATATTAATTTCATTTCCCAGCAATTAATTGAATATGTATTTTCTTTTAAAATATTACCCTCTTATGCAAAAAAAAGTTAAAGTTCACATTAGTTAACCAATACATAAAGTCCAGCAAAAGCGAATGGGATTAATGTGTTGGTTACCTAATGTAAGGCGGTTAAACTTTAATAAATTTAGATATTTTCTCAAAATGTATCAGTATATATTATTAATGTCTTAAGACTAGGAATTTTATTTCCTATTTCTATGATGCAAAGTTTTAAAAGATCAATTTTGTTTTTATAAAAAACCTGCATAAATGAATTTATTTAAATATCAAACGCGCAAAAATGTTAAATGTGTGTACAATCACAATGACACAATTTAAAATGTTTTTGAGGTTTCTATAATTCAAAGAAATACATTCCAGACAGTACGTGATTCTTTCAAAACCTTTCAATACAGTAAAAAATGTTTGCCTATACTCCAAGTACTTGAAAACTACCTCGTGCCTTCTGCGATAATTTGTAATGTTTACTTGTGTTTTGCATCTAGCGGAAGCATACAAATAATTTGTGAAGTTTACATATGTGCCGTACGCATACAACGAATTGGTGTTGCAATATTATCAAAGAAATTAACGTACAAAATAGTTCGTACTTACATATGCCAAGCGCACATTAAAACAAGTAAGAGTGCCATATTCGGCTATGCTGAAAGTTATATAAATACCGTTATTTAAATATAAATTAATTTGCGCAACGCCCACTTCTACAACTCCGCCCACATTTTGTCGGATATTGTGTATTTATAATTAAGTTTCTTGTACCTAATTCGGAAACTTTGGCACTAGCCGTCTTCCAGATATACAGAAATGTATAATGTATTTGTACGGGAGGTGCCACGCCCACTACTTAAGTACCGCCCATATATTTAGAGTGGTTGTATATTGATAGCCCAGCCATGTGTATCAAATTTGGAAACAATTTTCTCTTACCGTTTTTTAGATATAAATAAATCTCTTTTGTGGCACGCCCTTTTCCCCACTCCAGCCAACATTTTGTCGGATGTTGTGTATTGATAACTAAAATACTTGTACCTAATTTGGAAACTTTGGCTTTTGGCGTTGTCTAGATATACAGAAATCTATAGTGTCATTGTATGGGAAGTACCACGCCTACTTAACCAATTCCTCCCACTTTTTGTCGGATGTTGTGTATTGGTAAGTCATCGTCCAGACGTACAATTTTTGAGTTTATTGATGAGAAATGTGAGAAGATTGGGGAGGGGTACTTAGTTTCGTTTTTTGTTATTCTCACACTTTTCAACTTGAAGTAGTCTGTAGGTGTATTTGTATTTATATATAAAATATAAAAAGGGAAAGATAAATATACAAAAATTATATTGTTTGAAAATATGGGCGACATTGATACGGGCGACTCAATACGGCGGCCGCAACCATCGACTTATTGAAACGAAAGTTTGGCGAAAAATTGATTTCGAGAAATTGACCTATCAATTCCAAGTTCTTGATTTTTAACATTGCTTGATTATGTCCTGTTGGTTTACGCGAAGTCACCGGTTTATGCCGATAAACCAGTAACAATTGAAGTCTTGGAGTCCAACATTGTTCGTGTTATTTGTGACATATGGCTAGAAATGCTTGAAATAGTGGCCAAAAATAGGATGTCCTGAGTGCTCTTCGTCAAAATCAAATACCTGAAATCATTTTAAAATATTTATGCCATGTATTGATCTCCCTAATTAAAAAAAAATGTTTTTGTATATAATTTAATTATTATAATTCCAATTACTATCGGGCTTAAAAAAACACCATCTCGCATTACTCTATTCGGAGCAAATTTGGTATTAGATAATCGTAGCCATAACGATTTTTTGGTTTCAATCAATTTGACTTATAAACATACTTTCTTCTACTTTAAGATTTCAAATTTTGATTTTAATTAGACTTGCATCTTTTTTATATTGAACATTTTGCTGGGCTAGAAAACAATCGAAAATCGTAATACGGGTACAACTTTTACAAGTGATTTGTTGGCCTTGTTAGTTATTTAAATAATTTTTTAAATTTAAAACATATATTATGTACATTTTTTTTTTTTTTTTTTTGTAGAAAATTTTTAAAATATTATAAAATTTTATTTTAGCACTGGGACTTAGATTAATTTAAATTGATTTGAAATCAAATCAACACTAAAAAGAACAAGGACAACGACAATTGTTAAATTTCATCATAAATGACACTGCTATACAAAATTAAAATTTTGGAAAGACAACATTTTTATACAAGTTTGTGAAGCTAAACGCAACCTTATCCAAAATTTTAAAGTCTAATGGTCAGCTTTTTTGAGTTTAAGTCAATAAATAGGGAATTATTTTTATATATTTGACATTCGTGGAAATTTAGCTTTCATTTGAATATAATAAATATTTCTTAGAGATAAAAGATTAAAAACTCCTGTTTTTCAGTTTATACCTCTTAGTTTCTTCTATTTATACCCACAACACAATAGTGGAGAGGATATTTTGCGTTTGTGCGGATGTCAGTAAAACCATTCAAATATTGGTCCTAGACACGCCTTGAAGTATACCGTTCGACTCAAAATGCCTGATGCCCGTCCGTACGTCTGCCAGGCTGTCCATGTAAACCTTGTGCGCAAAGTACAGGTTGCAAATTTGGAGATAAAGTAATTAAATTTGGTTTATACATACTATTTGGCACAATGACAAAGTCTTTTGAAAATGGTGGACATCGGCCCATAATTTCAGATTTGTAGCCCGCATACAAGCTTGTTTATGGAATAGTGTCTTTGTCTTTGTGTCCATAAACCATCTTTATATTTTGGTATTTAGATTTAATTTTGAACAAACTTATTTGATTGCAATCTAAACCACCTTATAAAATTTACTTGGTCCATATTTGACTATAGCCCACATACCAATACTACTCCCGAAAATAGCTTTTAATGCCATAACTTTCTAATTAATATTGGTAATGACATACAAATTGGCGACAATGGCTTTTACGATAGCTACTATGTCACAAAGTGCTATGCTGATAGGTCCAATATTAACCATAGATCGTATATAAACCCCATCCTAAAATCACTTAAAATCAAACAAATCTCATGTAAATGAAGATATCTAAATAATATTTAGCACAAAAAACTTTTACGTGAATCTTACACTCTCGAACTTTTGATTTTAAATACTGTAGTGTAGGGTATCATATGATCGGGCTTGAACAACAATACTTTCTTACTTATTTTTTGTTTCAAATTTCACATGTAATTAAAATACATATTCACCACATAATCTAGACACTGCTGTCAACAATATTCCGTAATAAGTTTATTCAAATATTACTTCCAAAAATGTTGGTAAAATAAATTTAAAAAAATATAACCAAAAATGTTATCATCTTTTTATGGTCCACGTTAGACATTAAAGGAGGATTAATGGGTAAATATTTTAAAATTTATAAAAATCTTTGAATAAAAATGAAGAAAATCGATATTACAATTTAATTTTAAGTAAGTTAATACATTTTCAATAGGATTTACGGCCAAGTTCAGTTAAAAAAAACTATCAGTTATAACTGTCAAAAACATATTGGCCCATACTCATAGTCAAAATAATATACTTTAAACTAAAACCGGCTTTAAATGCATGGGAAAATTATTGTTCTAAAGCATACTTTAGAAAAAGTCGACTTTATTTTTACTATGATTATGGACCATTGTTAACTAGAAGTCAAAGAAATAGTTAGTTTTAAATGAACTTGGTAAAAGTGGCCGTTAATCAATAACAGAAATTATCAATTTTTTAAAATATAATTGGGGGACTAAAACGGTAGTCATATAGTCATATTTCTTAAAAAAAAATCAGCCTTATTCGGGTAGTCGTATACGACAACGACAACCGGATAAAACTGAATATCACGAAAAATATGACTGCTGTGAGTAACCACTAAAAATTAAGGTTTCTAATGTGTAGTTGTGACAAAACAATAAACACAGCATTAAAAGTCTTATTATTTTAGAACTTTTTTTATTTGAAACACTTTAAACTTTTTTTAAACTACATATTGTAAAATATTATATTCTGTTATAATATTGTATGAATTGATAGCATACCATTTGCTTCCCCATAAATATTGAAATTTATGGTAAAACTTTGATTTGTTTTCTAAAAGTTAAAGCAATAAAAAATACAACTGATTGAATTTCAATAAGAGATTTTTTAGGTTCCTAGCAGAATTAAAAAAAAATCCCTGAGCTTTAATAAACATTAATATATTTAAATAAATGCTTAATATCCTCAACTCCTTAATTTGTGATCAGTGTGGCAAAATTAAAAAAAAAAAAAAGTAATGTATTGCAAAAGAAGCTATTTTGTCTGTTTTTAGTGTAATTAAAATTTGGTCCTTCTAAATTCTTATCTCAAACAGGAGAGAATAATTTTAAGTGTCTCTCTTATTTATTTTAAAAATTCTCTTTGGTTAATTTTAGAATTTGGTATGTATTTGTAATTTATGCTTTACTTTAGGGAGTTTGTTCTGTGTTTTGTTTTCTCTGTTTTAGGTAAAGAATATAAATACAAAAACGATAACAACAATGAACAACTTTACCAGGATTGGGAAAATCTTTGCCAAATTGGGTACTTTTTATACCTTTTGGATATTTAGTCATATTCATATCGCACCGGTTCCTTTTAAGGGAGTTAACTCAAAATTTATAAATTTTCAGTAAAAGCATGAAACTGTTTTTTTTACGTATGTCTCAAGGCGAATTCATCTTTCAGGTGGCGTTGGGAGCACAGCTGTGCTACTTTTTTTTTCTTACTTAGAGTGAGAAATGTCAAAAGTTGCTTGTTTTTTTGACATATCTATCAACAAAATCAACAAAGAAATACATTGCTGTGTTTTTGGTGTTGTTACTTGTTGTAGTATGGACACCACCGTATACTTCATGTATGTCTTGGTATGTATGTCTCTTACACAAAAAAAATAACCAAAGTTATTATGTAATTAATAACAAAATTATAAATTGTAATTTTTTAGTTGAGTCATAATTTTGTGTCTAACAATTTTTAAATACAAAATTGAAAAATTTCATATATTTTTTTTTTTGGTTAAATCTCTTAAAGAATAAGCTATAAGACTGTTATTGAAAAGTAAGTCAATCTTTGGGATAAGAAAGGTATTATTTTAAAATTCTTATCAAAAATTATTTATTCTATTTTTCACATTATAGCTGATAATATACATAATAATATAATACACATGTTCATTTCTACTAGTGCATTCAGTTCTAAAGCCTCTAGTACACGGAATGTAAAAAGCCACATGCGCATGTGGTTCTGACGTAATTTTGACGTCAATGCAAAGCCACAATAAACATTGCGTGTTGTGTGAAGACGTCAGAACCACATGCGCATGTGGCTTTTTACATGCCGTGTACTATAGGCTTAAGTCTGTGTCTGTTAAAAGTTCATAGTGCTGAGATTTTTATTATATTTAAATCTTTTAATTGATTTAATTTAATTTTAATTAACAATATTTTTAATGCAAATTCTTTTTTGAAAAAAACAATACATTTTTCAAAATTAATAAGCAACAAACTATTTTGTTAATATGACAAATTTGTAATAAGATTATTTATTCGATTGCTAACAAAAATTTCATGTTACAAACTCACTGTGAAAATTTTTTTGTTGAAATTAACAATTTGAATTAGCAACAGTATTTTTTATATTTTCAAATTCGGTTGTTGATGCATTTTCAATTAAAAAATTAATTGCATTAACGAATATAGGCAGCCCAATTATGAATAAAAATTCGCCGGGAGTTTTTTCCCTTTTCACATTTTTGCAATTGAATTTAAATACGAAAAATGGGAGAAGCGAAGAAAATTCCCGGGGAATTTTTACTCATAATTTGGCTGATTATTGGGCTAAGTATATAATATGACAATTGATTTGTCGTAATTTTATTTCTGTGTATATTACAAAAAAGAATACAATTCGTTTTTGTTTTTTATAAAAGATTTTTACGGATGCTAGAATTATAGAATGACCAGAGCGATTTGTAAATCGGGTACTTAAATGTATGAGGGCTTAAACGAATGATTAAAAAAAAGTCTTAAAAAAAATTTTGGGGGCTTTTTTTTTGCTTTTTAGGTCTCATAGGTATTTTAAAGACGAAGTTCGAAACATACTGCTTTTCTTTATGCGTCCATAGTAGTGAAACTAAAAGCGAATGAGATTTACTTACAGCCGTGTTTTGAAAACAAATTTACAAAACGATCCAGTTTTTAAGGATAATAAATATATTCACTTTTATATACTTCATACTTTAAGTACCACTTATCTTTAACTTTTCTTAAAATCATAAAGAGCATCGACTTTTTAAAAAAAAAATTTAAATGAATATTTATATCGATTCAATTTCACTTGATTTCGATTTGCTGAACATGGCTGTTAACACATCTTTATTTATAAAAAAAAAAATTATAAAATCTTTACTGAACCTACAAAAACATCAGCACTTTAATTTAACATACATGAATACATAAAGGGAGTTCACGTTTTAAAAGATTTCTTATTATAGAGGCGTTTCAACCTTGATTCCTTTATATAGGTTGGCAAGCTTGTTATAATTTTCAATACGACAATTCAGTCAATAATGTTCTAAAGCCAAACCTCTTTCACTAATTTTTATTTTTCGCTGTCTTTAGGCATTTTGCAGAACAAAAGTTGTTTTGATAAATTTTTCGAATAATTAATTTCTGATTTGAAAAAGGTTGGTATTTTAATACTTCAATGTACTGTGATTAATATCGTTGCCTGCTCACAATGAAAATTTTAAGATGTCGCATTAAATCTTTAGGATACTCATCGAAAATTCCCTTGTATTGTTGACAGAACTGAAAAATGAAATGTTTGTTGAACGTCTTTTTAAATTCACAAATTTTTTTTTTTTTTTTTTTGCAAAATTGTATTAAACGCGAAATTTTTAAAAATGTTTTGAACAAAAAATTTAGTATTAAGCAAAACAAGTTATTATAAAACATTTTAAGCACAAGGATTGATTCTTTTATTTCATAACACTCTTGCAATCAAATACTATTTATAATTTCGTACCTTAAAAAGTACTTTAAGGGAAATTTGAAATTTAATTTTTTCATCTCTGAACTTCACGCACTTTAAACATTATTTTCTTTTTTTTTCGTGAATATTTTGTTTGTTTTCAGAGTTTTGGTCTTCTTTATCTTTTTTATTCTCAATATGTATTTGAATTTTATTGCTTTTGTTTTCGAAACTGGTTTTCAGGTATTTGACTCTTGTTGCTCTTGGCTTATTTTTTATTTAACACAAAAAAAAAAAATAATATACACATAGAAAAATTAAAATAAAAATATTTATGTAATTAAATTATTAAAAAACACATGAAAAACTTCATTATTTTGTTACAAAAAAGAAACTCTCACCTTTTTTTATTTTATAAAAAATTAAACTAATTTTGTTTAAGCCATAGAGAAAAAATGAGATAATAATATGTGTGTGCGTTTTGAGTTTAGTTTAAATCTTCTTTTTATACGTTTAAATCACGTTAAAAAGCATTAAATTTTAATTTGCTGCTGTTGTGTTTGTTGATTTGTTTTGTCTTTTTGATGAACTTTTTTGTTACGTTTACAAATGCATTTTTTCATGCACCGTTGCACTTTAAAATACGTTTCCTGTCTACTGGTGCAAATATGTCTGATGCTACTTAAACTGCTGCTGGTTGTACACGTCAGATGACGTTCACAATGTTGATAATGATAATGGCGTTGCTGCTGTAGCTGCTGCTTTTAAGTAGAAATGGTGGTTGCACAGAGTATATGCCACTGAGTTTCGCCTTGCAAATTATTTCTTTTTTTCTAGATCTAAATTAAAATTATTCAAATAAATTTTAAAACAGCTTTTAATATTTCATATGTATTTGCAGCATTTCGTTTTTTTATTTAAATTTAATGGCGATAGGTACTGTTTATTTTCTTTTATTCCCAAATAAAAAAAAGTCAAGAACAATAAATAAAACAAACGATTTCTAATGCGAGGTATACTCTAAACATACTACCGATCTTCTCGCCGTTTTAACTCGAACTAAGTTTAAAAATTTCAAAATCATATTATTGAATCACCGATAAGCCATATAAAACCTTAATTTTGAAACTAAGTTACATGTTTATTCTCTTTTACTCTTTGTAAATGCACTCCATTTTCTCTTACTTGATTTCAAAACTCTCTTAGACAAATCAGTGCTTAATTTAAAACTCGTTTTATTGCATTTATGTTTAGAAACAACAAGCTACACA
The DNA here is from genome assembly GCA_943735925.1 of Pollenia amentaria. Lineage (NCBI taxonomy): Eukaryota > Metazoa > Arthropoda > Insecta > Diptera > Polleniidae > Pollenia > Pollenia amentaria. Next base: position 257,682,795 of record OX031006.1, read on the forward strand.
TTGCATTTTAACAGCTAGAACTCAATTTCCATTTCTTTTTGTGAGTACTCGTATCTGTGATATACAATGAGCATGAGTTTTTGTCTCACACTCTTTTTAACACTAACATGGTAAGTATATATCTCTTTTGTCCAACTTTTACTATATTTAATGTTTGTGCAACTATTGTTTATTTTAAGATAAACTTCATTTTGTTTAAACAAAATTTCATCAAATTTCCTTAATCGAAATTTGAGTTGCTATTTGAACCTAAATTTTGTTTTTACTAAAGTAAATAAAAACATATAAGAACCGATCCAATAACTCTCATTAATTTTTAATATTAATCTAAACCTGTTGCTACCTGCTCCTTAATTTTGTATATATTTTTCTTAGTTTTATTTGCTTATAATTCCTTTGCCATTTTTTGCGTGCTTTATGTTATATTTCTTGTTTTGTCTTGATTATACGAGGGTTATTACAAAGGCTAAACATTAACGATCAAAACTCCATGTTGCTATTGAAAAATTATCAAGATAAATCCGAAAAACTGATTAGGAGTGGAAATCTGTCGCGCTACGAACTATGTCCTTAATGAAATAAGCCCCGAAAACAAAAATGAGCGAAGTCCTTAAAATTAGGATATTATTTCATTATGAATTAAACTCCCGAATTTGAAAATAAAACAAATCCCTAAAAGTACAAAAATGAACTTAAACCCCATAAATGGAAACTTATCTCAAAATGATAAACTCCCCAATCCCGATATCAAATCCTGAATTGAGTAAGCGAAGCTTAAAGGAGAAAAAGCTTGTTACCGGCCGAAGGCCTACTATACTACTTTTCGGGATTTTGGAATACGTGTTTTACGATTCTGGTTTTAAGTTTCGAGCATATGACCCTTTAAACCCTTTAAAATTTGCAAACATGAAAAAATATGTTAAATGGTTAATACAATTTGAATGCTAAATTAAATAAGTCCCAAAATATTAATTGGGATTTATTTCATTTAAAAAATTTCAATAAAAGAAAAAAATTAAAAATTATTTAAAAAATTAACAAACTCCCTAAAAACGCTGTTGTTATTCTCTGGATAAAAAATTGGGTATTTTTGTTTTCGGGACTTAGTTCATTGGGGCTTGTAGCGCCGAATTTGATATCCAAGCCGAGTTTTCATAGAAAAAATTGTGTATTTAGTACACACAGAAAAAAATCAATGTAAAATCGTCGAAAACAAGGTTGACTTAACATTTTTCGGTAGTAATGGGTGATTCAAGTAGAGATACTTTTTTCAATAGCCTTTTTTTGACAGATCACGTGTGAGTCGTGTCATGCTGTCATGGTTTTTTTTTTTTGTTTAGTATTGTTTGGCATTTCATAATGGAAAGACTGACGCCTGAACAACGTTAACAAATCGTTCAACTTTATTACGAAAATTCACGTTCTGTGAGGAATGTGTTTCGTGCACTTCGCTCAACTTATGGTTCATTATTGGATAATATTCGACCGAATAGACCACGTCCAGCACGCTGTGAAGATAATATAGCGGCCGTAGCTGAGAGTGTACACGAAGATCGTGGAGAGTCGATTCGGCGCAGTTCGCAGCAACTCGGACTGACGTATGGAACGACTTGGCGCATTTTACGTCGTGATCTTAAATTGAAAGCTTACAAAATACAACTTGTGCAACAACTGAAGCCGCTCGATGGACCATCTACGACGTAGCAACGGCCAACATTTGATAGACATAATCTTCAAAAAATATATGCCAAAGAATGTTTTTTCAAATGATAATAAACATTCCCCATTAAATTTGAATTTTCTGTGTTTTTTCTTTAAAAAAGTAGGAAACCTCGAAATGGATCACGCTTTAGTTTGACTTCATAGTTTGTTCATGTTAGTTAAACATGATTTTACAATAACTTGCGAACCAAATTTTTTTCTTTAAAATAACTCTAATTTGTGTTAATTTGACATTCCAGTTAAGTTAGAGCAAAATGGCATTGATATTGAAATAACACTACGAATCACGTTGAATGAAAGTTATTTCAAGTTAAAGCAACGAGAATTTCATTTAGAATCAATTTGTTTTGAGTGTGAAATAACAGTGATAAGAAGCTTTAGGGACATTAAATGTATCTATTTTAGAATAATTCTAAACACTTTCCTGGGAACCAGGGGGGCTACTCTCTTTTGCGATGCGAAAGAACAATTATAGCAAATCTAGTGATTGGTACTCTTTAATGCGTTTGCACATTTGTCTTTCGCATCTTTTCATTTTTTTCTTTTCGCAAATCATCATTATTTCGTTTATTTAAACTTTTCAATTTAAATTTTTATTACATATTTTGACATTTCATTACTGGAAATCTGCGCTATTTCTGATTTTTATTACCATTATTGCTTAATTTTGAAACAATTTTGCGAAAGTGATAAAGAGTACCAAGTTGGCATTTAGCTTTCGCATCGAAATTGTATTCGCATCGCATTAGAGAGTAGCCCCCCAGAGTGGGATAGAGAGAATATTATTACATATTTATTTTCATGCTACACATTTTTCACTTTTGTTGTATTCCCATTTATTAACGAGAAACTGACAATTGGAGCGCTCAGAGCTCAAGTGAACCAAATCCAAAAAAAAAACCAAAATATTTTGAGTTTCAGTAAGTGAACTGCCATTAATTTCTTGAGTTATTGATTTTGGCTTATTACCGTTACCTTAGTAACGAAACACTTTTTGATTTATTTCGTTACAGAACTAGACAGAGTTAAACTTTGCGGAGAATTTCGCACTAGTTTTGAAAAACATATATGTATTACTAGCTGAACCCAGTGCGCTTCGCTACTCACATTTAAAGGTGGCATGTCATAACGTCCAGTGTCATAGTGTCCATGGACGTTATGACACCCCAAAAAGTGTCATAGTGTCCATGGACATTATGGACATTATGACACTTTCAAAAGTGTCATAACGTCCGCGGACACTATGACACTTTGGAAATGGACATTATGACACTTTCAAAAGTGTCATTAGGTCCATTATTACTAAATAAGTTAAATACAAAAAAAGTATCTGCATACACGCAGAGAGAAACATGTTTCATTATGGTCCCAACCAACAAAACTATTTTTAAAGAAACTAGTTTAACCATAATATGGTTGTCGGTGACAATGATTTTTTTAGATGAAACATGATATGGTAAAAAATTTTTTAAAAATGGTTTTCCTGCTTTTTCTCTGGGAGTAAATATTAAATATATAACGAAAACACTTTTGGGCGCAAGGATTTCCTCCTCTATAGTATAACAAATACCGGCTTCGCTAACTAAAGATTCTCTGCACAGCCGGCCTTCGGCCGGGCGCAAGGATTTTTTTCTCTATGGTATAACAAATACCGGCTTCGCTAACTAAAGCTTCTCTGCATAGTCGGCTTTCGTTCGGAAACAAGGCAGATTTTAGAAGCTTTACTTAGCGAAGCCGGTGTTTGTTATACCATAGAGGAGAAAATCCTTGCGCCCGGCCGAAGGCCGGCTGTGCAGAGAAGCTTTAGTTAGCGAAGCCGGTATTTGTTATACCATAGAGAAGAAAATCCTTGCGCCCGGCCGAAGGCCGGCTATGATCCCAAATTTGTTTACATTCTTGCTTGTTGTGGACATTATGACACCTTGCAAAGTGTCATAACGTCCGCGGACGCTATGACATTTCTTCGATGGACGTTATGACACTTTTGAAAGTGTCATAATGTCCACGGACACTATGACACTTTCAAAAGTGCATTAAGGTCCATGGACACTATGACACTGGACGTTATGACATGCCACCCATTTAAATTAATAAGTAATTTTTTTCATAAATACAGATCTCATGCATTGTTACAAAGCTATTTGTTACAAATTTTAAATACTCTTACTGTTAGCAATTGCACACCATTTGCACAGAAATCTAATATGTGTATTGGAGGTGCCCCTTCTATGGCTACAATAAGGGCCACTTTTTTACAGATATTATTCATTTATAATTAAGCAATTCGTATCAAATTTGTAAATTGTAGCTGTTGCCGTTCTCTTGATATACAGAAATCTAGTTTATGCCACGCCCATTTTTCCAATCCAGAAACATTTGTACCAATTTAGGACGATTTTACACTAACTTTTCTTCAGATATACGTAATTGTATTTTGTGCCACGCCAACTTATCTAATCACGCCCACTTTTTGACTGATTGGGCGTATTGATTACCAAACTATTTGTATCAAATTTTAAAACTTTAGCTGTTACTATTCACTAGATATATAGAAATCCGCAAATTTGGCCACACCCACTTTTGTTAGAGCACCCATTTATTCCCTAAATGTTCAAATTCAAAGTTGCCTGTGCAAAATTTAATGACTTAAGCTGTTATTCTTTCGCATTTATACGAATTTTAGTATTCAATGTATATGGGAGGTGCCACGCCCACTATAACTAATGCATCCATTTCTTATTCAAATCATATAGAAGTCAAAGCTTATCTTTCAAAATTTGGGTATTCTAACTGTTATCGTTTTCCAGATATACCAATTTTAATATTTCATTAATGTGGGAGATGCCGCGCCCACTTTTGCAAGTCCGCCCGTTTCAGCCGTTTAGTTGTCTATAGATTTTAAGCAAACAAACATACATACATACAAACACACATTAATTTTATATATATAGATATTTTATGACTTGGTTCGGTTCAGCTCTGAGCCCACCAATTATAAGATACCAGCAGAATGGCCCGATATAGTGTTCGTTCTTATTCTACTTATTCTAATAGCATACGGAAAATTTTCCTTTTTATAAATTATTTCAAACATGAATTTATAAAATGTATGTTTATCCTCTTGTAGTGTTGTTGTTGTTTTTACACAAAACAAGTTAAACAGGATTTCATGGATTCAATATTGAACAATTTAAAATTAATATGATAAAATAATAATTTTAAATAAAGCCCATACTTTTGCAGCCTGTTCATATATTTCTGAACGAGGACTTCGTTCGCTCAACTTACATTTAAAACAAATTATAAAATATTGTTTTTGTTTTACATATTAGCTAAGCGAATGAAGTCTTCGTTCGAAATCGATGAACAGGCCATTAATATGAACTTCAAGCAACATTGCTCCATGTTAATTTGTATTTATTTTTTTCTGTGTGTAGGGTATGACAAATATATGGCAAAATCTGCAATAGGAACATTTGATTTGTATTAAATATGTAGGGTTCTTATGGGCCGTATAAAAATTGTTCCATTGTTACAACTCTACTTTAACCTACTAGGTAGGATGGACTTGTCTTTAACTTATCGCTCTCTTTAGGTTAGACCGAATTAATCCTGCCTATAGCTATCGGTTAGTTGTGAAAACGAATCTTAATATATTTCATTTTATATGAATTAAATTATCCAAATTTTATTCATACCTACATAAAATAATTGATACAAAGTATGTTATCTAAGTATTTTTAGAAGGTATCCCACTTAAGGCACCCGTGCACGACATTTTTTTACGTCAGACTTGCCAAATTTCAAACTACAAAATACATACATGTCGTGTGTTACCTTTATAACATTGCTTCTGTAAAAGTCAGACGCAAAGTCAGCTAACCAAACTATAATTTATATTATAAGCCTTCTGTAAAACAACAATTTTGGCAGACATGCACAATTACATGCGACTTGAAAAGTTGACAAGTTAAATGTAAAAAACATGTAGTGTATACTGACTTTATCGTTTGAGTAGATGTATGTATGTTTCGGTTTTATTATCATAAGTTCTTCAAACATTTTTGATTGTTTCTTTTACGTTTACGAGTAAGCAATATAATTGAATTTAAAGATTAGTCCGCTTCGATGTTCCACCAATTGTTAAAATTGTTTATCGATTTATTTTTTTACGCTTTATCACAATACTCCAGCTATATTTTTGTTATATAGTTTTCTCATCCAACAAAATTAATATTGTCTATTTTTTAAGGAATCTTAGGGAACAACCCTCGTAACAAGATGGTATACATTTTTATTGCTTTTGCTAAACCTGGTTCATTCGCACCATATCCCTGAGAATCATTTAGCGTCGATGATTGATCTAAAACACGTATATTTGCATTTTACTGCGATTGTCATGTATCGTTAGTTAACTTCTTAGCTGTGTACGTGTATTAGTGCGCATGCGTTCCAGCAGCGATACACTGAAAAAAAGTAATAAATGTGCATTAAATATACACAGTAAATTAAACTATAAAAAAAAGTAATATTGTTGGTGCATAAACAAAAATATTTTGAAAACCAAAAATACAACTACAAAGAACTGTATATTTTTTGGTCCAAAATATAAAAAAAAATCAAATATTTATTGTATTTATTTTATACAAATTAAATTAAATAGCCCAACCTACCAAGTTGTCTGCCAACACTTTTTTGTATTTATTTTGTCTTTCTTTTTCGTTAGCGACAACATACACCACAGTCCCCTTATTTTTTTTTTTAACTTTTAGATAAAAACACCCGTAAGATACATTAGTCTATATTGTTTAAGTATTGATTATTTACTTTTTGATTTTCTCTAAAAAAAAGAATGTGCAAGTATTTGTTTGACAAAAGATCGTTTAAAATTCTAAATAATTAATCGATATCTTAACATTTTTGGGTTTATGTTCTATGCGACAAAAAGTAAGAAATATAAAGTCGAAGAAATTGTGTATTGTGAGAACACAAGTTTTGTGAACATAAAATTTATGGCTTTATAAAAAACCTGCTTGGCTTTTCATTTTAAGTTTAACTTTGGAGTCACAAACTAATGGGACGGGGAAAAAAACTATACAACACGTACATAAAAGCAACAAGTATTTTTTTTTTAGTAACAGCAAACATTAACTCACTTACTGAATGCTGGCCTGACAGGCTAACCGACTGGTTGTCACACTGTTGGTCACATTGTCAGCTATAATTCTGGTCAATATATGCAGATATTGTGCTATAAGTCTGTAAATATGTATATTAATTTTTTTGACTGTGTATCTTTCTAGAACGTGAATGCTGTCATGAAATGAAAAATCAGTTATTTAAGGTATGAATTCATGCTTGAACAATTTTTTTTTTTGAAAAAAGATGATGAGCAGTCATAAATATAGATGGGATTATACCCAGTACTTACCCGATGTATGGTAAATACTAGGGATGAAACGACACGCCTTTTTACCGAAGCGATATCGATGCTCAAGAAGAAATATCGGAGATACCGATACGAATATTAAATTTTTAATCAGGGGTCTAATCACCGCATACGATATCGAGAAAAATATCGAATGAAATGTATCGTAATTTGAGATGATAGCATTCGATATCGAGTAACCAAAGACATTACATCTCTCGAGTTTTCATTCGATACGTCAGTGTCTATCGTATGCAGAAAAATACGATAGTTTACTCGATACGATAGCTTACTCGATACCAAATGCGATGATTAGACCCCAGGGTAAAATTAAAAAACTCAAGTAGAGTAATTTCTTTATTATACAAAATTACAGTGTAAGAGATTATTTATATTTAAAATTGATTTTAATAAGATTTTATTTGAATTCATGGTAAAATTAACAAAAATTAATTTTTTTTTAACAAAAAAACAGTGTAAGAGCTAATTAGAATTTAAAATTAATATTAATAAGATCTTTGTTAAAAAAAAAAGTATTCTACACTTTTGCCGAGATAGACGATTTCCCAACTCCACTTTAAGCAGGCCTGCAGTGGGAAATGGTCTCTTAGATGTGACTGACTTCATCTGAAAACTTATTATTTCTGCACCATGCTCTTTAATTTTTAGATTTACATTTAATTGCGTCAGTAAACAAGTGGATCTGCGTCTCTTGAAAAAATAGAAGATCTAAGGTATATCTAAACTTCTTTTTTAGCAGAACTACAGAGTAAGATGGAGGTTCATCCTTCCCCAAATTTTCTTTTTAGATTTTTACAATCGGTCAGTTCTTGTAGACTTATCATAACTTTTACTAGATATAGGGGTGGCCTTGCCTTTAACACTCTTAGAATGCTAAGTAGTTCAATAAAACGTTTTTTCGATCTATTGTATTTAAAATTATCTAGCTTTGTATCGAAGGTCAAGAACTGTAGAGCTAATGCTATGTAAGTCGCAAATTTTAAGGACGCTGAACTATTCCCCTTCTCAGTTTATGCATTTATTTTATTTTCTAAAATTGTCTGCCAACTACCGAAATAGTATCAGAATATTTAGCAGTGGCTTTGCTTATGGATTTTGTGTTCTCTTCAAAGAATTTCAAATTTGCAATTTGAAAAATTTGCAGTGGATGTTATGATTGATCGTGAGCTTCCCTTTATTTTATTTGCAAAAGTGATAGTTTTCTAAAAATTTATTTTGGCGACACAAAATCATTTTTTTACAATTTTATACACAAGCATATATTAAAATAAATTTCGTAATATACAAGAATACCCAGAACTAGTTCTTTTTTCTCAAGGTTTGTTTTAGTGCACGTTTGTACAGTGTGAAAACCGTTATTACTTAAGTAAACGATTGACATTTCTAGTTTTACCCTCTTCACCACTGGTAGAAAGGGTAAATATAAGTTTCTCATTCCGTTTTTATTTTTTACAATATTTATCATATACCCTATAAAGTAGGGAAGTAACGATACGCCTTTTTGCCGATACGATACCGAAACCGATACTCAAAGTGAAATATCGCGATACCGATACGAATAATAAATTTAAATTCAAGGTAAAATCAATAAAACTCAAGTAGAGTAATCTCTTTATTATACAAAATTACAGTGTAAAGGAAATCTGAAAATTGAAAACGCAGACGTAAGAATTTTGAAGTTTTTTTTTTAATACACTCTTAATCCAATTTTTTATAATTTTCTTATAGAATTCTGTTTAATAGAAAAATATTTGTATGGTATTGAATTTATATTTCTTTTCCTACAAAAATTTTATTAAAAAAACCACTTTTCAATTTTTTTCGTTTTCGATTTCCAGAACACCCCGGAATATTTAAAATTGATTTTATGAGATTTTTAAAACAACGAAATCAATATAAATTCATGGTAAAATTATTTATTTTTTAAAGAAAAAACAGTGTAAGAGATTATTATTGTTCAAAATTAATATTAATAAGATTCTTGTTTAAAAAACAAAGCATTCTCAACTTTTGCGGAGGTAAGTTCGCAACTCCGTTTGCAACAGACCTGCAGTAAATAATCGTCTCTCAGTTGGGACTGAATTCATTTGACAACTTAAGCTTTCTGCGCCATGTCCTTACATTTTGAGTATAATATTTAATAGCGCCAGCAAGCAAATGGATCTGCGTCTCTAGAAAAATTAGAAGATCTAAGGTATATCTAGACTTTTTCTTTTGCTAAGCTATAGCGTGTGATCAACAGAGGATCAGCCTTCTCCAAATTTTCTTATAAGATTTTCACAAACGTTCCAAACGTGAGTTCTTGTAGACTTATCAGAACTTTTACTAGGTGTAGAGGTGACCGTGTTTTCAACACTTTCGGAATGTAGAGTCATATTGAGAAGCTCAATAAGACGTTTTATCGATCTATTGTCTTTGAAATTTTCTAGTAATAGATTTTATTATTCTCTAAACACTCAAATCTTTCATTCAGAGCTAATGCTACGCTAGTCGCCGAATTTTGGGAATGTGAACTATTCTGTATCTCAGTTTATTCATTTATCGAATTTTCGAAGACTGTTAACTATCGAAATAGCGTCGGAATATGTTGCAGTGCCTTTGCTTATGGATTTTGCAGTCTCTTTGAAGTAACCGAAAATTTATAGCGAAATGATTAATTTTCACAATAATCATTAAAAATAAGCAGAAAATTCATAAAACGTCCAATTATATACAATATTTATCAACGGCAGAACGTTTTGTTATTATGGAGCAAAGAAAACAGACTAAAGCTGCAGATCCACACCAAGCGTTCAATGCGTTTATGCATCATTCTAAGAAGTAGAAGTGTAAAATTGTATTGACAAGTTATACAGCAAGCGCATAGAATGCATATACCAATCGAAACCATGAAATAGGATCACTTTATACTTTAGCATGTGTCTTGCAAAAAGGTGAAAAAAGTAACATACGCGTAGAACGCGTGGTGTGGGCATCCAGTTTAAGAAGTAAGCTTTGTTCACAATTGGAGCAACCATTTCGTCTTTTCTTCTATCTTATATCTTCCCAAAGTATTTAATATATTTTCCTTTCATTTTTTGAACAAAAATGTAACTAAAGTTTTTTATAAGTGGAGTGAGTCTACTTCTACTTCAGCAACAATTTGTATGAAATTATTAATGACGTTTATTATAATTTTATTTAGCTTTGAATAAAAATTTTAACAAATTGTTTTTAAAAATAAAAATAAATACGTAATAATATTGTGGGTAAAATCTGCAAACGTTTTCTTAATTGAAAATATTCATGGTTACGAAAAAAATTTATGCTTTATTGTGAACACAAAGTGAAAATGTTGCTACCATTGTGAACGAGGCTTTAAAAGAAACGAAATTGTTATTCTGTTTGATTTTATGCTTTGCGTTGAATGTGTTATTGCTCTTAGTTGTTAAGCAAAAAATTAGCGTTGCAATTTAAATTGTTTGCTCAAAAAAACTATTAAAAAAAATACAGTTGTATCGCCAGTAAAATATCGCCGATACCGATTTATCGGCATAAACGAAGAATCGCCGATATATGGGTATTGGTATTGGTTACATTCCTAGTAAATACCGTGCTAATACAAGATGTATTTCTTTTTTTGGAATTTATTGGGGTATTATGATCCATTTCGAGATTCCCTACTTTTTTAAAGAAAAAAAACACAGAAAATTCAAATTTAATGGGGAATGTTTATTATCATTTGAAAGAACATTCTTTGGCATTTAATTTTTGAAGATTATGTCTATCAAATGTTGGCCGTTGCTACGTCGCAGATGGTTCATTCAACTCAACGGAAATTTTCGATGACTCGTTTGAGCATTTCGACTGGTAACTGGCGAATGACACGCGTGATGTTTTCCTCCAAGGCCTGAATCGAAGCGGGTTTGTCCGCATAAACTTTAGACTTTACATATCCCCACAGGAAAAAGTCGAACGGTGTGATATCACACGATCTTGGTGGCCAATCTACCGGCCCAAAACGTGAAATTATGTGCTCACCGAAGTGTTCTCTCAATAAATCCATTGATTGATGCGATGTGTGGGAAGTGGCGCCGTCTTGCTGAAACCAGATGTCGCCGAGATCACGAGCTTCAATTCAGAGATCAAATAGTCGGTTATCATGGCACGATAACGGTTCCGAGTTGCTGCGAACGGCGCCGAATCGACTCTCCACGGTCTTCGTGAACACTCTCAGCTACGGCCGCTATATTTTCTTCACAGCGTCCTGGACGTGGTCTATACGGTCGAATATTATCCAATAATGAATGCTGGGTCTCAAAATGGGTGATGGTGCTGCGAATAGTACGCTCAGTAGGCCGATTATGTTGACCATAAGTTGAGCGAAATGAACGAAACACATTCCTCTCAGAACGTGAATATTTGTAATAAAGTTGAACGATTTGTAAACGTTGTTCAGGCGTAAGTCTTTCCACTATGAAATGCCAAATAATATAAACAAAATAACATGAAAGCATGACTCGACTCACACGTAATCTGTCAAAAAAAAGGCTTTTGAAAAAAGTATCTCTACTTGAATCACCCATTAAAATATATAAAAAATATTGCATTTTAAGTGCAGCAATATTTCAAATGAATTTTAAGCTGGAGATTCACACCACCCGTTCAATGTATTGACGCATCGGTCAAAAAAAGCAGAATCACTGTAAAATCGTATTAACAAGTCTTGAAAAAAATTTCAAAAACGTATCAAATACATAGAACGCAAGTTGTGGACATCCAGCTTTAGTGTTTTTAATATATCGTGTGGTGTTCAATATTAAAAAGCGGATTAATTTGGACTAAAAATACATTAAACTTAAATCTATTGACTAAATTGTGAAGAAGGTTTCAATTTATTAGTGAATTTAATATTGGTGAAATACAACCATAAAAAATAACCGTTTTTAAATTAAATCATGGAAAGGCCTACAAATTTTTAAATTTGGAAGCGTAATGCAACAAGCTCTTCGCAGTAAAAAATCAGTTCTCTTTGCAGATATTGTGACGAAACATTTAATGAATTGTCTTAAGTGTGCAATTATGGTGAAACGAGATATTTGTAAAACAAATAAAGATAAACTGACAACAGTTTCAACTGAAATTTCTACTCAATCTAGTGATGATTCATCGAACTCTCTCAAACCGTCAAACCATCGTGCCAACCAATATCTGATGAATATACCGAACTTATTTTGAAATCATGTCCAAGGTTATTTATTCTAAAATATTGAAAAAAATGTGTTCGGTTAAATGTTCTACAGCAAAATATATACTAAACTTTTGGGTATATACCAGGCTATTAACCCATTTTTACCCGATTTATACATTTTACCGGAAATTTACCAATTTTGTATTTACCCTTTTCCCATATATAGTCATGATGGCATTTATTGTGTCATATAAAGTCTAAACTCTATTTCTTTTTGTCTGGAATCAGTCTCTAAAAACCATTCACGACAACTTCTTTTCAAGCCATCGATTACTTATTCCCGAAATTACTTTATTTTTTTACAGAACAAAATGTTGTATTGCAAAAATTAAATCCCTCATATTTAAAGGTTTTGGTATTACGAGCACTTTAAGATCTTAAACTTAAACTCTGACAATTTCTTCATCTTAGTCCAACCGAAGAATCTTACCCTAAAAATTATCTTTTTCATTAATATACTTTTAATTAATTAAACGTAAATTAATATCTACCAGCAACAATAAATCTGATATTTTTAGTATAGTGCGACTTTTTACAGTTTATCTAAAAATGTATGTAGAATTTGGTGAGAAGAATGTTTAAATTCTTTTAGTGTCTGGCCTTAATGTAGAAACACAGTATGTATTGCTATCTACATAATCTCACATATTTTTCTTTTGGTTTGCCATGACACAGACACAATGAGACGGATCTTTGAATTGTTTCTTCATTTCTACAAGCCCAATATAACACAGTCAGTCACTCTGCAGTTATCGAAGTCTACACTGTCACAATTTTCCTTTAATTTATGAATTTTTTAAATATGCAAAATAATTATTAAAAATCCCAAAATATAGAATTCCCTTTTTATTACTCCCAAATGACAACTGATCAGAGATGCCAGCAAAATTTAAATTGGCTACACCTTTTCCCACATGCAATTGAGAAAGCGCCAATTGTTATTCATATAAGTCAATTGATTTTCAGAAAGCGTGAGTTGTAATTCCGATAAGTGAATTGTAGTTCAAAAAAACGGCCATTGTAATTCAGATAAGTCAATTGTACTTCAGAAAGCGTCAATTGTAATTCAGAAAATAATTAATGTAATTAAGAAAATCACTAAAAATTGCACTATTTTTTTATTACAAAATAAATATGAAGAACAGGTGTTCCAATAGTAATAAAAATAATTTTGTTTTTTTTTTTTTTTTTTTTTTTTTTTTTTTTTTTTTTGAGAATGTAACAATTTTAAACACAGAGAGTAATTACAAGAGACGTTATATGTTAGAAATGCTTCAAATAATAAAGGTTCCAAATTTGTTAAGAGTAAATTATAAGACAGATACAGATAGTGTAGCCCATAGTTATAGACATTTAGTTAATAAACATAGAAACGGAAACTAAATAAAAAATTTTAAACTGTAATAGATTATGTTTATTTTGTTAGCATAAGAATTTTTTTCAAATGTGGTCAATATTTTAATTTTAAAAAATTTTGTTAATTTGTTTTTTATGTAATTGTTTTTTAAAAAAATTTCAATCCTGAAGACGTAACACAACGGAGTTACGAAAATTTTATAGAAAAATAAAGATTAACTTTTTATAAAATAAAAACTAGACCATAAGCTTACATAAATATAAATTAAAAATAATATAATGGATGGTCGAATAATTTATAATAATATATTGTCGTGTACTACAAAATTTTTCATTAAAAATGAGAAAATTCCTAATGAAATTGAGAAAATTTCAAATGAAATTTAGAGTTTCTTTTTAAAATTGAGAAAATTCCAATTGAAATTGAGAACTCCAATTTGAAATTGAGAACATTCTAATTGAAATTGAAAATTTCAGTTTGAAATTGATAAAATTCCAAATGCACCAAGGATGCGACAAACAATAGAAATGACATGTCTCTTGAAGTTTTCGGGTTTTTGGGACCAGGGTAGACCAGGTATTGTCATCGGGCTCTTCTTTGAAGGGATACTTTCGCAGATCAAGTAGTGGCTGTTGTTTATACCTTAATTCGCAGGCGGAGACTATTCCACATGCAATGCGGATTTTTAACCCTTGTGGGAAATTTCGGCTTGTGAAGATCCCTAGGTGCTGTGGACGTTAGATAGCTCCGGCTCCTAAACCAGACCCTGAGAGTAAAATTTTTGACAGGTTATACACACAAACTGCAATCTGTGTGACAATGTTATCCGAGCATGCTCAGAGGCATTTGGTAAGTACTTATATCAACTGAACAAGTGGTTGAGATCCAATATGAGATTAGGCCATATGGGTGATGCGAAATCACAACTGTCCCAAAGTGCACCCCCCGTGGGTTTGTAGGGATATTTCACCTTTTGGTGTTGCATCCTCTGGATAAATCAGGTGCAGCCATTACCTTAGATTCAAAATTTATAAAAATCCAAAATTTATAGATCTCAGGATATATTCACAATCTCTTGCGATCGCTGCTGACCAGAGATACTATGTGGTACCACGAGAGTCAGTACCTCCCGGTGGCTTTTTGCGGGTAATGCTTACGGTCTTTCAGGAAAAATGTATTTGCGAAAGTTTCACGTTTCCATTCAAAATATGCTTTCGGGGATAACGTGGTGGTTGTGACGTACTACCCATAGTCACTGATTTGTTACCACTTGTGAGAGAGTTCGGCCTGTGGGAGGTTTATTCCCAGGTAATGTTGCTACTCAACAGATGCGGCTAGCATTTTTTCAAAAGAAGCTTAGGTTAGATAGCTGCAGCTCCTAAACAGGGGACGATTCTATAATCTTGCCGGTTGGCAAACTCATTGTTTTCCTTCCAGTGGTTACATGGAGAAGGTCCTAGGGCAGGTATCTATGTAAATCTTTTCCACAGCTGTACCAAAGTGCACCAAAAAAGTCATCGATGTGCACAGAACAAGCAAACTGTGCACCGTTAAACTTATTTATACGTTTTTGATATTGGCTGCAAAGTATTATAAGTTACAGTAAGGCTGAGCTTCAATTATTACAAAGATCTTAATCATTAGTCATAAAAATGACGGACTGACTGACCGATTCAACATCGGAGGTCGGTCTCTAGCCAAATCGATCCTCTAAGACGTGATTTTTGGAAATACGAATGTTTAAGGAGTAAAAACGTGTAAATTCACTAACATAATATCTACGAAACTAAAAGAAATACATAAAAATTTAATACTTATCATTTAATTCTTGTTCATTATGTTCACAGGTATCTGGTACTTTTTTGCGATTCGACCTTGTTGGGGAGTTAACGGGTAAAACTTGTACTTTTAAACAAACAAACTTAGAAATAAAAATTATATCACACTCGCAACTTATCTAAAAGTACAAATATAAATATGGTACTTTTTCGAAATTCGAACGTTTAAGGGGTGAAAATCTTAGCTTTTTTTACAAAACATTTTTCTTCATTTAACGACATAAACGTATTAAATTATGGGTTCCCACTATAATATTAAAACTTCTGATACTTAAATGGTGAGTAAACAAGTTTCAAAAAGGGGAAATATGGAAAATTAATGTGGTACTTTTTGTATTTTCTATAATATTAAACTTAGAAACATAAATTTATAGGTACAGGGTCCTGAGTGATTGAAAACCTATAAGATGAAAAATATTGGTACGCAAACGAAGTAGCGTGTTCAATTATAGTTTATTTATAATTAATTTTATAATTTTTTTAAGATTTACTTCCCAAAAATTTTCAAGACTGTAGAGTACTTTCAATTAAAAACTAAAAAAGTAACGAATTTTATATAACAAACGATGTAGCATTTTTTATAATAACTTCCATTTAAAGAAGCTTGTTACCATGGCCTTTTTTACATATGATTTCAAAATGAGATACAACAAAGCACAAAGAATGAAAGAGAACAAACGCACGGGTGCAGCAGCTCCATCCACTCCACTATATTGTAGCAGGGTATTTTTTTATTTTTTATTTTTTTTTTGTAAAAGATATGACAGATATTAATTTTAAAAACTACGAGTAACAAATACACAAGTATTCATTTATACTAGCAACCTTCTTTACTCGTCTGTTATGGTGGTAATATGTCTGTCTTAAAACAAAAAGAGTTAAAATTCTTTTGAAAATGCATTACTATTACATTTTAATTTTTACATTTTCATCTCGTACATAATGAAATGTTTGTTTAGTTTTATCACTTTTAGAAAATTTTATTTCATTTTTAAAAGTTGAAAAATTCATCCATCCATCCATCCATCAGTGAAATTGTATAGGGAGTAAAGCAGGGAAAACCCAACCTGCTGTAGATATTCAGACATTCCTTTTATTTTTCATATTTTATTTGTTACCTGAAACTAAAGGATGGTTGTTCTAAAGACTATTTATTGCATTAAGATGTCGTTTTTGTTTAAGAGGGACTATGAATATTTGTTTGTTAAGGAAAAATAAATACGAACCGAAAAAAATACTAAAACTAGGTATGAACATTAGGGTGGAACGTCACATTTTTTTGCGAATTTAAATTTCAAATAGCTGCATTTTATTTTCTGGTCAGTGGGAAAAATAATAAAAAAAAATTGAAAAGGATATCAAATCGATCTTGAAACATCTTATGATAAAACATTTAACATTTTTTATAGTTGTTGTAACTCATTAACAGAGCAAGTTTAAATATGCACAAAAATGTTTCAGATATACATGCAAATATATCGAAAAAAAACTTAAAAATATTTATAAAAATATGCAAGCGAAAAAACACAAACTAATAATTTTTAATTAGTTTTATTTGAACAAATGTTTAATTCAAGGTATAATAATTATGTATTTTATACCCTCCACCACCACTAGTGGTGAATGAGAGTGTATACTAAAATTATAATTCCGTGTGGATGTATCGGCTTTTCAGCAATCACTCGTGGATTCTCTTTTGCCCAAATACGGCAATTCTGCTTGTTAACGAATCCACAGAGGTCGATTATGCAGATCAGTGATGGACTTGAAATTTTTAATTTCGTGCCAAAATTGTAACGAAAACAGTTGATTAAAAAGGGGCCAAATCCCTTTATTATATAAATTTAACTTTGCAAATTTGAAATTTATTATATTTTACAATTAATAGTAATTAATAGATGCTTTTATTGTAAAAATCGTTTTAATATTCAAAATCAGAAAAAGTTTTGATTGTGCATTTTTGTATCTTAACAGGAATATCTACTCCTTTATATATGTATGTATGTATTTTTATTAGAATGCTTACAATCAACATAAGGAAAAATAAGGGGAACTCCCTCCCGTCTTTTCGTACATTAGGCTTTTGGGTTAATTTTGATGTTTAATCTTATTATTTTGTTTGTGTCCATTTTCCCTATTCGGAAAACAATTGAAATCTCTATTTGGGTTTTGATAGTTTAACTGCTGTTCGGATTTTATAGCCTCATAAACATTTTGGCTAAAACTTGATTTTTCCGAAGAACATGCAATTTTTCTCATGTCTTTATCACAGGAAACAATTCGAATTTTGTTTTCCTGTCAATTTTAGCTATAGACTAGGAGAAAAAAGTAAACCAAACTAATCCTTAAACTAGGGCCTCAAAATTGATAAAATGTCAAAAAAAAATTGTATATATTATTTTTCTCCCGTTTTAGCCTATACAGTGGGAAATTCAGTAAAGTACCCTGCAAGAAGATTACCGGTCACTTTACTAGTTAGATGACCAGTAGTGCTCACCGATATATTGGCTATAGTTTCTATTAGTTTATTAAGCGCAAAATGAAAAAACTGACCCAAACCTTGTGTACATGTGATTTCTAACTTATTAATTCAATGTAAAATTGTTGTAAGTGTATTAGAAAAAAATTTTTTTTTTAGTTTTGGTTATTCATTTCATTAATTCATTCAAAAAAAAAAAAGAAAAAAATTCTTTATAATATAGTTCATAATTTTTCAGAACATTATTATACTGGAAAATGCCACATTTTTCAGCGTATATTATATCGAAAATTCGGTAATTATATGTAACAAAAGGTAAAAAAAACATGGATTAATCAATATACATTTTTCAAATTTAAAAAATCATTATAATGCTCTGACGAATTTTGAATTGCAGTATAGGGATTATTTTTTTCTGAACATTACTTTGCTAAATTGTCCATAATTTGGCAGTTGTAGGCCAAAAATGGTAAAAAAAAGAAATAATAAAAATAATAATAATTTTTCGACATTTCAGCAATTCTGAAGGACTAGATGCAGCTATATGCGTTAGTTTGTTACACACTTTTTTCTCCTTGTCTATAGACTCAAAATAAAATTTCAATTGGTTTCCGAGGAAAACTGCATGTTCTTCGAAAAATTCAAGTTTTCGCCAAAATCTTCATGAGGCTATAAAGAAGCTTAACTAGCAAAACCCAAATAGGGGTTTTGACCAAAAGAGGCAAAAACTATATATTTATCCGCTTTAGGGATTCTTATGAATTGGCATCGATTTGGGAGTGCAAATTTTTCCATAGTTTTACCCTTTGCAGCATATTTTGCATATATTAGTCAAAAGAGCATTTTTTTTAGTTAATAGTGTATATTCCACCGCTCGAAGCATATTTGAACACTTGTTAATTTTTTTTAAGTGCACAACTAACTCTTATATGAATCTTAACATCATAATATAATTATTCTGCTTGGTCTATCGCTGCCCATGGGCGTCAAAGTGGAACACTCAAAAAAATTTTCTGTACATACTGTGACGGTGCTTGAGCGACATAAACTTTTTTTCTGGTTTGTTATATGCAAATATTATAAAATTATTTTAAATAGTTTATACTTTCGGTTTCTTTGACAATAATCAAACTCAGATTGATCTTTATTATTTTTTAATTCAAAAAAAAAATAAATAAGAATCTTAAAAGGGCCCAAATAGTGCAAAAGGGCCATAGGGGGTCGCAACATTGTAAAGTGGCAAAAATAGCCCAATTGTGCCATAAATCCCATCACTGATGCTGATCAAAAAAATAACGAAGTGCACTAAATGCATTTTGATTTGAACGCCCATTTTCGTAAAAGGCTTCAGCAATCTTAACGCGCTGTTCAATTGTTTACCTCTTCATGCTTGAATTTGTGAAAAACTGAGACAAAGAAATGTCAAAATAAGTTGGACAAAAAACTTGAAGTTAAGGTGGACCACCCTTTATTTTTGGGAAAAGTTGCAATTGCATATTTTTAATGCAAAAGGCATTTAAACTTGCCCTGCTCATTACACTTAAAATATACACAATTTTTATACATAATCTAATGAACATGAAATTTATTTACTTTCCTTAATGTACGTTTTGACGATATTTGCGAAAATCAGTTTTTTTAGTGTTTTTGCTTATTGGTGAAACTGTTGAGAATTCTTAAATAAACATCTCACTACTATTCTTTCAACCAACACAGAAAAAATTATCAGTAGTTTTTTATCAATTAAAAAAATTGCTTAAAAAGTATTTCAATTTAATTAATGTGATAATTGAATCAATTATTTATTTAGTTGAAAAAAAATAAAAATTTAATTTTAATTTAATTATTATTTGTTTTGAAATAAATTTGTATTTAAGATATTTATTAAATAACAAAAAATCTTAATTGATTTTTTTCATTTAAAACAAAAAAATTAAAACTTGTAGCTACAAAAAAATTAAAACTGAGCTGTATTCAATGAAATCAATTAACACATTGTTTGAAACGGCAAAGTTTTTTTTAATTAAAATCAAAAATATCATTTATTGAAAGAAAAAAATTCCCAATTTTAAATTTTTGAAATTTTTAGTAGTCAATATAATCAGTTTGGTATTAGGTTTAAAATCAACCAATTGTTTGATTGATGCTATGAATTTGGTGTTTACAGAAAATTTTAAATTTTTTCTATGAATACAACAATTGTGTTGATCGGTTAAAAATGTATTAAGTTACAGCTTTTAAAAGCTCAACCATTTATTTTTTGGGTAATTCCATGTCAAATCGACCAAGAGTGGGATCCGAACACCTTCAATTTGAACATTTGGTCGATTTGACATGGAATTAACCTTTTGGCATTTTGTAAAAAAAACTTTAGTATTAAATTAATTGTTCCGTTAAGATGAAAAACTATACTGAGTATATTTTTTTCGGGCTGTATTTCAAAGATAATTTTGCACCGATCACGCAAGTTATAGAAAGTTAGAAGCCACGAAAAATTCCTTAAAAAAACAGAAAAAAAATTTGTATGACTATAACTTGTTCTCACCGCTTATAAACATGCAGTAACACTCGGGTGGGTATGTTCATAAAAATCTTTGGTAAGGCGAAGGTTAAGTAGAAAAAGCCGATTTTTTTTTACAGAAAACTGCTTTAATTCAGTTAAAAGTACAAAAAAAATTGCATGGGAAATAAAATCGGCTTTTTTCACTTAATTGCATACAACTTTCTTATTTTTTGTCAGATCTCGTTTTAAAATTTCTTTTATTCAGCAAAAAATTGTTTTTGACGTGTGGGCTTAATAGAAATAATTTATAACATTTTTCATATTAATTAAGCAAATTCATAAAATTACTCCAAATTAAAAAAAAAATGTATGTAATTTATGTAGATGTAACATTCTGGAGGTGTTTGTATTTTTTTTTTTATTCACCGACGCCCCACCCTAATGTACATATACATATATGTATGCATATATCGCTCCTTTATTGCAACATAGTCATATCGCAAAAAAAATCAAAAATTTTAAGTTACTTAGCAAGAGTGCTCCTACCTTCCTTATATAAATCAGTGTTATATCTCAAACTGAATCGAAGTTATAGCAAAATATATTTTATTAAATCAGTGTATAAGGCCAAGTTTGAATATTTTGGGATATGACTATGTTGCAATAAAGGAGCGATATGTACATACGTAGATACTTACTTAAACACATAAGTTTGTAAGGATAAATGAAAAATGGTTATATTAGTGAAATATAGAAACTTCACAAATGCAGAAATATAAAGCTATTGCAATTATATGAACAGTTTATGTTTTTAATATGTTTTGTCTGCATGAAGGTAAGATTTTATTATAAAGACACTTATATATTCATACATATGAATGTACATCGATACTACATATCGCACAAATGATCACAGACACTAAAGTCCCAGGGAATGACACAGACGTATCTATCTAATCATGTTGGATTTTTTATGATACCTTTAAAAAATTAACAAAAAAAACCAAACGTCACAGTACGTGTATATTGACAGGGAATAAAGTGCATAAAATATAAAAATTAAGTTACAGGGTGACAAAAATTGTTTTTTCCAAATAAAATATTTAAAAGCTCTAGTATGTACTTATCGCTTATTTGCACACCGCTATTTCAAAAGTAGAAATTATTTTCTAAACAAACGTTTGCTTATATGCATATCCCGCATTTATGCAACAAAAAATTCTCATATGAGCATCGTTTCAAACTTGTGTCAGTTACAAAAAAAGAAAAAAATATAAAAATTATTCCATTAAAACTAAAGTTGCAAAATTGTATTTAAATTTTGAATGCATATATAAGCACCTCCACAGATAGGTCACTTTACGCCGCCAAGCAATTAATCTTGTATTTAAGACCCATGTTGTTCAAATTTTCACTACACACCAAAATACAAAAAAATTAAATAGTATGTAAATTATTGACAAACAGCTTAAAACGCTTGGTGGCGTCACGTGACAAAAGTAGACATTCCTGTGAAAATACCCGTTTACACTTTCAATAAAAGAAAAATAGTTTTTATTCATGACGTTGATGAAATTAAGCGAGATTTTCTTATCTGTATGCATATATAGTTTTTATAGACGAATTCCTCGCTTAAAAGCATCAAAAGGTGTGCAAATAATAAAGTAATAACAAATAAATTTATGTTAAATAAAAGGAAAAACTTTTAAACTACCGTCATTGTTATATGTAAATTTTTTAATTTTTTATTTGAATATTTAAAAAAAAAATGTTTTTCTCATTGCAAAATTTTTTAGCATATTTTAGTTATAAGAGCATTTTTGCAGCATTTTTAAGTTTATAAGCCAATCAAAAAAAAAAAGAGAAAAAAAGCCATCTGTTATAAATAATTAAATGATGCTTTTATCTGCCCATCTACATTTCGGGTAAGTTAAAGCTAAGTTGAATTAATAAATAACTTGTTATACGTCCGACAAAAAAACTACCTTTAACTCACGGAAAGTTGTAGTAATGGCCCTTACACATTTAAAGCTGTTTTACACTATCACAAAAGTCTTAAGTATTTTAACGGAAATGCTTTCCTGATCTTTGAAAAAACAATAACAACTAATCATTGTGTTTTCCTTCAAATACGTAAGACATGTGTGGTAGTCTAAAGCACCATTTAACGACATATTTGACAAAAATATCAAAATTAATGTATTTGTTTATATAACACTTGCATACAGCATCAAAAGTGAGACAACATAGGCGATAACTTTATACATATGTTCATCTTTACACTACATTAAACCTGTTCTTACAAGAATAATTTTAACTTTAAGCGCCCATTCCAGTTTAATGGGAATGAAATTCACTTTTGCTTTAAGTTGTGAGAAATTCGTAATGCTAATAAAAATTATTGTAGTAAAAGAAAAAAAAAACGTTTTTGTCACGGTTGACTCACTTTAGACGCTGTGTGTATAGCGAGAAAAGGGCGGTAATCTGTGATATCTTTTTTCCAAAAATAAAATTCAAAATTGTTTTAGTTTCGTAAATAACGCTCATATCGAGAATAGGACGATAAACTGTGAACACTTTTATTTACCATTCAAATAAAATGCGAGGTTTGTGTAATGTATATATGTCACACCGTATGCAACAAATACTAAGTACTTAAAGTATATTATTTTGTTTGTTTGTTACCTTTGCTTATCGACATGTAAATAATAACTTTTTGTTAGTTATCTTTTAGTTGTTTTATTTTTGCTTCTTTCTCTCTTTTCCTTCCTTTTTTCTCAAATGACACTTGAAAAAGATACGAGAAACAAAAACATGTTGAACAGATATCAGTTAAGTATCTGTAAGGTGTATTATACGAGTATTTTACTATTTATACTAATGCTCACTTACAAATTTAGTTACGTTTTCTTACTATTTTTTTCCATTTGCTCTTATTTTTCTGTTAATATTTATTTAAATATTTAACAGCAATATTTTTTTATTTTATGTCAATTTGAGTGAGGATTAATGAAATGAAAATTAAACTTAAATTTTTTTATTATTTATTTATTTAATTTATATTTATTTATTTTTATTCCTGTTAATTATGTCTCATAGCATGTAAGTATGTATGTAGTATATTGCTCTTGCATATTTAGAGTTATAAACACAACACTGGCGGCGTATTGGCCTGGCCGGGGTCTTGTCGTCGTTGTTGTTTGTAACACAATAATAAACATTAACAGCAGCACAACATTCAACCATCACCAACACCATTAGCCAACCACACAACTCAAAATAACACTCTACTTAAAGGTACTTAATTAAAACTGACTTAAAAAAGAGTTCATTACTACCACCAGCTACTGTGAGTTTTTCGTCTTTTAATTTTGTTTTTTATAAGTTTGGTTTATTTCTTAGGCCTCCTTCTGTCTTGAATCTGACGGTTTTTTGTACGATATTTAGTTCTTTATTTAGTTTAAGTTCTCCAATACGATCAGCGAAACTTATACCACTTTACTACTCTATTATGTATGAGTATTGAACTTACCGCATTTAAACATGGAATTTTAGATCGGTTTTTTGTTTTAACTTTTTTTTTTTTGCCTTATTTCATTTGGGCCAACCTTGTTGTTTAGTTTACTCTCAATTGCTGGTATTGTTGGTTGCTGCTGGTGTTTAATACTCATACATTTACAATTGTTCATCATCTTATTTGTAAAAAAGTTTTTTTTTTATACCGGAGTTAAACTTGTGACGCATACATCAAAAAACAAGTTTTGAGATATGAGTTCACAGAGTTTCAACGATTTCTCTTATTTTTTTTCTTGAATTCTAAAACAGGCTTGCCAAATTTTGTAAAAATATTTATTAAAAGGCCAGACCGCGAGCCTGATTATTTACATAATTTATTTAAAAGTTAAAAGGTCGAAAGATAAACTTGTTCGCCTGAGTTCTACATTCGTCAAATGAACTGGAAGTGAAAAGTTCACTCAGTTTGTGTTCTTAAAATCGTTAAAGAGAAATGAAAAGTAAAATTTAATTTCCAGTTTGTTTCAAGATGAATTTTTGTGTTCTACAAATCATTTTCAAAAAAATAATTTCTAAACGAAAGCAAACATCCGCGTGAAAGAACATACTTTTTGGTATTTGTTGCGAAAATAATAAAATGTGATTAGCTAAAGGATTTTATAAGGGTGATAGGGCGGTGCGTGATCAGCTATGAAAGTTCGTAGCAAGAGAACTAACTTCCATAGGTCCTTCAGAAAAATATGCTTCTGCTTGAAAAAAAGGCTTTGCTGATTGAAAAACCTGCATTCGCAAACAATTGTCCTAGAACAGAGCGGATACGTCAGCATCTGGTGGTAGTCCTAACAATAAGCAGTACATTTCATCTAAATATGATGCAGTTGCAAAGCTTTGCGTTCTTTATAGAGCTTTCAAGGGTTTAAAAAGTGTACGATCATTCGGCGTTTCTAGAAGAGAGACAAATAAGCCCATTGAATTGGACAACTAACATGCAAATAGTTTCGAAGATGCATTTTTAGATGAAGTTGCAGAGCCCAAATGAAATGTAAGAAGTTTGGAAGCAATACAACATAATTTACATGATTTTGTTAAGACCAAAATTACAACATATGAAACAATTTTGCATGACATTAGTAACACATTTTAATATATGTTAAAAGAGCAAAAAGAAAGTTTCATTTCTTGAAAATTTAAAACAAAATGAAAATGAAATCGTCATAAAAATAACGTTTCATTACTTTTCTAAAACACAGTGAAATTTTATATGTGCAATAAAAAAGCTTTTCACTTTCATTTTGTATGGAATATAGAACCCAGTCTATTTAGTTTATTTAAAGGAATAAAACTACAGCGTATTTAATTATATCTATTTAACACTTTAGGGAACTTAAAATAAAAACGGTTGTTCAAATAACTAACAGTGTTATATTCGGCTATACCGAATCTTTAAGACGCTTCACCAGATCACTCAACCACTAGTGCACATTTTCAAACGGAATTTAAAAAAATAAAGGGTTGTTCAACCAAAACGCACGATGTTAATTATAAATAAAACAAAAAGTTTTCAGAGAATTGTCTTAATATTTTTTATTATAATAGAAGGATGACAATTATGTGTTGAACTAAATATCGGCCAAATCCTCGCCACGGCTTCGGTGGCATACCTCTATCCGATGGTCCATATTTTCAATAACTCTGAGACATAATTGAGGTTCAATGTCGTTAAAGTGCCACATTATCTCATCCTTTAGCTCTGGAATTGTTCTATTATTGACGTTCATTTTTTCTTTTCTTTTTCCCAAAGAAATAAGTCCAATAAGTCGTGGCGGTCAATTAACGTCGCCACGACGTAAGATAACACGGCCATTGAATTTCTTGCGCACAAGAGCCATTGGTTCGTTGAACTTCGTTTCAATTTAACCTTGTAAGAGTGTAAATTTAAATCTTTATTCAAAATTCGCATCAGTGACGTACGTGAGATGTTTAATTGTTTTGCACGACGACGAGTAGAGGTTGACGACTCTTCTGCCAGACTATTGCGCACAGCACCAATGTTTTTCGCAGAACGAACTGGGTAAGTATGCACAGGTGTTTTCACATTTCCCACAGACCCGGTTTGGCTAAATTTGCGCAGAATTCCCCCGATTGTGGACACATTTGGTCGATTATGCTAACCCAAAATCACGAAGTGCACGAAATGCACTTTGATTTGATTGTAGTAAAAGGCTTCATTATACCCTCATATACCACTTGGCATTACGTGGTAAACAATTTTATTATACATCTAAGACCCCATAAAGTATATATATTCTGGCTCCTTGAGTAATTCTTAGTCGACTTAGCCATGTCCGTCTGTCTGTCCGGCTGTTGAAAACGCGCTCACTTTTGAAAAACTCAAAAGAAAAAACAAACTTGGTGTGAAACTACTTGCAGTTATCCTATGCAGTTTGGAATTGAAATTCAGCTAAATCGGTTGCGTAGGATCAGAGCTATGAATCAAAATGTGGAACCACCACCCTAAAAAATTGATAACTTTATTACAAAAACTAGCATATAAGATTTTGCACAAATTTTTATGCGACTAAAAATCATACTCTTAAATTTCGTGAAGATCGGTCCATAATTTACTCTAGGCCCCATATAAACCCTACTCTAATAATGCAATTTGGTACGTCACAGTCTTATAGGCCTAGAAATCACACTGTCAAATTTCGTTATGATCGGTTCATAACTTACCCTAGGCCCCATATAAAGCCTACTCTCGAGAAAGAGTTTAGTACGCCTTAAACCATAATAAATAATACAATTTTAATAACATTTGGCACGTCACAGTTTCATAGAACAAGAAATCACACTTTGAAATTTTGTAAAGATCGGTCCAATATTTAACCCAGGCCCCATATAAACCCTACTCTGGGAAAACAGTTTAGAACGCCTCGAACCCTAAAAAGAATGCTATTACAATAAAATTTGGTAAGTTATAGTTTTATAGGACTAGAAATCACACTTGGGGGATTCACAAGGTGTCATAAAGTCATATGTCTTAAAATAATAACATGGAAAAACACGAATGTTGTGAGCAACCCCTCATAATTTAATGTGCTATTCATTACGACAGCACAATAAACATAGCAAGCAACGTTCTATTTATTTAAGACACTTTTTGTTTACAAACCAACAACAATATTTTTAAACCATTGTAAAATGTTAGAACATTATGACAATAAACCATGATAGCACACCTTGTGAATACCCTAACTGTAAAATTTCTTTAAGATCGGTCCATAAGTTAATATATGCCCCATATAAACCCTACTCTCGGAAAACAGTTTATTACACCTAAAACCGTAATTAATAATCCTATCGTAATAAAATTTATAGGAATAGAAATTACACTAATAAATTTCGTGATAATCGGTCCATAATTTACCATATGCACCAAATAAAGCCCACTCTGGGAAATTAATTAAATTCGCCTAAAACCATATCAGATATAGACATTGCGGTAAAATTTGTTCCAACTTACTTTCATATGGCCATCAAAATGGCATGCAATTTAGTGATATACGGTCCTTAGTTTACCGTAGATCCCATATTGAGCAGCCATCTGAAATTCACTGTATATTGAAATTTATTCTAATTTATGTTTTTTAATACCAGAAATCACTCTGCAGAATTTTGGGGTGATTGGTTCATAATCTAGCATGTGTCAAATATAAATTTTCCTCCTGAAAATCATATTAGTTCGGCTAAAACTGTAACGAATCATGAATTTTTACTTAAGCTAGTTCAATTTTTATTCTGATTTTTTGGTTAATAATTTAATATAGGCCAAAACCGCAACCAATTTGAATGCTGACTTCCGCTTTTATAAAGATTAATTAATAATATATAGATATCATTAAGAGGCCACTCCTGAAATATTCGTACTGTTGGTGGAGAGCAGTGTGACCAGATCTTAAAAGTTCTTACAGCTAAATCTGGCATTAGACATTGCCAAAAATGCTAAAAATTATTTTTAAAAATGCTAAAAATAATTCTAAAAATTTTTGTAAGAAACTAAATACATTTTAGTGACTTATTATTTAACAAAAAAATAAAAATAATAATTTAAACAAGAGGGTAGATTTTAGTAAAGCATCTGATTGATACATATAAATACTAAGCACAGGTATTTGAGATTAAATTTTTAATTAAATTTTTAATAAGCAAAATTTAAACGATTTTATTTATATGGCTTTACAAAATTTTTTAGATCATTTTATTTCATATAGTTGAAAGCTATAGAAAAATTGTACTTTTAAAATTATTATTTTTTTAGCAGTTTAGAGCAAAAAAATTTTTAAAACACACTAAGAATTTTTTTCTAAATACAAAGTGAAATTTGTTTATACTTTTATATCGTCAGCGTTGCCGTTTTGGTTACTTTTAACCAAAATTGGTTACTTTTTTTCGCAATGTGTACTTGTGTCCATTTTTCTATTTAGGTTACTTTTTTCTGAAAAATAACCAATTTTTTGCCGGTTAGACGATTAAGTTTTGCATTTCTAGTTTTAATACCTTCACACTTTTTTACCAATTCCCTCATACTTTTTAAAATAAAAACGAATTTTAATTGAGCATCTTTTTCGATTTTCTCTATAAGTTGTTTTCTTGATGACGCCTTGAAAATAAATTGCGTGCAGCCTACGTCATAGCTTTAAATTTTTGTGAATTTTGACAAGCAGTATGTGTAAAAACACTTGAAAGCAACAACTGATCGAGTGGCTGCATGATTAGTACTACCATTACCCGCTCCGCTTTTATAATAGCCATTTAAGCTATATATACTTTGAAGTGTAAATAACCACTATCTGGGGTATCTCTTTCTCTACTCCTATCGAGGCAATATGAAACCTTGTAATGTACATAGATTTAAAGTCTATTGATTTTTCAAAAGTTTGAAAACTCTAACTGAAACAGTTTTGCAAATGGACGAAAATAAGCGCTAGGTTTGTTTGGGAGATGCCAATTCCACTTAAAACTTCGAAAAATTGTTAAGCCTATTGTACCTCCCAAACCATCAGTAACAAACATACTGTCAAAATTTAATAAAAATCGATCCAGAGGTTTAAGTGTCCTTTAAACATAATTATCTATAATATTTTGTATTGAAGTGCAAATAAAATAGTATTTTTAATACAAAAATATTTTGGTTACTTTTTTCATTTCGGTTACAAATTTTTTTTGGTCGTGGCAACACTGATCGTAATATCAAACGGCAAATAAAATTTACAATCAACATGATGAAGGCATTTATAATATTCCCTGAATGTTCAATTGTTTTTAACAAGACAGGTAAGATGTTTCTTTACCATTTACATACGTAATTTCATTTTGGCTACAACTATTTTTAGTCAAAATTTATTATAATTTATAAAAAAAATTTAACAAATAGAATTTGGGAATTATTTCTTTTCATAAGCTACTTTATTATATTCAACATTTTTAATTTTTTCAAATTTGTTCTATGAGCTAAATTTCAGTAAAATTTATAAAGTATCACTATCCAGTGTGACACAAAGAATGCTGACGAAGGCCGTAGCGGGCCAGAAAGTGCATTACATTCTGCTGGTGTCTAATTATTGTAAATTTTTCTGTACATACAATATACTTCATTGCTATCCAAAGGATAGCTAAGGTAAAATGTAACAGGAAGATACAAGATAATAGTCTTGTAGTGTATAAAGTCATTCCTAAAAATTTAAGGAATAGAACTATTGCAAAAAGCTTTATAAAATACATAACTGAAATTTAGCTCATATAATAAATTCGAAAAAATTAAAAATGATGAATATAAAAAAATTTAAGTAAAATCAATAAAACTATTCGTCTAACCTTTTAAAATAATGCTAAAAAAAAAAGCTAAAAATATTTTCTAAAAATGCTAAATAAAATGCCAAGTGCTAAATGAAAATTTTGCAGTTTAACAACATTTAGCATTTAGCTGCAAAAATGCCGAAATGGCCACACTGGTGGAGGGTATAAAAGATTCGGCACTCTTACTCTAAATCAGCGTTATTAAAAAATAAATTGTCATATGCATATATATGTATGTATTTCCCAAAAAAATGGGTTTTATACTATGAGAATGAAAATTACTTAATAAATATGGAAGTTGCCCCTTTTTTCTAAGATTTCCCTTTTTGTGCCAGTTTTATTTGAAAATTCTCTTTTTTTTAAATCTTTAACGGAAATAATTCTTGCCGTTTAATGTATTAAATAAATATGAGCAGTAACCCTGAGTAATCGTTTTGAATACATACTTTTAATCTAGTTTAAAGTATTCATTTGTAGTATAGGCCGTTTACATTACAACGAAATCTAGTCGATTTGATTTGAAATCTTCCTTCAAATCTGCTGCGTTTTCATTGAACTTTTTTGACATTAGCGAAACTTTGTTCGCATAACAAAAACAGGTGGCTGAAAGTTGTTTGTGTAACACATACTTTCATATAATTAAATCTATATATTTTATCAATATTATTTGCCTCTAGCATTTTTTTTTTTTCTTATTTCTTAAAATTTTTAAATTTTTGTTAACAGTTTTAAAATGCCACCATTATTGTTTTATTTTTTTATTAAAATGTCATTCACTCTTATCGTGGTTGGGGAATTTTAAATACGCCTACAACTGTTTGGTAATAGATGAAAGAGTACTTAAACTTATTTCCTTTAATCGATTAACAAACAGTATTTTAAATTCGCCAACAAAGATAAGGGTGATTGTTTTCTTGTGCAGGGAAGTTTAATCACAAAGTAGTTTTGTTTTATTTGGGAAATTTAGTCAAAAACATATTACTTTTGCTCGAAATCTCGTAAGTACTAGATTTCGTTGTAGTGTAAATGGGCTATTGGCAAAAATTCTCTTAAATTACCTCTATATTTTCCTTGAGAATTGTTCACGTATCTCAAAAATATTAAGAGAGTCGAAAATACTCTTAAATAGTTTCTCATTCTGTTACAAATATCTTAATAAAAAATTATGTAAAAAAAAATGTAAAACTTTATTACCCATATATACTCATAAACTTAAAGCATTTCTTTTTTTTCATTTACAATATCTGTATATACTTTTTAAAACATTTATGATGATCATCTTTACAATCATCATCTTCTTCATCGTTAGCATCAGCACGAGCAACAGCAAGCAACAACATCTGAATTTAAATTGTTGTTGACTACTTGCTATCTCTGTCTTTGCGTAAGACAGGTAAACAACACCAGCGTATAACCAGCAGCATTTCGAGTCAAACCAGTAACAAAAAAATTTAAAAAAAAAGTTACACGGTAGTTGTAGTGGTAGCAGCAAAACTACTATATTCAATATATACGAGTACGATATTCTTATGCCGTCTGCCGTCTTTATACATACACAGAACCCTATAATATGTTTGTACTATATGTATGTTTGATTATTATTGGTCCCGGCTGAATGGCTGTTTGGTATCTATACCGGTAAAACAACCAACGGTTGGACGGACGGTGGGTCGGTTGGTAGGTAGTTCGGTTGATCGGTCGTTTGTTCATACAATTCAATAAAACACACATGTATTGTGTATGTCAGTTATTACTAGTATGCCGTATTATTCATATTAGGCCAACTAACTCCTCTTCTTATTGTATTTAACATTAAGAAAATATGTATGGCATCAGCTGCTGGCTGTGGTAAAAGTTTGCAAACAGGTATGTATGTATGACGTTGTATTTATATGAATATGAATATAAATGCATTTATAGATTACTTGACTTTTCTTATAACGTTAGCTGTTGGTCCTCTAACCATACGATTATTAAAATGAATAAATATTATAACGATTTTTGTGTTCTTTGGTTTAAAAATATGTACTCGTATGATATGTATGTGTCATATTTCTGTGATGCATTATCTAGTTCAAAGGTGATTTTGGTTGTAAAATTTAATTGTTTTAAAGCAAAATTTATTAAATTTTAAAAATATGTATATTGTCGCAAAAATTTGTATTGTCGCCAGTCAATCTTTCTATATACTTCTTTTATCATATATGTACATACATATGGATTGCTCAAAGCTGAACCAATTCAAGTCATTACTCATGAGATATAAATTCTCCGCAAAATTTAACTCATTTTCGATTAAATTAATGGCAGTTTATTTACTCAAGCTCAAAAAAACTTCGTATCATCTTTTTCTGACTTGATTCGCTTCAACTGTGATCCCTCCATATGTAAATATGTACCTAAATTATGTGATTTTATTTCTGTAGGAGAGAAATTTTTAAACTTTAAAGATGATTTTTGTAAATGTACTCCTATATTAAAAATTGTTTTTTTTTTTTAAAGATACATTTTCTAAAAATATTAAATCAGTTATATATTTTGGCATTTTAAAGCATAGAAATTGGTTATTTGAGCACCAAATATAACATCTTTCGCCATAGTTTTGCTTATGAGCTTAAAATAAATTTAAAAAAGTTTATTCTTTATTAAAAAAATTTCGGCAATTTAGAAATATGTATTGAACTCCTTCTCTTGTTCTTTAGTATTTATTACGTGTAAGTGAGAAAACTTGTTACATTTAAGACTTACCATAACCGTTTTCATTTAATCTCTTTGATTAATTGTTAATTTTGTCATGGTACTTTATTCATTAATTTTTAACTTTGAAGTGTGTACATATTAGGGATATCAGACGGTTATTATTCGACCGATTTTAATCGGTTTTTTTAGTTTTGCCCAAGCCGGTTATTTTAAAATGTCCATTTTTCGAATATCGAATAAACGGGTTATTTTGTTTATTTATTTTTTATTTATTTATTTATTTTGTATTGGCCCTGTCGGCCAAATGAATCCAGCTAAAACTTATGGAAAATATTACATTTTATTTTTCTTAACTAATGAATTACTATTTTTAACCAACCCACCACTTACTCTTATTGTAATTGTAAAAGCATTTTTCTAATTGAATATTAATATTGGGCAAACTTTAATTATTTATGAAGAATGTCAAAACAAAATATAACAGAAAATAGTATCGAGATATAGAATTTTGGATAGAGATAAGGCTAAGCCTAAATTAACCCTGATTAACTGCAGGGACGTTAATCAGGGTTATGATAAATGTGCCGCTTAAAAAACCGAGACAAAACTGAACTGTGTAATCTATGAAAATGTACAATAGAAAAGCGCAGTTATTTTCTTAATATTAGTTAAAAAACATATGATGCAATTCTTAAAAAGCAACAGTATTGTAAGCAGTTGAGCAACGGTTAAAATGTTGAATTTTATTATAAAGAGATCATAAAAATATCGAATTCGATAGTCGTAGATAAATATCGATGTAACGATATATGCGTATTTTTAATATCGGCGATATATATCGATTATAATTTTTTTAAATGTCGATATTTTGATATATCGATATGTATTGCCCATTCCTAGGTGTGGGTGTATATGTGATAAGCGCACTTAAATATAAAGTAGTTTGGACTACTTCTGTGGTGGGTGGGTAGTTGTGAGTCGCTCTTTATTGAATTGATAAATTGTGATATAAAGGTTCTTTTTAGTGTGGTTTACTTACCTAATTCTGACCTGGCAACGTTTGAAAGGTTACACTAACGATTTATTTCTTAAATTTTCTAACATTATCGTTGTTGGAGACTTCAACTCCAATTTGTTCAACCCTATGAAAGCTAAACTAATGAGATCGTTATGTACTAGATGTAAGTTGTCTATATTTTACAACTCGAAACCTACTCATTTTGATATTCACCATGGTTCGACGTCTCTATTATATTTTTGGATAATACGTAATTCTTCGATGGTTAGCTTTTCTGACCAGGTGCAGGTTCCTTCGGTGTCACATCATGCTTTTATTTTTGCGACATTTCGTATTAACTTTGATGAAATCCTAGAATATATTGAGTATAGAGACTTAAATAGAATTGATTGGAATGGCTTTACATCTTTGTTTATCAAATTTAGGCTCAACTTCCTTTTTTGAATCGAATAATATTGATTTTCAATCATCTTTTTTAAACTCATTATTAAAATCCGTGTATGAATTTGCTCCTGTTGTAAGAAGGAAAATCTCGAATAGCAATGATAACTGGATGAGTTCAAATTGCATTGTGTTAGCTACTTCAATTAGAAACTTGGCATATTTTACATTTCAGATGTCTAAATCGGCCGGCGATTGGCAAGTTATTGTCGCCATTGAAATAGAGTGAAGAACTTAATAATAGCTCTAGCATATATTCATGCTTGAAACTACAATATTCCGGAAGAATTAACGATATGGACAAAATTCATCAGTTTTATTTATTAAAACACCAAGAACTAAAAAACAAATATGAAATTTATTAAATGCCTATAATTTGTTATTTTCTTTTGCAAAACGTTTGTCCAGATCATACAGCATTTAACAGTTTCTAAATTACATTATACAATTATCTTCTTACAAATAAAGTTTAGTATATAAATAGAAATTGTAAAAAATAAAGCTTAAGTTTAATCGTCAAATATTTGTTAGGTCTGAACATACCTTATGCGAAAACCGGTTTTTGAAAAAGTCGAATAATCGATCTCCCTAGTATTCAACATATACATACGTACATGTTGAATGTCCATTAGCTTTGCTTTTCAAATTGTTTTTGTTATGCTGGCTGGTTTTTTCTTCTTTTCACACTGTAAAATGACATTTGAAAATATATTCGGTTGAAATGAGTAACATGTCAAAATATTAGATTTCTGTGGTTTTTCAAGAAGTGCTGCTTGCGGTTTTATTTTTAATGAATTTACAAATGTTTTAGTTAACAAAACTGTTGTATATTCATTTCTAGGGTTTCTTTGCGAAAACATTTATTTTGAAATTCCGGGTAATTTTAGGACATGAAATTTCACTAACTTTTTGCTAAAGTTTCCGACATAACATTTAGTTTTAACTGGCAGTTTTATCAATGTCGGAAAAATAAAAAATAAATACAATTTTTTTTTTTGACTCGAGCAAATAATAACGCATCTTAGCGCTGTTTGGTAATTCAATGAAGCGTTACCATAGGCTTAGTTTTAATGTAATATTGTATTGGATTAATAACAAAATCCACTGGATCTGTGAAGAAAAGTCCTTAAGTGTAGTTATAACATTACAAAGTAATGCAAAATGAAGCTATTAAAGCTAGCAAATATTTATTTGTTGTATTTTATTAATTTAGAGTATCTACGGCCTAAAAATTTAAAAATTTAGGGCTAATAATTCAGAGCAAGTTTAACTCTGTTTTTGTTTTAGGATGTGTTTAAACCAACAAATCTATAAATATAAACCATCTTTAAACGCATAAAATTGGGCGTTTAAACTACCAATACAGACCATATGAATTTGACAACATTTGTTGTAGTGCTGCCACATGTTACTTGTTAAACTGCATATAATACATGGGACACTGATTTACAACTGTTGAGTTTAAACTACATATAAATTTAAGATTAGTTCAACTAAACCAGCGTTTAAGCACTCACTGATTTATTAGCCATTAGTCTTATATTCAAATCATTTAATTTACTTTTAGAAAACTTGGTCTTGACCTTGTACCACGTGTGGGACCTCTGGCAGTGGATCCACATAATATTGGCATAGTTGGCTTGCATAATGTACATGTTATCAGTGCAGATAATGCAAAAGCTTCATCGGTAAGTTACACTGGTATTATTTTTTAACGCATTTATAAAAAAAAAATATCCTGTACAGAGTCGCGGCACGTTACGGCGTAAAACACAACGAAAAATTCTTACACATCATTTATATTTTTGTATGCGAGATTTTGGATATCGTATTGCAGGTGGAGACGATGCCGAAATTTATTTTTATTTATATGATGCTAATAATATGAAAGCGTTGTCGGAACGATTTTTAGTGGGGATCTGTAAAGATGGTTACTCCAATTATATGGACAGAATGAAAAGTAATTGCACGGTATTTACTGATTTAGGTAATATGTTCTTTTAAACAAAATAGTTTTATTCCATATTAAACTGTTTCTCAAATAAAAATTATTAATATTATTGATTTGGCAGGAGGAGGCGATTTAAATGAAGATCTCTATTTAGTGGCTGTTGTAATGCGTGTGGGGAAAATTTTGCCTTCTGAACCCGTAAAGAAATCAGAGAAATCCAATAGTAATAGCTGTTGCAATGGTCCTCCTGCTTACAGGAGACCGTTTGGAGTGGGTGTTTTATCGTTAGCAGATTTTTGTCATTTCGATAGTACTATAGAAACAGAAGAAAAAGATCATAATATTAAATTAGTTTATCACAATGATGAAAAAGACTTTCATCAGTTGCCCGAACTGATTATTAAAAAATCAAGTAGTAAATATCAACCGATAAACACTGGCAGTCAAAGTAATCAAGGTGTTATGGTCTCTCTTAAACTGTTGCATGGTGGTTTGGGTCAAGCACGCCAGGAACAGCCTTTACTCTTCCAAGGTAGTACTATTACACGTAAAATGGGTTTTCCTGACGTTATCATGCCGGGTGATGTTCGAAACGATATGTTTATTACCTTAGAGCGGGGAGAATTTGAAAGAGGGGGTAAGAATACTGCTAAAAATATACTTGTTACGGTGGTTGTATTAGATGTTGCTGGCAATATCCTTACGGAATGTTTATGGGGTGCTTCTGGTATGGATTCACAAAATTATTACAAGTCAATGATTCTGTATCATCAGAATGCTCCCTGTTGGAATGAAATGCTACGTTTAAGTGTACCCATTGACAAGTTTTCTACCGCTCATGTACGTTTTGAGTTTCGTCACTGTTCAACTAGAGACAAAACTGATCCAAAATTATTTGGATTTAGTTTTGCTCGTCTAATGGATCCCAGTGGTGCTACTTTGGCAGATGGGCAGCATGAATTGTTTGTGTATAAGTGTGAAGACCCAGCAAAACTAACTACAGCAAACTATTTGATATTGCCTTGTAAACCAAAAGATTCACATGCCAAAGTGGACTGCAGTTCAATATTCCATAAGAGTTCTAAGGAGGTATTCGTAATGAAGTCGTTATTGTGTTCCACCAAACTGACCCAAAATGCTGATTTATTATCTTTGTTGCAATGGCGTGCACATCCAGAAAAGATACAAGATTCATTAACAGGTGTATTACGTTTGAATGATGAAGAGTTGGTAAAATTTTTACAAGACGTTTTGGACGCTCTTTTTGCTATGTTCTCCAACGAGGAGGGAAATAGTACGCAACATTCTGGTTTGGTATTCCATGTTCTCGTAAGCATTTTTAGCTTGTTGCAAAGCAATAAATTTCAACATTTTCGTCCTGTTATGAATGAGTACATTGAAAATCATTTTGCGGCTGCTTTAGTCTACAAGGGTTTAATAACCTCTGTTGAACATATGGCTCTTTTTATGACCAAAGCTGAGCATCCAGATCCATTTCAAAAATGTTTTGGTTCTTTAGAATATATTTTTAAACTATTAATACAATCCAGAAAATTATTTGCACGTGCCACTGGCGGACAATATGAGGACTCATTTCGCAGAGATTTGCATTCATTGTTCACCGCTTTAAATGGCATGCTAGCAGTACCTTCTTATGACGTGATTATACCCACACAAGAGGCTCTACTGAATTCTACTGGTGTTGTATTGGAACAATTGAAAGATACTTTGCCGGCGCCAGAGCTGGGTATGCTAGCTCGTAATATGTTAGATGCCATACCAAGAGATGCTCCCATACGTTTAGTGCAAGCAAAACTTCAAGCTGTAAAAGATCTTGTATCGGGGGAACTATTTCACGAAGATGGTAAGTTTATATAAGAGATTACAAAATATTTTAAGTAATAACTATATTTAAATATGTTATTTTTAATATATTTTATAGATTCTCGCACTGTCATCCTGTCCGTGGCCTGCAAACACTTACGTATGCATCTGAGTCGTCGTGATGAATTAAAACTTTGTGCTGAAATTCTGTCAGAAATTTTAACACATCTTTACGATCTACAAAAGAAACAGAAAGAAAAAGTCACAAATACCTTACAACATGACTTGGATTCTTTATGTAAAAACATTTTAGGAATTTTAATAAAAACCATTATTATCATATTAGAGGGGTCAAATTCAGTGCTACCACAGCTAGTTGCTTGTTTATTAGGCCTCCTACAACTTTTGGATGAAACACATTACAAACGATATTGGGACGAATTAAGTCCCAACAAAGATCCTAGGGATCTAAAAGAGTTTTTGGCTAAATCTTTATTAGTATTCGAAGAATTACTTTCACAAGATTGGTTAGTATTTCCGACAGACTGGCTAATTATGAAATTGGCTTGCAATGATGTACTACGCAAATCGCTAGAAGAATTTGCTAAACCTTTAGTATATCGTTTCTTGGGACCAAAATCATTTGATTCTCAACTGTGGTGGACATATTTTAGTTTATCGGTTACATTCTTAACCCAACCCTCATTACAATTGGAAAAATACCGTGAACCAAAAAGACGCAAAATTCTACATTCTCATGGCGATATGCGCGTTTTAATGGGCTTTCAAATTTTAAGCATGTGGTCGCAATTGGGAGAACAAAAATTACATTTTATACCCTCAATGGTGGGACCATTTTTGGAAGTCACTTTAGTACCCGAACCGGCCTTGAGAAAAGCTACTTTAACTGTATTTTACGATATGATGCAGTGTGAACAGGTAATACCATATTTCTTATTTAAGTGTAAATAAATTAATTAAAAACTTTTTATACCAGAGCGCTCGGGGGTCCTTTCGTTTAGTTGAAAGTGAACTTATTGATAAATTAGATTTATTAATAAGTGAAAATAAAGGAGATGATGAATATCGAGAACTTTTTAGCACAATGTAAGTTTTAATTACTTTATTTTTCGAATCATTTTTCATATCTAAATTAATTGTTGTAAATTTTATGTTTCCTGCAATTATTTTATTATTTTTTAAAAAAATTAACTTGATAAATAAAAGCTTTTTCATATATTCATGGCTAACTTTATAAAAAATATACTATTTCTTATAATCATTATGCACCACAAACAAAAAGGGAACATTTAAGCTTAGTGTAAGTTGAAAATACTCTTTTACATTTTGCTTTGTAGATTTTTTAATTGCATTCATCGCTTATACTAATTACACAGTGTAACAATAAAAGTACACTTTTAAAATTTTTAGCCATTTTACGTAGATCATTTTGTAATATTCCAAATTTTAAATATGTACTTCCTTTAAAATCTAGAGATAAAGTTAAAAAACTATTTTCATTACTTTCCGGACAAAATTTGTTTTTGGCGTAAACGTCTAACAAACGAAAGGGATTTTTTAAACACAAAGTAAAATGTATATTTAACCTAAATATTCTTTAAATATCCAGATTTTAAGGGTGTTTTCAAATTTTGGGATCCTACAAAATGATATAGTACACTCAATATGGCCTACAACCTTTACAATGTAATTTTGAGAGTGTACATATTTAACTTTTTCTATTTTTCAGACAGTGTTATTTAATGTTTTTACCACATTTTTATTTGTAAATACACAAACATATCGCACACTAAATCATAAACAGGCACAACTTAAAATTCAAAATTGCTTAGGAGAGGGAAAAAACTGGCTTCAAAAACATGGTTGCAATTTTTTAATCAAATTGAGTTTCACAAATGTTAAATAAGACAGTGACGCAAACGAAATTTGCGTAGTCGCTATAGAAACAAAACATTCCAAACAAAATATTCCATCGTTTCCCGAGAAGTGAAAAAAAGTGTGTCTGTAATTCATGTCGAAAACTATCAAAAGAGATTACGTCGTTACGTAATAAATGTCATAATATTTCACTCGAAGCCGATGTGAACGACAGTCACACATATCGTTGACGGCGCCCAAAATTGACTAAAATTGACAAATTTTTAATGACGGCGGCGAAAATATAACCGAAAACTATAGCAAATAATGTAGAGTGCGACTTTAACTTTTGTTGTCTAAAAAATAGTTTTAAAACATTCGTATATTTTTCAAAAATGTTAAAAGAAAAATAATTAAACTATGAAAAAATCAGTCAAAAACAAAATACTTATCTCTTCCATGTTATAGTTCATTGCATTTTGCATATTTAATATATTTTTTAGTGGTAATATTTTTTCTCACCCCGTTTTTATGCGTGTGTTTATTTGACAGTTTAAAGCGGGAACCTTCTCACAAAAATTTTACAGACACACATTTTCTATAAATTGGCGAGTAATTTCCTTACGTGACAGCAATTATTCGCTAAAAATATTACAGACGCAGTTAAGTGCGAAAAACAGTTGTTTGTTTCAATTTATGGCATTTTTGTTTTATTTCTCGCGTTTCAATCGAAATGTTTATCGAAGCGAGAGTTACAGAACATGGGCACTGGTTTATGAAAAAAAGCATTCTGATATATTGTGAGTTGGCCCTCCTTATGATTAAGTGTGTATAACAATTAAATCGTAATTTTTATGATATTGCTAATATTCTTTTTGGTCTATTATTAATAAAAAAAAATTAAATTTGTTTGAAAAACATACATACATTAATAAAATCAATTTTTATAAATAAACACTAACTGCCAGATTCATATAAAATTTATTTGAACTTGAGATTTGTTTTAAGAAACATTTGCATGATTTGGTTTTAAAATACATTTTAAACGTACTTATATTATTTTTAATGAAAATCGCAGTATATGTACATAATTCAGTACCTCAAAGGTATACTGCACTATGTCGACATATTGTTACAGTTTTTAACTCAGCTATCGAGTTCGATACACTTCACCGTGTATTAATGGCGTAACAACTTAAATTGTATGTACATAATATGTATTATAAGAGTAATTCACGCCAGCATTTTAATCCTGCAAAGATGCGAAAATGCCATTTTTTTTTTAAACATAACAAATATGTAGGAAATAATTTCGCACTGACTCTCGCACCTCACAGTACCCATGAGCAAGTGCGAAAAATCAGTGCAAGCTCTTGCACAAAACATATGTTCAACGTCAGTTGAATGGCGTTGCCAATCTCATAAAATATAACCTGCAATAAATACATAACTAAAACTAAAAAAAAAAAAAAATTTGTACTAACACACTTGCAACAATTTTACATTTAATTAATAAGTTATAAAGAGAGACATAATGAGTTAGAGAGATATGCAAAATCACATGTACACAAAGTTTCGGTCAGTTTTTTTCATTTTGCTCTTAATAAACTAATAGAAACTATAACCAATATATCGGTGAGCACAGCTGGTCGTCTAACTAGTGAAATTACCGGTAGTCTTCTTGCAGGGTAGCTTTTTTTATCTAAAAAAATACCAAAAAGAGCAACTATTAATGTAATCACCAACCGTAAAATTTTTTCTGTGCAACAAGCGAAAATGAAACGGACTTTTTTTTAATTTTATTAAAATGAATCAAGGCGAATTCATGTATACGGTGGTGTCGATACTACAACAAGTAACAACTAAAGAGCTGCACAAGCACAAGAAAAATTGCTTACAAGCAATTTCATTAAATGTAGATAGTATGTGTATATTACTCTCTCATTACAAAACTCATACTTCCAAAAACAATTGTTTTGCTTTACGATCAAAATATAGAAGAATAGAACAAAACTGCACAAGAACAATGCTGAACTAAAATAAAGCTGAATTAGAACAAAGATGAAGTAGAACATTAAAACAGAAATAGAACATTCCAAGCATGTTTGAATGTTTTGATTGTAAACATAAACCAAAGAGAAAATTGCAAAGGGAGAAACTTTTGATTTAATTTCGTTTGAGTGATTTTCAATGGGTTCGGTTGTAGGTTCCTTTAAAATATTATTAAAAATTTAGAAAATAATATAGGTAACTAAATTATTAAGCTTAAAGTCTTTTTTTTATTTTTATATAAAACTTTAAACGTTTATTTAACCAATATTTCGGCACTCCTTTGAGTGTCTTCTTCAGGGTTTTTTCTTCCTTGTTTTATAAATTTTCAACAATTTTTAACAAATTTAACAATAACTGACCAATTAAAAAATTTTTTAATTAGAAATATTGGTTAAATAAATGTTTAAAGTTTTATATAAAAATAAAAAAAGACATCAAGCTTGATAATTTAGTTATACCAAAGAATATAAATCATATAGAATGCGCATCTCAAGGAAAACTAAAATATTTTTGAAAAAAAATGCACGATGCGGGCGGGAAGACAAAAGGGAAAGAAGCAAAAACAAAGAGCGTAACAATGCATCGTTCTCTCGTTGTTTATGAGAACTTTTAATTCTCATTTATCAGCGTATATGTATGTGCGTGCACGAGTGTGTGTGTATGTACATTGCCAAGTCAAAAAAAAAACACATTAACGTAAAAATAAAACAAAAACCTAAAAAAAGAATTTTTGTTTCTTGCAATTTTTGTACAAATAACCTTCGTAAACGCAAATGTGACTGTAGG
The DNA here is from genome assembly GCA_943735925.1 of Pollenia amentaria. Taxonomy (NCBI): domain Eukaryota; kingdom Metazoa; phylum Arthropoda; class Insecta; order Diptera; family Polleniidae; genus Pollenia; species Pollenia amentaria. Next base: position 257,725,392 of record OX031006.1, read on the forward strand.
GTAAGAGTATGTGTTTTATTGTTGTACAGATAAAACTATATCGGTTCGCACCGAAATTCAGATGCTGTTTTTATGTAAAATTAAAGATTTATAGGAATATATATATGGTCACACAATGCTTTTGGGGTCTTTTGTCAAACTATGTTATATATTTATTTCATAGCTGTGCAGCATAAATATTCTTATTATATATTAAATGGAATTTTAAAAATTTCTTAAATTACTATTTTTGCAAAATTCAATTCACTGATCTCTGAAGTTCTAAGTTTTAAGATATTCAGCCTTGTTATGATATTCGCACGATTTAAAAAAGCAAAACACCAGATTTATTTTACAGTGTTCGGAAACTCGTGCGTTATGCTTGCGTTTTGCCATAGTTTCTTACAAAAATTCTAGTTTCCTTCAGCATACTTTTGTAATTTTAATTCGCCAAACTTCATGCTATTGCGATTTACAGAACACATATTATACGATTTCAAGTAAGAATGTTAAGCGTTCTACGATTATCAGAGCATGCCCGATTTATTTTAAATAGTTTTAAAAAAGTTAAAACAATAATAACATATTTCATCACTGTTACCAAACACAAAAACTAATTTTTTTCGATTGGAGAGTTGATAAGAAAAAGTAAACGATTAATTTCTTGATTCTTTGATATGGTTTGAAACTTCGGAAACAAACAAAAAACTTAGGCTTATGTGACTAAAACGTTAATAATTTGCTTTACTTTTGTAAATGTGCTTACATAGTATATTGCTAAATGGACTATAACGTAAATACTTTCTATTAATCTTCTGTATAGCGGCAAAAATAAAGATTAAATGGACTATATCGCTAATGTGACTAACAATGGAAATGACTATAAACGAAAAGTACTGTATAAAATAATGAACAAATTAGGAAAATACAATTTTTTTGCAGGTGGCTCTATGCATTTTATTTTATATTATTGTTTTGAATTCACAACATTTTTTAAACGTTTTTATTTGACTTTTTCAATTACAATTTGCGATTTGCTGCTTGTCAGAAATTTTGTTGGTTGTTTTAAAAATTCTACTACCCCCCAGGGCTATTGAAATTTCATTAATTTCAGAAGTGTCAACATTTTACTTACATTCTCACTTTTCTATCGCCTCACACACGTAATAAGAAAACACACTTGTTTTATAATAAATTCGTTTGATACATACATACACATATTATAAGAACATACCTACATAGTTGAATTGTCTAAAAATTTTAATAATAATTCGGTTCGAATCGTTATAATTTCATTTTTACAACAATAAAACACATATTCTTACCCTACCAATTAAGCAATCGGTCGCATTTGTTCTTACGCAGGTTATTTGCACATAAATTGCTTGCAAACAAAACAAAATCACTTAAAAAATAAAAATACCAAAAACCTGTTTTTACGAAAAAAACATACACACACACGTTGGTTTGCAAAAACAGAAAACATGTGTATGTATGTATGTATTGATGCATGTATGTGGTTTTTTGCTCTCTCCAGTTTTCTAAATGTGAGCACGAAGTTTTTGCTTTCCTTGTTACTTCCCCCCCTCATCGTTAAGAAGCACAACATTTTTGTCAATTCCAAACATGTGAGAACACAAACCAACAACAAATTGCCTTTGCAAAATTTGTGAGCGAAATTATATGAGAGCGGGGCGTAATGATAAACCCCGCCATAAGAAATTTTGCTTCTACATGATGCGCATTCTATATGATTTATATTCTTTGGTTATACCTAATATAATAAAAAAGGTCGACTAAAATAAAATATACATTTAGGAAATAATTCAAAAAAATCAATTTTGCTTACATTTAATGCATCCATTTCTGTTATAAGCTAAGATCACTTTAAATTTTTTAAATTCCTAATTACGTGCACTCGATGCTTTTACTATAATTTACCGTTTCTTTATTTCATTGTCTGTTTTTGTGTTGATATTCTGTTTGTTTTGATAATACAAGCACTAACAAAGCAGAAGAGAAAAACTTTTCAAGTTATGCTTGTTTTGTTTTGGTGAGAGTAATGTGTTGTTATGTTTGTTTTGCTATGTATGTTTACAGTGAAATAATATGATTGATAGTTGTGTGAAGTAGAACACAGAACATTAAGAATATTTTGCGCAGCCCTTTAGTAACAACACCAAAAACACAGCAATGTATTTTTTCGTTGCTTTCGTTGACCGATAGGTCAAAAACACAAGCAACTTTTGACATTTCTCTCTCTAAGTAACTTGAGGGTTACACGATCAAGTTTTATCTATCAAGTTTTAATACACTCACACTTTTTTACCAATACACTCATACTTTTAAAAATTGAAGCGAATTTGCCTTTAAAATTCTCTTACAAGTGAGTGTATCAATTTACGTTCAAGAAAACAGCTGATTACAAGTTTGGTGAGAAAATTTATCGTTTGTCTTTATAAATTGTTCTCTTGATGACATCTTGAAAGTAAATTGCTTCAAAATTGCGTGCAGCCTACGTCACAGCTTCCAATTTTTGGAAATTTTGACAAACTGTATATCGATGGTCTCACGTAGAAAGGCCCTAACTCGCACTTTTTACGAAAGTGAGTTTTCCAGTTATTCCAATAAATTTTACACAAATACACCTCGTCACAAAAATTCATTACATTGTTGTAAAGAATAACGGCTTTACAAGCAGTTGTATGAGCAAGTTTACATTATAATACATACAGTTTCTGTTATGTTTTTACCTTCTCCTATACAGTTACAATAAATTGAGTTAGGGCCTTTCTACTTGAGACCAACGATATGTAAAAGACTATCAAGAACAACTTGATCGTGTGGCTGCAGTGTAAGAAAAAAAAGTAGCACAGCTGTGCTTTCAACACCACCTGATAAATGAATTCGCCTTGAAATGAATGCTGCAAAAATAAAACAAATCAAAGTTCAAGATACATATATAAAAAAAGATGGACAGATTGCGCACTTGTTGCTCAAATGTATGCTCACGTCAACTGGTACCAAACTTCGCATTTTTGCAAGGTTAAAAATTGTGACGTAAATTATTCTATTATTCCATGTTTTACAAAAAAAAAAACATTCATATGGACTTTCATTGAAATCATAACAAATATTTTTGAACATATGTACATATGTAAGTCTGTATTAAAAAATTTTTAACACAAATATGATTAATCAATTCATATTGAAAACATGTTTATGTTTTGTGAACTTATTAAATAAAATTAATTGTTTTGTTGTTTTCTTTTTTAAAAATACATACATACATATGTATATCGCACGATCAACAAGAGGGTATTAACTCGAACTTTAAAAATTTTCATAGAAACAAAATAATTTTTAATTTGATATTAAAGGCATATGAAAAAAAAATTTAAACCAACCTTTTCATTGCCAAAAAGTAGATAAAATAGCACGATATTTTAATAGTGGGTAGATGTGTATTGTTGGTTGGTTGGTTAACGTGACAGCACGCTCAAACCTAGGCGTACAAGAAGAGTCGACAGTGACTCCTTTTTGACACCACACAAGTCGTCAAGAGTAAGAACAAGCGTGACCCAGTGCAATACGTTGCGTTAAAATATTTTACCAAAATGCCGAGTTTCACCCGCGATATCTCAGTAAATCCCTGTAGAAGGCAATTCCCAAATAATCCATATCGTGTTGAATTAAACACTGTTCAATCACATAGGAGATGAAATACTGTCTCCTCAGTGCAGCTGTGACAGCATTTATTAAAAGGGAGACCGAGTCTCATAGCGTGCTTACCGATCGTCCAGATATGGGCCTGCGACTGCAGTTTCCTCCACTTATCATTAGCCATATCCAGATAGTGTCTGAAGTTTTCACTTCTGATAGTTCCCAGGGGTGTTGCGACTGGCACACCGCTTTGCTATCGAGAAAAAAAGAGATTCACTTGCAGCTTCTCCGAAAAAAACCCAGAGCCAAAACCGCAGCTCATCTTTAACCCATCAGTGTAAACCCTCGTTCGGTATTCATTAGCTAAGTTTCCCCTACTTCATTCCCGCCTTGACGGAAATATGACCAAGAATTTCTTCTCAAAGTCTGTTCAGGGCATCATCTAGTCTGTTGGTCGTTTCAGAAATGTGGGTTGCTTTTGTAAGATCGTGAGTTGCTGTTGTAAGATCGTTTTATTTTTTTGGTAGTTTGAAATTTAGCTCGTGCTCAGAAGTTCAAACTTGGCACAGCTGTTGTGCAGTAAAAAAGCATCAGCATCACAACTGCAACTGCTGATCACGCATCAGCAACAAAATATCGCATTACTGCAGCAGTGATGCACAGCTTTTCTACATTTACGAACGTACCCTCTATTTAAATAAGGTGAAGTATAGTATTCTGCGCCTCTGAAGGACTAGTGTGTAGAGGGCTTGTTATTCCAAAACAAGCTAATCTTTGTACTCTGCCCAGCTAGTCGTGGATCCTCTCAGTCGCGGTACACCATACCATAGATCCATAGGTAAGAATGGGCCGTACTATTACCGTGAACAGCCATTTGACCAGTCTAGGATTAAAGCCCCACTTGGTGCTAAACATTATACGGCAGGTATAGTAAGCAACCGTAGCCTTCCTGACCCTGTGTTGAGTATTCAATCTCCATGATAATTTTGAGTCAAGGATAATTCCAAATATTTCGCGTTGTTCGACAGGGGAAGCTCATAGTCCCCCAGCCGTGGTAGCCTGAAAGCTGGAATTTTCGTTCTTCTGGTGAACAGTACCAGTTCCGTTTTGTTTGGGTTCACACCCAGCCGGTACTCTGCGGCCCAGCTACTGAGCGCCCCCAAAGCACTTGACATCCAGAAACGCTTCCGATACTAATAACACCACGTCATCCGCGTAGGCTTCCACCTCAATGGCCTTATTATCCAGGCTGGTTAGATCGAGTTAACAACAATAACCCAGAGCTGAGGAGAGATCACCCCCCCCCCCCTAATTGAGAGATAGGTAGAGTTTGTACATTAACTTCAACAAGGGAGTGATATAATACCTTGCGCTCAGTAGCATCTTAGGAAAAATGCCATCATATCCCTGTAATTTATACGGGACTCTCCAGTTCTGCGTTCCACCAGGGAGGGCAGCTCCTATTGGCCTTTGTAATCGCGCGGGAGATTTCAAACGACTTAATCATGGCGCCACTGAAGGTCTCCTCTACCCTATTGAGTGCAGCAATCGAAACTTGAATGACTGGCACTCTTTTACGTTTATGTACGTGAATTCCGTTGAATTTTACCCAGTCCATCCGTCTTGGATTTCTAAAGAACAATTTCTCCGTATTACTTATGTGTCCAATATCGAAAGTATCCAGTTGTGGTCCGCGAAGGACCTACTGCTCGTAAGCCTCCACCCATCAACGAATAACTTAGACCTATCGCTCACCAGTGTGATATCCAGTACCTTCTCCTAACCATTGAAATTTCCTGGACTAAGAAATCTAAATGTTTGTATGGAACTAGAGTTACACTCACCTCTATTGTTGATTTCACTACTGCCCCAGATGGTGTGCCTAGCGTTGGCATAACACCTCAGGATGATGTACTTCGTCCGGATCGGCATCTCTGTCATGTGCCATATAGCACGAAGCAATCAAAAAGCTTCTCTTTTGTGCTATCTCCACCCTTGCTACTTAGAGACCTCTGCTGAGCTGGGCTGTGTCCAAAAGAATATGTTAATGTGTTTTTTCCCAACAAGAAATGCTCATGCCTACCTTTGTCTTTCGCGTAGAGTGTATTATAGGTTTTGGTGTGGAACACGCACACTTCTCCGTTTACCCTCCAGAGTTCCTGAACCAGCGCTAAGTCAAGGTCCTTCTCAGCTAAAAGGATCCTGAAACTGTCGGAAGCACATCTCGTGTACTGCATGTTAATCTGCACGACTCTCACTGCCATCAGGCTGCTTCTTCTCCGATACGGAGAGCTGCATTCCGGTGAGCAGATTGTTGGTGACCTCAATATATCTGCTTCACCACTCGCGGAGCATGTTGGGCGGAACACATTTACCTTAGCATCCCGTACTCCAAAGAAGAACTTCCGGGCTACCTTCTGTAGCTCCTTTGAGCCTTCCTCAGTGATGGCAAGCGTAGGGAATGTACTGTTATCCCCGTGATCTTCGGCCCGAATAACAGTCCACTTAAGACTTAAACTATCCCATGCATCGTTTACTTAGCGATACACTTGCCTAGAAAGTCCTTTGAGAATGCGTTCAACTATTTGATTATCCTGTAGCCGCGGTGAATCTCTCCGGAGTCATAACGAGGTGGAGGACTATTCAAATTGAAGAGCACGTACTCCATGAAATACTCAGCCAATTTGGACTCGATCGTAATCTTACAAGTGGGGGAAACGAATGGGGAGCAGAGGGATTTAAAGGGAAAGAGGATTAGAGAGAATATGGGATAACCGTTAGTTGCAAAGGCCTTTGAGATATCTTGTTTATGACTAGAGTGGCAAGTCCCTCCCTGTTTCAGAGCACAAACTAGTAACCATAGCCAACGCTTAAGCCACCACTTCGCGGCAAGATTGTTATCCAGGTGGTGGGTAGATATGCATATTACGTGAAAATGTTTGCCAAAAAGTAAAAACTAAAAAGATTGATTAAATACCCTCTTGTTGATCAAGTGCTACTATTATGTATATAAAACTGTTTAAAAATCATATATAAATAAAGTATTGTTTATTTAAAAAAAAAAGTTGTATATTAAAGAAAAACATTGATTCCGAAATGTTTCGTTAGTTAGTGTCTCTGCTTGTTCTCCCGAGCAGTTTGGGATTAAAATCCAGTACAATCGTTTCAGTAGGAAAAGATTTATGAACCCAAATGTGGAACAACCTCCCTAAAAAATTTATGTTTTTGTTAAAAAAAACTAGCAGAAATTGGTAACAGAATGCACCGATTCTCATTTAATTTTGCACAAATTCGGATAGGAAAGCCCTCGGATTACACCGACAGAACCGTAGGTTCTTTTGAATCCAGCAGCGTTCTTCCGGTGCATTCTCAGCAAATGCCTAACCCGCCCATCGTGCAGTAAAGAGTCTTTCTTAGCTATCATTTCTAGAAAGGCTAAGGAGACTCTCCCACCATTCTTGGCTTTTTCGAGATCCGATCGGCTCTCCAATGTGACCTGTTCTGTCGCATCCAGCCGAACAATGAATTTCGAAGTACTCGCCAATTTGCTCTCTGTCTCGAATGTGACCACAGAAGTCGATGGTTCAACCCTCTGGTCCTGACCGAAATCATAGCTATTTCGTGCTCATCATCAGAGTCAAAGGTCAGATCACTGAGTCTTTCCGAGGCCCCAGAACGTGTCAGTGAGTCCATTGGCAAGCCCATCCAGTTGGTCTCTGTCAGTTCTGTCATTAGCTGACTTTCTTGCAGCAGAATATCCCTGTGAACACCCATCAGATCCGAGTCTGAATCTGACATCGGGCCTGTTGAGTTGTCAGTGATACTCCCTGCACAAACTTCTGTCACTATGTCCGTTTTTTGTTTTATCTTGACATTGTCCAGTTTCCAATCCCACGAGTATGCACGTTTACAAAGGACCATCTCGCGCAGTGACGGCTTGCACGGACTAGGCTAAAATTACAACTGACTTTTGTCATCAGCGTCAGAGGGAAGCTGTTCGCGACTAGTTTCTTTGACTAGTTACCCAGGTCCTCGGCACTGCTATCAACCACCTTGACCTTAATAGTGGGGGAAGTGGGAATAAAAAGGGGGGAGGATTGTAGGTGAAGGGAATAGGATGAGGAATGGATAACCCTTGGTCATGCTGGCCTTAAAGCGTCTGCCTTTAAACTTGTTCCGACTCAACTGTCCGGATTCAAGTTCCAAGACAGACACTACAGCCGACACTTAAGCCACCACATCGCGGCAAGATAGTTATCCAGGTAGTGGAGAAATTGTGAGCCGGTCTTTTGTAAAGATCGGCTCACAATTTACCATAGGCCCCATATAACGTTCACTCTCGAAAAACACTTTAGCACGCCTTAAACAGTAACTAATAATGCTAATGCAGTAAATTTTGGTGTGTCATTGTTTCGTACGATTAGAAACCACTCCGCCAAATTTCGTGAAGATGGGTAAATAATTAACCATAGACCCCATGTTAAGATCACTCTCGAAAATCATTTAAATACCCGTAACAATTATGTATATGTAGATACTGTGGTAAAATGTTGTACAATTTAGCTTTATATGACTAGAAATAACACCATGCCACCTTGTTATAGTCGGTTCATAATTTAGCAAAGGCCCCATGTAAATTATAAATAATTTGTGTTGCTGGATTGAAATTTCGTGTTATTTAGTTTTTTTAAAACTATAAATCTCTCTACCGAATTTTGTGATAAATCACTATAAATCACGGTAGCTCCAATATAAAATTTCCACCTGAAAATCACTTAAACACGCCTAAAAAAATTTCTGAAACAAATCATGATATTTGATTTTAGTTAGGCAACTAATTATAATACTGTGAGGTCAGGTTTTATAAAGATTGACTTATTTTTTATAGTTGCCATATAGCGCCGATTTCTAAAATATTCGAACTCTCGGTGGAGGGTATTAAAGATTCAGCATAGCCAAATATAGCACCTCTTATTTATTTTTGTTATATTATTAACGATTTTGTAAAGTTTTTACTTTCCCTTAGATAAAAAAAATTTTCAATATATTCAGCCATGTCACAGAGTACAATTCCGTTCGGAAACGGAATACATTCCGTGTTTTGGTGCTTCAGAAAATTACGAAAAAACTTTGCGAAATGAAACCATTTTTGTTTTCATGTACGGAATGGGAGTTTTCTGTATCTTAAGGGCCAAAAAACTATCAAAATATACTTTCTATCAATAAACAAATATGTTTTCTTTGATTCCGAACGGAATCATTCCGAACGGAAATATACTCTGTGACCTGGCTGATTATTTAAGAATACAAATTTAAAAACGTTTCTTTTTTAATAATATGAAAAATATATTAAGCTCTTACTGTAACCTTAGTATTAATATTTTTGCCTAAAAAAATAATTCTTCCAGTTTTTTTAATCTATTTACCTGTTTTTGTTAAGTTTGCTTGAAAAAGTTCAAAACGAGAACCCAAACTGGAGGGATGCTGGTACTGCATTTATTGCTTCAGTAACACGATTATTAGAACGTTTGTTGGATTACCGCAGTGTTATGCAAGGGGAGGAGAATCGTGACAAACGCATGTCTTGCACAGTAAACTTACTAAATTTTTATAAAAATGAAATAAATCGTAAAGAAATGTATTTGAGGTAATTACAAATATTCAGTAAAATATTACAAAAAATTAATGATCAAAATTTAGATATATTTATAAACTGCACGACTTGCATTTACAAGCTGAAAACTATACCGAAGCTGGTTTTACATTGAAATTATATGCCAATATGTTAGCATGGGATCGAGAATCATTATCATTTGCCCCAAACGATACAGTAGGACAACCGGAATGGCAGCGAAAAGAAAAACTATATAATGAGGTTAATATGAAATTAACAGTTTACACTAATAAATCATTAAAAAAAATTTAACTTTATTTTAGATACTAAAATATTTTGACAAGGGTAAATGCTGGGAAAAGGGCATACCTTTATGCAAAGAATTGGCGTTACTTTATGAGACTCGTCGTTTTGATTACAATAAATTAAGTGAAATTTTAATATTAGAAGCAAAATTCTTTCAAAATATTTTAACTCAATTACGACCCGAACCCGAATATTTTAGAGTGGGCTTTTATGGTTTAGGGTTTCCTTTATTCGTAAGGGTGAGTATTTGTTGACATTTATGTTTTCTTTGTTGTAAACTTTTTTTCTTTCCATAATTAGAACAAGCAGTTTGTTTATCGTGGCTTGGAATATGAGCGCATTGGTGCTTTTACACAACGTCTACAAACAGAATTTCCTACTGCACAAATTTTAACTAATAATAGTCCTCCAGACAACTCAATCCTTACTGCTTCTGAACAATATATTCAAATAAGTTACGTACGTCCCGTAGCAGATGCTCAGGCTTTAAGAACTGCCATGGTTACAGTTCCCGAAAAAATTGCACGTTTTTATGAAGTAAATGACGTTAGTCGTTTCATTTCCGATCGTCCTATCTACAAAGGAACTGTGGATAAAGATAACGAATTTAAGTCGCTGTGGATTGAACGTACAACTCTCGATATAGCCAGTCCATTGCCTGGTATTCTCCGTTGGTTTGAAGTAAAACATAAATCAGTACAAGAATTGACACCAGTTGAGTTTGCCTGCGAAACTATGAATAATGTGGGGAAAGAATTGTGGGACTTAATAGTGCAATATCGTAATGATCCTAAACGTAATATTAACCCGTTCTCTATGCGTTTACAGGGCATTATAGATGCCAACGTAATGGGTGGTATTAGTAAATACCAGGAAGCCTTTTTTACGGAACAATTCTTAAAATCTCCCCAAGGACAGGGCCAACAGGCAAATGTGCAAAAACTTAAATCCCTTATATTGGAAAAAATACAAATTTTAGATCAAGCCCTTGAATTGCACGGCCAACTGGCACCAGCAGGCGTCCAACCGCTGCACAATCGTTTATTAGAGAGATTTTCGCAACTAAAACAAAGTCTTTCAGGATTAGGACGTCTAAAAAGGCAACATTCGGAAAGTATTGTAAATACACCTCTACCACCATTGCCTACAGAAAAACGAACCATGAGTTTGGGTACCAATAGCGGTCCTACCTCATTGATATCAGCATCAAATTATTATGAACATGATGAAATATATACCAGACCAGGCGAGACAATAAGACCTGTGGAACAAAGTAGCTTTAACAATTCTTATCAAACGTTAAGTAAAGAAAATTTGAACATGGTTGGAGATTTAAGAGTAGATGCCCACAGTGCTCCTCCTATACCAAATCGACCTCGATCTCAAAATTATAGTTCAAATATGTCTTTGGAAGGTCCTGAAGTTCCACCCAAGCGCAATATAAATTTGCCTGGATCACCGACTGCACCTCCTTTACCGCCTAGAGGCATAACGCCTGACAAACGGGCTTCAAATCCCATGATATTCAACGATTTTGCAACAGAAACGTCTGTTTCAAGTATGCCTCGAAGACCACATTCCACTTCTCATCAACATAATCAAAAGTATGCCGTTGTCGATATCAGTTTTGATGATCCCGAAGCTGATCAGGCGCCCCATTCTCTAACTCATAGTCATAACTGTCATAATTCTGACTTAAATCATTTAAATGTTACATATGCTCCTAATGATTTCCGGGATTCGGGCATTTCAACAACCAGTGCCCATGAATTAAATCATTTAAATAATCTAAGTGAAGAATCTTCCTCGAATTCCTTAAGTACGGTACATCATCGCGATCATTGCCGCTTGTCTTCAAACGGCAGTATGGACGGTTCATATGCAGTTAATTCATTAAATATAAATCAACGAGAAAACTCGGCAAGCTCATTCGATTTAGAAGAAGTACCCATGCCACCACCACCCATACCTCCAAAATCATTAAATATCATAGCTACACATGAGTCGTCAATTGAGTCGGGTCCATCAACACCACCACTTTTAATCAATCAGTCACAAAACGCAAATCATTCCCACTTACACTATCATCATCATCACCACCATCCTCATCTTCAACAACAGAATGGTCACAATGATGGCTACGTATCACCAAAAACCACACCTGTGTCCAGCGCTCATGATAACAATGAATCTCAAGGTGATGTTGGCAACACTTTTTGAGTTACAATATGTCGCTGCCATCAATCACCAACATCCACTTCTAGTATAGAAGTTAATACAACTACAGAGACATCATCATCGCCTACAACCTCACCACAACGCACTAGAACCATGTTCACCGAACAAGCAGTCGTACATGCATCCCAATCACTTACATCTTTAACATTAAATGCCAACACAACACACTTATCAAATCAAAACCCCACTCACCAAAGTCATTACCAAAAGCCAAAACAACAGCAAGACAAACATAACTTTCATTACCAACAACATCACCATCATTCCTCATCAACAGCTCAAAAAAATTTTCAACATCAGCAGCAACCACACAATCACAATTATCATCGTCAAAACAAACAAGTACATACTCTACCTTCATCTTTACCTACTTCTATGGAATCAGCGATTGCACGTCGCAGTTCTATTATAGAACATTGTTCCTGTGGTCTTACATTTAAGGTTGATAAAAATACCAATAATATTATTACATCGTCCACTTCTCTTCTAACGCTAAATACCATTTATAATGAAAATCCAACCTTAATTGACCAAACAAACAATCAAGGATCCCTAACACAATCGCAAAATGTATTGCAGGATACTAAACATCACTATCGTCGGCACCAACAACATGAGCCCATTAATAAATACAATCATCATCAACACTATGCTCACCACTGTCATCATCATCAAACTACATCATCAACTGCGACTGCTTCAGTAACAATACCGCGTTATAAACCATCAGAACCACCGGAAATTCATACTCACGAGTACTTTTCGCAAGAATCTCAATCTCAAGATTACACTACAACAATTACAAATACGACAGCATCTTCAGCATCGCCGTCTATAAATGCTTTCGTCACACCACATTCTCATGGTTGTCGTCATTCACATGTTCATGCACAAACCGATTTTTCATATAGTCAGCGATGACATGCTTAAGGAATTGAAGGTGGTATATGTAAGGTATTAATGCGATACTTACAAAGATACTATTGCATACAGTACCTACATCAAGTATATACCTAGGAAAATAATAATAAAAATTCAATTATTTAACTTATACCCACAAAGTATTAGGAAAGAAAAGTTTAAATCAGCAATCGGTTTTTTTTTTTTTGAGGCAAGGACACAAGTTTTGGTTCAAGGCCAATTCAACTACAGGTGGTGTCGAAACGCCATCTGATTTTGACAGTTCGAGCCACTTTGTTTTGATTTGTTACTGTCTTGTTAGGAATGGTTGACATTTTGCAATGCAAAAAACCATATGTTGTTTCTGTTGTTTTTGGATTGTTGAAGTTCCGACACCACCTGTAGTTGAATTCGCCTTCTTTTGATTAATCGCTTTTATTAAAAACTATGTGTAGTGCCCATGGTCCAATTAGTGTAACAACAATGCAACAAACAATAGAAAAAACAACACGCATTTTGTTTGTGTAAAACCCCTGCAGATAACGAGACTAGTCCATACATGCGTGTAAAGAGTAGTCCATAAAGGAGTAGGAGTACTCCAAAACTAGTCCAATTATATGGTTAAAAGGTGGTCTATTTAACATTACGATGTCCTAGGAGTGGACCATAGTCCCTAAACTACTCCATGGAGTACTCAAGTGGGTTAGTTTCAAAAGTGCTCCATGTTACTACTTTTTCACTAATCGCCTTTTATGGCGTGCACTGTAATCCATTATTGCTATTATTATATATATTTACTTGGTATTTTTAATTTTTTTTTATTTTTTTCACAAATCTTAAAAACTTTCACTTTTAAATAAATAATTAATACATTGGACCATGTTGTAAGTAGTCCATTTAAGCCACAATGGACCACGTACTCCAATATTATCTGAAGGGACATGTTAAAGATAGAAAAAACAACACGCATTTTGTTTGTGTAAAACTTGTTAAAGATGTCAAAAATGTATTTGTTTGTGTAAAAAATTGCTACAAAAACAGTTGCACGAAAAAAACACAACTCTGCAATAATTGGGCCATGGTAGTGCCCTTATAAAATCTTTTTGGTAATTTTTTACATTTTTCTTTTTATTGCTATTTTAGCTCTGTTCCACATGCATAGCGAAAAAGTCCGAACTTTCACAAAGTTACCCAAAAGCGTTCCACATAACAATTTTTGTGCAATTAAGAGAGTAATTGAGAGTGTAATTTTTTTCAATTCCTGTACAAATTTGCACGAACTTTTTCTTTGGGTAAGTTCGGACAAGAATAAACAATTAACGGTTTTTGTTTACATATGAAACTGAAAAATTAATCAGGAAATTAACAAGCAAGAGAAAAAGTTTGAGTTTTATTAAAAAATATATTAAAAATCAAAGTGTAAAATTTTAAGAAAATAATTAAAGTGGTAAATACATTATTGAAATATTTATGCAGTAATTGGGCCAATATAAAAAAAAACAAATGCTGTTCCGTCAAAATTCTGTATACAAGCTTGGTAATGGCGGCACAAATCTGTTTTCCGATTAACTAAGCCTAGTTTAACTGAGATCTGAAAATCCCAGCCTTAAGCGTCTAAAATCACTTAAATAGATCTTAATTTGAAAAGTATGCAGCATTAGTATTTGAGCAATGGTTTCTTGCATTCCAGCCATTTTGGGTCGTTTTGAAAAATTCTGCGAGAAATTTTCATTTTACTCTCATTAGTCCGAACTTACCCGAAATCTTGTCGATCACACCTTTTAATGACTTGTTAATTATACGAAATGTTAAAAGCAGGGAAACTTAAAATTGTTTAAAATATGCCCCAAAAGTGTCTTATTAATATTAAATTTGTCGTAAAATATTTGTGTGTCGAATTTATTCTAAATACGAAAATTTTTAGACGGTTATTGGACACAAAGAGTCTATTTCGAAAATAAGTTTGTATGGGGACTATGTTAAATAATATACCGATTCTCGCCATTTAAATATGCTTCGTCTTTATGGCAAAAAGTTATCATATTATTTTACTTTACGCACAAGGTTTTCATGATCAGACAGCCATCCAGGCGGACGGACAATACTCTAAAAAGTGATTATGAGTCGATCGGTATAATTTAAGAATAGGTCTATTTTTCCATGAATTACACACATCAGCATTTCCTTTCATTTCATTTTTTGCTTTTCCTAAATTTTTGCTTATGAATAAATTTTTGACGGTTTAGAAAAACATTAATCTTTAATGACAACTTGCTTTGGCTTTGTTTAGTAAAAATTAAATGTAGATGGCGAAATTTAAGCAATACGTTGGGTATACGTATGGATACAATAACTTCAAACAAATATCCATTAATTTCAGAGCCCAATATAAACTGTTATTCAATTTCCTTGAGATGGATAAAGTTGGCTAAATTTTTTCGTTGGCCATAACTTTAATTGCCTAGTAAGAGTTATTCCCAAGAACATTTTCGTGGCTTATAACTCAACAGAATTTCTTTTTTTCGTCGCCTTGCTTGCATTTTATTAGTACAGTAGAACAGCGATAAATCGTAATCGAAAGACCGACTGATTTATACGAATAAGAGGAGTTTTCGAAGTAAAAACATTTCGATTTAACGAGAAATTATGGAACTTTGGGTTGTTAGTAAAGGTCGCTAGAGAAAGCATGTGCAAGCTAATTAAATATTAACAAATTAATAACAAAAACTTCATGCAGTTTGATTCTTCGGTTCTTTTAAGTGTCAGGTTTAGTGTATTGTTATTTGTTTTAGAAACTGCCTAGAAAGGGAACAGTAAACTAAAAAGAAGTATTAGAAAAAACAGTGTCTCGATTTGACCACTAAGAGGACTTTATTTATAGCCAGGCAGCGTTAAAACGAAAAAAAATATTTTATGAATAAGACTTATAGAAAAGCAAAATTTATTTTCATTGAAAATAACTATAAGTTATTTTGAATGAACAAACTTTTATTTCTACAATATAAGAATTATGGTTAATTTTTTTTGATATTTCTTTTAACAGATCATATTAATATACATTTATATTATTAATAGCGGAATTCACCCTTGATAGTAAAGTCCCTTGTAGACCTTGTTAATCTTATAATTTTAGTAAAAATACTAACATTTACAACACTGCAACAACAAAATATATTAGACTAAAATATACTACGCCGTGGTTGAAAAATCCCACAAAAAGCAGTAGTAAACAAAGTGTGTGAATTTACCAGAATAAAACAGTTGAAGAAACTTTATCTATCTCTTTCTCTCACTCAGCAAATTCATTAATTTACAACGCATACGAAAAAGACCTCACGCTTTGAAGTATAAAATCGTATTAAATATAACAGAGTTGTACACTTAATACAAAGGGTGAATACCGCTAATATATTTTCACATACAAGATAAAAAAATCTGGGCTTTAAATCAAAAAAAAAAAATTTATAGTAAAACTACATTCGAGCTGTTATTTTTGAAATGACAAAAATGAGTTAACGTCAACTTTAATAATGTATATATACCTTCTATCCATATTTATTATCATATTTTCAATGGAGTGCGTTTTGGCCAAAAAATAAACAAATTTATATAAACATAGAATGGTATCGTAAAAACCTTTTTTTCTTTTTTTTTTAAGTGGAATAAGTCCACTCCATATAATTAAAACAACTTTCTTATTGAAATTTTTATTTCATTATTATGACTTCACTGTACACTGCGTTAAACAGACATAGCTTTTCATGACAGCAGAATTCATATGTGTGCATGGAAAGGAACTGTAGCATCTAGCCTAAGAACCTATTATAGCGTAAGGTGATAGGTATGTGTACTGAACAAAATCGAAATATGAAGTTCGCGCTGATGTAGTGAAAGACAGTTCAATCAACTAATAATAACATAAATCTGTTTATTTCGAAAACTCTTCCAACTTGTAAAAAAGCAGTCAATCCTGTCGACTGCAAATTATCGGGATGCTACTGCATAACCGAAATTAACTCTTTTTAAATTTGGCTGA
Source organism: Pollenia amentaria (assembly GCA_943735925.1). Lineage (NCBI taxonomy): Eukaryota > Metazoa > Arthropoda > Insecta > Diptera > Polleniidae > Pollenia > Pollenia amentaria. The sequence continues at coordinate 257,742,128 of OX031006.1, forward strand.
TCGTTTATTTAAATGTCTTCATATTAATCACTTTTTACATTTGAGTATAGCTAAAGGCTAGATTACACTATCTCACAAGCCTTACGTATTCCATAATACTTTGTGAGATGGAAATCTAATGAGTTTTGTTGTGACTGTCAAAAAATCTAATGTAACATTACGGTTTGTAGTCACACTATCACACATGAACATGCTTTTGTTAAAATGCAACCCTGATCCAATGAAAAGTATTAGCGTTTAGAAAAATTTCAAAATGGGGTGTCAAACTTTTTTCGTAATACTTGTGACACATTGCATTCACACTTTGTCATATTACTTGAGTTTTTGACATGTATTAATACAAAGTATAATGGTGTAATCTAGCCTTAAATATCTATATAAATGTAGACTTATGTGTACTGGCTTTAATTTTTACTTTTTAAAGTGTTATTTTGGAAAGTGGTATTATTTTTCTATGAATGTTTGCCAATATTTCTTTTAATTAACTTAAACTCAAACCCTTAAATATCTCGATACATGGAAAAAGTGGACTTATACCACATTCAAATCTAGCAGCTCATGTGTTTGTTAGTATTTTACCATCATAAATTGAAGACAACAGAGATCGAATTTATTTTTTTTAATTTTTTGTAACTCATCTTAACTTGTTGAACAAACTCAAAGAAAATCCTGCACTTGCTTCATTTATAGTGATTTTAATTTTATTTTGTTATTTAAATTATGTAAAAAATATGCTAATTTAAAATGTTGTTTCCAGGTGGCAGGCAATTGATTGTGTAGTAAAATGTATATGAAAAGCACATAAAGAACTGAGTGCTTTTCATATAAATTTTACTACACAGTCAATTGCTTGTCACCTGGAAACAGCACATTTATTCTATTACTTGTTTACAAAATTGTATGTACATACATCTATTTCTAAAAATAATTATAAGTAATTGTGTCTAAAATGCCAACTATTAAAGAATATGTATTCCAAATAAAGCGATAGTCTTCACATAATGTCTTCAAAAACAATCTCACAATTAGAAAATTAACAAAAAAATTAAAATATATGGGGGATTCACAAGGTGTCATAAAGTCAAATGTCTTAAAATAATAACATGAAAAAATACGACTGTTGTGAGCAACCCCTCATAATTTAATGTGCTATTAATTACGACAGCACAATAAACATAGCAAGCAACGTTCTATTTATTTAAGACACTTTGTTTACAAACCAACAACAATATTTTTAAACCATTGTAAAATGTTAGAACATTATGACAATAAACCATGATAGCACACCTTGTGAATACCCCAATAAAATATACGATCTTTGGAATTGTAACACAATTTTAAAAAGTTACTATATACAAACAATAGAAATAAATTTATTTAAAAATTTAATAATGAAAAGACAATTTAATCAAAAAGTTTCTATTCCTAACTCAATGAACATTATTAAACAAAAAATTATAATCTAACCAATAATTAAGTATCAAAATATTAAAAAATTATAAGCGAAAGTTATGAAACTCGTATTGAAGAAATAAATTCAAATCAAAAATCTTTAAAAACGAAAATATTATAACACCACAATTTTTTATCTAAAATATAAGTAGTTTACAAAAATTATATATACAATTTAAATATTGTGCAATGCAGGCATTACTTTATAATCGTAAAAAACTCATGTTAAAATCCTTTGAACAAACTTTGGTATTATTCATACATGAATTTTAAATTATGTATTGCTAATAAATAAAAACTAACGATTTTTTTAATATAAATTTTTAGTAAAAAAAATATGTGAATGTTTTTAAACTATATTGTTTTTTTATATATTAAACTTATACTATCACATATATATATATTGATATACCACTAGTCAGTCAAATATATTTGAAAGAAAAAAAATTTAAAAACAATTCATAATTCCAAATATCATAGTTTTTACTTTCAACTGCTATAAAAGATATTATCATTAAGTTTAAACAGTAAAATATTAAAACTATAATATGCAAATAAATAAAAATGAAAAATAAACTTGAATTAATTAAAAATTATCCTAATATATGTACATCTATCTATATACCTATATGTATGTATATCTGTGGCAAAAAAGAAAAGGTGCTTAAGTCGACTTAAGCAAAATTTGAGTTAATGGCACTTTTGTAATCTCCATGTTTAGAAGTGCCGATGGACAAAGTTTCAATTATTTTGTACGGTTTTTAGGAAGTTATAGCGAAATTACTTTTTGTTTATTTTTTTAATGTGCAATAACATTTGGAATAAAATTTAAGGTAACCACCGATCGGTCACGTTGGGAGTATTTAGGAATAAAAACTTAAAAAAAGTCTTAAACGAAGAGAAGTGATGATTTTATAAGAATAAACATATATTTTCAAAAATAACCTTCAAAGTTAAAAATGTTCTTCCTAAAAAAATAGACTTAAGTACTTTTTCCTTTTTGCCACAAATATGTACATATGTATATAAAAAAAAAAAAGGGTGTGTTTGTATGTTTGTTTGTTCTCTATAGACTCTTAAGCTACTGAACCGATTTTCCTGAAATGTTCACAATAATTTCCTAGTTAACTGGCGCTTAGAATAGGCTATAAATATTTGTTAATTGTCATGCAAAGACAAAATATCTTACCTTATAGTTTTCAAATTTGAAACAACTTGGTTATCGATACACCTCCCATACAAATATAACAACCTTAGGGTTATTTTTTAGGATTTGTTACAATAGAGCCAAAAATTACCGTTATGAGGAGTTAGAGGGTTAATGTGTTCCACAAAAATATATGCCGTAACATTTTCACAAACTTGCTGAACATACCTTGTACCCAGTGATGTTATACGCAGGGAAAAATCCCTAGTCAAAAATCCATAGGATATTCTTCTATAAAAATGTTGGTTCACACTCCTTTTTTGGACAACAGCTTTTTGTGAGAGCAAATTTTTAAGTTTACTCATTTACTGCATTTTACTGTAAAAGTACTCAAACGCACCTAAAAGCATTAGTTCAACAAACGTTTTATTTTGTGCAAAAAAATGTATTTAGTAATATTGTTTTGTTTTATAAAGCTATTTACTTACTTAAATATTATTAACTAGTGTTGCGGTAAAGGTAAAAGTGCTATTGCGAGATTATAACCTGTGATGATAACGGACTTATGTATCATTTAAAAGTTGAACGGATTTTTGTAGACAATTTTTTGATCGCGTAGGGAAAAATATGGATATTTTTCAGGCTGCGTAGAGACTTTTAAAAAAAGTATATTAAATCACTGCTTGTACCTCAGATGTAAAGTACATATAGTAACATATACCGATATGCTGCACGGACAGGCCAAAAGGGGAAACTTAAACCTCCCAAAATAAAATTCCGAAATACGTATATTTTTTTTGTCTCGTCTACCAGAATACAATGTCAGAACCCCGTTATTTTAGAAAAAGTTCGAAATTGTACAGTGTTTTCAATGCGCAACATCAGTCAGAAAGTGGGCGTCACAATATAGAATTCCATGTATCTGAAGAACGGTAAGTGACACAATGTAGAATTAAGTTTAGTACAAATAGGTTGGTTACCAAATGCACAACAGTTACAAAAAAGTGGGCGCTGTTCGATAAATACGCGTGCAAAAAAAGTGGGCTAGGTTGTAGAAATATCCATTGCAGCTGCAATATAAATACAATATAGATTTCTGTATATCTTGAGAACGGTAACAGTAAATTTCCCTACATTTCATACAAGCTGCTTCGTTAGAAATACAAGAGATCTGTTTTAAAAAATTTTATAAATTTTATTTCAACGGAGGTAGCGACAAGTCATCAAATTTTTTTTTCACCTTCATCGATAAATAGTATATCGAAAATCGCCAAAAGTCGCAAATATTTAATTTTTTTAGAAGAAAGTATTAGCCAAAAATCGACTATTGGAAGTTTGATATGGTTGATTCTGTGATTACCGGCTAATTTGCTGTCCTTGGTTATTTAAAAAGGGACAAATAAAAGATATTCCACTGCATTATTTACTGTATATTTAAGCTTTAAGGGGTGAACAGAATAGTCGCTGAAGTGCAACGTTACGAGTAGCTCTGCAAGCTTTCAAAAGTTAAAAACGGCAGTTTCAAAGTATTGTCAACAGAATACGTAGTTGTAGTAGTCGTTGCAGTAGAAGTTGAAGCGCGAAATTTGTAATTTTGAACTTTGTTGTGCGACAGTGCATTTGCCAGCTTCAACTACAACTACTTTATTCTGTTCCAGGCCTTATAAAGCGTGATCCATTTCGAGGTTCCCTACTTTTTTAAAGAAAAAAACACAGAAAATCAAATTTAATGGGGAATGTTTATTATCATTTGAAAGAACATTCTTTGGCATTTATTTTTTGAAGATTATGTCTATCAAATGTTGGCCGTTGCTACGTCGCAGATGGTCCATCCGTTGCATTTCGACTGGTAACTGGCGAATGACACGCGTGATGTTTTCCTCCAAGGCCTGAATCGAAGCGGGTTTGTCCGCATAAACCTTAGACTTTACATATCCCACAGGAAAAAGTCTAACGGTGTGATATCACACGATCTTGGTGGCCAATCGACCGGCACAAAACGTGAAATTATGTGTTCTCTCACTAAATCCATTGATTGATGCGATGTGTGGGAAGTGGCGCAGTCTTGCTGAAACCAAATGTCGCCGAGATCACGAGCTTCAATTTCATTCATCAACTAGTCGGTTATCATGGCACGATAACGGTCGCCATTGTCGGTTACGTTCGCACCGGCATCATTTTTAAAGAAATATGGACCGATGATTCCACCGGCCCACAAACCACACCAAACCGTTGTTTTTTCTGGATAAAGTGGCAGTTCTTGAATCTCTTCAGGTTGCTCTTCGTCCCAAATACGGCAATTTTGTTTGTTTACATACCCATTGAGCCAGAAATGTGCCTCATTGCTGAACAAAATTTGCCTCGAAAACGTCGGATCTTTTTGGAACTTTTCAAGAGCCCATAGAGCGAAGCGATGTCGCTTGGGAAGGTCGAGCGACTTCAATTGTTGCACAAGCTGTATTTTGTACGCTTTCAATTTAAGATATCGACGTAAAATGCGCCAAGTCGTTCCATACGTCAGTCCGAGTTGCTGCGAACGGCGCCGAATCGACTCTCCACGATCTTCGTGTACACTCTCAGCTACGGCCGCTATATTTTCTTAACAGCGTGCTGGACGTGGTCTTTTCGGTCGAATATTATCCAATAATGAATGCTGGGTCTCAAAATGGGTGATGGTGTTACGAATAGTACGCTCAGTAGGCCGATTATGTTGACCATAAGTTGAGCGAAGTGCACGAAACACATTCCTCACAGAACATGAATTTTCGTAATAAAGTTGTACGATTTGTAAATGTTGTTCAGGCGTAAGTCTTTCCATTATGAAATGCCAAACAATACTTAACAAAAATAACATGACAACATGACACGACTCACACGTGATCTGTCAAAAAAAGGCTATTGAAAAAAGTATATTTACTTGAATCACCCTTAGTTCCTTTGCAGTCACTAAAAGAGTTTTTCCTAAAATTGGTTTGTTCTTAAAAAAATTGCTTCCCAAGTGTTCAAATATCTTTACCCTGGCTGTCCCTAACACGACTTTCATTTGAATTTTTCTTAATTTCTACCAAAAATAGTATATAATTTGTTAATAAAATTAGTGCAAAGCGTGGTAGAATATGTGCAAGGTATAGTCATTAGAAAGTTTGTTTTCAATTTTAAATCCCATGTTATTTCAAACAAAAGAAAAGAAAGAAAGAAATTAAAACAAGCGTCAAAAAGCAAATTAATTAATTTTATTTTTTTAAAACTTTCTTAATATATATACATATGTAAAAATTTTGTAATATCAAATTTTAGTCCAAAATCCATTTCAAATAGGCAATACTTATTGAATAAAACATACTTTTATATAAAAAAGTATTTAAAAATTTGCAATTGAGACAGCTCTCCCTAAGGTGCAAAGTTAAAAATAATGTTAAATGATCTCTTTTTTTCTTGTAATGTGCAAAATTGTTTATCAATTAATATTTTAATGGATGATTATCTTTTCTCCCTGAAAGTATACGTCATTCCCCTGTAAAATCTTATATGTATGTATATGTAAAAATTCAAATTTTTAAAGCATTGTTGGTTTACAATAATTCGAATTTGAAAGAACATTATCCGGTATGTGATGAAAATCCATCGTTTTCAAAACGGCCTTTTTTAAATAGTGTGATGAATTTCGATCGATTTTATTGTCTGAATTATTGTCTTAATATTTTGTTTAGAGTACAGCTCAACTTAAATATGTAATAAAAAATTTTAAAGAATATAGACTGGAGATAAGAAGAAAATTTGCTAGAAATCAATTTTTTATGATACTGAAAACGATTTTATCGAATTAAAATCTTTTCGTTTTCTAAAACGATTTCCATCACATACCTGTATATCTACTACGTATACATGTGGCAGGATTTTCGCCAACAATATAATAAAATGAAGTCAGTCGCGTTTTTTTTTAAAATTTTGTGAAATTTTTATTTTAAATATACACTTCCGATTCATGCCAATTTTTTGAAGGTAAGTATTAAAATTGTGAGTTTTGAAGATATTCGTCTTTCCCCTGGCAACAATATGGCCCCTATTACGGTTCACAACTCAACTCAGTTGAGTTGTAATTAAGACAACTGGTTGTGACGAGTTGTAATTTTTTGATGTTTTTGTTCGGCGCAATATAGCAAAGTTGTAAACCATAATACGAAAATGAAGAAATTACAACTCAACTGAGTTGAAGCGTGATTTTTTAGTAAAATAAGTCAGAATATGGTAAAAAAAATATTTTCGATTTTGATCGAAACCCAATGTAACGTTCGACAAGATACGAAAAAAAGCATAAATGTCATAAAAGTTGTATTTATATTGAATATTAATTAGACTTCCCAGAAAATACCCAATATCCAACATTTGAAGTCAACACAGTTTTCTAAACCTTTTTATTTAATGATTTATTTTTAACAATAAACTTCTAACCCACATAGAAAGAAAAAACTCGGTAAAATTAAGTTTTTTTTTACTTAATTTAGTACGAATCGTTCTTAAAAAATAAAACTTTAAAATACTTAAAACAATCCAAAATTCAACAGAAATTCATGTACCGTTTTAAAATTTTCAACGACACAAACAATGGAGCGTTTGAAATTTTAAAACGCAATATGAATTTCTGTAGAAAGCAACAACAAAATTACAAAATATTTATGACATTGTTTGTGCTTTCAATGTTATTCTTTGGCGTTGCGTTAGTTCTGTGGCGTTGCGCTGCGTTGTACATGATTAGGGCCTAAGAGTATGTTGCACGTAAAATAAAACAAAACAATTTAAATGTAGGTTAAACGAGTCACTTTTGCGCTCGCGTTCTACACACAGGCAGTAAGAATAAATCATTATCGTAATCGTCAAGCAGTATTTCAACAATATTTCTGTCAACGAAGAAAATACATTCGTTTACTTTAATATTGAAAAACTTATGGCAGAAATGGGTATGAAGTATGTTCCTTATAAATGGAATTATTTATAGATTCTTGAAAACCCAGTATGAAAGCAGTTTTGTTGCACTACAATAACAAAAATCAAGAATTCCAATAAATACAATTTCAACACTAAAGAAACCTACGAATCAGTAAAATATCAACTATTATTAAAACCATAACTTATATTGTGGTTTACAAGGTGGCTATACGAAAAACATGTGCTTTATATGCTTGTGGATCACAGTAAAGGCCGGTATTCACTATCCTACATAATCGTACGATTCATTCACACGATAATCTGACGGAATTCTATCCGACATAAAAAAAATGTCTGCAAAATCTGCTGTCAATGCCACACTATCCCACAAAAAAGATGCAAACTCAAATGACTCATCTACTTTACAAGAAAATGCAACTCTGATCGCATATAATCTATCATTTTATGAAAATTTTTAAAACATTTCCAAGTCGGACAGACTTGTCAAAAAAATCTGTCACTCAATTCATTTTTAAGCCACACTGTCATACATTATGAGCACACACGATTTTTTTGACATATCGTGCGACTAAATAGGATAGTGAATACAGGCCTTAACAAAGGAAATCAATATTAAAAGTGTGACTAGGAAAAAGAGAGACGTTTTTCGTTTTGGAACAGCTAATGTTATCAACGAACCTCATACCAGGAGATAAAGTATTGCTACCTCTTCATATTAAATTGGGTCTTTTCAAAAATGTTGTAAGTGTTTTCTGTAGATGGTCCAGTTTTTACTACTTTATGATCTACATTTCCACGACTCAGTGATAGCAAAGTTAAAGAAAATGTTGTATATACATAAAATAAATGATTTAAAAAAATTAATTTACAATCACCCCTATCATGAATAACAAGTGAAATTTTTGTTCACATGAAATTTTCATTCCACCCGAACAGAAAATTGGTATCGGCAATTTCACGTGAAATTTTTTTTCACAATTTGAACAGCTGTTCAAAGTTTAGTGCGTTTTGAGTGGACATACATACATATGTAAATAAAAAGAAAATTGATTTTGGTTAAGAACAATAAAAAACAACACACATATAAAAAATAAAATGTTTAGAATGGGCTGCAAGAAGATTCAAATAATGACACACGAATTGTTCATAGAGAGCTGCGAGACGCATCTAACCCTTTGGAATTACCCATCACATTGTTAGTAATTTTTATAAATATTAAAATGTACTTTCTTAACTTTTATTGTTTATAAAGCTAGGTTTACACGATTGAAATTTTCTTCAAAATTGCTCTTCAAAATGCTTCAAACTCGTGTAATGCTAGATTTACACGATTGAAATTTTCTTCAAAATTGCTCTTCAAAATGCTTCAAACTCGTGTAAACAGCAAAATTTCTTCACAATTTATCGATACAAATTTATTTCAATAATATTCATTTTCTCCATCACGATATAGATTGGTTTGAAAACCAACTTTACACCGAATCTGATGAGCAAGGTGAACGTTTTCACCAATTAGCTCTAACCCTCCATGCTTAAGGTCATTTTTTATACGTAATGACTAATGTTAGTCGATTCGACTAACATGCCCGAAATATGAACTCTGTTTAACGTGTAGTGCTCCTAATCCATAAAAGGTACTGGAAAAGCCTTATTGTATATAAAAACAAAAAGTATTTATATTTGTTTTGTTTTTTATTTTATTACGCATGCAGGGTTAACCATGGAAACTATGTACAGAGGAGAGAAACTAGATTCTATATTAGGTGATTTATGCTGGTGGTTAAAGAGAACAACCGATGAAGGGGATACTGATGAAGAACAAGAACCAGAAACATAGAGATCCACAACCTACTACTTCTGGAGCTTTTGTTACTTCAAACATGCAAATACTCAGTGATAGTGATGATGATAAGCGGATCCAAAATGTGACCCAAATAAGATAAACGGGCATGTTCTGCAAATCACGTGTTTTTAAAATCACGCGTGTATTTTGTGGTGTTCTGTATAACATTTCGTTTTTATGTTTTTCCGTATGCTTTCGGCAGTTGAATATCACGCCAAAACATACAAAAACGTAACACAAAAATATGAAACGTGTGATTTTAAAAGGCACATGCGATTTGAAATTACGTTATTTGAATAAAAGTGATTTTCAGAACTGGCCTGATAACATATAGCACGTTTAAAAAAAAAAGTTGTTTTTGTAATAGAAATAATATTTTCCAATAAAAAAACATTTTTTTCAAAAAAATTGCAATTTTGTAATAGGTAGGTACTGAGAATAATGAAATGTACTTCGTAATATCATTAGAAATGTTTTACAATGAACCCATTTTCATGACAGCGCCATCTAGCGTGAGTTTTAGGTAAAAATAAATATCAAAAATTAATTCCTCGACCCCAAAAACAGTACGATACCACAACTTTCCAGTATAATAAAAATAAGCATTATTTTATCAAATGTTCAATGATATTTTCTTGTTAGACAGCGCTCCAAAATCAGCGTGTAAAAATTATCTCGCACTGACCAAAAAAAAACCCCCTGAAGGTTTTATTATGGATAATGTCAACTTTCATTTGCAATTGGTCTCATCCCATTCGTATTCGGAAAGTTAGATTTTGTTAGCAAGTTTTTACGAATTTCCGTTAATTTAGCAATTTTTCCGAATGTTTGCCATTCCTTATAGTTTTAGGGTATTTTAATCAATTTAATGGCTTGATTGAAATATTAAAATTTTTTGCGAATTTTCGCCGTTTTAGCAATTTCAAATAAATTTTAGGGTTTATTTCCAAGTTTGCAAGTTTTCACGAATTTTTGACATGTTCGCGGTAAGAGCTATTTTTTACTTTAAGTTTTCTGATTCTCTATAGCTTTAACGATATGGCTTGTTTGAAATGTTAAAAATTTTCGCTATTTCTGCAAACTTTTCCAAATTTTCGCAATTTCGCGTAGTTTTGTTGCTCTTTAAGGCAATCGTCTTAAATTGAAAATTTTCGAGAATTTTAGCAAAATGTTTCGAATTTTTGCGTTTAATTTATTAATAAGCTTCTTTTAAATTTGCATTTTTTATTTTAACGTATTTAATAACATACTTAAAATTTCTTTAACTTTTATTTGAGTCGCCGCAAAATTTCCTGTCGACTAAAACAGAGACAATTCTACTCGACGTCGACTTAAAAGCGCCTTAGAAAATATCAAGTGACTGTCAAAAGTAGTCGATTATTATCAATAACGACTCAGAAAATACATTCAGCATTATTGCGCTCACGGGAATAGAAAAAAGGAAATTCGAATACCTACCTGCAAGACAAAACAAAATTGTAATCTATTCATTTAAATTTAATTAAGCCAAAATGAGTTTCTTTTGAATATATAATAACACATAAAAATTACAAAAAAAAAAAAATTCGTACAAGAATTACAAGTATAACTTACAAGCACATATAATTAAAGAATTCTTTAAAATTAAGACTTGTTGATGCCTGTTAATTCTTTCAAATTATTTATTAAATACTTGTTATATTCCTTGTAGTTTATTGGTGTGGCCGCTTGTGCTGTCAACTTGTTTCGAGTCATATCCTGCAAAAAACAAATAATTATGAACAGAATATACAGCCGCATCCAGTTCGATTATACTTACTCCATATGTTTCAACTTTTGAACGTAATTTAAACATATATGAATGAAAATTTATAGAACTGAATATCTCTTCTGCTTCGGTAGGATTGTTTTCCATAGCATCGCCAATTTCTTGAGCAGAGCGACCTAAAAGTTGTTCAGCCAAATCACTAAAACATGTAACCCACCGATTTGAAGTCCAATCGCCAATACTCATCTTAATTTTAAAATAAAATAAAACATTTATATATAAATATATACATATAAATAAATTGTTCAGCCAAATATATTTAAATAAGTAACTACTTACATTAACCAAAAGTCTGTACTTAAAGTTGGGGAACACGGCATTACATTTTTCGCAACGATAATGACCATTGTTCTCATCAACAACTTTCTTATTACATTCGGGTTGAGGACATGCTTTATAGTAAGCATTTTGACTTTTAATGAGGTGAACAACAGCTTTGGTTTGGAAAAAGTCAGCTTTATCACCAGTTCCTAGGTTACGAGCTTCATGGAATGTACGCCACTCAGAACTAAAGCTTCCGCCACCTGCACCAGTTCTAAAATAAAATGTTTGGTACATGTAGTGTTTGGTGTAAAAAAAATTGATAAACAATGAAACGTTACCTTGCCGAAATTGAGTTGGTAATGTTTTCGCCGCCACCATTATCAAACCAACCACGCAATTTATGACATTCTGAAATATCCGGATTTATCTTCATTACGGAACCATTACCCAAACTTAAAGTCTTGCCACCATTAAATTCACTGACTCTGGCACCTTTTACGAGTATGACAGGTTGAACATGACCATCAAAATTGACAGCGTCATCTCCCCATATTGTTAAAGTAATGGCAGCCTCACTGGTATCAACTAGGACCAATTCGCGTTTTTTAAATTCTTTATTAGTGGTCCTTGAAGTAAATACTTGTAGTTCACTCACTTCTTTGCATACACCAATGCAATCCACTGCAGCCTTTGGTTCTAAATTAGCAACTTGAGATATAGGAACAAAGTCGTATTTGACCTCTGGAATACTATTATCATCACCATCATCACAGACTTGTACTACTGTATCATTTGTAAATGTCATTTCATAATCATTTTTCAGTGTTGTGTATTGCTTATTAGCCGGTTTAAGTTGACATTTGGATATAAAGTACACTTTGTCAACTTCCATAAAATCGTAATATTTATCGACCTGTTCCCGGAATGCAGTTGCACGGATCTCTCCTGAGTCATCCATTAAATCAATGCTAAATAGTTTGCCCTCTCCTTTGGCATTACTCCATGTGCGTATGGGAGATTTACACATAACGCGCGCCTTTATGACCCATTTATTCTGGTATGGGCTTAAGGTAGCAATGGGATGCGTTAAACCCGCATTTAGTGATTGATTCATGGTATTATTGTTATTGGTATATGCCTCTTTTTTGGCTGCAATTGGCGCAGAAACGGCCGCCTTCAGTGCCGAAGCTTCCAGTGAAGCTTCTGTGTAGGAAATAGGATCGCCAATTTTTTGCTGTACTTCATCTCCAGGATTTAGAACTGTCATTTCCAAAATTATAAGCACACGCCTGTAGTTATTAGAAAAAAATTATTGTGAAAAAATAAATGAGAATACATACATATATACAAGAAAAATTGCTATTTTATACCCACCACTATAGTTATTTGTGGTAGAGGGTATAAAAAAGTACTTTTAACGATTTCAGTATTTTGGTCCTAACTTAACAGTTTTTCACCGAATCGTTAGATTCCTAATTCGGAAGAATACGTTATAAAATTGAAGTTTGATAAAGATCACAATTTTGAATAAAACTTGGCATACGAACGTCTGTTAACCCATTAACAAATTTCTTTATATCGTACATGTAATAAAAAGGTATGTTAGATCTAACAAATATTGACCAACAATTTTTAACTTTTTTTATTGATTTACCTAACTTTATATGCAAATATATAATTGTATAGTTAATTAGAAACAGTTTAATGATATTTATTCCAGTAAACGTTTTGTAAAAGCAAACAATTTTTTTAATAAAACTCATTTTTACGTGTAGGCCGTGAAATATTTGATAGGTGTGCAAATGTTAGCTGACAAAATCTATATAAAAGCAAGTGTTTTTTGATGTGAAAACATATCATGCCCATTAAATTTTAATCAAACACACCGATTTATCGTGAGTAGATTGGAAACATGTATGAATATAAAATGATTTCACATACTGATAAATCTTGTCCTTATTTTCTAAGTGGGACCAATTTGATGATGTTTACACAGTTACATTTTGCAATAGACAAAACACATATTTGGAAGAAGTTAAAGATATAGAATTTTTTAAATAGTCTTGTGGTATGATAAGAAATGAGAAACATTTTCTCTATCCCAAAATTGGTTTTCAAGGATTTATAATAATAATAAAATTAATAAAACAACTCTACAAATTTGAATATTGCATGATTAATGAAAATGTTATAAAAATGAAGGTTATTATATGGTTTGAAAGTTATTTCAGGAGACCACAGAATAACGTCTTTTTCTTCATTTAAGCACTATTTAAGAAAGTAAAAGAATTTTTGTTCATTTTTTTTCATATTTTGGAGCAAAAAAAAATTGATTTACGTTAAGAATATACAATAACAAAACTATTTAATGTTTTACAGCACTGAAAATTTTTTTAAAAATTGTAAACAAAAAACAATTGAACAATTCAAAAAAGAGTAAAGTAATTTTTTTAAGTAGGAACACAATTGAGCCGTTCGTCGTATGAACGTAGGACGTAACGCCGTAAATTTTTTAAAACACGCTTCACTTACCCACAATGCCGTCTTAAAAGTATTTTGTTTTCTCTTGAATTTTTTTATTTTTCTATCCTTTTGTTTTGTTATCAAAAATTTAATTTGAAAATACAAAAATTTATTTTTCTTTTTCAGTATTTATTTATTAAATCTTCATATTTTAAATATGAACTAACAATAAAATAAAATCTTAACCTAATATTAACTTTATGTTTTGCCAGTGCCAGACAAAAAATTTCGTCATCACGATTTCTGTTCACATATGTAGCTGTTTATTTATCGCTCTTATGATTGGGTGAGTGCTGCAGTGTCTCTTCTCCTTAAGCGAGTGTGGCCACCATAATTTAAAATACTTCGAGCTAGTGGATTTGGGTGTAGTTCCAGCCTTTTTAAATATTTTACTGCATATTTCGTAATCATAGTTTTTACTAATGGCACATTGATATCCTTGTGAATATTTGAGTTTTTAACATACCAGTGAGCAGCTGTGATTATTCGAAGAAGATTATTTTGGCGCCTTTGAATTTTTTCAATATTAGAAGCAGAGGCAGTGCCCCATAACTGAATACCGTAGCGCCAGATTGGCTTTAAGATTGAGTTGTAAAGTTGAAGTTTACAATCGAGACTAAGAACAGAGTTTCTTCCAATAAGCCAATTAATTTCAATTGCTTTTAGTTTCATTTGAGTTGATTTTGCTTCTATATGCCATTTCCACGTTAAACGCCGTATTATTTGATTATTTATTTTAATAGTGTGGCATGTTTCCCGACGCAACGTGAATATTATATGTGCGCATTTTTGCTGGTTGATCTTTATCCTCCATTGATTTAACCACTTTTCCAGTTTAAATATATGATCCTTTTAGTAACAAGATGCTTCATGACAGTTTTCATGTACACTTAGAAAAGACTCCAGCGTCAATTGTCTGAGAAGAACTTAAAAAATTGCCTTCCTTAATAATAAATTGACGACCGACTAAGTAGCTTTCTAACAGCATGTGTATGTTTGCTGGTAAGTTTTGCTGCAGTTTATGTAACAAGCCTTCATGCCAGACTTTATCAAAAGCTTGAGACACATCGATGAAGAGCGCTGAGCAATATATTTTTTCTTCAAATGCTTTTCTTATGACATTTACTATTCGATGAGTTCGTTCAATTGTGCTGTGCTTTTTTCTAAAACCGAATTGATGGTTTGGAATACATCTATTTTTATAGCTTTGAAATATTAGGTAATAAGCTAATAGGGCTATATGACTCAACTTTTATATGATCCTTTCCCTGGCTTTGGAAGCATGGTTACTAAGGAAACCTTCCATTCTTGAGGGTAGTATTCAAGGAGTAAAAAAGCATTAAAAATAATAATTAGAATTTTCTTTGCTATGCGAGTTAGCTGCAAAAGCATTTTGTTACTGATCTTATCAATACCGGGTGCCTTCTTGGTGTTTAAGTCACAAAAAGCTTTTTCTATATCTCTTATCTCAAATCGTAGGAGAAAGCTGCTCTAACATTCACAGGCGGTAATTCGACTGCTATATCGTGGGACATACTATCGTGCGACCACTCTTAAATTCATTTTAGAGATTGTATTAAACAAAACACGACCCTTAGGTGTTATAAGTCGTGACGCCCAGAAAGTGTGTTTAGCATTATAATCGCCAGCGGCCAGAAAACAGGGTCCTAATGATTTGTAGTATTTATAATATTAGCTTTCTAATATTAAAAATCTAGGTGGAGATTATAAAGATGAAATTACTAAGTTTCGATTTAGCTCTTCAACACAACTGCTCTTTGCTTGCAGAAAGTCTTCACAATGATCACACATTTAGTAGGGTTTGATTCGGGCTTTTATCAGAATGGCAAAACCTCCACAAGCTCTATCTCGAGGGTCCTTGGTATCATATAATATATAACCATTGATTTTAAACGTATTTCTTGAGGTCAGATGAGTTTTAGAAACCATCATAACATCAATTTGTTTAATTTCAAGAAAATACTCTAGCTCATTTTTATGTTGGCGAATGCCGTTTGCGTTCCAAAAACAAATTTTTAAACAGTTCATGGCTAGTTAAGTACAGCTTTCAATAACATCGATTGCATTCTGCATCATATTACCTATTGTGTTCGTAAAGTGGTTTACTGGTTGCACTAATGTTTCTATGTTTTTTTCTAGACGACTTAAATTAGAAACTGAAGTTTCATCATTATTTGGCGAAGTACCTTGCATTGGCAAATGGTTTGATTTTAAGACGTTAGAGTATGATGTTCTGATATTACTAGGCTGCGGTACTTGAATGTCATTAGTGTTAACTTGATTTGATACCTGCATTTGAGGGTAATTAGGTTTCGGTCCAACCGAGCGCTTGACGATAGAGTATACAGGGCAACCTCTAGTGTGATTACCACCACAGTTGCTACATTTTTTCACATTGGGATCCTTTTTAGACTTATTGCAAAGAGTTGTACCATGTAATTCTCCATATACAACGCAAACAGAGGTTAAATGGCAGTATGCCTTAGTGTGACCAAATTATTGGCAGTTTAAACATTGCACGGGACCATTTCGAAATAGTGGTTTGGGGATTTTCTTCTCTATTTTTAATATTTATAACGTTTTTTATTTTGAATCCCTTCTCTAAAAACGTTTTTATCTCACCTGGAACCACGCATGAGTCAATGCCCTTAATCACTACCTGAAGACCTTTACTACTATTTAGTTGATATGTATGTGGCAACTCTACCCTATGATTGAAGAAAAAGTTTTTCTGGCCTCACTAAACTCGTGCGATGACAAAAATTATTATTCTCGTAGCTTCGAACTAGAAAACACGTTTTCCCTAAATTTAAAAAAAGTAATCAAGTTTTGTATAAGAATAAATTAATAAGTAATTGAATTGATCACAAATAAAGCGTTTTAATTTTAACTAAAACTATAGCAGGAAAAAAGCTAAATGTATAAAAGTTTTTATTAAGTGGTTCCAATTTAGTTGTTACTTTACGATAATCATCTTCATGATTAACTTGAATTTTTGTATCATTTATACTACCACGCTTTATTGCAGCTATTTTTTATTAATTCATTTGAATTTTGCTCTCTAAGATATATCGGGGGTGGCTTAGATGATTTGATAACATTTTGTGCTTCAGAGGATTCCTCATCCAGTATTGCAAAACGATTTTGGGAACTTATTCTATCAGTTGTACCATCTTTTAAAACTTTTGGGGCCGAAGCAAATGCTGAAGAGGTTGGGCTGCGACCAACCGATTAATAACTACCCGATTAACTGATCGGTTAATTTAAAATTGCCTTTTTTCAATTAACGATTAAACCGGTTAATTTCAGTTGGTTAACCGATTAACTTTTTGTAGTATTATAACATATCTTTTTTGTGCTTTTAATTATTTGTTTCTTCTCTTATACAAAAGCTCGTGTTTAGAAAACATTTTTTCATACAAACGAAGAAGGTATTCAGTGATCTACATTTTAAATAAATGTTTGCTGTCAACAGCTATTTGTTTCACGTACTTTTTAAATGTATGCGTTTAGTTATTTGTTTCTCTTCATATCTTCTCATATCAATCTTTTAACAGAATAAACCGAAACAATTATATTCTGCTTTTGATTTCTTTACAGTACGTTTACATTTGACAGTACTGGCAAGACAGTAAGCAAATACATATTAGTTGCCAAAAACACTACTTGCTGTCTTCGTGACGTAGGCGTCCAGACAGTAGTTAAGACAGTACACTTTTAAAAAAATGTCTAACGTGAAAGTCGCAGTGCAAGTTCTAGTTAAACGTGTTTTATATGAACTTAACAAATTAAAAATAGCATTTAACAACTATTTTTTGTGAATATAGATAACCCTTAAGTAAAATATGCAAAACCAAAACATAATTTATTAATTTTCTTTTAATTGTTGATTTTTTTTTTATTTTTGCGAAAAAAAACTTCAAATTACTGTCAGCAAATGTCAAATCACTGTCCATTTTACTGTCTGCAAAATTTGCTAGACAGTAGACAAGACAGTTGGAAAAGTGTACATGTATGTATTAGTGAAAAAGTTTGCATGTATTGCAACTGTCTTGCCAGTACTGGCAAATGTACACACCGTGTTAACATCTACACAGAAAAACATTTTGCCCCAATTAAAGCATTAGTCAAAAATAAAATCAGTCTTAATTAAAAATTTAATCAAGTGAAGTTAACGTTTAATCAAGTGAATTAAACGTTCACTTGATTAAACGCTAATTAAATTTTTTTCGGTGCACAATTAATTAAAAATATTTTTAAAGTCAAGTTTTATCCAAACTAAAGAAAATAAACGCTTGCATCCTAAACATTTAAACCAAATTACGAGTATGTGTATAAATGATTATTTTATAAGATCTTCTTAAACTATTAAAATAACTATTAAAATGATCTCACAGTTAATTTTGAAAGTGAAAAAAAACATATACCAAAACATTATTTTATTTTGACAAGAGGCGAAACTTATAGCTCTTGATTAGCAGCACTATAATTTGTGCTAAAGTGGATTTTGAGCAATTGTTAATTTTCAAGATTATTACAAAAAACCAAGGCAAGTCGCTTTCAATGCAAAAAAGTTCAAACACTGATTTCAGCGAAACCTGAAGGAAAATTTTAATGCGAATAATTTTTAAATATTATGCATTGATGTATCTTAATAATGCTTTTTATTTAATTTAAAAATATTAAGTAGTTTATTTTTTATTAAATTTTAATCACAGTCGCACGCAACATGTTGCATGTGACATTTTGTTCCATCATACTTTTATGTTAATTTTTTAACTTTTTATGTAATTGGACATTATTTTTAATATATTTATTTTCTCAACAAAAATCATAAATTAAAAAAAATATTTTCAATAAAGAAAAATAAAAATAAGTACATATATTCATCTTATATATGTATATAGTATAAGTAAACACAAAGAACAGAAACTAACTTAACTGAGAATAGTATTACTAATGTCAAGTAAAGTTTTTTTAATAGAATATGCAGTCCTAGCTGCTTCTACCTGTTGGCCATTACAACAAAACGAATGCAACTGGGATATACTTGGAATACTTTTCACTTCCTTCCATTTTTCTTCCAACTTATAATGTAGAGACAAATTTTCAATTTGAGCAGATGCCATAAAATACATTTTAATTCCTTTTATGTTGTTTTTTGCACATTGATAAAACGATATTGCATCGGGTAAACCAACGTTTTTAGATTTGGTTAATTGCCACATATATATGCATCCAATTTGTTTAATAATGTCATTCATTCAAGCTTGCCAAAATATATTTATTTTTAAATTGATCGCAGCTTCCATCAGAAAATAGTATAATCTTTGAAAAATGCAAATAATTTTTTTTTATTTCGAATAAAAGGTTTAAAACAAAAATGTTTATTATGCATAAGTTTATCGCTTATAATCGTAAACGACTGTGAAGCACCAGCCATCCAAACTACACAGGTAAAAATTGTTACCTGGCGATAGCTGAAATGAGCACTTTGTATTTCGTTTTGGTGTGTCAACCTATTATTCTCGGCATAATCAATTTGAAGAACGAACTCAGAAGGCTTTAAGTTAATTTTTGTTTCCTGAAAATATTTTTTCTGAACTCTTTTTACAAAAAAATGGGTTTAATATGATGGTAGCTTAGTTTCCATATCAATGACTAACTCAGATAAACTTGAAATTGTATTTGACAGAGCTATGTGGCTATCTATTTTACGCCATTGTTGCCAGTTTACTTCCTCTTCCATATTAGCCAAATAAGCAAGCTGAATAAATTGATCTTTTAAATCTGTTATGCACTTCTTACAATTACTTGTCATGCAATATTCACTCTCAATATTGCAGCAAACTGCTTTAAGAAATGTTTCCAAGTCTCTGGAAAAAGATGGAATACTTTTTGTGCAACTTTCCAAAAAAAATCCAAAGTTTGCATTATACATGCAAACACACATTTTGTGCGGCATTTTATTTACTAACTGGACATGACGAGGCCGCATTTTAAAAAAAGTTGATTTGCCTACCTCTTCGCTCGGATAATCTTTTTTAAACAACTCATATGATTCAGACACCGTCATTAATATAAAGCGCTTAGCTATTAATTTGCCTTCAATTATAATGGTGTCTCTCTTTCCCGAAGCTTGCACACTAACATTATCATTCTGATAAAATTGATGACATTAACTAGGCTTTCTGACATTGTTCTGCAGGATTGGTTTACGTTTTCCTTTTCGTCAATCTGCTTATATTTTTTGACCAGGACGTCAAGAACTTTTAGCCTTCTGTCCATATCCTTTGGCATCGCTTTCTCCACTTTTCTAACCGCTTTCGCCAAGGTTTGTCTACAGTCGTAAGGCGCGTTTTGGCTTTGACGTGCGTATGACATTTCTTTTTCTAAGAGTTTTTGGCGCCTCTCCCGTTGTATGCAATTATATTTCCGTTTCTCTTCAATTATATCCTCTTTACCTTCAGCCAGTACTCTCCGCGTCTTTCTAGCATTGAGCATTCTTTCCTGGTTTTTTAATTTTGTTTCGTCATCCTTAAACCTTTCTCTCCACCGTTTGCAGTTGGCTTTATTTTTCTCGCTGTTTTTACTCATCTACATTCAAACATTTTATATTTTGTATTTACATAAACAAATAAAGATATTTTAGAAAAAAAAAATAGTTTTGAATTTATGCAGTTTACACTTACGATGTCGAACGCTACATACTTTAAATAAGTACCAAAAGCACAGCGCTGATTATTTTCCAGCAAATTTTTTTAATTTAATTTGAAATAAAAATATATATTTGTTACTAATATTTGATGAGCTTTACTTTCGACGCTCTGATAACAAATGTTCTTTTTCAAAATATACGGTAAAGCAAAGAAACACAACAATTTTTTTTTTATTTCTTTAATAAGCACAGGTGCTGCAACCACAGCACTGAGTGAGTGTGTTCACTGCGAATAAAAGAAATTATTCAGAGAGTTTGGTGTTTTTTTTTGTATTTTGTAAAGTTAATTAAAAATTAAATTTTTAGCCTGAGGTGTTCTCGCACACTGTGTCCTATTCGCTTATGACATAAAATTATACGAGGCCAATGTCAAAATTTGCTCTCAGATTTTGATTACCGGTCAACTGGCCTTTGCTAAGTTTTTAAATGATGTATGCAAAAAGGACGATTAAAAAGTGGTCATCCAGAGAAATTGAAGTGCAATCAGTATACCACAAACGAAAACGCGGACAAAATTAACTTTCTCACACAGAAAACATAATTTAATATAATTCGCGAAAACAAATTGTGGAATGATCTTGAGAAAGGGTCTGCAGGCAAGTTTTAAAACAGTATGTGTAAATTATACGCTGCAATATGTCCCATCTTATACATTGCCGACAGACTCAGCTCATACGTTGAAGACTGAGTCATTTACAGATCGCTTATTTGACTCTTATTTTTGGCTTCATCGATTTATTCAATGAGACAGCCCACATTCGATCAAAAATTACAATTATGTAAGTCTTAGTCTATGCCCTGGTGAATTGACACAAGAGAAAGAGGTGTAGCTGCAGAATAAAGGAAGCGGGTCCCACACCCGTTCTTAACCCTAAACACATAACCTTCGTCATAACGACAAAAACTGTAAATAAATATTGCTATTTATTTTTTGCGCGTGCCCCGATTACCGCAAAATTCCGTGCCAACTTAGTTTTCGGTGAGCTCTTGCGGGACGCAACAAAATTCAGCGCGTATGCACATAATTTCTGAAGGTATCAAATGACCAAAATGCAAGATTGCAATTTGTTGTGAGCATAAAGTCGATTTATGCGCCCAATTCAAAAAATAGTGCGTTTTGAAAAAATGGATTATAATACGAGTAAATACATATGCAATAAAATGGAAATACATTATGGTATTTACTAACAAAGTAGTTACTAAAGAAACGTCTGTCTTAAGCTACGGTCACACTTGTCAAATATTTGACGAAAAGGACGTGACCAACAGGCAAACTAAAATATAATTTCCTTTAATTCCAATATTTATTTTGTTTATAATACCACATCTTACATAAAACAGTTTTTGGCTGTATCTTACGGGTGGTTAAATTAAAAATTTAATTAAAAGGCTGATGTTGAATGTGAACCACACCTAAAAGTAAAGTTTTTTCTGCATTTTATTAATTTGAACCGTGGAAAAATACTCAATCGAGCAACACGTTAAAGTTATTCAGACTTATTATGAAAATGGGCGTTCAAATCAAAATGCATTTTGTGTATCTTCGTGATTTTTTTAATCAGCATAATCGACCTCAGTGGATTCGTTAACAAGCAGAATTGCCGCATTTGGGCGAATAATAATTCAAGAGTGATTGTCAAAAAACCAATGCACCCACAAAAAGTGGCTGGCGGCATCATCGGGCCGTATTTTTTCCAAAATGAGGCCGGTCAGGCAGTTACTGTAAATGATGTTCGATATCGTGAGATGATAACGAACTTTTTATGGCCCAAATTAGAAGATATGGATGTGGACGAAATGTGGTTTCAACAGGACGGTGCCACATGCCACACAGCTAACGAAACAATGGCTCTTTTGCGCCACAAATTCAATGGCCGTGTTATCTCACATTGACAGCAGATTTTGCAGAAATTTTTTTATATCGGACAGAATTACGTCAGATTTTCGTGTGAATGAATCGTAGGATTGTGTAGTATAGGGTATCCTGGCCTTAAGTGAAGCCGATGTTCGACATACAATAAAAACGAGAACCATTCCTCCCGGCCGAAGACCGTTTATGCAGAATGCTTTTTTTGGCGAAGCCGATGTTTGACATACTATTGGTTAATCAAAAATTGTATGTGAGTGTTAATCGGTTAATTAGTTACAAATTTTTTTATATTTGAAAATATCATACATATCGCACACTTAATCATTAACAGTCACAACTCAAAATTCACAAATGTCCAGGAGAGGCAACAAACTGCTTTTAAAAATATTGTAATTTTACATTCAAATCGAATTCCATTGATGATTTGTGAACAAGTTTTTGAAAAACTCAAAACTTAATTTGTACTTATTTGAATAAAATATAATGATTTAGAACAGTTTCAGCCGAAAAAAAAGAGGGGAATATATATTGGACCCATGTTAAATTATAGACCTATCATCACACAACTCGAGTGATTTCTGGTATTAAAACCCCTAAATTAGAACAAATTTCGATATAGCAGTGAAATTTGTTACATCGTGTTATAGTTTTGAAGTGGCTTTCGTAGGCCGCTTGATACCTATGTCGTTTTTGGTAATAGATTAAAGTAAAACACAACCTGTGTTATTTAATCTACTACAAAAAATTACAAAGTCGTATACAACGACAACCAGAATAAGGCCGAATATTACTACAATATCACTATCTGCTACAGTTTAAGGAATATTAAAATAATTTCCCAAAGAGGGCATATGGTAAATTATGGGTAGCTCTAAGTGGTTTTTAGTTCTATAAAACTGTGACTGACGAAATGCTATAACATGTATTTACCTGGTGCCCTTCCGTAACATTTTTATGTAATTTTTTGAAGAAATAAATCTAGTATACCCCAGTTAACCAATGAAAAAAACAAATTCTCAAAAATTTGTTTTTTTTTCCTATGTATTTGTGCGAAAGAAATCGTTCTTTCGACATCGTGAAATTGCCAGTAAGCCTTTTCTGAAAACTGTAATAAGAGCTTAAGAGTTCACAATAATAAATACATTGGCAACACTGCTGACTGACTTAAAAATGTTAGTGATAGTTTTAGACAATAATTAGACAATGTGTTTTGGCATGCATGTACATAAATATAGTATATATTTTTATATGAAACTTACTTTCCAGCATCACTTTTATTAACCACAGATGTGATGTATTTGTCCACTCTTACAATTGAGTTATCTTTAAGTTTACCATCGCCAAATGTTGGATTCAACTGCGATGCCAGCATCGCAAAACTGTTGAAATATTGACTATCCGATATCAATAAACGTAAGCGACCAGAGTCCCTTATACGTTTTGCACAAAGAATTTGCAGAACTGGAGAATCAACTTCTTCCCCAGCCATAATGCGCTGCAAATATTTAGTAGAATTGTGAAATAAATCTTATATTGCTCTAAATCAATATTTCACTACATATGAAAACTTACAGGAATGACGCCTTTCGAAAGAGATGCGATGCTAGGCATTTTTAGTTTGAAATTTTGATTAAATTATTTAAGTATACAATTTATTGCAATCAATAATAACTTTAAATTATTTCTTTATTTAAACACAAAATTTTTTATTTTCCTGTGCACTATTTTGTATGGTAGTAGAATGTTTGTTTGAATAGCATACAAATTTGCGTAAAATTAAATCACGCGGGAATGGAGCAAACTTACGCCAAATAATTTATAGTGAATAAATAATTCAAGAAAAAGAAGAATTAGAGTTCTAATTTTTTATTCTACCCGCAGACGAGGCAACAATGGTTGAAACATGGGCATGTTTCACTTTATGTTGCAACGTGTGTAGTAGTGTGCTATTTAAAATTCGTGTTACCTTTTTGTTTTCGCATATATCAAAATTTTTGATATTTTATGTTTACAAACACAATGTTCTATTGTGTGTGCGGTGCATCGATGCCAGAATGATTAATTTACCTTTATTTTAATGATAAGAAAATAAGAAGAATTGGTTTTAAAAATGTATATGAATTTATTAAATTTATTATTTAAAAATTTCTCCGTATTTTATTTAAAAAAAAGTTTTAAAAAGTTCAGCATGTCTATATGCATGCATTAATTTGGTACTAATACCTAATCATCAGTAGGAAGTCATAATGGTATTTTTTAAAAGTTACAAACAAAACCTCTTAGCCAAGATTACATACATATTTCAAATTATTTCATTCGACATTATAGTAATATGAACATATTTTTTGAATGAAATATCTGTCCATTCGTCGACCACAATTGGAAACCTTCCGCGACTTTGTTTGATTTTTTCAATATTATTTTCTTAGTTCTTGGTGTTTTATTAAATAAAACTGGTGGATTTTTTCATACTGTTGATTCAGCCGGAATGTTGTAGTGTTAGCATGAAAATATGCTAAAACTTCATAAAAAATGTAATGCCCTAATGGGATTTCGTTCTTAGCAAAAAAAACTAATATATCACACAATGATTCATTTTTGGTGCCGTATCTTTAGAACTTCTTGGAAGGGAGTCAAGTTTTATTTGGCACACATTTATTTCAAGCTTATGGACTAATTTAAGGTGATTAATAAGTCGTGACGGTCGAAGAACCTTTGGTACTTAAAACTTAAGGATACTTCAGGCATCTAGCCTTATCTTTTTTATCCCGTTCGAAATATCTTCAGAGCGGGCATCTGTGTAAATGATATGTACATATATAATATTTTAAATACTTTTTTGTAGTATTTTCAATAGTTCTTAGTTTTTTTTAACAGCAACACACTTTTTTAAGCGATTTTTTTTTCTTTCGTCATTTGATACCATTTTTATGACATTCTATGGGTTGTCAAATATTACAATTAAAAAAATTCTTAAATTACGTGTATATTTATAACAAAAGTAAGGAAAAGTAACATCTTTAAAATAACCGGTTTAACAAATAAAAAATGGCGAGATTAAACTAAAAAAATATATATACTCTTTTTAAAAGTGTCGTTATTCGACTTTTTATTATAATTTATAAATTAAATAATTTTTTCAAGCCCGAGGTCTGTTTTATTCTTCTATTCTTCGATACACACGATTAAAATAAGTTTTGATATTTGAGAAACCAAAAAAGTAACACGCATTTCAACAAAAACATTACTACACACGTAGCAACATAAAGTAAATCATACACATGTTTCACCTAATGTTGCCTCGTCTGTGGGCACTGGGGATGCCAACTCCAAAATCCCGAATCCCGGGATTTGAATTGTTTAATCCCGGGATCATTAACTTAATTTTTTTGTTTTACCTTTTTTTATAAAAATAAATTCATGACATTCTCCCTTTGGGAACACAATACAGTGAACTCGCGATAATGTGAACTAATAAGAACCATGGTAGTTCACACTATCGAAGTTGTTCACATTTTCGATTGTAAAAAATTGTATCGCCATACTGTGTTTTTTTGCTTAAAAAGTTCTAGAAAGCAATGTGACCTGAGCTTAAAAATTTTTACATCTAAATCTGGCATTAAACATGGCTTTAAAAATTATAAAAATAATGCAAACATATTAAGGGTTTTGTTAAAAGTTCATTACCAGCATGAAATTTTATTCGAAACTAAGGCCCTAATCATGTAAAACGCCAACGAATTACATTGAAAGCAAAAACCAAGTCGTAATATTTTGTAATTTTGTTGTTGCTTTCTACAGAAATTCATGTACCGCTTTTAAATTTTTCAGCGTCCAAGCAATACAGCGTTTGAAACTTTAAAACGCAATGTGAATTTCTGTATCAAGTAATAACATAATTACAAAATATGTATGACTTTGTTTTTGCTTTCAATATAATTCTTTGGCGTTGCGTTTTACATGATTAGGGCCTAAATACATTTATGTGACTTATTTTTTAACGAAATTAAATTAAATGGTTATATTTAAACATGTGCATTTAAATATGTAGCATAGGTAGTTGAGATTAAATTTAGGGGCCCGCAAAGCTCTGATAGATTCCAAATTGAAACGATTTTATTTTTATGCTCTACACAATTTTTTAAGATCTTTTTTTTAAGATTTTATTTCTTATAGCGTAAGAAAAGTTGAAGTTTTAAGATAATAATTTTTGAGCATTATTTTTTCAAACATTTACACTATAGAATTTTTATGCAAATACAAATCATGTTTGGCATATAATTTTTACAATCAACATGATGAGGGCATTTCTAATATTCCCTACATATTATATTTTTTGTTTTACAATACAGGTAAGATGTTTCTTTAGATAAGAATTAACCATTTTTATACGAAATTTAATTTTGAGTACAACAATTTTTAGTCAAAATTTTATTATAATTTATAAAAAAATAAAAAAAAAAAAGTAAAATCAATAAAACTATTCGTTCAAATTTTTAAAGCCGATTAAAAAAGCTATAAAAATGCTTAATAAAATGCCAAGCGCTAAATGAAAATTTTGCAGCCAAATAAAATTTTTTAATGCAAATGGTCGCACTGCTAGAAAGTATTGAAACTCTTGGTATTTGCAACATAACTGCTGTAACACTTGCTCCTTTTTCCAAAAGTTGCGTAAATCCTATTTTTCATTGATGCTTAAAAACTTTAAATTATTCTTCGGCATAAATTTTATTTTATACAGGTATCTACAAAAAAAATATTTAATTCAAGTGATTTCTATGTGTAGCGAAAGACAACTAACCTTCATTAACAAGACTCAAAGTATGTATGTATTGTTTTCATTTTTTATGCAATTAATAATAAATAAAAAAAAAATCGGCAACATTTTTGTTCACTATTTAGAGCGTTAATATACAAAACAGGTGTTCACAGTACTGGATAGTTCACTTAATTGGAAGTTCACATTACCGAGAGTTCACTGTATTGATCTTTTATGGTACCCACAGACGATGCAACATTTGTCAAAACACGTGTTACTAATTATGTTGCAGTTTTTACCACAGACGATTACACTAAAAACAAAACACCAGTATTGCGTGTTTTTTGAATATACAACTACACTCAGGTCTTTTTTTATGCGGTAGATGCGTTCCGCAGAAAACCGCATAAAAAAAATCGCATTATAAAAGACTCTAGCTCCATACAAAAACTAGGGATACGTTCCGGAATTTAAAAAAATCGCATAAATTGAAATCAAAGTATTAAAAATGAACCTAATTCGCATAAAACATTTTTTTCTTTTAATTTAATTAAAACAAAACATTATATTCATAAATGCAATTTTATGTGAACAAATATTTTATTTAAGTAAAACTACACAAAAAACTTAACAAAAAAAATAATTCATATTAAGGTATATAAAGTAAATCAAAATAAAATATTAAAAAAGGATAAAAATAGCATTAAAACCGTTGTTAGTTCTCATGAAAAATAAGATAAAATAGGATTATGCGTGATTGGCATGAATCTTTAGGATTAACGATTTCTCCATTTTTTCGATAATAGGGTCTCTTGAATACTATTAATATTTGTTGCTCAGCTGTGTGCCTGAAAATACAGAATTTCTTATGGAAATTAAATTTTTTTTTGATGGCTCTGATTGATGATCGCCTAGTTTAAAGTGATCTGCCAGAGCCTTATTTTTAGCTTCATTTGCTAAGCTGTCCAAAATTTCGATTTTGGTCTCTAAAGAAATCGCTTGTCGTTTTTTATTATTTTTCTCCATATCAAGATCTTAAAATCGAATCCGAAAATTTTATGTTAGCATTGAAACCATAAAAAAAATTACACCTCCAAAACTTCAACACCTTCGATAATTAATATACATATAAAAATCTGAGGAAAATTCCACAACAATAAATATTTTAAATTTAATGCAAAATGCACCTGTTACCTTTGCAGCTCAATGACTAAACTGCAAACGTACGTTAGAACATTTCTTCGTCGCCTGCTAACAAAATCTATAAGGGAAATCCCAAATTTCAAATAATCTTTGCTGGTATTCGCATTAAACGCATTATTTTACAGAAAGCCCAAGCCTTAACAGAAATCTACTAACTTAACAGAAAGTACACACCTTAACAGAAATCTCAAAGTTTTACAGAAAGCACACATTATATGTCAAAAACAACATTACAGTATTATCAATTATCTAAATATTATTTTTATATAAAAAAAATCTGAATATTTAAAAACCGCATAAATTCAAATTCGCATAAAAAATACCGCATAAAAAGAGACCTGAGTGTACAAAACACAAAAAAATTTTATTAATTTTCTTTGTATACTTATCATATTTTATGTCCCACAAATTTGGAAAAATTTTATATTCAATTTCATATAATTGTTTTCCAACTCTCACAATTTGCAATTGTTGCCATTTTCCGATTTATTTCTTAATATTTTTTTGCCCGAGAGTTGCAAAAACACCTCACTCAACAACTGTTCTCAACAAAATGAGAAAGAAAAAACAGTCAACATCGCCACACACGATGAAACATTGCGTTCGGAAACATAAAATATCAAAATTTTTTGATATTTGACGAACCAAAACGAAAACAAGAACTTTCACCAGAAACATCCCCACACACGTAGGAACATTTGTCAAAACATTACCATGTTTCGACAAAGGTTGCCTCGTGTGTGGGTAACTTTATATTTATTTGATTAACTCCGTAAGTCTCAATTTACACGTTCAATCTTTTGATGATCAACTTCTTTTAAATTCTCTTTTGAAAATGCCATTATGCAACCGGTTTCCACTTTTGTTGCTTCAAAACAACAACACTCTTATTCAAAGCGAACCAAAGAGAAAAAGAAAAGAAAAATATTTACATGAAGACATTGTTGTGCATATACCTACGAATGAGAACACAAAGCGTACTGCCCAAGTACAGGGATCTCCGTACCAACCACGTTTCTTCTTGCTTCCCTCTCCCTAAAACACAAGAGTTGAGCATCAAAAGATGAAACGTGTGAATGTAGACTTAAGGCCGTGTCAGATACAACTTTGTCGCTTTGCGTGACGTTTCTACCTTTGGCAGAACAACGTAAAGCAAAAGGTATATGACACAATGAAAACTTTGACAACACACACGCATTGTTTGTTTACTTATAAAAGCGGTTGGTAATTTGTACATTTAATTAATTGCTATATAAATAAAAGTTAAAAATTGAATAGGACTGTTTGTTGGAATTAAATTTGGCAAAAAAAATAAAAAAAAAAAAGAAAATTATACTAGCCAATTGTCAAAGCGCTCAAAAATATGAGAGTTGGCTAACTTTTAGCTTCGCTCCGCTTTGAAAGTACTTTATGTGACATGTTTCGTATAAGTATGTATATTTTATCTTAGATGTCAAAGCGAATCGGTAACGCAACGCGAAGCAAAAGTTTTATCTGACATGGCCTTTAATACTGTTGTTAAAAACGAAAGACAAAAGTTAAACTTTGTTATTCTTTTTAAGCGTATCCAACAATTAAAAAGAAATTTTAATGTGAGAAAAAGTTCCGTGTGGTTTTATAATTTAATTGATTCCACTGGTGCACAGGTTAAGGCTTATTAAAGTGTTTTCCGAGAGGACTTACACGGTGTTTTCATTTGCCAGTACTGGCAAGACAGTTGCAATACATCCAAACTTTTTCATACGTGTGAACAAATCAATACCGAAATCAACCGCAGAAAGGTAGATTTTTTTGTTTTGACCACGTGCTATTATTATTGTATTGAAAGCAACGTGAAAAACAATAACAAAACATGTAAAATTATATCTTAAAACATTACGAACACCATATTATTCATAAAAAATTAATTAAAATATGAAAAAATCTTTAAATTTACCAGTTGAAAATGTTTGAAAAATTATGCAAAGATGTTGTTATATGAATAAAATCTATAAAATCCGATAACTGATTTTGATAGCACGTTACTAGGGCTATTAAGGCCGCTAGTTGTCACTTTCGACAAATCAAAACTTTAGGGAGTATTTCATATTAAAGAAAAAAATTCAAAAATTTACCCAAATGTTGTGACATGAATAAAATCTACAAATTTGCCGGTTTTAGTTATAAGTAATCTTGTTAATTATAGTTTTATGTCATAAATGTTACTATTTTTATGAACGCAACTGTAACTAAATTTTCTAGCAATTGTAATTGTAGACTTTAGATTTAAAATAATTCGAACATAATTTTCTAGAAACTACTAGACGGTTCTTGAACCAACTAGGAATAGTTTTGAACTATAAATACAGGCTAACTCATAAAAGTTTAGTTTAGTTTGATTGGAGACATTAAACGGTTCAGATCGTTACTTACAATAGTGGTTAAAATTTGTGAACATTATAATTAATTTCAATAAAGTTTGTTAAGTTGAATACGCGTGTGTATTTATTTTTATTTGCAATTAAAAGAACTCAAAGGTTAAAAACCTTAACGCGTTTTATTAAGTAAAAACGTAACAATTGGTGTCAGAAGTGGGATTGCAATAAAAAAATAAAAAAAAAATTAATTAACAATGAAATTCGATGAGCTTAAAGTTGAGCAGCTTAAGAAGGAGTTGGGCAAGTTGGATCTGCCGACTGCAGGAAATAAGGCTGAGCTGCAGAGAAGATTAATCGATGAGTTTAAGCGACGCAATATTGACATCGCAGCTTATGAATTTGACGAAAAAGAAGAAATAGAAGTTGCTACCCGTGCAGTAACAAGTAACATGGATCTTAGCACAATGTTTGCTGCTATGATGGAGAAGATGGAAAAAATTTCTGCAGAAACTTCTAGAAAAATGGAAGAAAATTCAAGAAGCATTGAGAAAATGGTAAAAGAAAATTCGGCTGAAAATTCTAGAAAAATGGAAGAAAATTCTAGAAAAATGGAGGAAAACACGGAGAGAATGGTAAAAGAAAATTCGGCTGAAAATTCTAGAAAAATGGAAGAAAATTCTAGAAAAATGGAGGAAAACATGGAGAGAATGGTAAAAGAAAGCTCGGCAGAAAATTCAAGCACCATTCTTGCCGAAATTCAAGAAAATTCGAGAGTGACGAACGAGAAACTCCAGGCCACTAATGAAAAACTTGAGAAGCTTCAAGAAATTTCTACTGCTATAAATGAAAGAGTGGACGAGATGGAGATAGAATTTAACCAGAAGATGTTTGATGTGAAAACACAAGTCACTGATGTAAAAACACAAGTCACTGATGTAAAAACTGAAGTCACGGATGTAAAACAACAAGTCACGGTTTTTGATGGAAAACTACATCATCTGGAAGAAAAAGTGAATAGTCTTCAATATCAAGAGGGATCTGTGAGAGTTTTTCCAGAAGTATCGAATAGAATAAGGGCTCCAAGTTTTGATGGCAGCTCACCATTGAATGTGTTTAAGTTCCAGTTTGACACAGTTGCCAACAAAAATGCATGGAACAATGAAGAAAAAGCCATAGAGTTGATTCTGGCTTTAAAAGGAACTGCAGCTGAAATTCTAGAAAGTGTACCAGTAAGTTGCAGAAACAATTATGACGACATTATGGTGGCACTGCAACGTAAGTATGGTGGTGAACATAGAAAAGAAATATTCAGAATGGAATTACGGGGCAGAGTACAAAAGGCAAACGAGACGCTACAGGATTTTGCACTAGAGATCGAGCGTTTGGTGCGGCTTACTTATCCAGGTGAAAGTCATCCATTGTTAGATCACTTTAAGACCGAAGCATTTGTAAATGGTATACGAGATGCTAATGTAAATCTCGCGGTATGTGCATCACAGAAATCATCGTTTGCAGAAACGGTATCATTTGCCTTAGCCCAAGAAACCGCCAGGATAATTTCAAGGCCACAAGCGTATAAGGTACGAAAGCTTGATTTCTCTGCTGAGGACGAAGGAGATATTTTAAAGGAAATAAGAAGCATGAAGGAGGCAGTTTTGCAAGCGTTGGGCGACAAGCAAAATAAAACCAAAAGCAAAGTAAAATGCTATAACTGTGGTAAGACTGGTCATATTCAACGAAACTGCAAGTCACCAAGAAAACGATCCCGATCTGCTTCGCCGCAAAGAGATAACCAAAGAGCTTGCATAGCGGAGGGAGCATCTGACGGTGATACGATTAATTTAGTAGTGAAAACGAGCAACAAGAATATTACGACCTGTGGGTATATCAATGGTGAAATCCGCATTTTGACTATCGACACTGGTGCAGGGCATTCCATTATAAGGGCTAATTTGATAAAGGGATATGTCGAACCACTAAGCGGGGTCAGCTTGAGAACAGCTACGGGAGAGCATGTCATTGTATATGGCAAAGCAAGAGTAGAAATAAGAATGGGCGATATGATCGTTTTTGATGAATTTATTGTTGCTGAAATTCTGGACGAGGTCATAATCGGGGCAGATTTTATGATTCGTCAAAACATAAGTCTTGATATGGGTCGACAAATAATGAATTGGTATGGTCTAGAAGTACCCCTTAACGTTGGAAACGGAAGTGATGCCCTTGTAAGACAACTAGTTACTTGTAGTCGTAAGAAATTGTCATCCCTGAAAGACGATAAAAAACGTGGTGGGCCGAGCACACACTCAAGACGGCCAAGTAAATATATGAGAAAGCAATGCATGGAGGCTGAAAACAAGAACTGCACCAATGCAATTAGCCTATTACATGTGGAACCCAGCGAAGACTGGTCAACGGCGCAGAAAAATGATCCCATATTGGTGCGAATTATAAAGGCTAAGAAAGAAGGTAAAATACCGACTCATAAAGAAATCACATTGGAGGGTCCACTGACGAAATCGTATTGGGCGCAGTGGAATAGTCTGAAGGTGGCAAATGATTGCCTATACCGCACATGGGGAAGTTCTGATGGCAAATCGGCTAAAAACCTTATTGTAGTACCGTCTTCAAAAGTATGCGAAGTCGTGAAGAGATTCCACAACGGTACTAATGGTGGACATCTAAGCGTAACAAAAACAATAAAGAAGCTAAAAGAAAGCTACTATTGGGTCGGTTGCAAGCAAGCCGTGATTGATTGCATAATAAAATGCCCACAGTGTGTTGCGGTCAGGGGTCCAATTAGAGAGAGTATAACATCGCCCCAGCAGTACAACTTTGGTGAGCAATCCGTACCAGCGGATAGTAAGAGCTCTTCCCAAGAGCAGAAAAACGAGTTAAGACGGAGCCGTGTCAATTCATCAAATGATAAGATGAAAGTCAGATACGAACGAGCGGCAAATTTGGAAGGATTTACAGAAGGCCAGTTGGTTTTACTTTTTAATCCACAGCGCAAGAAAGGATTATCTCCCAAGCTGCAGACTCATTGGGATGGACCATATTAGGTGATAAAGAAACTGAATGACGTGGTGTATCGAATTCAGAAATATAAGAGTCCAAGATCAAAAATGAAGGTGGTACATTTAGAACGACTAGCCTATTATGGAAACGGAGAATCTGAGCCTATTCGGGACGAACAGACTTAAGTGGAGGGCAGTGTTACGAAATTAGATTTGTCTAAGAATTATTTATGGTTTTAGTTATAAGTAATCTTGTTAATTATAGTTTTATGTCATATAAGTTACTATTTTTATGAACGCAACTGTAACTAAATTTTCTAGCAATTGTAATTGTAGACTTTAGATTTAAAATAATTCGAACATAATTTTCTAGAAACTACTAGACGGTTCTTGAACCAACTAGGAATAGTTTTGAACTATAAATACAGGCTAACTCATAAAAGTTTAGTTTAGTTTGATTGGAGACATTAAACGGTTCAGATCGTTACTTACAATAGTGGTTAAAATTTGTGAACATTATAATTAATTTCAATAAAGTTTGTTAAGTTGAATACGCGTGTGTATTTATTTTTTATTTGCAATTAAAAGAACTCAAAGGTTAAAAACCTTAACGCGTTTTATTAAGTAAAAACGTAACAATATAATTCAGATAGAGATTTAAAATCGCTCGAAAGTGATAAATTTTTATCATTTTGAAACCGAGCGGCCACACGATGAACTTTTTGTTAATAGTCTTTTGCATATACTGTTTCTCAATATTTACATTAATTGAAAGCTGTGACGTAGGCTGCACGCAATTTTTAAGCAATGTACTTTCAAGATGCCACCAAGAAAACAATTTATATTGACAAACGAAAAATGTTCTCACTAAACTTCTAATCAGCTGTTAAATTGAACGTAAAATTGCAAAACAAATGGATAGTTAAAATGGAGAGCAATTTCGTGATCAATTTAAAAAGTGTGAGTGTGTTAGTCCCCTTTAACAATGTGGCAAGTGGAAGGCAGACAGACGAAGTTTGTTGGCGAGGAGTTGTAGAGGTAGAGAGTGTAGTACATGGCTATCTGTACCATGGTGGAATAAGTAGGTGGCAGCGCTACGGCAACAAATACAACATTACAACAAAAATGAAAAATAAGTCTCCGTATACGTCAAAAATTATATTAAACTAAAATCAAATTTTGCCGCCGAACGCAATGAAGTAAATTAATTCTAACCCAACTTTAATTTCACTATGGTTACTATCTTATTTAATTTTAATTTAAATAATCAAAAACTTTATTTCAATACAATAATCACAGCACAAGACGTGGACTTTTTGTAAACATAAACAAAACTTTGACATAAGACTAGACAAACAATACAAGAGCCAAAAATCGATATCTGGCGTAGTAATGCCACCTGTTTATTTCATCATGATCTGTACTATACATTTTTCGTGTTTCTCTTTTACTGTTCGCAATTTTCACGTTGTTGCTTCATATAATTTTTCTCACACCAATGTAATTTTATATATCATTGCCTGTTAAATGTTCGTCTCCGTCAACAGCGAAAAAAAAACGAAGAAAGGAAACGAATAATTTCTGTCTGTCTATTAATTTCGCGACTGTAAAAGGTTAAGGCAAGTTCAAAAGAGAATAAGAAAAATGTCTGCCTTCCACTTGCCACGTTGTAAAAGGGGACTTAGTAAAAAAAATGCGAGTGAGAGCATTGAATTGAAAGATAAAAATTGATCGTGTGGCCTCCAAGTAAGTCGTAATTTACACTGTGGACATTTCTTGCCAGACAGACGAAGTTTGTTGACGAGAGAGGAAAAGAGCAAGCATACATCGTCGCCCCCTTACCGACAAACTTCGTCTGTCCGGCAAGAAATGTCCATAGTGTAAATTGCGACTAAGAAAATACACATTAGTTGCCAAAATCACTACTTGCTGTCTTCGTGACGTAGGCGTCCAGACAGTACCCTACAAGAAATGCATAACCAAAACTAAAAAAAAAACAATTTACTAACACACATGCAACAATTAATGGGTAATGAGTATGTTTACCTCCATTTCAAAAGAATTTTTATAAATAAGATCCCAAAACGAAATCCAGACCCATGTGAGAAAGGAACGTTATAGAGCAGCCACAGAAATGACGTTACGTGGTCCCGCACCCACACCTGTTACATATATACATTAATGAAGCCTACTTGATTATATTTTTTTTTAATAAAAACTTTATTTTAAAACTAAAATAAAAAAAAAACATTATTTTTTAAAGGTTAGTACTAACCAATTTTTACGCTATGAATAACTAGTTAGTGCTAATCTCTATTTACGTTATGACTAACTAGTTAGTGTTAACCATTATTTACGCGATCACTAACTAATATAAAGCAGCGTAGTAAGCAGTACAGATATATGTTCCGCAGTCGAGTGGAATTAATTAGTTAGAAAGAGGCAAAATCACATATCCACAAGAGTTTCGGCTAGTTTTTTCATTTTGCTCTTAATAAACTTATAAAAACTTTATCCATTATAGTGGTCAAAACTACTGGTCATTTTACTAGTAAAATGACCGGTAGTCTTCTTGTTCACTTTAAAAAAAATGTCTAACGTGAATGTCGCAGTGCAAGTTCTAGCTAAACTTGTTTTATATGAACTTAACAAATTAAAAATAGCATTTAACAACTATTTTTTGTGAACATAGATAACCCTGAAGTAAAACATACAAAACCAAAGCATAATCTATTAATTTTCTTTTAACTGTTGATTTTTTTTTACTTTTGCGAACAAAACTTCAAATTACTGTCAGCAAATGTCTGCAAAATTTGCAAGACAGTTGGAGTTGGAGTTGAAGTGTACATGTATTAGTGAAAAATTTTGCATGCATTGCAACTGTCTTGCCAGTACTGGCAAATGTAAACACCGTGTTAGAAAGAAATAATAGTACGTTTTATTTTAATTTTATTAAATATCTTCAATAAAAATATTCTTCCTGAACAGCTATTGCAATAATTTAAAAAAAAATATATATAAAATATAATATAAAAGTAATTTTCGGGAATAACTTTGTATTATTAATTTATTTATTAATGAAGTTAATAAATAAATATGTATATTTTTATTCCTACTAAAAGAAACACACAAAAGTAAATTTATTAAATAAAGGCAAATGTTGGTGCGTATTGTGTTGTTTAATTGCCGCTCAAGAACCCAATAAATATTGGTACCAGGGATGTTAAAGTTGGTGCAACTGTACTTTTTTTTTTGGTACATTTTGTCCTTCTAAGGTGACGTGGTACTACCGTGACTAATTTGGTACAAATCAAGGCGAATTCAACTACAGGTGGTGTCGATACTACAACAATTCAAAAACGGCAAAAACATCACAGGGTTTTTTGCATTGCATTGTTAGTGTTAACTGTCCAAAATGTCAACCATTCCTAACAAATCAAAACAAAGTAGCTCGAACTGTCAAAATCAGATGACGTTTCGACACAACCTGTAGTTGAATTCGCCTTGGTACAAATTAAAAATTTGTCTAGTTCCGCCCATGGTGGAATAAGTAGGTGGCAGCACTACGGCAACAAATATAACATTACAACAAAAATGAAAAATAAGTCTCCGTAAACGTCAAAAATTATATTAAACTAAAACCAAATTTTGCCGCCGAACGCAATGAAATAAATTAATTTGTAGCCAATTTTTATTTCACCATGGTTACTATCTTATTTAATTTTAATTTAAATAATCAAAAACTTTATTACAATACAATTATCACAGCACAACTCGTGCACTTTTTGTAAACATAAACAAAACTTGACATAACACTAGACAAGCAATACAAGAGCAAAAAAATCGTCATCTGGCGTAGTAATGCCACCTATTTATTTCATCATGGTTCCCCCTTTTTTAATTTTTAGTATAGCAAACAAATTATTGAGTATTTTTCATTCCATTTATTTTTAAATTATGATTTCTTCAGGATTTGAAAATCCTTCCTTTATATTGTATTTTTCATTTATGTAATATGCACTTAAAATTATTAACATGGTTAATTTAGAAATGCAATCAGAAGATGCTCGCATGCATTTACTTTTACAAAGGCTAACTTTTTAGTTCCGCCAAATAGCACGTCATTTCATGAATAAATATGTTTTGGACGAATGTAATATACATATGTATCTATCGTATACCTTTACAAAAATCACGTACCCTTTGAAGAAATTTATAGCGGAACAGATGTGGATATATATATTTCTAAAAATAATATCAATATTGATATTGTTAAAGATATTAAAGAAAATTAAAAACAATTTTACATAAAATTTTGCGAAGTTTTGAGAACCAAAATCAACTTTAATAACGAAGTTTTAATGTGGTTCCATAAATTTACTCCTGAAAATGTTATTTGAGGTAAAACAAGTTGTATTGTACCTCTTCTAGTAAAAATGTTCCCGAATGAAATTGCAAATTTTGATTCAATCAATATTCAATTTAGAGCTTTAGCTGATGTCGAGCAACTGTAGTCGTTAAAAACTGAAATCATTTCTATTTTTTGATCGGCAGTAGCTAATTTACAAAATGAGCTGAATGTCCATATATGTCCTGACATTTCTAGAATCCATTCCACATTCTTCTGCAAATATGGAAAGTTTTTTCTTTTCAAAATATAATTAAAACTAAGGAAAGAAACAGACTACAAGGATTGGCTAAGATCGACAAATTCATGCTGCTATTATGTAAAAATTCCAAATAGTTTATTAACTAAGCAAATAAGTGCCCGATTTTGATCTCATATATTTTTAAGACTTTTATGTACTCGTACCTTATTTAATTCATACATATTATGTATGCTAATGTTAAGTTTTGTTTTTTGTGTACAATATAATTTTTATGTACTTTTTTGTTGTTTTAATAAATTTAAAAAAAATTGTACCGTGAAGGTCGAAAAAGTACATTTTTTTTTTAAAGTAGGTACAAAATTTAAAACCGCATTTAACATCCCTGATTAGTAAATTTTTGTAATTTTTGTTGACGCGACCAATTCTAGTGAATTCGCCTTGGCTTGAACATTATTTCAAGTCTGTTGTTGACTTGGTGAAAGAATAACAAATTGTAAACAAAACGTTTTGTGTGAAGAAAAGAAGAAATGGTAAATTTCTTTATGTTATCAATTTTTTCTAAAATAATTACTTTAATTTTTACAGGCCAGAAATGCAGAAAAGGCTATGTAAGTACAATTATAAAATTTTTAAAGAGTAAATACAATAAAAGTAAAATTTTTCTCAGGACCACATTGGCCCGGTGGCGTGCAGCTAAAGAAATTGAATCTGGTGAAAAAGATCGACGTCCATATTTGGCATCAGAATGCACCGACCTTCCAAAATGTGAAAAATATCGTTTAGAAATCATCCGAGAAGTTTCAAACAAAGTGGCACAAATACAAAATGGTATTATCCTTATAAACATTTTTTTGATATTTTGCTAACATTTTATTCTGTGTATTTACTTACAGCTGGGCTTGGTGAATTTAGAATACGTGATCTGAATGATGAAATTAATAAACTCCTAAGAGAAAAACGACATTGGGAAAATCAAATATCGGCTTTGGGCGGACCACATTATCGTCGTTATGGACCAAAAATGTTTGACGCCGAAGGTCGTGAAGTACCGGGCAATCGTGGCTATAAGTATTTTGGCGCAGCAAAGGATTTGCCCGGTGTTCGCGAATTGTTTGAACAGGAACCACCACTGCCACCACGTAAAACTAGAGCAGAACTTATGAAAGATATCGACGCAGAATACTATGGCTACAGAGATGATGACGATGGTATTTTAATTCCAATTGAAGAACGTATTGAACACTTGGCAGTTCAAACAGCTGTCCGAGAATGGAAAGAAAAAATTGCTAGAGATGGTCATGCTGAGTTAGACGACGATGATGATGAAATTTATCCACTTTCTTTACCTGCTCGTGAGGCTGCAGAAGATGCCAAAGATTCTGGGAAGGAAGAAAACCCAATGGAATTGCTAGCACCTAAATTTACAGCACATGTTCCCGTTCCAACTCAAAAAGATATTGAAGATGCATTGCTTAGGAAACGCAAACAGGAATTATTAGAAAAATATGTCGGTAGTTCGTAATGGAAATGAATTTTTTTGTAAATAAAAATATTAAAAGCCTTTCGGAATTTATAGTAAATTTCACCTAAACTTCGTCGAAACGACGAACCCCGCAAACAAATATCGTTATATCTTTTCTCTTGTACCGATCGCCGCAGAATTGGGTCGATTACTGTTGTGGTGCCAGTGGCCAAATTTACAAATTTACAACTGTCAACCAACAGCTTGCTATTTCAGTTGCCATATTGCTTACATATGCAATTTTATTTCGAATTCTTACCGTTGATATTTAATTTACGGACCACAATAAA
Source organism: Pollenia amentaria (assembly GCA_943735925.1). Taxonomy (NCBI): domain Eukaryota; kingdom Metazoa; phylum Arthropoda; class Insecta; order Diptera; family Polleniidae; genus Pollenia; species Pollenia amentaria. Next base: position 257,782,478 of record OX031006.1, read on the forward strand.
AACGACAAGTAATGATGTTTAAATCATCTCAGGTGAAGACCCCATGTAAGGGGTACCAAATCATGCTGAAATAAACCGGTGGCATTACTAAGCCAGATGACGATTTTTTGCTCTTGCATTGTTTTGTTTATGTATACAAAAAGTCCACGTTTTGTGTTGACATTAGTGTATTTTGTTAAAGTTTTGATAATTTTAATTAAAAGTATTTGACAATAATTAAATGAAAATTGACTAAAAATATGTATATATATTTTATCACGGTTTGATTTTTGCTTAGGTAATTTTTGACATCAGCTGGGACTAATTTCCATTTTTTTTGTAATTTTGTATTTGCTGCTGTAGCGATACCACCTGCAATATTTCAGCATGTACCAAATCATATGCACAAAGTAAAACGGTCTTGTGGTTGTAGATACTTGGTATTATGTAACGCTGCAGCCACACGATCAAGTTTTTCTTGATAGACTTTTACTTATTGCTTGTCATTATTTCTAAGAATTGAAAGCTGTGACGTAGGCTGAACGCAATTTTTGACAAAGTCCCAATTTACAATGTTGAAATTGAAAGGCAGACATTTTTCTTATTCTCTTTTGAACTTACCTAAACCTTTTACAATCGCGAAATTAATAGACAGACAGAAATTATTCGTTTCTTTTTTTTGTTATTTTTCGCTGTTGACGGAGACGAACATTTAACAGGCAATGATATATAAAATTACATTGGTTTGAGAAAAATTATATGAAGCAACAACATGAAAATTGCGAACAGTAAAAGAGAAACACGAAAAATGTCTAGTACAGATAGTCATGTACTACACACTCTACCTCTACAACCCCTCGCCAACAAACTTCGTCTGTCTGCCTTCCACTTGCCACATTGTAAAAAGGGACAAATTTACTTCTAACCTTGTAATCAGCTGTTTTCTTGAACGTAAATTAAATCACTACTTGAAAGAGACTTTTAAAGGCAAGTTCGATTTATTTTTTAAAAGTATGGGTGCATTGGTAAAAAAGTGTGAGTGTGTTTAAACTTGAAAGGCAAAACTTGATCGTGTAACCCTGAAGTAAAGGAAAATTTTAATTTATAATATAACGGCCTTACACAGCGTTTACATTTGACAGTACTGGCAAGACAGTAAGACAGCAAGAGAATAACAAAACAAAATGGAATTGAAGAGTACATGAAACTGAGTACCCCTCCCCAATCTTCACAACCCCCTCACCAATAAACTCAAGAATTGCTGCAACAAAAATTGCAAGTCTGGACGATGACTTGAGAGTTACACGATCAAGTTTTACCAAAAAATTTTAATACACTTTTTTAACAATACACTCATACTTTTGAAAATTGAAACGAACTTGTCTTTTAAATTCTCTTTCAAGTTGAATTTTTTAATTTTGCTTTAAATTGCTTAAGAATTGCGTGCAGCATACGTCACAACTTTCAATTTTTATAAATTTTACCAACCAGTAAATGTATAAGACTTTAAAAACAACTTGAACGTGTAACTGCAGTGTTACATAAATTAACATCAAATTAGATTTACCAAGTGTTGGTTATGTATGCATTTCTTGAATTAATTCAATGAACGACAACTTATGGTTTTGACAATTTTAAACATTTATTCTCTACCCCTGACAGAAACACGTATCGGTCTGGCAACACACTATTCATGTAGCTTAGTAAATTAATTGGACCATAGTAAAATGCAACAACGTAGGAATTCCCAATTAATTGATTAAATTTTCTTATGTGGATTTCCAAAAATATTACAATTGAATACTGGAAGTTAAATGTTTAGTCATAAAATTTATTTAAACAAAATTCATTTGTATATTAGAGCTTGAATACGATTATTGGAACAATTGTCGGAATATACAAAACAATACATACAAACGTGGCAGAGTAGAGCTGAGTCGAGCATATCAAAGCGAGCAGACCCCTTACAGAAGCCACACAAAAGTGGGGAGAGCTTAGAAAGACATGTCCTACTTTGCTCATAGTGGTGATTTGGTTAATCTAAATGTAGGGGGTCAGAGGTATGTATAACCTGCTATTTATTTTGTTTAATGTCTAATATTACTAAATAGCATTACTAATCTTTTTAATACGTTAATAAAAGTTATTCTATTTTGTGGTGGCGAACCCCCAAAATTACAATGATTAAGGTGTATTCTATTTTGTAGTGCCAAAACCTCAAAAATTACAATAACAAATCTTGTTTATTTTGCGTATATTATTTATTGTTTTAAATTTTTTAATATTGATTTGAGATGATGTGTTCATTCCAAACAAAAATAATGGTTTGTGCTTATATGTATTTTAATGTTTCCTTATCTTATTAAAATAATAGGTTCTCCACATCACGCCAGACACTTACCTGGATACCGGATACATTTTTCACAGCCTTGCTAAGTGGCCGCATATCTAGCCTTAGAGATGAGACGGGAGCAATTTTTATAGACAGAGATCCCTCATTGTTCTCTAGTATTTTAAATTATTTGCGAACAAAGGAAATCGATATAAAAAACTGTGAGATACGCGCTTTGCGCCATGAATCAGAATATTATGGCTTGACACCATTGGTAAAGCGTTTAGCATTGTGCGAAGATTTAAATCATTCCACATGTGGAGATGTTTTGTTTTATGGCTTCTTACCAGCTCCTTCGATACCGCCTAATGATAGTATTATTGTTAATCAGCAACAGGGGTGCTCTTCCCTAGACACTAATATTTCGCGCAATAATGCTGTTCCGGTGCCACTGGAGTTATGTTTACCCTCAACTTCTTCGGGTATTACATCGACAAGTTCAAATGCACGGCCGGGATCTATGGTTCGTGTACCGGAGCCTTCAAATGTGGTCTCTAATCGTCATAGCTCTCATTCACGAAATTCTTCATGGGATTTACGTTTAGGACGTGGTAGTTCGACTTCACAAGACGGTCGTTGCTGGTCCACGAATAATCGCGCTGATCATTCTCGAAATTCTTCTTTAGATTTTATGCGTCATTCTCGAAATTCCTCTGCTGATCTAAATAAATTAATACGCAACGATGTCGGCTTAGTGTTTTCGCCCACTCTCGGTTCGAATTGGGTTGACCCATTGCGTGTACAAATCATTAAAGCACATCAAAATTGGTTTGCCGTAGCTTATGCTCATTTTGTTGCCTGTTATCGTGTCAAAGATTCCAATGGCTGGCAAATAGTTTTCACCTCTCCCTACATAGACTCCACAATCGAACGGATTGCTATAAACTCAAAAGTGAATATGTCTACGGCTGAACCAATACCTAGTAAGATGGTGGCTATATCTTATGGCAGTCAGATACGTTTATGGAGTATCCATGAGGGAGGGAATAAAACGGATATTGGTACATTTAATTTGAATGTACGAGTAGAGTATTTATTTTTTATTGGTAGCCAATTGGTAGCTTTGTCATCGTCTGGTAAAATTGGTGTTTGGCATGCTATGACTCAACATTGGCAAATTCAAGATTTGGTACCAGTATTATCCTTTGATTCAGCCGGTTCATTCTTACTATTGGGTTGTAATAATGGTTCCATTTATTATATCGGTAAGTTGAATTCAAATATAGCTCAGTTTGCTAATTTAAACCTTAATGTTCGCCATGACAAACATTCATGTTTAAAGAAAGTGAAAGAACTTCTGCACCAAGTTTATTAAATTGGTTATATATTTTTCAGATATGCAAAAGTTTCCCTTACGTATGAAGGACAATGATCTGTTGGTTACTGAACTATATAAAGATCCCAATTTGGATCCCATAACTGCAATTTCAGTATATTTAACACCAAAAACTTCAAGTAAGATGCTAATTTTTAGCAATGTTTCTTGTTACACATTTTCTTAATTTTTCTATTAACTATTTCTACTATAGGTATAAGTGGTAATTGGATTGAAATTGCGTATGGAACAAAGAGTGGTGCCGTCCGTATTATTGTACAACATCCTGAGACTGCAGGTCATGGTCCACATCTTTTTGAAACTTTTACAGTTCACCAAAGTCCTGTAACAAAAGTTATGCTCTCTGAAAAATATTTAGTATCGGTGTGCAGTGAATATCATCATGTACGGACCTGGAGTCTAACCAGATTTCGTGGCATGTTGTCAACACAGCCTGGTTCAACACCAGAGGCATCTTTTAAAATTGTGTCGTTGGAAGCTACAGAATCGAATTATAGTTATGTAGCTGGTAATGATTTTGGTCCATATGGTGATTATGATGAACAGATATTTGTTCAAAAAGTTGTCCCAGAAACCGATCAACTTTATGTTCGTTTAGCTTCGAATGGTGAACGGGTTTGTGTGATAAAGTCCGTTGACGGATCATCGATAACATCCTTTTGTGTGCATGAATGTGAGGTAAGCTCACGTATGGGTTCTCGTTTTATACTAACGGGCCATTGCAACGGCAACATACAAATGTGGGATCTTACAACTGCATTATCCTTATTTTCCAAAAAAGATGAAAGCCAGGCACAGAAAATCAAGGGCGGACCCGACACCAGCGAACTACTCCGCCTACTTGACCAGTGTGAGATCAGTAATAGCCTCTGCTCAACGCCTTCTATGTCACCATGTCTCTCAGCTTTTGGAGGGGTGGCAAATACCACTATAGCCCGCATGAAAGCTAGCAATCTTGCTTTACTCAACCAATCGTTGCAGCAATCGTCATCAGCAGCCACAACTTCATCATCTTCGGCACCAGCATCTTCGTCATCATTTGCAGCCGCATCGACTTCAGGTCAACATCATAATCAACAACCTGGACCATCGCAACACAATATGCCTCACAGTAATGGTGGTAACATAAGTGAATGAAATACGGTAGCGATGTTTGCAGAGGCGGCATTAGTCGGGCGTATTTATTCAAAACTGTCATTTTGTAATTTTTTTATTGGTTTCAATATTTACTGTAAATTAGTACGTGTTACGTTATGTTGTATATTTTATTTATGTATTTTGACTATATGTGTCATAATCACTCCCTGATGGCATCACTAAAACCACCCAAAAACCTTGAAAAGGTATAACAAAGCAGAACAAAAGTTAATCAAGGAAATTGTTTTTTACACGTTTTAATACTTATACAATTTTCACTGCGCATACCTACATACATACTTACATATATTTTTTAAATAAATTTTCTATATACAAGTAGATATTTAATTTTATTAAAGAAATATTCAAAAGTGTTTAACTTCATAAATACATATTCGTTTATCGAGTTTTTATTAAAAAATGTTTCAATGTAATCGAACTAAAAATATACATACATATTCAATTAACAAAATATAGACAATATTAAACGTAAACATTTTGTACATTATTTTTACGAAACAATTATTCGTGAACGTTTACTATTGTGACGAGAACTATTTTGCAAATCGCATTCGCAGGGCTCATGGCGAGTCCAAGTCGGAAAAGTATACTGAAGGGAACTGATGAATAAAGACTAAACTAAACATCAAAAAAAACAATAAAGTGGTTAATAAATTAAATATGTTTTCTTTTTATTTGCATCAAGACTATACGATTTTTCTTACAACTGTAAGAAGTGTAAGCCTCTTTTTCTTACTTTAATATATGGAGTTTAAACAATTTTCAATAATTTTGTTAATTTTGTCCGTCTTTGAAGTACCCGGCTACTTTTCTAAAAAACATGTTTTTAGTTTTCGCAAATCAACTTTTATAGCAAATCCAAAACAAAACGCATGAGAGAACATGAAAAACCAAGTTAGGTGATTTTCAACTCACATGCGAGTGACACAACATACCCGATAGTATCAAATCGCATGCGATTTGACAATCGTGCCAGTGTCAGAACATACCTGATTTGGTTTAAAATCACTATCCGGATAAAGATACATATTTGCATTGCTGTTTTATAAACATGATAAGAAATACTTTACTGCCCTTTTTGAATCACTAGATTTGCAGATCGGCCAATTGTTACTTTTAAGTTTCTTAATACCGTTTATACTTCATGCAATTCATTTTTTTTTAATTTCTATACCCTTTATAACTAGTGTAGAGAGTATACTAAGTATGTCATTCCGTGTAAAACTTTTTTAATATTCATCTCAGACCCCATAAAGTATATACATACATATATTCTGGGTTCTTCAGTAATTCTAAGTCGATTTAACCATGTCCGTCTGTTGAAATCGGCTCACTTGTAAAAAACAGCACAACCAAGAAAAAACAGTACATTTTTTTGAAGAAAACGTATGTAACTATTTATTTAAATTATTAAATATCTTAAACTTTTGATTCAATATGCAATAATATAAAGAAATACACTTGAAACGTAAAGAAAAGATTTTAATTTTATGGTACATATTTCATATACGAAATGACACCATTTGCGTTTATAAAGCAAACATAAAAAACGAAGCATTTATAAAAATTTTGGTTTATACATATGTTACTTTAAATTTGTTATACAATTTTTGCATAAATAAACGTCCTGTTTTTTTTCAAAATATAAAGACAGGAAAAGAATAACAATGGTGTAAGCTCTATAAGAATGACCAACATCGAAAGAGACAAAGAGAGAAAACCCTAGGTTAGGTTAAGATGGGTTATGCACCGAGTTCCCACTCGCGAGAAAGCCCTAACTTTGCTTAAAAAATTAATTCATTGATTGTGTTAGTAGGATTTTCTTTAAACATATTGGTATTAAAGCAATTTTCTCCACACTCATAGTTTCACAAATCGTATAGAATATGAGAAAATGATTGTTTCCTAGATTAATTTTCTAATTTCAAGTAATTTTCAATTTATTAAGGCCAATTTCACCAAGTTCAGCCATAATTAACTATGAATTACTACTAGGTGCGTTCGTTTACCCCAAAATTTGCACAAATGCGTTCGCTTACACAAAAATTTGCAAAAGAGAGCATCTACTGAGAGAGTAAAGTGACAGTTGTAAGCAAAGAGTCTGCAAATTTTTACTGAACAGATAAGGTGCGTTTGTTTACTTACTTTTCCAGTAAAATCCAGTAGTTGAGTAAATTTTGGACAATATGAAAATTTTACTCCTAAAAATGGCTCTTGCACAAAAAAGTAAACGAACGGAAAAATTGCAAAAACTTGCAGGTTAATTCAAACAGCTGATCGCTAAAAAGCTTAGTGTTGTAAAATATGTGTTGTTTAGACTACCCAGTTCATAATGTTTTTGTTACTTGATTTTATTTATTAAATGAGCTTCTGTGCAAGTTTTAAGACTTGTTTATTTTGTACATGACTTTTAATTTGGTTTCTAGTTGAATTACATACGAAACTACATCAATATTTGATTTTTGATATTTGGTACCCTCAATAATATGCAATAAGAAGTAATCATATATTCATTAGCTTTACATCTCTAAAATATTAATGTAAGCAAAAACAAAAATAAGTAATATTGAACCAAGAATGATATAAAAAGAGATAACGCCATGCGCATGTTTTCCCGTTAGATGACGTAGCTTAACCCAAGCTAGAGTTACCTATTCGTGACGTCATTTAACCCACCTGCGCAGAAAATTCAATTTTTGATTCGTGTTGTCGTAATCTTTCTTCTATCATTCTTGATATTGAACAATTAACACAAATTTTACCATGGATGCCAAAAAAAGAAAACTTAATATTTCATGCTCTCCCGGAACATTTGGGAAGGTACAGTGGTAAGTAAAATTGTTTAGGATGTAATAAATATTTTTGGTTTTTGCTGCACTTTTAATTCAGGTTTTGTTCTTTTAAATGTTTTTATTACAAATTGTATGCTTTTTGTTTGCTTACTTTTGTTTGTTTACTTAAATAAAACATATGTTTTTGTTTTCTAATGGTAAAAATTTGTTCAGTAAAAATTTGCAGACTCTTTGCTTACAACTGTCACTTTACTCTCTCACTAGATGCTCGAGCAGAGATCTCTTTTGCAAATTTTTGTGTAAACGAACGCATTTCAGTAAAAACTTGCACAAATTTGTGTAAATTTTGGGGTAAACGAACGCCCCTATTTTTACCAGTAAAAACCAGTAGAAAACAAAAACATATGTTTCATTTAAGTAAACAAACAAAAGTAAGTAAAAGCATACAATTTGTAATAAAAACATTTAAAAGAACAAAAGCTGAATTAAAAGTGCAACAAAAACCAAAAATATTTATTACATCCTAAACAATTTTACTTACCACTTTGTACCTTCCCAAATGTTCCGGGAGAGCATGAAATATTAAGTTTTCTTTTTTTTGGCATCCATGGTAAAATTTGTGTTAATTGTTCAATATTACTTATTTTTGTTTACATTAATATTTTAGAGATGTAAAGCTAATGAATATATGATTACTTCTTATTGCATATTATTGAGGGTACCAAATATCAAAAATCAAATATTGATGTAGTTTCGTATGTAATTCAACTAGAAACAAAATTAAAAGTCATGTACAAAATAAACAAGTCTTAAAACTTGCACAGAAGCTCATTTAATAAATAAATTTGCTACGAATTTATAATGATTACAATGCACTTCATCAAGTATCAAAAACATTATGTACTGGGTAGTCTAAACAACACATATTTTACAACACTAAGCTTTTTAGCGATCAGCTGTTTGAATTAATCTGCAAGTTTTTGCAATTTTTCCGTTCGTTTACTTTTTTGTGCAAGAGCCATTTTTGAGAGTAAAATTTTCATATTGCCCAAAATTTACTCAACTACTGGATTTTACTGGAAAAGTAAACAAACGCAACTACTACTACTATAACTGACAGTTAGCAATAGAGTTTTTTTTAAAGTTTTTGTATTCTATTGTTAAAAATTAGTATATTATGACAATATGACTTGATAGCATGCCATTTGAAACCCCAAAATTTGTACCTATTACTTTAACAGGGGTTTTCTAATATCTTTGTTTTTTTTGTAGACTGAACGAAAAAAACAGTACAAAGTGTAAAAACAGTACATTTGCGTAGTGTTTCGGGTGTTGTGCATAAAACAGCACAATTGAAAAAATCAGTACATGTACTGCTATAAACAGTTCTTCTGGCACCCCTACGAACAACTCAAAATAAACAATAGCTGCGTTCGAGAACACAAGAGTTTTTACTATTTTTTACTGAACTTTACTGCATTTTACTAAATTGCGTTCGCGTACACAAAATACAGTAAATGAGAACACAAATTGAGAGCGTAAAGTGACAGTTCTTGACTGACTACTTACAAATTTTTACTGCAGAAATTTTTGCAGTAAAATTTAGTAAAACAAAAAAACATATGTTTTAAAAGGTAAATAAACAAAAGTAGCAAACAAAAGCCATACAAATTGTGAAAAAATTGTTTAAAAAAAGAAAAGTTGAAATAAAACTAAAATAAAAACATAAAATTAATTAATATTAATTAATTAAACTTGTTTGTGAAGAATTTATATGGCTAAATACCAACTTTGTTTTGTTATGTTAATTTTCTGGAGTTGTAAAAGTGTCAAGTACTCGGGTACTTAGAACAGCCCTTGTTTTTAAAGTAAAAAAAAGTATTCGTGTACTATTGATCAAATTTAGCCGGACACAAATTAGCAAATTCAAAAAAAATAAAAAAAATAAACAAATATGAAAGATTACATAAAATAATTTGTTTGTATTTTCTAAAAATATTCGTGTTGTTAAAAGTATTTAATAGAGTACCGATAAGAAAACGAGTTAAGTAGTCAAAAGTGTAAACTTTTTTCAACACTTTAATTATTTGCCATCAGCTGTTGCCTTTATTTTACGAAATTTTACAAATTTTGCGTTCGCGTACTTTTTTGGACAACAGCTTTTTAAGAGAGCAAATTTTTAAGTTTACTCATTTACTGCATTTTACTGTAAAAGTACTCAAACGCACCTAATATTGTAAATAGTTATTCTAAGCAGTTTGAGATTTTTTTATTGGAGATAAACAAGTAATTATAACTTTTTTTATTGTGTGACTATAATTTTTCTGGAGTATTTGACAATTTTTTGGTCCACATCTACTTTATTGAAATATATATAAGCATTTGAAATCAATGATGCAGCGCAGTGATGAATTTACGAACGTACCCTGAGTTCTAGCAAAATCGGTTGCATTAGTGTTATGAATACAAATATGGAACAACCACCCTAAAAACTTGATAATTATGTTACAAAAACCTACATAAATGGTGGCGGAATGCACGGATTGATATAAGATTTCGCACTAATTCTAGTAGTTTTTTTTTAAATTTTTATGGTCAAATTTAGCTTCCTATGGCCAGAAATAACTATAAATAATTAACCATAGTTAAAATTTCACGACTGTATTGAAATCTGGCCTAATTTAGGTTTTTTAATACCAGAAATCACTCTACAGAATTTTGTGATGGTTGATCCATAATTCCGATAGGCCCAATATAAATTCCCGTCCTGCAAATCAGTTTAGTATGGTTACGAATGATATTTTATTTCATTTATATTACTTAAAATAAAGTTGTATATGACTAGAAATAAAAGCATAAAATTTCGTGATGGTCGGCCAATAATTTAAAATAGTTATTAATAGCATCATCCAATTATAATACTGACGTTAGTTTTTATAATGATTGGTTAACAGCTTATTATCCGACTCCTGAATTATTCTAGCTGGCGGTGGAGGGTATCAAATATATATAACTCTAACTTGTTATTAATAATTTTAAGGATTTTTTAATCAGCTTTAATATTTTTACATCTAATAGGTATGAGTCGCATAAATAAAAATCTATTTTAAAAAAAGTATCAAGATAGGTACATATTTTTATTCTTAAGTTTAAATTTAACAATGACAAATCTTGTTTGACACAAAACAGTAAAAATACAATAATAACATTAAATTTCAAGTTGTAATTTTATATCACTAGATAAATTTATAAAGGTATATCTCAAATTTTGTTGGCATAATTCTAAATTTTTTTTCTTAAGAGCTAAAGCATGGTTATTTAAATCAAATTTTTTAGTTTCTAAATAAATTTTTAAAACTTCCTCAAAATCAGTGCCCTTTACGTCTTCTGATAATTGTCGAAAAAGCGTTCGAAAATTATGATAGCTTTCGAATAATTCATTTAGTTCTATTTGTTCTTCTTGTAGTTCGACAAGATCATTTTCATTTTGTCGCGGATATAATAATTCCAATGATTTAAACATGAGTTGGATATTCGATGAAATTCGTTTCATTTTTAATTCGAAATAGCGATTATAATATTTTTCACGTATTAGGCACATTTTGGCAAAGCGTCCATCTATTTTGCTATACCAACAACTAAGTGTATTGAAATCTTTATTAGAATAAGTATTGTCACATAAAGGTCTGTTTATAGTTGTTTGATCGATATTGTATGGCATAGATGATGACATTTCCTTATTATGGCGGTACATTAGCAGTGGCAAAGAAGAACGACGCTCTTTATTGTGATTTTTGTCGAGATTATTGTTCAATTCTTTCCTTCGTTTTGGTAAAATACATTTTGAGCATTCACTTGTCGATTGAGTCATACGACAATTTAGATTGAGGTTTTTACTTAATAGCAAATGTTTTCTTTTTCTGTTTTTAATTACACTATGGGCCATTTGTAACATGTCTATAGTATCGACTGTCATTTTAATATCGGTTGGAACATCAAATAGTAAAAGAGTGTTTTGACTAGCAATACCTTCAATGTGACCCGACAGACTTATTGTTAAGCCAGATTGCATAAAATTGCAGTCTATACCTTGACAACCCTCTCCCATGTGATCCATATAATGGTGCCAGTGATTGCGATCCTCAGTATTCATCAAATCCAAGTAGATATTGAAAAGAGACAATTTAACTTTGAATAGGTTTTGGTGATGGTCAACTATAGAAAACGTAAATTGTAGTTTTTCATGTCCTTCGTTATCACTAAATTTAAAACGGTATTCGTTTAGCAGCCATAATAACAAATCTCTCGTTGAACGAAATTCACTTTTGGCATTTCTTGATAATCTAAATGTTGCTTCATTATTATTGCAATCATCATCACTAGTTTCTGCGATATTACCGTTCATTGTAAAACCTTTTTCGGTGAAACTATTTTTCGAGTTGGCCGCTATGCCAACACATTCTAATTTAATGTATTGCAATTTATATTTTTGATGATAAATTCTCTTGTTAAGAAACGTTAAAAACAGATCGAAGAATATGGTAATGTCCATTTCTTGTTTGGTGGCAAATCGCATTATACAGGAATTTTCGTGCTTTATCAAAAGATCATCCATTACTATGGCCAATTCGTGTTTGATCATATTAATGGTAGAGTGACTCACATGATCAAAATGCATTTTATGTGAAATGTTTGTAAAAGGACCATCATCTTCTTCAGTCGAAATTAAATTCAATTGCAAAGATGTATGATCTATTAGCAACACCTCAGCCTTCATATTATCACATCCTGGATTGTCGTTTAAGGATTGTAAAGTTCGTATATGTGACAATGGTGGTGCTGCAGGCACTTCCCCACTTTTATTACGTTTTATAACAGTTTTACCATCCCATTTGAAGCTAATATCTTGGAAAGTAGTATTTTGAATCTCAATATCTTGTTTATTAATGTGTAAAACAACACGTAAGTGATTTAAACACTTGGAACTCATATTAAACAACAATATTTTTTCATCAGGTTGCTTTATAAAAAAGAAAATTATTAATTTAACTTTACTTTTTGTTCGCTTTTTTCTCTAATTAACTAACGGGGTTTCGATAAAGAAGAAAATAAAAATTAACTTATACTTTGGACATTAAATTAACCCATGTTGATCACATGACAAACAAATAGTAAAAAGTTCTTTGAAAAACAAAATAGAATAATTTTGAAATTCAAGTAGTTTTTATTCGAATTCTTTTAAGGATGGCCATAGTTTTTCGTAACTTAGAGTTCCTTCAAGCGAAAACAATTAACGAAATAAACTTTCGATGTAACTTTATTCGCATTATTTATTAATTTCGTATTTTATAATATGAAAAAAGTTTTCACCCGAACTCGGATAATTTTTTTGAAACTAACGCATTAATTTGTAGTTAAGCACTTCGAATACAAACATACATACATATGTATGTATGTATGTATGTATATTAGGGCGGGTCGATTTTTTTTTTAAAAAATCTTATAGCAAAAACGTAAACTACATAAAATTCTCCGAAGAAACCATGTATCTAAAATTAAATCCTAATCCGCGCCTCTCGACTTGAAAATATTCACCCAAGTAAAATAGTTTGTATATAATTTTATATTGAATATAATTTTATAAGGCACATAGATAAAAAAATTTCTTTCATAATTTAATGAAAAAGATTGGAAATAAAAAAAAAAAAATTACACTCAAAAAATTGTTTTCAGAATTTATAAAATAACCTTTTTTTGTTTCGATAAACAATAATATAATATACATAATATATTAAAAAAAAAAATAATTTTAGCGAAAGAAGAGGAAAAAAATTTTAAAAAAAATTTTTTCTTGAGGTTTTGGACGAGTATTTGTCGAAAAATTTATTTTATTACGTGAATTTTTAAGGGGTTTGTAGTAGTTATGTAAAAAAAAATTGGCCGATTTCAAATTTTTCAAATATATCCCATAAAATGATGGCGTCATAATTTTATGGAAAAAAGGTTTTTTTTTGGGTTTTTAGAAGAGTTTTTGTTGAAAAACGTTTGATTCGATTTTTAAAATTTTTTTAAATTAACATTTTTGAGCTGTAATAGTACCTACTAAAGAGCTGCACAAGCACAAGAAAAATTGCTTACAAGCAATTTCATTAAATGTAGATAGTATGCAGGGCTGTCAGATGTGGCGATTTCTCGCCAAACGTGGCGATTTTCAAACTCTTTTGGCGACCTAATATTCGATTTGGCGACATGGCTATTTTTTGGCGATTTATAAAATAGTTGGCGATTTTGTTGGCTATTTTTGATGAGCGATCTATTTGTTTTAAAATGATAAATTCAAAACGAAGAAATAATATTTTTTTTATTCTAGTATTTCAATGTATGAAATTTGATGCATTCATATGTATGACCAGTATTTAAAACTAAATAATGTTGAAATGGCTGATGAAGATAATCTTCGAGAAATTTTTTTTTCACATTTAAATGTGCTCTTGAAAGAAGTAATAAGTAGAATTCTTTAAAAATGAATATAATGAAAGTTTATGAAAATTTTTACATTATTAAATGTGACAGATTATCACATAAAATTTGTTGTTTTTAAATATATTTTAAAGATTTTTTATGAATCCTAACTTACCCTTGGATGTTAATGAAATACAATAGAAAAAATACAGTTTGTTAAAAGAAAATTGTAATGATGATATTCAATCTAAGTAAGATCAGTTTAGGCCAACAATTTATAGCTACAAGGATACGGCAGGTACCTGTATTGAAATATTGAAATTCACTAAATATCTGCTTTGAAGTAGAATGCGATATGAAGTTTTCGACACGTTTTTCCGAGCCAAAAGTTATATGAATATAAATAGCACATGTTGCATTTCTTTTCTACCTTCACAATGTATTTCAAAAAAGAAGACAACAAGTTAGTCTTCTTGGTGAACTATATAGCGTTTTAGTTATATAATAGAACTGCAACTACATACAAATATATTGTACATCCAATATTTGTTTAATACTTACCGCAGAATCCTTTTTTTGTTACTTTAAGTAGACTACTATAAAATATTTTAAACATTGCACCTTTTTTGTTAAATAAAAATTAAACAAAATATATGGCGACTTTTTTTGAATTTTTGGCGGATTTTAGGGATACGGAACAAATTTTTTTTGGGATTTATGAAAAAATATTTTTAATTATTCTAAAAATACATATATTATTGTCGAAATCGAAAAAAATAAATGCTTTGGCGATTTTGGCGATTTTTGACATTGAATTTGGCGAAAAAGATCAAAATGAATCTGACAACCCTGATAGTGTATATTACTCTCTCATTACAAAACTCATACTTCCAAAAACAATTGTTTTGCTTTACGATCAAAATATAGAAGAATAGAACAAAACTGCACAAGAACAATGCTGAACTAAAATAAAGCTGAATTAGAACAAAGATGAAGTAGAACATTAAAACAGAAATAGAACATTCCAAGCATGTTTGAATGTTTTGATTGTAAACAGGCCTGCCAGATAATTTTGATAAAAAATCGGCATATTTTCGAAAAAAAATCGGCATTATCGGCACTTCAATTAAAAAAATCAGCAAAAAAATCGGCATTAAAAATTTCAGCATTAACTTACATATAACCCATACAAAAACATAAAAATTAATAAAAAAAATGAATATTTTTATAAATAAATTGTAGTTAATTTAAAAAAATTTTGTACATTAGGTTAAAATTGTTTTTATAGTTGACAAATATATTTCAACATTTTATTTTAACAAATATTTTATAGATACATATTTGAGTTTCATAGTTTAATTAAATCCATTTTAATATCAACATCAAAACAGTTTGCGTTATCAAATTTTAAGTAATCTTTAGAAAAAAGAATTCCTTGAAAGGATTCATTTTCCAGGGAACATCGAAATTTGGTTTTATTAAGGTTCACTTAGCTACAAATTCTTTCCACGTTTGCGGAAGAAAGTGGAAGGCCCATAATTTCTTGTACAAATGACAGCACTGGAAATGCATCCGTAGAATCCCCACGTTTGCCAAAAAGTTTGCAAATTTACTTCAATTCCCTATAAATCTTCTTAAAAATTTAAAAATTTTAACGCTATACATTCAATATATAAAATTTGTATTTCTTTTTCAGAAATAAAGCTGGGGAACTCTTTCAGAATTTCCATAAAAGAAATATTTTCCTTTTTCATAATATTGTTAGGGTTATCATATTTAAAGATTTATAAGATTTTTGTTTAAAATCAAAACGTTTTAATATTTGATTTAAAAGTTCTATAAAAAAATTAATACAGTTATTAACAATTTTGTTAATATCGCTTTTGTTGAGTTTTGATTTTGAAAGTAACTCATTAGCCAATAAGCCCAAATACTAATCATTAAAGTTCAAAAAATGCTTTGTGTTCATAAATTCCGTTAAGTAAATTTAATTTTCCAATCGTTTTTTTTTTTTTTTGTAAAATTAGTTAATACAGTTTTAAACACCATTTGGTTGGTTGTAGAGGTAATGACAATTGCTTTAAAGTTGCCCAAAATTAATAAATTACACGTTGACAACCAAAGTTACCGTTATTTAAGTTTATATAAAAAAATCGGCATTTTTGGAGCAAAAATCGGCCAATCGGCACTTTGCTAATTTTAAGGCAAAAAATCGCCAAAATGCCGATAAATCGGCAAATTTGGCAGGCCTGATTGTAAACATAAACCAAAGAGAAAATTGCAAAGGGAGAAACTTTTGATTTAATTTCGTTTGAGTGATTTTCAATGGGTTCGGTTGTAGGTTCCTTTAAAATATTATTAAAAATTTAGGAAATAATATAGGTAACTAAATTATTAAGCTTAAAGTCTTTTTTTTATTTTTATATAAAACTTTAAACGTTTATTTAACCAATATTTCGGCACTCCTTTGAGTGTCTTCTTCAGGGTTTTTTCTTCCTTGTTTTATAAATTTTCAACAATTTTTAACAAATTTAACAATAACTGACCAATTAAAAAATTTTTTAATTAGAAATATTGGTTAAATAAACGTTTAAAGTTTTATATAAAAATAAAAAAATACATCAAGCTTGATAATTTAGTTATACCTAATATAATAAAAAAGGTCGACTAAAATAAAATATACATTTAGGAAATAATTCAAAAAAATCAATTTTGCTTACATTTAATGCATCCATTTCTGTTATAAGCTAAGATCACTTTAAATTTTTTAAATTCCTAATTACGTGCACTCGATGCTTTTACTATAATTTACCGTTTCTTTATTTCATTGTCTGTTTTTGTGTTGATATTCTGTTTGTTTTGATAATACAAGCACTAACAAAGCAGAAGAGAAAAACTTTTCAAGTTATGCTTGTTTTGTTTTGGTGAGAGTAATGTGTTGTTATGTTTGTTTTGCTATGTATGTTTACAGTGAAATAATATGATTGATAGTTGTGTGAAGTAGAACACAGAACATTAAGAATATTTTGCGCAGCCCTTTAGTATTCACCTTAAATATAGAAATTTAAAAGGTTATTATCAGCCATGTCACAGAGTACAATTCCGTTCGGAAACGGAATTCATTCCGTATTTTGGTACTTCAGAAAATTACGAAAAAACTTTGCGGAATGAAATCATTTTTGTTTTCATGAACGGTATGGGAGTTTTCTGTATGTCAAAGACCAAAAAACCATCAAAATATACTTTCTATCAATAAACAAATATGTTTTCTTCAATTCCGAACGGAATCATTCCGAACGGAATTGTACTCTGTGACATGGCTGTATATAAATCCCTTAACCTTGCAATGAAAATTTTTTTATATAACATTTTGTACATTTATAAAAATTTTCGTTAAGAAATAAAAAAAATGACACAGTTAAAAAAAAGTCACCACATTCGCGAGAAACACCACATCTAACAACCCTGGCTGGCAGTCATTGTTTACATTGAAAAAAGATACGCCAAAAGTCATTTTGCTATAACTTTCTAAAAAATCGTACAAAATAATTGAAACTTTACACATGTGTTATTTTGAACGTTAAGGTGCCATAAACTCAAATTAAGTTTAAGCCGACTTAAGTATTTTTTCGTTTTTTGCCACAGAATTAAAAAAGTTAAATGAATTGTTAAAAATGTTTCGTTAACTACTTCTAATAAAATTTGTAGTAACGTTTAAAATTTTCCGATAGTATCGATAGTGATAAAAATCTATCGATAGTCAGCCAAAAATTAAACTATCGATACTATCGATTGTTTTGCAGCTCTAATCGGAAGATAATTCTAAGGATGCTTCAACTTGAATCGTTTCTATAGGGATGTTTTTAACCGCACCAAATTCGATGACATCTGGAATTTTTTGCTGACCAGTAGGCCAATAAGTTGGTTGACCGCTCGGTACCACATTTAAATCCATTTTAAAGATTGTCTTAAGCAAAACACGACCCTTTGGTGTTGAAGATCGTGACCCCCATAAGGTATGTTTAGCGGTATAATCGCCAGCGGCTAGAAAACAGGGCCCTAATGATTTATAATATTGGCTTTCGATATTGAAAATCTAGAGTATAAAGATGAAATTACTGTTTCGATTTAGCTCTTCAACACAAATGTTCGTTGCTTGCAGATAATCTTCACAATGATCACACAATAAGTAGTGTTTGATTCGGGCTTTTATCAGAAGGGCAGAACCTACAAACGCTCTATCTCGAGGGTCCTTGGTATCATATAATATATAACCATTGATTTTTAACGTTTTTCTTGAGGTCAATTTGTTTATTTTTAAGAAAGTATTCTAGCTCATTTTTATGTTGGCGAATGCCGTTTGCGTTCCAAAAACAAATTTTTAAACAGTTCGTGGCTTGTTAATTTCAGCTTGCAATAACATCGATTGCATTTTTAGCATTTCCTTCATCATATTACCAATTGTGTTCGTGAAATTATTTACTGCTTACACTAGTGTTTCCATGGTTTTTTTCTAGACGGTTTAAATTAGAAACTGGAGTTTAATTATTATTTGGCGAAGCACCTTGCATTGGCATATGGTTTGATTTTAGGTCGTTAGCGAAGGAGGCTCTGTTTTTACTAGGATGAGGTACCTGAATTTCATTAGTGTTTACACGATTTGTTACCTGTGTTTGAGGGGGATTAGGTTTCGGGCCAACCGAACGCTTAACGATAGAGTATACAGGGCATCCTCTATAGTTGGCAGTGTGATAACCGCCACAGTTCCTAAATTTTTTTACATAGGGGTCGTTTTTAGACCAGATCTTTACCATGTAATTTACCGCATATGACGCAAACAGGGGTTAAATGAGTATGCCTTAGTATGACCAAATTCTATTTTTTTTCCCTATTTTTAATATATGTTAAGTTTTTTATTTTGAAGCCCTTCTCTTCACAAAATCCAGAAAAAAATAATAATTAAATAGGTTATTAAGAATTCAAACCATATTGTTTTTATTGTTATATAATTTTAATAAGTCTTTTACAATAGTATTCACAATACTTTTCACCACATGTGGGAAGTATGTCGTTCCGTTTGTAATTTCTTCAATATTGATGTTAGACCCTATTAATCATATACATACAGTGTCGGTCAAAACTAACTGAACAACAAACTAATACATGATATATTTAATTTTTTATGAAATTTCACTCGATTAAAAACATTAAAAATATTATAATAATAACATAAATAATTACATCTTTTTCGCATATACCCGATAGGATTATTGAGAACAACCATTGGAAACAAATTAACATAAAATGTATATTTTACTCAATTACCTCAGTTGTTTCAAACTTAATAAAAAACATAATTAATATAGTAATTAAATAGAGCAAACTAGTAACTGATTTATTTGTAAGATTCTATTAAAATTTTTATTTAATGAATAAAGATGAATAATTTAAATTTGGATTTGATATTAATTAAGTCTCAATTTACACGTTTCATCTTTTGATGCTCAACTTCTTTTCAATTCCCTATTGAAGATGCCATTATGTTCACACGCAGCAACCAGTTTCAACTTTTTTTGCTTCAAAACAAAAACACTTTTATTCAAAGCGAACCAAAGAGAAAAAAAAATATACATGCAGCCATTGTTGTGCATATGCCTACGAATGAGAACACAAAGCGTACTGCAGGAGTGCAGGCATCTCCGTACCAACCCCTTTACTTCTTGCTTCCCTCTCCTTAAAACACAAGAGTTGAGCATTAAGAGATGAAACGTGTGAATGTAGAATAACAAAATCTTTTTGATTTTCATCAAGCATTGCCGACAACGCGTATATGTAGACGAAAAAGAACGACTGCACGTACACAACTATGTGATTGATGTGTTTATTTGATAGTCTCCAGGGCGCTTAAAAATCTTTTTTTAACAAAAAAAAAAAAAAAAAACATATTTCATTTCAAAAGACATTTATTTCTTTAATTAACTTTCTTTAATTATTTTCAGAACTTATCACATTAAAATTTCTATCCTATAGGTCTGCTTATCGCTACAACAATACAAAAAACAGCACGCATTTGGTTTGTGTAAAATTCCTCGCGGTCCAAATCTTACTGCTGCATAGGGAAAACAAAAGGAAAAACGTGTTTTGTATGCATGTATGTGTGGTGAAAAACAAAAAACGTAAACAAAAATATACATGTATAAGCAAAATGTAAAGAACCAAATAAACATCTGGCCCCTTCTCCACCTTATGGATGGAGATTGGTGTTCCCTATCCTCTCAGGGGAGAATGTCATGATGAATTTCTTTTAATAACACTACGAATGAAGGAACAAAACGAATCGAAGAGTACACTCGCTTGTTTACCCCTTTTAATTCCTCTCCCCCTCTCGCCAATAATGTAAATTGGGACTAACCAGCTTTGTTATGTTTGTTTTGTCGCATGGTGAGTAGAGTTTACAAGGTGTTTATTTTTAACAGTAAAAGTGGGATTTGTAAAATCAAAATTCATGGGCTTCTTACCAGCTAAGTTCAACAATTTTATTACAGAAAATATTTTGAAAATATTGCTTTTTTCTATTTTTATGTATGGGTTGACGTTAAAAGTAAGACTTGTTCAGTTAGTTTTGACCGAAACTGTATATTCTGGGTCCTTATGATTACCAAAAATGATTAAACGATGTCCGTCTGTCCGAGGGTATGTTAAAATGGGTTTTCCGAATTCCCAGAAATGATGGTGCCAAGGTTGTTACATATTTATTTCACACATACTCTGTTAGTTTGCTTTAGAAATTCAGCCAGATCGGTCCATAAATGACTGAGGTATGAGCAAAAACGAATACTGCCTCTAATTTTACACTTGTTTTTTTCTGTATATCTGGATGACAAGAGCCAAAGTTTTCAATTTAGGTAAAAGCATCTTGGTTATCAATACATAACCTCTCTAAAAAATGGGTAGGATTGGCGCAGTGGGCGTGACACTTAACATACAAAGACATTATAGATTTCTGTATGTCTGAAGAACGACAAGTCAGTTTCCAAATTGGATACAAAGATCTTGGTTATCTATACACATATATATTTATATCCAAGAAACTGAATTCATATAACTTTCTGTTCTTATATCACCATGGTGAAGGGTACATAGGTTTCGGCATAGCCGAATATACATAGCACTCTCCAATAACGAGAAAGTGTATATTTAAGTACTTCTTTTAGAGTTCCTAATGTAATTCTCTGGTAAGAGTATACTCAATAACGAAAAGAGTGAATATTAAAGTACTTCTTCTTTAGCAAATTTAGGCCCTAATCATGTAAAACGCAACACAACGCCAAAGAATAACATTGAAAGCACAAACAATGTCATAAATATTTTGTAGTTTTGTTTTTGCTTTCCACATAAATTCATGTTCCGTTTTAAAATTTTCAACACCACAAGCAATGGAGCGTTTGAAATTTTAAAACGCAATGTGAATTTCTGAGACATTGGTTGTTTGGCGTTGCGTTTTACATGATTAGAGCCTTAATGTCATTATCGGTTATGCATATTCAAATAAATAAACATCAATTCTAAATTGAGTAAATATTTAGTAAATATTGTATGTATTGGCATAATTTGAAAGAACTTATTTTTATATTATAACTTTATTTTTTATTTTCGAAAATAATAAATAATTTAATAAAAATAAGCATACATACATACAAAATTTTATTGCAATTTTTCTTCTTATTCTCTATTCTAAATTTAGATATCTTATCTTAATTAACAAATTAAAACATTAAAAAATACGTATGTATGTATAAAAAATAAAATTTATGTTTCAACGAAAGTGCATAGTGCGTTTAATTGTGCTTTGTATTGTAAAGTTGAATAAAATTAATAATTATATGTAAACAGCAAAACAACAAGAAAAAAATAACTTTTAGCTGCAAAATGTCGCAAAATAACACTAAAAAAAAAACGAAAATTAAATAATTGAGGAGATTAAAAAAAAAAAAAAAAACAAATGAGTATAACAAAAAAATATAAATATGTACATTAAAGCTTCGATCACAATGGGAGCAACAATTTCGTTTTTCTTCTATCTTATTTCTTCCCAAAATATTTCATATATTTTCCATTAATTTTTCAAACAAAAACTTTTAAAAAGTTGAGTCTTCTTCTACTTTAGCAACAATTTGTATGAAATTATAAATGACGTTAATAATAATTTTGTTTAGTTTTGAATGAGAATATCAGCTGTTACTGGTGTGTTATATAAGTTTAAAAATAAATTTAATGAACAGACAAAATTAATGCTTTATCAGGCTTTAGTGCAAAGTCATCTTAACTATTTGGTATTAGTATATGGTTGCATGAAAATGCGAGTGGTTGCAAAAAAATTGTTGCTCTGGTATGAACACCAAGAAAAAATGTTGCTGTCATTGTGAACGAAGCTTAATTCTATAATTTTTTTAAAACTGTTTCATTTTTAAAAATTTTATATGACGCACCGGTTCCTCTTAATAAAAAATTTTTAAATTTTCATTAAAGGCAAAACTCTGTTTTTTTTTTAATATTTACTCTTTCATTACAAAGACACATACCATTTGCGATTTTAACTTGAAATTGATAATAGGTGTACTAAAATCGCAAGAAGTTTGGCGATTTTAAACCGCATGAGTTTCAGAACACTATAAAATAAGTCTGGCGTTTTGCGATTTCAAATCGTGCGATTGTCAGAACATGGCCGATAACTGCCTTTTTTAGACGAAAGTGTAAAAAACAAACTTTAGAAAATTTTAAATTTACCCCTCTTGGAGGGACAGGTGCGATATGTATGTTTCAATTTTAATTAAGTATAAAAACAATTTTTTTTGGGCGGCATTTATACGATGATTTTTAAAACATGTTTTTTTTTAAATATTCTTTCCAAGCTGCTACCAAAATCTTTTTACATTTACATAATGACTCCTGAGTCATGTCTTCTTTTTAAATTTTAGTTTTAAAAATCGAAAAAAAAAACAAATAGCAAGATTTGAAATGAAACTAAAAGAATATTAATATAAAAACACGAAGAACAAAACTCATGCCCTTTTTTCTATTCCTTTCTTTTCTACCGAATATGTCTACAAATAAAAAAAAGCTTGTCTTTAAGACATGTCTTAAAAATCATCGTTAAATGTTGCCTTATTTTTCAATAATCGTTTGTGAATTTAATATGCAAAAAATATATTAGTTAAAATATATAAATTAATAAAAATTATAACTAAGATTTGTATAAAGTAACATTGAAATGATATGTGTGTAAGTGTAAATACTTAATGAAGAAGATTGCTAAGCAAAAAGCCTTTAAATATGTATTTTCCCTATAACTCTCGCTAACTGTGTTGTCGATACAGCACTATTCATTTATTTGTTTATGTTTTAATGTAATGTATATATCTTTATATATATATAAAAAAGTCATTAATCATTAAATTAATGGAATCACTTTAGAGTAGTTAAAATAAACTGTTTATACTTGAAAATAGTCATTGACCAAAATATCTGCATTTGGATCAGCTGTCAAATTTATTTTGGAACCATTTGTTGCTAATGTTTTGGTGGAATGTTCTAGTTTTCCTGCAGATGTTGTATGAGCTGACGAACTAGTGTTTGATGTGGCCGGACTTAAAGGTGGTGAGCTCAGTTGCGTGTCATCAGAGACCTCGGTTTGAAGACGTTCATATGGATTTTCCTGTCCAAATGTATTCAAGTAGCAGACGGATTCATAGTTAGGATCTGTTTCACTGCCTGTAAGGGATTCATATTGAGAAGAAGAGGTAGGAGTTTGTCGTGAACTTATTGTGCTAGTAGTAGTCAGATTAGTTGATGTGGAATTAATGGAACTGGTGTTTAACATGGAGTTACTAGTAATGGATGTTGGTGATGTTATTGATAATTCTGCGGTGCGTGGTGTTAGTAACTCATCTACCATTGATTTGTTGGAATTGCTGAGAGGTAAAATTGGAGTATTCGGCTCGGTTTTCTCTGCTATGCGTGCATAGTGATCACTATCGGTTTCATTGTCTCCAGCTATCTCTCCCTTTGCTTCCAAAATACTTGCATAGTTGTGATTTGCATCAGGTCCTTTAACATCGGCAATTGTACTATAGCCTCCAGCAGTTGTATTTCTAACATCATCTGTTTCCTCCCCTTTCACCTTGCTGTAACCATCAATAGAATCTTCATCGATATTTATACGTTTCTTTTCCAATACTTTGGCATAACCATCATCTGAGAGACTTGCTGAATTTATGCTACTAATATTTGGTCCTTTAAGCACTTCATAATTTGGATCGTAGTCGGATGATTTCTTTTCACTGTCATCATTTAGGGATGCATTTATTTTTGGTTTTATTAATGTTTCATATCCAGGATCATTTGAACTACTTTTTAAGCGGGGATTAGCTATAGTTTCATAATGTTTATCGCTATTGTTTAATTGTACACTATAGACGGTAATCGGTGGTTTAGATGAGGTATGAACTAAAATGTTTTGGAAATAAATAAAAACATTTATAGGAGTTTTAACTTTAATAAATGGAAAAAATTGTAAAACTATATGCATAATAAATTAAACTAAGTTAGATTGCAGGATATACATTAAGAACTATTGGAATATTGAAGTAAAAAGTTAATAAGAGTATAGTTTATTTATACTAGCGGTTTTCACCCTTGATAGTAAACTTCCTTGTAGACCTTGTTATTCAGTTATTTAAAGTACTAACGTTTACAACACTGCAACAACAAAATGTATAAGAATAATTTACTACGCTGTGGATGAAAAATCCAACAAAAAGCTCTAGTAAACACGTGCGTTAATTTACCACGAAACTTTATCTTTCTCTCACTCATTAAATTCATTAATTAACAATACATACGAAAAAGAGACTCACGCTTTGTAGTATAAAATCGCATTAAATAAAGGAGAGTTGTACACGTAATACAAAGGGTGAAAACCGCTACTATATTTATATATATGTAGTATTAATAGTACTTTGTAACAGTTTTTATTTTTTATAAAAAATATGGGAATTTGCATTAAAAAAGGTTGTTTTCAGTATTGTCCTTTCTCACTCTTGAAAAATTCTGTCTTTTTTAAAGTTAAAATAGATATCATAACATATTTATAAGCCATCTTGTTAAGTTATACTAACGAGGCTCTAATACTATGACAATCGATTCCATCCACCGGAACGATTTGGAGTTCAACGAAAAACGAGCAAGGATTTTCAACTAGGCAACACCTGGTCGGCCTTGTATGCCTTTTGAGGGTTCACTGCATCCTGCGAACTAGTGAGGTGACTTTAAAGCCAAATCGACCACCAAAAGTATCTTTCCAGTTCAGACATTACCACAAAACTGATGGAAACTTCTCTTAATTCTGACTCCTTACAAGAGTTAAGAGACATACCCACCAGCCTTTCTGTAACTCCTGTCTCGGCAATATAGACCATTGTCAGTTAGTTTATTTCGGTTCGTTTAATCAGTGTTTGCCACTCCTGCAACAGAGATGAATTACTAACCCTTTAAATTGTATGCGTCAATCTGGAGGTAGACAAAGGTAGTACTTTGTCCTTCCCAGATGTCCTCCCTCAACTTATTGTACACCCTCCCTCTCAAGTCATTTCTTTTTAGTTTCAATTGGAAATTTCAAAAAATTAAGTATATCTTAAAATATTTCTTTTATTATTAGGCAAGGTTTCCTCAAAAGTGTATAATAAAAATAGTATTTATTACGAGGAATCTGGTATTATTTATCTTAAACAGTACTGACTAAGTACAGTAGCACTTTAATTTGCAAGCCTGTCATGTATAGCAATCGTCCAATACTTTCATCAAATTAACTTTTTCTCTTATTTAATAAAAACCAAAAATCACATACAAATATTTGTCATGCAAATACGTATAACAAGCAAAATTTTAAAAATACTAACCACTGGTTCCAAATTGAGAAATTCGTTGTTTTTTAATTCGATTTCGATTAAGTTTTTTTTTTTTTGGATTTTTAAAAGGAAAATGGAATTGTATGTTTGTCTCATTTTGGTAAAACTGAATTTATATGATAAATAAGTAAATTAAATAGGGAAATGGTAAAGCATAAATAAAAGCGTTAATTATTTGATAACAAAAAAAATGTTTGTAAAAGGATGATATAAAACCATTGAAGAGGAAAAGAACATACATATAAACAAAAATAATCCAGACATTTGGAAAAAGGTTTATATTAGATTAAATAACACAAGTACATACCACCATCTCTTTGGCGTTCCTTTTGTAAAATATGCGTATAACAATCAGATTTACGATTCTCTATAACACCATGCGAAGAATTTGATCTCATAGCATCGGCTGGTATAGTTTCGTAGCCATGATCCTTAGTGGCACCATAACTATTGCTGCGTAAACGACTTCTTTCGCTTGTGCTTAAAATACTAACATTATTTTCTAACAGATCTGCAGCCATTGAATCTAAAGGACTCAAACCCAAATTTGCAGAAAAATGTTCTTCATTTTTGCGTGGCAATACTGGAGAATTATTTTGTGATGAAGGTGAGTTGCGTGAAAATTTATTTTTTTTCATGACCTGTCAAAAAACAAAAACAATTTTAAACAAATAGTTTGTTTTAACTAAATAAATAAAACTATACAAATAAAAAAAGAAACTATTTAATTAGCTCTTTAATTGACACTATTTTCCGTTTTTGTTTAAAAAATTACTTCGGGTATAGGGAGCCAATTCGTAAATAATAGTTATTTTGTACATATTATTTGTATTAATATTTACGGCCTATAAATAAAACTGGTTTATAAAAAGTTTATGAAACGGACTTTCTATGAAAATTTGTTTAATAAACTTTTTATCAACCTGTTTTATTTTTTATAAATAAAGCGGTTAATAAATAATTTTTGGCCTTATAGGCTTTTTTATTTTAGTTGGATTGAAATTAATAAATAAATAAAATTACCTTTGCATACATTCCTTCAATGTCTTTTGAAGGGCTTAAGCTTTTGTTTCTTCTTTGTGGAGAACCATCTTGTTGAGATAATTCTTGAGATCCCATCTCGCCTAACTCTCCCGCACATTCAATCACTGATATAACAGAATTACGGCCAGAAGTTAGGTTGCTGGTTGAACTCATCGTTTGTAATTGATTAGTCGATGATAGATTCGACTTTGGTGTCGGTGGTAAAGGTGAATTAGCCTGTCGTTTTTCGGGTTTTGGTGAACCTAAATTACACAATGAGGAGCTATTGTTAGAAGATGCCGAGGCCTGCCTCGAATGCATTTGAGCCCGTAAACTATCGACAGGTGGTGGAATTGGTGTATTAATTGGTATAATATGGTATTCCAAACTTGTTCGCAAAGGACCAGTAACTGTATTTGTGGAATGCTGAGACGACATGGAAGTATTTCCATGATCGGACGACAAAAGGGAATTGTTATGAAGAGCTCCAGTTAAAGTTGAGTTGGATGATGCTAATGTTGATGTACTGGCATTATTAATTTCAACTGAAACTACTATAGAGTTTGGTGATTGCATTGGTTGTATCTGGGCATATGTTTCAGAACCACTGGTATAAATATCGGTTGTAGTATTGGCGTGTTGTAAACGAGTATTTGGATCTTCAATGGCAGCATAGGTTTCGTCTGTTTCAAATATAACTAATCATTAGTATTTATATGAGAAATATTTGATTTAGCGCCAATTCACCCATTTCGGAACAAATATTTGGTGAATTCGCTTTTATTTATCAGGTATGTGAAGAAAATCGTTTCATTTAAAAAAACAATTTTAATATATATCTTTGAATTAAGGTGTTGATTTTTGTTCAATTAGGAAACAATACAAAATGTATTTAAAATCAACTTTTTTAAAGTAATTGGGTACGTTCATAAGACGTAGCTGTTGAGCTCAACTGCTAGAAAACTGTTGACAACTGTTGAGCCGAACATTTTCGTCTTAGAAACGGCATTATGAGTATAATGCAAAATTAACAGCTGATAAGCATAAACAATTGAAAAAAAATAAAGGTTGAGGTTGAGCACAACATGTTGACTTTAGGTAGCTAAAAAATTTTATGATGGAATAAATGGCCTCAAATACCCAACTGTTGTGTTGAGCGTAAGTGCTCAACTATGCGTTTCTAAGACAAACACTAAACGGTTACACAACAGTTACGCCTTATGAACGTGCCCATTGAAAACGAAATTATTCTAAATTGTATTACAAATTCTTTGTACCAGGTAATCTCGGTAGTACAACAAGTACAACTCGTACAAAAACCGCAAGCAATTTGTTTTTGTAAAATCATTGTACAATGTCAAAAACCGAAACAAATCAAAACAGAAACAAAGATAATAAACAAAATTTTGACATCCAACAGTTATAAAGCTAAAGAAAAAAAGTTACCAGCAGGGCTTTTAGGTGCACCTGTAATGAATTCGCCTTGCTTTGTACATATATTTTTTGAAAATATTTACAAAAAAATTAAAAATAAATAGCATAAAACTAGATATATTAAGAGCTTTCTGAGAACTATTGATATTTGAAAAATTTTCCAATTAAACAGACCTGTTCTTAAAATCACGTGATTTAAAATCATATGTGCTGTTATAATCACACGTGTGATTTTGTGGTGTTCTTTCTGTAAATCACGCCGTTTTTGTGTTTTTCTTTGAGATTGTCAATTGTCGAATGCACAAGCAAACACAAGTTTTTAACTCCTGATAAAAATGTTGTTCACCAAAGTTATAGCTCATTTTTTTAAACGCTTTTTATGTTATTTTCCGACAATTTGTTTTTTTTTTAACCGATATAGCAATCTCAAATTAGTTTTAGTGTTTGTTTAAAATTTTGCAATTTTTCTCGAATTTCAGCCGTGTTCGCGGTTAAAGCGATATGTTCCCGTAAGTTTTCTGATTCTTAACAGCTTAAACGATTTTTAATAAATAGTAGACTCTGCTATCATGCCGCTGTTATAAAATTTTTGCGAATTTCCGCTAATTTAGCAAGTTTTAACGAATTTTTGCCATTCATTATAGTTTTAGGGATTTTTAATCAATTTAACGGCTTGTTTGAAATATTAAAATTATTTTTCTTTTTTACTTTCCGACATTTTGTTTTTTGAACCCTTTTAGCGATTTCAAATAAATTTTAGAGTTTGTTTAAAAGTTTGCAATTTTTCGCGTTTTCGCATGTACGCGATATAAGCAATTTTTCTGTGATTCTTTACAGCTCTTACGAGTTTTAATAAATATTAGACTGTGCTATCATGACGCTGTTGGCAAAATTGCGATCTTTAATTCAACTAAGAAAACAAGCCTGAAATCACAACAGAAGTAACAAAAGCAAATATAATTTTTGTAGTGTCGTCGAATTTTCTTAATGTTAAATGATTTGTTGTAAATAAAACAACTTATTGCATAAAAAAATTAATAAACAACACATTGAATATTTTATTTTAGTAATTTATTATGACTGTCAGCTTACAACAGACGCAAAAATAACAAAGTGATTTCAAAGCTGTTTACGTAGCTGAACGTTTTGAATAAAAAAATAATATGCCCAAAACACATTTCTTGTGATTTCAAATCACTTTGATAAAATGTGATTTTCAGAACAGGTCTGATAATATTTAAAAATTTCAAAAGCCCGTGTTAAGGCCCAACCCGAATACGAATGAGCAAGCTAAAGCTACTCTTAAAAAATAACGAAAAGTTCGTCAAAAGCATTTGAAAAAGCAAAAACATCTGATTTCGTACGGAATGTGCGACCAGTTTCGCCCTTTGCTTAAGAAAATGACAGTTTCATTAAACTTTAAAAAGTTTTTTTAACTTCAATATGGTTTGACACATATGATTTACATGTATTCGAATAGTTGCTTAAGCCAGCTCATTCACACTCTTTCGAACAACAATTTCGAGCTTTAACATTTCCATTAAAAATTTGTATGAAATTTGTATGGTTTTTAAAATATTTTTCATATAAAAATCAAATTGTTTAACAGGCAGTAATTATAATTTAAAATTTTGGGCAAAATTTAAGATATACGTTTTATAATTTTACACACCTGAATCATCAGAGACTGTTGCATAATGCGAATCATTTACATCACGAGAGTGAGTAGTATTGCGTATCTGAGTCTGTGGTGCTGTCTGCTGGGCTAAAATATTCGCCAGCGGTTCACGAACACTGATACTCGTATAACCTTCTGTATAACAAAAAATATAAATAATTTTTTAAATCAAAATAATATTAAATTTATATTACTTGAGGAATCTTGGGAGTCACCACTAAAATGTTGATTGGCAATTGGTGGCGTCATGTATGGTAAATCCTGACTGGCCGATATCATACCAGCAATTGCAGATGCAGCAGGTATTTCGACCTGAGGTGCAGGAGTTTCATTATGATTTTGTGAATTATCGCTATGATGAGATGAACGTTGTTGATGTTGGTCATTTAGTGTAGAAACTTGAGTACTTGCTGGCTGTCCAATAATATCGACATGAGGTGTTATTACTTGGGTATTAGCTGATTGAGATGTTGAAGGAGCATTTAACTGTGCATATGGATGTTCGGTTGGTCTTACCTTTCAATTTTTTGGAAGAAGTGATAAGAAAATTAATTTTTGTTGCGAATTATTTATGTTGTTAACTAAAATACATTGACTTACTTTGGCATAATCGTGTGGTGAGTTTTTAACCCTGGAGTAAGGCGAACTTACATCATCCGCTTGGCTTATGGAACTATGTTGAGAAACACTTATTTGTTTTTTTAAACTGGGTGTAGCTATAAATTAAGATGTTTACATTATTTAAAAAAAAATTTTTAAATCGAAAGAAACATTGAGGAACAAAATTTGTATTGGCCTTGAAAGGCTTTTGTATATCCCTTATATTATAAAAAAAAATTATATATGAAGAACCCCCGTATTCATAAACGTTTATTAAATTTAACAAACATTTAATAAGTGAAATTTACATAGAAAATTGGTTCAGTAAACCTTTATAGAATAAAAAATATTTTTATGAATGCGGCAGGAAGAACTTAATGATTGACTTAATAACGGTTATGTAACAAGCAGGGACCGTAGGTTAGGTTAGGTTAGAAAGGCTGGTGTGAAGCAAACTTCACACCCTCACCCAGAGACCATTATGGTCCATTGTGATGCCTTTATTTAGTGAAACAAAGAAAGAAAGAAGAGAAAGATATCTAGTGTGACAGAGTAGGAGAAGTTAATGGTGAAAGCACAGAGAAGGAAGATAGTGGAAGATAAGAAATCGGACAGAACAAGCAAAACACAACCCTACCAAACAGGAAAAACTGCCCTACATGTTTCCCAGCCTCCTGCCGCGCAACCAGGTCATTCCCATTACGAATCCCGTCAGATTCTCGAGCCCGCAGCCCGAGACATCTCCCAATTCGTGCAGGAATCTGCTACCTAGCCACCTCAGCCTGCTGTTCTGTAGCCTGGGACAGTGGCACAGAAAGTGCTCAACAGTCTCCAGCTCCTCTGGGTCCTCACACAGCCTACATATATCCGATAAGCCAGACCCCATTCTCACCGCCATTCTGCCTATCATACAGTGGCCCGTGATAATACCTATCATGGTCCTGACGCAGGCCCTACTCTTACCCAGCAGCGCGTCCGAATTTGACCTACTAAGCATCGGCCACAGCGTGCGCGATACTCGGCAGTCCGTTCGGCCCCGCCAAGCCCGATTAGTCCTGTTCAGAATCCATTTCCTAATTCTCCCAAAATAGAAGCCCATTGGAGGCCTGACCACTTGCAAACTGTCAGGATCTTCCATTTCCGAGCCCAGTCTTGCCAACTCATCAGCTATCTCATTGCCGGTGATGTTGCAGTGACCCGGTACCCAGCAGAGCCTCACAACATAATTCCCTAAGATTACTCCTAGAGCCCTCCTACAATCGTCCACTAGCCTGGAGTTCACATAACAGCCCTTCAAGGCCCTAAGAGCCGCCTGGCTGTCCACATATATAGTGACCTCCGAGCCCTTGGCAATGTTAGCTCCTACCAATTCCACGGCCCTGAGAACCCCCAGAACCTCCGCCTGAAATACACTGCAGTCGTCGGGAAGTCTATATGACTTTCTGATATCCAGATCCTCAATGTAGACCCCCGCACCCGTGCCCTTCATCTTCGAGCCATCAGTGAAAATAGCAGGGACCGTAACAGTTATTCCTTTTTTCATAAAAGTCTGTTGATAACAGTTATTTTTTGATTTTTAATTTTTTGAACAAAAATAACAGTTATTTTTTGATTTTTATTTTTTCGATCAAAAATAACAGTTATTTTATGATTATTATTTTTTGAACAATAATAACAGTTATTTTTTGATTTTTATTTTTTCGATAAAAAATAACAGTTATTTTATGATTTTTATTTTTTCGAGCAAAAATAAAAATTATTCTTTAAAGAATTGTACGTGCTATAATTGTTTAGTTGACTTTAAATATTTATTTTAATGCACATAAGATATCCCAATGATGATCACACATTTAAATAAATATTTAAAGACAACTCAATAATTATAACACGTACATTTCTTTAAATAATTTTTATCTTTGCTCGAAAAAATAAAAATCAAAAAATAATTGTTATTTTTGTTCAAAAAAAATCAAAATCATAAAATAACTCTTATTTTTGATCGAAAAAATAAAAATAAAAAAATTACAAAATAACTGTAATTTTTGATCGAAAAAATAAAAATCATAATATTTTATCATAGAAAAGTTCATAAGGATCAATTTGTTATACTTGAATCAGTTTGCCAGCATTTACTTCTATATGCTTTTTTGTTTTAAAATTTCAAAATAACTGTTTTTTTCGGTCCCTGATAACAAGTCTTTACTGAGAACTTAGCATACGTGAAAAAGGAGACTTGAATGTGATGAATCGATATCACCTTGAAGTCTTGCAATCTGTGCCTTTTTACATTCATTTATGCAAACTTGGTAACTTTGCCTAATGATTTTGGCTCGTAATCTTGCGCTATTCAATTGTGCATTTATTAAAACAGAGGTTTTTATCTATTCTTGGAATAATCTGAGCAATTTAGTCTGTTGGCTTTTTGAATTTTTTATTTTTCAAAACCAATTTCAATTTGAAGACACAAAAATATATTTTTATATATTTTTTAAATTTATTTTTGTATTAACGATTTTTAAAATCTAATATTAATTGTTTAAAATTGCACAACAGTTTAAGTCTTCCAAGTTTTCCCTTTTGCACAAATAGCAATTTTAAGCGATTTTATGAAAACCCTAATATAGTCGAACTTACCTATAATGAATCGGCATGCAACCATAAAATTACTTCATTATACATAAGCTTTATTACATATACAGAAATTATATTTTTCCGCCTTTATTTAAAACAAACAGTTGTTTTAGTATGGATTACTCGGATTACGGTTATCCGTTTGAGCATTGCTACATCAAAATCCTTAAAAAAACTTTTTGGAAGCCTTTTGAGTTTAATGTCTAAATGCTTGTCTTCTACATTCCTAGAATAATTGCATTTCAAATAATTCATAAAGTGCTGGGAAAAATTTCAAGTTTTTGTTAGTCTTTCTTAAACTTTTTTAAATACTTATAAAATTTGTTCAATATAAATGCTACTTCAGTGCGATATTTTCGTTTACTGAACACGGCTGACGGCTATCGAAATTGTTATCGCAGAGAATTTTTTCTTTTGGTCTTATTTTTATCTTTGGGAAATTCCTTACAATAAATTCTTTTAAATAATTCATCTGTAGACAAAAATGCTTGAAAGTTAAATTTATGTTTGAAAACTTTGTACATGGTAAAGAATAATTCACTGTATGGATTTTAATTATAAGGAGTTTAAATTAAAACCAAAAAGCAGTATTTTTATTTATTTAAATACATTATTAAACTAGATTATGATTTTCCAAATAAACTTTATATACATTATAAATCAGGTATAAATTTAGGGCCATTATTACAACTTGCCGATAGTTAAAAGTAGGATTTTGTCTGCTCGATAAGTAGCTTTGCATTATTACAACTTCCATTTTTTATTGTTATTATTATTAGTAATAATAATATTTAATTGATGAAATAATAATAAATGAAGGTTTTATAATGTAAAGCTATTTATCGAGCAGACAAAGTCCTACTTTTAACTATCGGCAAGTTGTAATAATGGCCCTTAATATATAATATTAGATTTAAAATGCATTTAAGGAATAATTGTACATATGTACTACTCTAATATTGGTATAAAAATTTTCTAATATTAAAACAAATAAATATTAGGCAACACATAATCAGATATGTGATAGAAGCCGATCATTTTTAAAAGATGTGATAATATTAATTTCAAGATGTATTAAATAAAAGTTTATAAATCATTTGCATTAAAACTAAATAAGATCGTTTTACACAGCAGGAACAATAACTTTTGCAATTAATTAAGTAAATTTCAAATTAATTTTGTTTAACAAAATTTCAGCTCATTATTGGTTTGACCTACCGACCATTTTTTTCATAATTGATTTAAGTATGGTATATATATGTATGTATATTTTAGATACCCCCTTTCTGAATCCAAAACATGTTTCAAGACATTTTTTATTGTTTCTGAGATATCAAGCATTAATTTAGCTCCATATCAACTATTTTAAAGATAATTAAGTATTGTTTTGTCCTACACGCCACTGTTTGGAGAATGCTTAAAATTTCTCATACAAAATCGTACAAAATAAATTTTACTCTTGCTTTGCTTTATTGCCGTAAGAAAAACAAGTAGTTAAATCGAAACCAAAATAAAATGACAACAAGAAAATAAATTTTACTCTTGCTTCGATTCATTGCCGTAAGAAAAAAGTAGTTAAAGCAAAAATCAAAATAAAAATTCTAAAACTTAATACATAACAGTAAGAATACGTATGCAGCTCAAAAAGCTGCTTTTTTAGAAATAAATTTCGAAAAGTGGCGTATGCGGCACAAAACAATAGTTTTCACTTTCAATAAAATATTATTAACTTTTAAGTTCATTCATAAACCGTCACAAAAATTATAATTTTTCTTCAAAACATATGCCAGAAGCTATGGTGAAACTATAATAAATCATGCCTGGTATATTTTCAGAAAACATCAGTCGTTTTTCTTCACTACGACTATTTGGCATATGCGCCGAAAACCAATAATGAGCTGCGAAAAAACGAAAACTTTTAAAACTTACGACTTTTGTTTTGATTTTTAGATTCCAAGAGCATTTTATCAGCTACTGTTTCATATAATTCGGAGCCAGTATCACCATTGGCATCAGCTACTGGTATGTCAGGCAAAGATCGATGTGCAGCAGTGCTAGCTCTATAACAATTATTACATTTATTATATATTTTAAAAAGTTCTAAAAATAAGTAGTAAATACCTTTTTTCAGAATCTCCTTGAGATATTGTTGAATTATTAAGATCTGCATGTGATTCACTGGTATTTAGGATTGTAACTACCACAACTTCATCAGGATTTTTTAATTTAACCATTCCTTCGAGGCCCATTAAGTCATTTCTGTATATAAATTTACCACATGAAAAAAAATCAGATTGTTATATTTGGCTATGGCGAATAATATGGTGCGATAAGAACAGAAATTTATTTAAATACCGTCTTTAGATTTTAATAAATGTATCTTTCCTCCAGTGCCGCCCACATTTTGTCGGATGTTGTGTATTGAAAACCAAGATGCTTGTATCTTATTTGGAAACTTTGATAGGTATATATATATATATATATACAGGCGGACATAGTTAAATCAACTTGGCTGTACACATACCTATGAATTTGTTGTGTGTAAAAATCCCCAAAAAGGCATTAAAATAAATTACTTGTAACTTTCAAGAATGGGTACAAAAAACAACACTCGATTTTATGAAAATAAACAGAGGTCGGCATAGCTTTTTTACTCTTATCTCAGCCATTTATGGACCGATCTGAATGAATTTCAATGGCAAAATTATGAGGAGCAGAAGGACAGAAATATAGGTATTACAACCAAGTTCGCATCATATTTTGTGTCTTCGAAAACCCCATTTCAAGAGAGAGACGAACATCGTTAAATCAACTTCACCACTCATATGTACCCATAATATATACTTTATAGGTTCTAAGATCAATATACTAGAAATTACAAACGAAATATATAACCTTTTACTTTTGGTGAAGGGTACAAAAAAACTAACTGCGGCACCAAATAATATCTTTCAAATAGGTACAACAATAACAAGCGAAGCATAACAAAATAAAATTGAATAGCATCACACAATATTCAACACAATAACAAGGGATTGAATTATGTTGCATTAGTACACAATATGTAAGCAAAAGCTTAAAATTTTCATTTTTTCGTTTTTTAGTGTAATATGATGCATTGGTGCTTTGCTTACTTTCCCCGTGAATTCACTGTTTACTACATATTACATACTACAATTACAACAATCTTATATACATTGATTCAGAGTTGTTGTATTGTTTTTTCTTTTTTAGAAAGGTTTCACTCAGTTTAAGTGCATCTATTGCTCCCAGATTTTTACTCACTTTGGCATTTTTTTCTTGCAACACAGACAGGCTGCCAACATGACCACCAACGTTACAGCAACATTTGCAGACATCAATAATATAAACAAAAAATTTTCCTTTTTATACTCCTCGTCGTCTTGCAACATTATTTTTAACAATTTTCGTTGGAATTTCTATTAAATTTGTCTTGATGATCTTATTAGTATAAAAGCCAGAGGCTGTAGGAATTTGTATAAGCAACAAAAAAAATGTCTAGTAGACATTGGACGTATTTGTCAATATAAAATCTAAAAAAAACTTATAGTTTCAATATTTTATTTTTTATAAAATGTATAGCATTTTTCACAATAATACACAATTAAAAATATCCACACAAAAATACATAAACCAAGGTGGAGAAATAGTAAAATAAAAAATATTTCACTTTTGACATTAGCCAAATGAAAAAATACAAACTGCAGCCAACTTCAGTGCAAATGTTGAACAGCATCTCTGGAATTACATAAAAACATTGCCATATATATACATATTTATATAAAAAAGACGTTACAATAAAATATATTTAGCATAACTTAATATTTTAAGTTTTAAAAATTTGATTTACAGTGAACTCGCGATAACGCGAACTAATTTTTACCAAGGCGGTTCACGTTTTCGAGTTTGTGCACGTTATCGAATGCCATTTTATTCATTTTTAATAACAAAAAATATATTTACAAATATGCAATAATTCAGTTCACTTTGCATATGATAAATAAAAAATAAATTTCTTATGAATATTAAAAAAATACACATAAAATTAACAAAAACTAATGGGGACATTTTTTGTTTGAAAAATGTTTATGAGGAAAAAAAAATTTATAGGAAAAAGTCGGTCATCTTTTTTTTGATAAGTTTTTGGTTCGACCATGTTTAACAAATTTTTTCCATTTTCGGAAGCTCAGAAGAACGTTATGTTTTACGCTTTCCGGTACCATAAAGACACGATTACACGATTTGTTATTTCCTATTTTTTTTAATGGAACAAACTGTTGATTCAGCAAGACCATATTTTCTTGCCAAGCCACTGATACTATAACCTTTTTGCAATAGTTCAAGAATATTAACTTTATCTTTCAAAGATAAACCTTTCGGGTTTTTAATGACATTTTTCACTTTCACGAATAAACATTTTTAATTACTTTCGACTTTTACGTAGCGATGTCAAAAAACAACTAACAGGTCAGCGTATACATAAAATTAAGAAAAACAAACGCTGTAACATAAACCAATAAGTGAACTTAATTGGGGGATTTCCCAATTTAAAAAAAAAAACATTTTAAACAGCATACAAAAATAAACAAAAATGTGTTCACGTTTTAGAGCTTCCAGATTTTGTTCACGTTTTAGAATAGTCTGTGTAAAAATAAATTTGTTCACGTTTCTCAGACGTTCACACTTTCGAGTGTTCACGTTTTCGCGAGTTCACTGTAATTTGATTTGTATAACAATATTTTGGCAAAAGTGCAGTTTACAGGCCACACGAAAAAAAATTGGCCCCCGTGGAATTAAAAAAAACTAAATTTAAAATTTTAGGGGGCTGAGTCCCATGGGCCCCCTGGATCTTAAAAACCGCCCCCCCAGTTAGTGGTATGCGTGGGTATGTTTGGGTACTCAAATTAAAGGTAATTTGCTCGCGATTGCAAATACCTATGTATTTTATTTTTAATTGTTAATTTAAGTATCTTTTAGATTTTTTTTTTTTTTTTTTTTTTTCATTATTTATTTATTGAATCTTCATATATTAAATATGAACTAACAATAATTAATCAAATCTTATACTAATACTTTATTTTTGTCCTGCCAATGCTAGACGAAAATTTTTCTCTTCACGGTTTCTGTTCACATATGTAGATGTTTAGCGCTCTTCTTGTCTGATGAGTCCTGCTGTATCTCTTCTCCTTAATCTAGAGTGGCCGCTGTAATTTAA
Source organism: Pollenia amentaria (assembly GCA_943735925.1). Lineage (NCBI taxonomy): Eukaryota > Metazoa > Arthropoda > Insecta > Diptera > Polleniidae > Pollenia > Pollenia amentaria. Next base: position 257,821,165 of record OX031006.1, read on the forward strand.
AATATTTCGAGCTAGTGGATTTGGGTGCGACTCAAGTCTTTTTAAATATTTTACTGCATAGTTCGTAATAATAGTTTTTACTAACGGCACATTGAGATCCTTGTGAATATTTGAGTTTTTAACATACCAGGGAGCGGCTGTGATTATTCGAAGAAGTTTATTTTGTCGCCTTTGAATTTTTTCGATATCAGAAGCCGAGGCAGTGCCCCGTAACTGAATACCGTAGCACAAAATTGGTTTTAAGATAGAGTTGTAAAGTAGAAGTTTACAATCGAGACTAAGAACAGAGTTTCTTTCAATAAGCCAATTAAGTTGAATTGCTTTTAGTTTCATTTGTGTTAGTTTTGCTTCTATATGGCATTTCCATGTTAAACGCCGATCTAGATGAATTCCGAGATATTTTACATGCGATTGTTGGGGCACTAATTGATTATTGATTTTAATAGGGGAACATGACTCCCGACGCAAGGTGAATGTTATATGTACGCATTTTTGCTCATTAACCTTTATCCTCCATTGTTTTAACCACTTTTCCAGTTCAAATATATGATCCTGCAAGTAGCGTGAAGCTTCATGACAGTTTTCGTGCACGCTTAAAAAAGCTGTATCATCAGCAAATGTTGAAGTTAGGGTGTGGTTGTTTGTTGGCATGTTTGAGGTATATATTAGGTATAACAGTGGGCCCATGATGCTTCCCTGAGGGACTCCAGCGTCAATTGGCTGAGGAGAACTTATAAAAGCACCTTCTTTAATAATAAACTTTCGACCGACTAAGTAGCTTTCTAACAGCTTGTGTGTGTTTACTGGTAAATTTAGCTTCAATTTATGTAATAAGCCTTCATGCCAGACTTTATCAAAAGCTTGAGAAACATCGATGAAGAGGGCGGAACAATATTTTTTTTCTTCAAAGGTTTTTCTTATGGCGTTTACTATACGATGGGTTTGTTCAATTGTGCTATGTTCTCTTCTAAAGCCAAATTGATGGTTTGGAATACATCTATTTACATTTAAAATTGGGGTTAATTTTGACACTAACAGCTTCTCAAACAGCTTTGATATATTAGACAATAAGCTTATAGGTCTATATGACTCAACTTTTGTAGGATCCTTTCCTGATTTAGGTATCATGGTAACTAATGATACTTTCCATTCCTGAGGGTAGTATTCAAGGCGTAAAATAGCATTAAAAATAAAGAGAATAATTTTATTTGCTATGCTGGGTAGCTCCAAAAGCATTTTGTTACTGATCTTATCAAAACCAGGGGCTTTCTTCGGGTTTAAATCATGAATAGCCTTTTCGATTTCTCTTATCTCAAATCTTAGTGGAACAGCTGCTCTAACAGCAACAGGTGGTAACTCGACCGCCATATCGAGAGATGTGTGAGCGGTAAATACGGTTTTCAAATGATTAACAAAAAGATTTCCTTTTTCTATATCATTTCTTGCCCAGCTTCCGTTTAAGTTTCTTAATGGTGGTTTAGTGATAACTGGTCTTTTAAGATTTCTAGCTGCACGCCATAATGAGTAGTCTGATTGTGGAGTTGCATCAAGTTCCTTAAGATATTTTTCAAAGGATGCAGTTTTTTGAGACTGCAGTAACTTTCTTAACCTTTTTGTGCACTCTTTTAATAAAGTCTTAAGTTGGGGGGATCTGTGCAATTGCCACTCTCTTCGAACTCTCCTTTTTTCAGTCAATAGACGCTCGACATCTACAGAATATATGATATTGTTTTTGGTTTTTTTGAGGGTTGTGCTGGAATGTTGAACAGATCCACGCTCTCCGGTGTGCTAAGCGGAATATTTTCTGTGCAATGGGCACTAAGATATTTTTTATATTTTAACCAATTTATTTGTGAGGGTGATTTGGATAAGTACCCAGACGGGTACTGCAGAGAAGCTTTAGTAAGCGAAGCCGGATGACACGGGCCTAGGGTTGCCAGTCGGGCTTGTTTTGGCTGGATTGTCCAGCTTTTTAATGGCCTGTCCAGTTTCAAGCTAAAAAGAAATTTGTCCAGCTAAACAAATTTTCCACAAAATGCTCTTAATATTTATTGCTTTAAAATAATTTTTATAAATTTCCTTATTGGAACATAATGCATCTGCAATAGCGCCATCATTTCTATTTTTGATTTAATTCGTATGTACAGTACTATTTCCATACTCAAGAGCTGAATATGCAAGATTTTTACATAAATTTTTTTACTTAAGATAAATATAGGAGCGATAATTAATTCTACATTAAAATAAGAAACTAATTTTTTGAGTTATGACGTTGTTCCAGCAAATGAGAGGTATGTAGATATATAGTACATATGAATGAACTGAAAAAATTTAAGTTTAGTTATATTTTGTTATGTTAGTATTGTAGTAAAGTATTATAAAAAAACAATGTAATAATATTAATGTCATACTCGTACATATGGGTATTTTTTAATAAAATTTTTTGTACAATAAACAAGTAACTTTTCGTGAAAATTTTATTTCAAAATGTCCAGCCTTTTTTTTAATATCCAGCTTTTTTAATTCACATGTCCAGCTTTTTGATAACTGGATCTGGCAAGCCTACACGGGCCTCAGCACTAGGGATGCCAAACGGGAAATCCCGAATCCCGCGATTTTTTTTTATGAGTTCCGGGATTTTTAACATATCAACTTTTATGTACAAAACTGTTCGTTTTTATTGAATTTTTATACTATATACAAAAAAATTATTAAAAATTATATTTGAGTTATATTTTTTTTATTGCAAATAGTTCTTATTTTTGAGTTTAATTTTTGTTTTTGGCACACAGCGAGTATTTAAAATTTTTAATTTTTGCTTGATCTATGACGATTATTTCGGGATTTTTGTATTTTGCTTAATAAAAACCATTGTTGTAAGTAAAAACGATATTTGAAGATTCACATCTTAAGCCTTTTTAACAATTACGTTTAGCAAGTTCAGCTTTGGCTTAAGACATAATACCAAAATAAAAATGATTATTTTTATGCAAAATATAGAAAACAAGAAATCATTGTTATATATCAAGCAAAAAATAAAAATTATTCACGATCCAATTAAAGTTTTATTCATAAACTAATGAATAAAAGTTGATATAATTATAACAATTAAGTCATAATATTGATGAAATAGCTCATATTCCTTCCGGTACAATAATAATAAAAAATTTGCTTAAAAAACATACGGCAAATACAATAATTTTTTTTATAAATAAACACTATCTGACGTATTCATAAATAAATTATTTAAACTTGAAATCTGTTTTAAGAAACATTTGTATAAACATTTTGTTTTAAAATAAATTTCAAACATACTTAAATTATTGATTATGAATATCGCCCTCACCCTGGAGGTGTACTGCACTGCAGTCGACATAGTTTTACAGTTTTTAACTCTGCTATCGAGATCGATGAGGGACTACACTTTGCAGTGTATTAATGTCGTCACAACTTAATTCACATTAAAAATTAAATTGCTGTCAAAAAACCGAAATGAATTGATCTAGAAAAACTAAGAGATACGTATATTTTTTTAAAATCTGATTAGTTTGATCATGGGTGAGGCCAGTGTTATAAGCATATGTATAAAATAAATTGTTTTGTTGTTTTCATTTTTAAAAATTTATGTTACGTATATAAAACCTTTTGAATATTCAAAAAGTGTTGTTTATTAAAAAAAAGTAGCATCTTAAAGAAACAGGGGGATTGGCATCCCTACTCAGCACCCTTAAATTTTAATTTTGTATTTTTTTTAATTCTGATGGGGTGGCATATATATTTTTTCGTGTGCCTCGTAAACTTCACTTCAGCCAATATTTTTTAATACTTTTTTTTGGGAAATTATAAGCAGAGTTCGAATATAAACAGTAATGTACAACAAGTGTACCACCCGGGGTTCTGAATTCTTGTTTGTGAATTTGTATACAAACAAAATATCGTACTCAACTATTGTGTGCTGACGAACACAAACACCAAGATAACTTACCGAACTTATTTTAGAGTACGTGTAGAGTTTTTTTGGGGTAATTGTTCTGTATTTTTTAGTGAACACGTAGTGAACTTTTAGCACGCGGTGAACATACAGCCATTCGCCCTTATAATAGATACTCTGACTGTTTTAAATAAATTTCTCAAAACACAAGCGCACTTTTGTTTTTTTTACTCTATTAATGAGAGCCTGTTATAAACACCCATTTAGATCTATTTTTTGATTTAATACAATATTTTATTAAAACATTAGTATACTTTTGCATGTTTCTTATATTTTTGCAGTCCTGTTATAAAGCTAACATTCAAACTTTATTTTGGTTTTTTTTTCAATAAATAAACAAACCATTAAAAAATTATATTTCGTCAGTTCACAATATTTGTGTACCATACTTTGTTTGTGTTCAAATTCACAAGCACAAAAATAAGATTCAGAGCTTGTGTTTTAAAAACTACACAACGCAAGTGTACGACAACTACAACAATGCAACAATAGAAAAAACAACACGCGTTTTGTTTGTAAAAATGTCAAAAACTTGTCACCTGTTAAGTTTTTATCATGTATTTATTTTGTTTAATGAAAATTTCCAACCGGAATTTTGGCGTACAATGCTTGCTTCCAAAAATGGTCTGCGCGAATTTCATGTGATAGGGCCAAATTCCTACCACAAATTTGACCCCATTTTGCACTTTCCACTGGGTCTTTTGGCACTGAAAGTAACGTACCGCATCCACTTTCAAAATGTTTTTACACATGTTTTTAGATGTACAACGCATGCTCGCTCCATTCCATACTCATATCTGTTTTACACACGTTGCCATTGCTGGGTATGCCTGCCGCTCTCGCTTCTTTGGCAGTTATATAAGAATGACAACTGGATAAAAAAATAATTCTTTTGCTTTGGCAAAAAAGGATGTTACTCCTTCTATTCTCCCTTCTCATAGAAGGGAATGTGGAATGTATATCTTATCTTTTATACGAAAGAGCCGAGGCCTTTTATGGGGCATTCTTTAGCAGGTAGATAAGAATGGTAACTGAATCAAGAACATTTTAAGAAGGCCTTTAATATGGCCTGAACTAAGAAGGTCTTCTGAGTTTTCCCGCTGGGTACATACATATGTATATGTATGTAAATATTTAGTATAATAGTTGCTGAATGGTTAGTCCCGAAACCATATATTTAAATACGTAATATGGCAATGTGGAATCATAGCCTATAATTATGAAACACGTTAAGCTGTGCAGGCCTTAAATACTTCAACAGATTGGGAAAAGGTATGCAAACAGATTACATATAAATGCAAAAAGAATTGCGGAACAAGGCTTTGTGTACTGAAAGGGAAGCAAACCTACATAACAAATTATGTATGTTTTATTTTCGAATTTAGTGAATTATAATAAATAATAACAGCACATCCAGTAATCCGAATATCTCGTTAATTGGATAAGCGCGCTGGCACTGTATATAGATATACCTACATTAACACTATTTAGTCTATGAAAAATATCGAAATAATTAAAAGTTACTATTAGAAATCTATAAAAAAAAATTTGGCTTTAGTTTTTAGCTTTTAATTTCCGTCTTAAGCCTTTTTTAGCTCTATTTCAAACATGAATTTTGTGCAAAAGCAAATAAATATTAATAAAACTAGTGGTTACGTGTAGGACGTCAACAATTTAATAGGTGTGAACATAGCTAAAGTGTTACTATAGTTGTTTATAAGTATAAAAAATCATCCAAATCAAATTTCGATCTACCAATCAATCTTTAAATCTTCAAATGTTGGTATGTAAAGTACATTTGGCATAACCTATCAAGAAAAACAATCTGAAAACAGCTGAGTGGTTATATGTACAAAAATTAATAATTATTTGTGTATTTTTTATTTTATTATTATTTATTTACTATTATTATATATATTTGATAAAAATTCCAATTAATTTTCGCCGCCACAAACAATTTTGGTAATACGAACCAGCTGATTGATGTCAGATGTTTTGTCACTTGAAAATAGAACTCGTTCAAAATCAAAGATGTCATATGTACATGACAGTGTTTGGAGGTGTTCAGACGATATGTGCAAATTTAACATGTGAAAAATTGACAATCCACACGACAAATACACATAATGTGAACATAGCTTAAGTCGTTCTTTTTGTTTTTTGTTACATACAAAAATTTATGATATTTCACTGTTTGTGTGGGTAATAGCGTTTTTTGAATGCAATGGCGAATAATGTTGCTGTTCCTTTAAGTCTCTCTGCTATCTTATTAGTATTTTTTTAAGCCAAAGTTTATTTGTTCAAGTATGTATGTATATGCAAGTAAATAGCTTTGAAAGTTCTTACAATTTGTTGTTGTTTCTTTGCAAAGTACTTACAAAAGCTCATGCGAAAGCTCGCGCATTGTACATATAGCTTGGACGCACTTGCTATAAAAGAACTAAAAACTGACAAACCGTGATCACAATCACAGTTTAAGGAGCAGTGATTTTTAAATCACGTTCACTAATCACGATGTTCTTTAAAAATCACGGGATCGCTCATCTCTAGTGGTTACTATTGAAACATGTAAAATCAACCTGTCCGTGAACGTGGGTTCAATTCCCCTGTCAATCAAGAATGAAAAATTACCAATAAATTTTAATTCATTTGATGTAGCAAAATTCTTTTCTTTATAAAAATAATTTTAATGAAAATTAAATTTAATGAACCTTACCCTGATTAAAAATATGAAAATTTGGACTAAAAACCATAAACAGTATAGTTAAAAAAAGATAAACCTGAGCGGTCTATACTTAACTTTAACTTGAAATTAATGTTAATGTTAGTAGTTTTATGTTTGGTGGAGACCGCAAGTTATAAATTTTAATATTTTGAGGTACATATACGAATAGTATGATGTTGGAGTAAATTAATATCCGTAGATTTATCCTTAAGGGTTGATAAAAACTAATGCTAATGGTGTTTTGTTTGACGGGAGTCAAGAGCCTCCCCAGCCGCTGAGGCTAGAGGCTAGAACGGGTCTCACCGAATCCCTGCTATTCATATTATGTGGAAGGAAATTAGGAAAACTCGAATAAGAGTTATTTTATTCCATTAGACTGTCAGCCACACCCAGCTCCATTAAAAATGTTAAAAGAGAATGAATCAAAATAATTTGTTCGCTATCTATACACTTTTTTCTGGTACACACTTTATAAACATAATCTATCAATAACATATTCTATAATTAAATCATGTCTACGTAAAGATGCCACAAATTTAGAATCCACAGTGATACAATAGATTTTTCTTATACTCTGACTGTGAGTTAGTTTGTTTTCAGAGGTTTACAAAGAAAGAACAAAAAAAAAAACTATCGTTCAATTATAAAGAAAAAATATATATAAACATATATATCTCTGAATAAACACAATTAAAAATGCCGGCCATTGAAAAAGTTTCAACGGAAAAACATGAAGGCGATGCAGTTTGTGTTGCCTTCTTTAATAATCAAGTATTTTCTGGAGGAGCCGATGGTAAAATAAAAGTTTGTATCACAATGAAAAAAAACCAAACATTTTTTTTTATGATTTTTGGTGAAAAATTTTCATAAGTTATAATTTGATTTATCTTTATTATTGCTATTTGTCTACCGATGATACAACTCATGCAAAATATGTATATACTAAAACATATTCATATTGATGGATTTTCCTTTGTTCAGTCTTTTTGGCAAAAGATAATTCTAGTAAATTCTCACTAAAGTAAATTGAAAATAAAGTGTTTGAGAATGCAAAAAATAGTACATAGAATTGAACTATTGATCAGAGTAAATATTTATGAGAAGAATTTTTATGCGATTTTATTGTGTGTGCTTACAGTGTGTGTGAAAATAATACAAACATTTGAAAAATCTAATAATAATAATGATAATAATATTAATAAAAATAACAAGTAAGAAAGTAAAGTCGATCAAGCCCTTACACCACAGTATTTAGGAACAAATCTTCGAGAGTGTATCCTATTTGGGACCAATGGGCAATCATGATATTTGGGAGAGCTTTATTTAGGACTGTATTTAAAAATAGAGGACAACTGTCAACAAATCTCGGACTTATTCGTAAAAAACTAGGACATTGAAAATAAAATAAAATTTTTAACGTACTAATGTGAATTCAATTTAATTATTATCAACAAAAACTTACATAAATAAATGGAATAACAAAAACAGTGCAACTTCGAAAGTTCGAACATTTTTGACCAACTTAATTTGACATAACTGGTTACCACTAGACATTTTGGCGAAAAAGTTAGCTGCGAACTCGGCGGTAAGACTTAAAGCCACTAGAGCATGGAGGGATTACAATACCGGACATGCTAAGATCCTGCTTGAGATAAATTGGCACATGGACATAGATTATCTCACCTGACACCTGAGCCAATCTTTGATCCTGGCTTCACCAAAACCATTTTGAATACTGTGGTTCACTATGATGACCTACGAATTTTCGCGGATTCGATTCAAATGTTCGCGGACGGGTCTAATATACTGCATGGTGTCGGTTCGGGCATATACTCCGAGCAGCTAAACTGGAGTATTCCTATTAGGCTGCCGGATCACTGCAGTATCAGGCCGAAATAATGGCCATCTACATGGTCGCGAGACACATTCGGTACGGTGAAATATCTGGCAGGGATATTCACATTATTGCCGACAGTAAGGCAACCATAAGATCCCTGGAGAATATGTTCATCACAACGAGAATTGTCCAAGAATGCCGGATGTCTCTGGAGTAGATAGCGAGACATTCAGTGATTACCCTTAAGTGGCTCCCCTTGTTGGCACATACAAGCACCACTTTACATATGTTATAGGTGTTTCACTCCCAAGGAGTAAGCAACTTATTGCAAACAAGTTTCATCTTATTGCCGGTCAAAGATGACTTGATGAAACCACCTGTGGGGAAACCCGGAAAATATGTCCCATCATAGATGAAAAAAGGACTAGGCGGGCATTGCAGCTGTCCAGACGGTTATAACTGGCCATTGGCCCATTGCTAGGCACTTCCAAAGGCTAGGGCTCCCTTAAAATGATCTATGTAGAAGTTGCGGTGACGAGGAGGAGGAAGAGTCAACTGAACTCTTCTTTGTGATTGTCCGGCTTTAGGAGATCTAACTGCCTGTTCATCGACTTCGAAAGTTAACGTTTCTATGCGAAAATAACATTAAAAATAAAAACAAATTTAAAAATCGAAATCGATGAACAGGCAGTCAGACTTCAGCTGTTTGGTCGAAGAACCCTTGGAAACAAAACTTGTCTCTCTTATATTGATTTGAACAGGATCCACTTCTTTATTGTATCGACTGGGTGGCTGAGTGAGAATATCAGCAGCCAGGTAACATTGCACCCAAGAGAGATGGTGCGATATGGTAACACACCGATAACTATTTAATGGACCCACGTGAGCTGTGCTTGATTACGGCTGCCAATGGAACCTAACCTAACATATATGTAGGTCTTTTTGAAATATTTTAAAACATCTCTATTTTCTTATACCGCTTTCTGAAGTCTTCCCTGAAGATTGCTAAAAGAAACAATTCATATACGAGTACATATAGCTCATTAACCTCAATAGTGACATAGCTCAAAAATAAAATTTTGGAGTTTGTGATGCAAAATTGTTCGCTATGTTTATTTCTTTTAAACTTTCCCCGTTTCAAGAAAATCTAACGTTATTTTTTTATTCTTTTTATCTCGAAATGGATTTTTTGAGTAATGTATTTATTGAAGTAAATGAGCAATATGTATCAGTACAAACCTATCTTTAAATTTTATTGTCAAATGACTCTCTCTTTTAAATCAGATTCAGGATTCAAACTCAGATTCAAAATTTACGCCACTAACCTGAAAAATCCGAATGATGATTTTATAATCTGGAGGTAAATCTACATTTTTAAACAATATATTTAAAATTTTGATGAGGTTTCTAAGCACACTTTTACTCCTTTAACTCTTTTCTTTTGTGGGGATTTAAGATTTAATTTAACTTTTAAGAGAAATAAGTAAAATGGGGTCCTTAAGTTTCGGATTCATTTCTACCGCTCTTTATACGAATCACATTTGAACATTTCCATTTTTTTTTTATAGATTTGGGATAGTGATCTGAATCTCATTAAATCGGTTGATGCTCATGAATCTTACATTTATGCCTTGGCCACTAACAGCAAAGGCAAATTATATTCCAGCAGCTGTGATGGTAGCGTTAAATTCATGCAACCCCCTTACGACAAAGCCGAAGATTTATTTCGCTGTGATGACGTAATACAAGCCATGTACTGTGAGGGTGATATATTGTATACGGGCGATGACAAGGGAGTAGTATCGAATTGGAAAGACGATAAAATGCTTTTTAAATATAATTTAGTAGAGGAGGTCAAAGGTTTGGCGGCCGAACAAGAATGGATTTACACTGTACGCGATTTGGATGTGGTAGTGTCGCAAGTGGTATCGGGTAAATCTGGTAAATATAGTACAAAAGCTGTTATACAAGGCAAATCACCGTTGTGTTTGTTGGGACCCATGAATGAGGGCAGACACAAGTACGTGGCTTTTGCCGATCGTACTGGCAAAGGTATGACTTTAATTCACAATACACCCACCGAGAAATTCAGTGTCATCTGGGATGCTATCGTAAGTAAAAAATTTGTTGTGAATAAAATCAAATAAAAAACTAAATTATTTTTTCTTCTTAATTTCGGTTTAAAGGACAGCCACGAAATGATTATAAATGGCATGTGTGGTGATGAAAAGTTTTTGTATACTGGTGGTTATGATAATAAGGTTAAAGGTTGGACGGAACTAAATCAAAAGAAACCAAAAGCCTTGGGAGAAGTTGAAGTGGGTAGTTGTGTCAACTATATATGCAATGGTGTTAACAACACAGTGTATATTGCCTCAGGTGATGGTGTGATAAGGCGGGCCAAATTTATTTGAATAAAAATTTCATATATTTTAGATGTCCTGAAGTTAATTAAATACAAGTATTTTAAATACATAGCTAGTAAAAATATAAATATATGGTCAAATTTTTTTAGTTTGAAATTAACTTAGAAATGGTAAACAACTTAACTTTTGTTGCCCACTGTTGTTTTAAATTTTCGAATAACTAAACACTTGTTTTGTTTGTATTTTTAATAAATGAATTTTTTTATTTCAGTTAGTTCTTAACTAAAAATAATTAATACTAAAAACAAACATAATTAACAATTCCATTTTCTTCTTTTTGCATTTCGCTTAAAAGTAACTAAAAATTATTTAACAAAAAAATAAAAAAAAACTTAAGAAGAAAATGAAAAATTATATTAAATAAATTAGTTTTCTTTTCTATTGAGAATTTTTTTTTAAATTTTTCTTTAGCATTAAAGATTGTCTTTTGCTGCATTTGCATGAATAAATATTTATTATAATTATATTTTTTTAATATACATTATTTTTGCAGCTTTTTTCAATTCATTTTCCTTTATTATTGTTTTCTTATTACAAACTATTTTGTCTCTGTTTTTTTTTTTCATTTTATGTAGTAAAACATCAACATTTATACACGAAATTCACATTTATTTTAAGTTTTTGTTACAATTTTTTGTTTACTTACTATTTAAATAATTTATTTTTTGTTGGTTAATTTTTTTTTACGTTTTTTGTTTTGTTTTTTAAATTTGTAGTATTCTAGTTTATTAATTCATTATTTATAAAGTTGTACATTTTATTTGGTTATTAGATTTCACAATTTCGATGCAGATATTTTATATTAAAAAAGAGATCTCAGTAAATATCTTTATTTTTGACATTAATCTAAATCTAACGATAGTTTCTACGAGCATTTAAGAATTTGATAACTAATTTTCTTTTAAATTTCTATTGCTTTAGTCAAAATATTTTTCTATTGATTAAAATACAAAAGTCTTTATTCGATAATTTTAATTTAGCTAGAAAAGGAAATTTTAAAATGTACTGCTAGTCATGAACGAATCTATTATATTAATGAGAGAGTTATGAACTAGCTCTTAAAAGTTATTCAGCAAATCAACATATGGGGAGTAGATTATTTTTTTTTTAATTCTGCCACATCATAAGAAACTAAAGGGAAACATCAATTGACTGCACGCAAAATAAAAAATATGGTGGGGGTTTAATCATACTGTAAGAGAAACCCTGGTTGGATTTTAGCAATGAATATGGCCATAATAAGTTTAAAATTAACTATAATAGCGATCGATAATATAGTTACTACAAACCATATATGTTCAAAATTTATTATAATATATATAATACTATGTCGTAGCAAAATTTTATGTACACATTATATTGTTTGAATTTAAAGGGTTAAACCATATAAACAAAGTCTTATTAGTCGTGACGATAATAATGTTAATAATAACTAAAGTTTGTTTGTGGCCAATTCTGAAACAATAATATGTTTTTTTAGCCAAACGTTAAAGTTCGCATAGAATTTCTTATAGAAATAGAGTTTTGCTTTTCCCGAACTTTTATATTTCCCGGTAAAGCGGGATTGATTTTTCAATTTCCCGGTTAAGGGCATGGTAAACGTATTTATGTTAATTCATAATTTAAAAAAAAAAAAAAAAAAAAAAATCAAGGAAGAAGGTGGGTGCAGTGTAAAAAGTGACCATCTTGAAAAAATTATCTATGTTAATATAAGTTTTTTCTTATTCGACCTTTATTATTTAAATAAATAGATATACACAAGGCGAATTAAGTTTGCTGGTGGCGTTGAAAGCACAGCTGTGCTACTTTTTTTTTCTTACTTAGTGCTGGTTCACACTGTTTAAGTTTTAGCCGTTAAGTTTTGAGCTTTTAGAAGAGAAGGAATAAGAGAATGCCATTATTTCCCGTATTTTCCCTTTTATTAAAAAAATACGGAAAATAATTTTCTTTTCCGTGCTGCATGTGGTAATTTTTTAATTTTTCTATGAGACTGAGCTTACACAGAAAAATTATCAGTAGTTTTTTATTAATTAAAAAATGTGTTTAAAAAGTATTTCAATTTAATTAATGTGATAATTGAATCAATTATTTTTTTATTTGAAAGAAAATTAAATATATAATTTTAATTATATTCTTAATTTTTTGTTTAATATTTTTTTTTTTATATTTCTTAATTATATACAGATAACCAATCATTGAATCAAGTAAGCAATTTGTTGATTTTGCACCTATTAACAAAATGATTTATTGACTACTAAGAATTGTGAATATTTTTTTTTCAATAAATAATATTTTTAATTTTAATTTCAAACAGTGTGTTAACTTACTCAATTAATGCCCGTAATTTCTACAAATATAATCTAGCTGTGTATAGATACTTATCTATGGTGTAACGAATTTTAAAACGTATTTCTTACCTACGGGTTAAAGTGTAGTGTATTTTACACCATCGATTTTCGAAAGTTAATTCACGTAGGCCAAATTAACGCAGAAACTACCAAAATAGTGTTACCGGATAGGTAAAGATAACTGTTAGGTACGAACTCGACCAGATATTTCTTTGTAGAAACTACGGGCATAAATATAGCTCAGGTTTTGACCAGTGTTTAAAAATGCTTGACTATTTTTAATGTTTTTGTAATTGCTTAACTTAACTTAAGAAAAAGAACACAGCAAAAGCAAAAAGCAAAAGCAAACGCAGAAAAAGTGAGAGTAAATAATTTATTTATTCTCACCATGTTTATGTTCTCAGCTTAAAAAGCCAGCCAAGCAACCACTTGAAAAAAAAAATTGCTGTTGCTGTAAGTAATAAGTTTTTGTTTATTTTTTTTTTTGCTTTGGCTTAACTGTAAATTGATGTGCTTAAATTCAGCGAGTATTAACTTCTTTGCTGTTTTTGACTTCATTGCTGTTGCTTGCTGTTGCAGGCGTTAGTTTCATAGAATAGGTATATACATAATTACATAACACAAAATAAACAAATTAGTTTAAAAAAACGTGTAGTTTCATTTATGTATGTATGTACCTATTTATTAAAAAAAAACGCAAAATACCAAAAAAATTCGAAACAAATTCGTTCATAATATATTAAGTTCCAGCAACAGCAAAGAAGTTAACTTGCTGACTTTAAGCGCATCAAAAGCAAAAAAAAAAACAATCAAAAACTTAATACTTACAGCAACAGAAAATTTGTTTTCTTAAGTGGCTTCTTTGCTGACAGATTTAGCAGAGTACATGCACATAGCGAGTTTAAACAAATTATTTACTCTCTTTGTTTTGCTTTTGCTTTTTTGCTTTTGCTGACTCGTTATCAAAGAGTTAAGTAAACACTTAGACACACAGTTTTTTAATTTGCTGCAAAAAATGTAAACAAAGCAAAAATGTGCGACTGTTGCTATTTTAAAGCAAGCAATTTAAACACTGGTTTTGACAATTCCCAACAAAAATTCTACAAGTTTAAATTATTTTATTTTAAGTGAAAAAATCAATTAAGACTTTTTTTAATTTAATTAATATTTCAATTTCACATTTTTTTCAAAACAACTAAAATGATAATTAAATCAAAATTTTTTTTTTTAATTTTCTTTCAACTAAAAAAAATAATGGATTCAATTACCGCATTAATTAAATTGAAATACTTTTTAAACAAATTTTTTAATTGTTTAAAAACTACTGATATTTTTTTCTGTGTACCATTTCACAAACTAACTGCCTGGCCCACAATGTCGACAAGAACATTTCTTTCGTATATTTATATTGAAAACGAAAACAAATTTTAGTTTTTTATTATTGTTTTTAATATAAATATGCGAAAGAAACGTTCTTGTCGACATTGTGGGCCAGGTAGTAAATAAAAATATTTAAAAAAGTAGTCTCGGCTTTTGAAAATGGGTTTTTTGTTTACTGAAAAATTATTATTTTGTCACTTACAACTTTATCCGCGGCTTTGCTTTATATCTCTGCACATACATATCGTTATCTAAAACGCATAATGCCCTCGCTAATCAAAAATAAAAAAAAATCGACTTTTTTATTGATTATAATATTCCATCCAGAGCTGCCGTTTTTGGTTATTTCTAACCAAAATTGGTTACTTTTTCCTCAATGTGGAGATGTGATTTTTTTTTTCATTTTGGTTACTTTTTGTAAATTATAAAATACCGATGAATATGTTTTTCTTGATTGAATTGCACTTTACGTTTTTTAAATTTTTTTACGTTTTTATTTACATGGGGGTTATCGCGTGTTTCGATTCGAAGGAAATTATTTACGATTCAAATAATGTGTACTTTTCACTATGATTTTCTCATTATTTATTTCAAATGAACGAAAGTTTTTTATACTTTATCGAAAACAAAAAATCTCTTTCAAAACAGCTACCAGATAGTTTTTTTAAGATTTTTGTTCAGAAACAAATTGCCAAATACAATTTTTTATATTAGAAATGGCCATGTTTTGAAATTGAAATCAAATGAAGTTTTATCGATGCAGATTTTCAATTAATTTTCTTAAATGAGCGTAGATTTTTTTGCTGATTTTAATAGTACATAGTAAAAGTAAGTGGTACTTAAAGTAGGAATAGCATAATATCACGCGGAATCGATTTCAGAACATGATTAAAAAAGTGCACAAAAGTAGTTTTAATGTTTCTAAAACCTTGAATTGAAGTAAAATGTTATAAATTTACATTATTTCCAGTAGTTAAAAAAAACCTTTGGCTGTCCGTCATATACTTTTTTGCCATTGAATTTACGTTCTGAAATACGAATTTGTTTATATTCGCCAAAATATTATACAAAGATTCACAATAACAATTATAAATTTAAAATAGAATTTACAAACAAGAGAAACAAGTTATATCCATATTTATAATATTTTAGACTTATGTAAATTAGAAAATATTCACAAAAAACACATTTCGAATATCGCTAGCAGCTTCCAATTTCGCCAAAACAATCGCCACATCACCAAATGTTAATTTCAATCGCAAAGAGGATTAAAAAAATCGCCACATTTTACAGCCCTGCCACTGACAGTTAAAAGTCGGAAAACAATTAAATTTGCCATATTTTGTTATTTATAACTGTGAAGTACAGATTTCGTTTATTCTAAACGACATATTCAAAAAAATTTAATTTATTACTGAATTTTGTATAGAAATTTGACGGGTATAACTCCTATAAAATAATAATATTTTTAATGCAGAAGGTCTCAAATAAATAAAACTTAAAATTTAAGATTTTCGTTATTTTTTTATATGTACAAGAATTTCATTTGTAGTAATTATTTTCCTATTAAGTGCAAATACTCTTTGTTTTACACTTAATTAACAGAGCATTTCTAATTTGGTTATAAATATATTTTTACATTTGGTAACTTTTTCAAAAATTTTGGTTGTAAAACTTTTATTAGTTGTGGCAGCACTGATTGCATCAACACAAATGTCCTTTATCCAAAATAGTATATGATAAGCACTTAAAGATCTAACTAAAGGTGCATGTACACGACATGTTTTTACATCTGACTTGTCAACTTTTCAAGTCACATGTAATTGTGCATGTCTGTCAAAATTGCTGTTTTACACCATCGATTTTCGAAAGTTAATTCACGTAGGCCAAATTAACGCAGAAACTACCAAAATAGTGTTACCGGATAGGTAAAGATAACTGTTAGGTACGAACTCGACCAGATATTTCTTTGTAGAAACTACGGGCATAAATATAGCTCAGGTTTTGACAATTCCCAACAAAAATTCTACAAGTTTAAATTATTTTATTTTAAGTGAAAAAATCAATTAAGACTTTTTTTAATTTAATTAATATTTCAATTTCACATTTTTTTCAAAACAACTAAAATGATAATTAAATCAAAATTTTTTTTTTTAATTTTCTTTCAACTAAAAAAAATAATGGATTCAATTACCGCATTAATTAAATTGAAATACTTTTTAAACAAATTTTTTAATTGTTTAAAAACTACTGATATTTTTTTCTGTGTACCATTTCACAAACTAACTGCCTGGCCCACAATGTCGACAAGAACATTTCTTTCGTATATTTATATTGAAAACGAAAACAAATTTTAGTTTTTTATTATTGTTTTTAATATAAATATGCGAAAGAAACGTTCTTGTCGACATTGTGGGCCAGGTAGTAAATAAAAATATTTAAAAAAGTAGTCTCGGCTTTTGAAAATGGGTTTTTTGTTTACTGAAAAATTATTATTTTGTCACTTACAACTTTATCCGCGGCTTTGCTTTATATCTCTGCACATACATATCGTTATCTAAAACGCATAATGCCCTCGCTAATCAAAAATAAAAAAAAATCGACTTTTTTATTGATTATAATATTCCATCCAGAGCTGCCGTTTTTGGTTATTTCTAACCAAAATTGGTTACTTTTTCCTCAATGTGGAGATGTGATTTTTTTTTTCATTTTGGTTACTTTTTGTAAATTATAAAATACCGATGAATATGTTTTTCTTGATTGAATTGCACTTTACGTTTTTTAAATTTTTTTACGTTTTTATTTACATGGGGGTTATCGCGTGTTTCGATTCGAAGGAAATTATTTACGATTCAAATAATGTGTACTTTTCACTATGATTTTCTCATTATTTATTTCAAATGAACGAAAGTTTTTTATACTTTATCGAAAACAAAAAATCTCTTTCAAAACAGCTACCAGATAGTTTTTTTAAGATTTTTGTTCAGAAACAAATTGCCAAATACAATTTTTTATATTAGAAATGGCCATGTTTTGAAATTGAAATCAAATGAAGTTTTATCGATGCAGATTTTCAATTAATTTTCTTAAATGAGCGTAGATTTTTTTGCTGATTTTAATAGTACATAGTAAAAGTAAGTGGTACTTAAAGTAGGAATAGCATAATATCACGCGGAATCGATTTCAGAACATGATTAAAAAAGTGCACAAAAGTAGTTTTAATGTTTCTAAAACCTTGAATTGAAGTAAAATGTTATAAATTTACATTATTTCCAGTAGTTAAAAAAAACCTTTGGCTGTCCGTCATATACTTTTTTGCCATTGAATTTACGTTCTGAAATACGAATTTGTTTATATTCGCCAAAATATTATACAAAGATTCACAATAACAATTATAAATTTAAAATAGAATTTACAAACAAGAGAAACAAGTTATATCCATATTTATAATATTTTAGACTTATGTAAATTAGAAAATATTCACAAAAAACACATTTCGAATATCGCTAGCAGCTTCCAATTTCGCCAAAACAATCGCCACATCACCAAATGTTAATTTCAATCGCAAAGAGGATTAAAAAAATCGCCACATTTTACAGCCCTGCCACTGACAGTTAAAAGTCGGAAAACAATTAAATTTGCCATATTTTGTTATTTATAACTGTGAAGTACAGATTTCGTTTATTCTAAACGACATATTCAAAAAAATTTAATTTATTACTGAATTTTGTATAGAAATTTGACGGGTATAACTCCTATAAAATAATAATATTTTTAATGCAGAAGGTCTCAAATAAATAAAACTTAAAATTTAAGATTTTCGTTATTTTTTTATATGTACAAGAATTTCATTTGTAGTAATTATTTTCCTATTAAGTGCAAATACTCTTTGTTTTACACTTAATTAACAGAGCATTTCTAATTTGGTTATAAATATATTTTTACATTTGGTAACTTTTTCAAAAATTTTGGTTGTAAAACTTTTATTAGTTGTGGCAGCACTGATTGCATCAACACAAATGTCCTTTATCCAAAATAGTATATGATAAGCACTTAAAGATCTAACTAAAGGTGCATGTACACGACATGTTTTTACATCTGACTTGTCAACTTTTCAAGTCACATGTAATTGTGCATGTCTGTCAAAATTGCTGTTTTACATAAGGTTTATAATATTTGGTCACACACGTACATGTTATTTGCTTCTGTCATTGTCTCTGTTTTTTCGCATAGTTATTGCAGAAACCAAAGTAGTTCTCGGTTTCTAAATATCGTGCTGCCGCCACAAATATTTTTATTTGCGCCGTAAAAGAGTTCAGCCATCTTAACATTTTTTGCTTTATATTCGAAGAAACCAATTTAGGATATTATAATAAAACGTTTTTTTAAATTTATGAACATAATTTATATTCAATGGTGAAATTATCATACGTACATCGATATTGTAAAATATAAACTTCAGCCGGCAAATGATTCCGTCAATAGTGTACCGCCGCTGCCGGTTTTTTCCGGCATAGATTTCTGACACAGCTGATGTCAGATGGTTTGTCAGAAGAAAATAGAGCACGCTCTAATTGAAATTTTGTCAGATGACTTTGCGTCTGACTTTAACAGATGCAATGTTTTAAAAGCAACACACGACATGTATGTATTTTACAGTGGGAAATTTGACAAGTCAGATGTAAAAACTATGTCCTATACGGGCACCTTAACAGTTTGCATTATATGTAACATTCTGAATTGTCAAAACACTGGTAAGTTTTCCTGTTAAACAATTTATTTATTGAAAAAATATAAGCTATTAACAGTTTAAGGCAATTAAGTTTTTTTCTCTTCCTGTAAGATTTTCAATATGAAAGAGAGGGCCTTATGCGTTTTAGGTAATGATGAAAAATAATTTATCCAACTACCCCCGTATAACTAGTCTATTTGAATAAAGCATGAAAAACAAATATTTCTAACTAAGTAATAAGTTGTGTTAACGTATTCTTGCGTAAAAACAAAATGTTGTTCGAAAAGAAAGTAAATTAAAGCTTAAAAAGGAAATACTGAAACAACGGAAACTAAGAAAGCCAACTTTAAATGCCTAACATTTGCTTAGTACGAATTAAAACACACTACTCCTACAATCAAATACTTAACAAATATTTCTAGTCTGACTTCCGGCGAAAGCAAAATCCTTATAAAATATACAAAACTTTGAAAAACTCTTTTTAAACTCCTCTTGAACGAATTAGAAAAACAAAAGTCATTATTTTGAATATTAAAAGTTTTAATTGCATCTCATTTTGGAAAATTGCTTTACAGAAAAAAAATTATCTTAAAGTGTTTAGGAAAAGTTAAATTGCAAAAGATAAGAAATATTTTGGAATTTCATTACTACTTTACAATTCATATACAGTTTAAGTAGTTTAAATATTATAGAAATATTTAAATTTTTTTCTAACGTAATTAATAGTTTTTTTTAAATCATGTTTCAGTTTTAATAATAATTTACAATTTTCTCTTATGACTTTAAATACTTTCAGCTTAAACGGAAAATTTGTTTTAAAATGCTGCATAAACTTAAAAATACGTATACGTAAAATATTGCTTTTAAATCAGAGACATTTACAAGAACACCATGTGTAATTTAACTTAAATTTTATTGTTTTATTTATTTTTCTGCTTCATATTTCCTTTAACTAATAGTTTAGCTCTTTTTTTGAGTTTTATTTCTGTTTTTTATTCATATTGCTATTTTATACAATACATCATTTAAAAAAGCATTTTACAATTACTTTACATAAACATTTACGAGTATGTTATATTTTATAAATTTTTCTTTACAATACTACTTGCTATTTTGTATTTACAAACGCCTTTAAATTTTTCTTATTAGCGGTGTTCACTGTTTGCTGCAAAATAAACAATATTCAACAACAAAATACACAGAATTTCTCTTAGGTTTCATAGAAGAGCTACGATATTTATATGTGTAAAGATGAATATGTCGAGTTGAATATGTTTTGACGTAACATATTTAACTTTGGAGGAAATGACGATATGTTTTTAAAAATTCAACTTTGAAATTTTTTTGATGAACTTTATGGGATTTGAGGCATATTTGGATGGATCCTTCTTTGTCACTCATCGGGCCATCTAAAAAATGAGGACAAACTATCCACTGAATTGTATTTGTTATATTTTGAAAAATTTTTTAATTATTAGTATTGTGGTTATTTTATTGAAATGTAAAATTCATTTCTTCATAAAATTTATTTAATCAAAATTAAATATATCGAAAAATTTTAAATTTTCTAAAATTCAACTTTGAAATTTTTTTTTTTCAGTTATCGGATATTTTATATATTTTTGAATTTTATTAAGGTATATCTATCCCCTCTTTTCTGAAAACCGAATCCGAATCAATTTTTCGGTTTTAAAACGAATCCGAATATTTTGGTGTTCTCAAAACCGAATTCGCACAATTTTACTCGATTTGAAATCCAGAACATAAACCTGGTCGAAAGCAAATCGAAGGCTGATTTTTTTAATAAAGTTTACAGAAATGAATTAAACACGGTATATTATAAAAAGTTGCAAGTCTTATTTTGCTTATTGTAAAAAAAAAACATTTAATGCAAGAAAATTGTTAATAAACAATAATTTTACTAACACTTACAAATTTGTTAATTTTTGTAAAATCGCAAGATTTATTTCAACATGGCTTCCACATCTTTGTTTATATTCGAAACATCCGAGCTACCCAACTTTTGAAATTGTCAATGTTTGACTCATTATAACATGGAAAGTATTGAATTTAAAGATAATCAAATAAATATTTATTTCAATATAAGCTAATCAAAGTTATGTGGTTAAGTTATTTGATATATTAAAAAAGTTTTAAATACAGAATTTTAAACATCTTTTGCCTTTATTCGAAAATGGTTATGAATAATGCAAATCGTGCGATTTACAGAACACCAAATGCTTTACTATTCATTTATAAAAAATCACTCGTTTTCAAATCGACTCGGTTTGTAGAGCAGAGGGGTATGTTTTATTTAAGCAACCACATCTTAAAATTAAGCCCAGTTTTTAAATAAAGCGTCGACTTGTACTTATCCAAAATCTAACGATGCGGCTCCACAGAGAACTCTTTTACTTAGAGAAATTCCGTATTGGTTTTCGCAAAAAATTACATTTTGTGCCAAAAAAAATGTAATGAAGTTAATCAATTAATTTACCACGAAAACTGATGAAAACTCAGTGGCATATGCGTGTAAGACATTGTCACTACTTACATTTTAATGCCGGTTTTTTAGTTAAAAAATTAGAAATTATTAAGATTGCATTTGCAGTTTAGAAGATACGAGCGAATTAAAAATTGCCCAATAAAATTCAGCCTTGGAAAAAAAGATGTTAGCTCCGTCTATGTTTTTTATTGCATTTCTCATATAAACGTAAAAATCATAAGCACTTCCACAAATAATTTTTTTTTACAAATTTAAGCAACACATTTGAATAAACACCTGAACTTGGGTGGCATGCCATAACGTCCAGTGCCACAATGTCCATGTAAGTTATGACGCTTAAAAAGTGTCATAGTGTCCACTATGACACTCTTGAAAGTGTCATAATGTCCATCAGAGCAGTGTCGTAATGTCCGCGGACATTATGACACTTAGCAGGGTGTCATAATATCCACAACTTAAGAAATAATTAAAAATATTAAAATGTGTAAAATTTGTTTTGAAATACCGTTTAACATGTGAATAAGTTCGATAGCATAGCCGGCCTTCGGCCGGGCACAGTGATTTTTTCTCTGCGATATAACAAATACTTGCTTCGCTAGCTAAAGCGTCTCTGCATAGTCGGACTTCGTTCGGGGACATGGCAGATTTTAAAAGCTTTACTTAGCGAAGCCGGTACTTGTTATACCATATAAGAGAAAAACCTTGCGCCCGGCCGAAGGCCGGCTGTTCAGAGAAACTTTAGTTAGCGAAGCCGGTATTTGTTATTACATAGAGGAGAAACTCCTTGCGCCCAAAAGCGTTTTCGCATGATAACTTCATTCATGAACATACTGAAATGTTTATCCAATGAAGTTCGTATTCAAATAAAATTCAGATTACTGAACAAACTGTTGTTTTATTCATGCCACTAGCAAAAACATTTCGTTTCATATGGCAAACTCAAAGATTTGTTTAATGAAACGACTTTTGTTTTACAGTTTTCACTCTCTCTCATTTTTTTATATAAATACTCAATAGCAATGTTGCCACTTAGTAAATTTATGTAATTTTTCCTTTTTTGTTACCTTTACAATAATATATGTAATTTGTAAAGCATTTTATAAATTAAATTTAAATATTTTTTCTAACAACTTTTTTATGTACTTCCAAGCAAAACACATTGCTGAAAAATATTATTGAAAATGAAATTTTTTTGAAGTTTAAAAATTTACATTAAAAACAATTAACTTACATTGATAACAAAGTCAAATTTGTAGTATTTTTATTATTTAAATATTAATGTACTTCCTTATCTTGTTCCTTATCTTTCCTAATGCTTTTCATTTCTTTCAACTGGCAATACTGACTTTAAAATAAATGTGTTATTCCATGAACTTATTCGACATTTATTCAGTGGTTGTTTTGTTTCAGAGTTGTTAGTATTCATATTCTCTTGCTTAAGTAAACAAAAACACTGCATCCTTTTCGTCTCTTAAATTTCGTGTGTTTGTTGCTTTCATTTCGTAGTTATTCATTGTACTGAATACAAACGAAGCAAATACAAAATTATAATGAAAGTTTTATAAACATCATTATTAAGTTTCATGCAGATTTTAATATATATGTAGCTCTTTCTTTGTATTTAACTCCATTTGTAATTATGGACCTAATGACAAAGCTAATCATTACATTTACCAATTTATATATGCGCTGAATAAAGCGCTTTCTGTGTCAAAAATGTATTGCTTCAAAGTGGGAACTCGCCATATAAAATTCATGTCTTCCGTAAGCGATATGGTAAGCGAAACTTTTACGTTTCTCCCTTACAAACCTGCTTCGTTGGAAGCTCCATTTTTTATTGGGGAATTACTTGTAGTTAATAGAATTTAATTACTAAATTGTTTTAGCTTTTTTTGCATATTTTTTCACTAATTTCTTAAAATGTTTAATTTCGACGCGTCGCTTCAAAAGCACTGTTGCATATTTGACATTTATTTTGCCCAATGATAAAGAATATTGTGCACTTTAAGCGAGTACTGTTAGTTATCACGGTACTTGAACCTTTTTTTGTTAATTAATCTGTGAAATGACCACCTTTGGCCCCTATGTGCTTCGTAAGCTGTTACGTTAAAACATTTTTAAGTCGCCATATTTTTCTTAACTCTAATCGATATCTTACATTTGCATTTTCGCAAGACCGTTTGCATCAAACACTGAACTCCGCTATTTAATTTTTGTGTTTTTCATGTTGAAATGTAACAGGTGTTGGAAATCTTGTAAAAATTATATGTGTACTACAGCATTTAAAGAAAAAAAAAAATACATAACATTTTATGAGTAACTCTTATTAAGAGAAAAAAAACTAAATAAACGTCGATACAATATTATTTATTTAAAATACTAAATAACAAATTGTTGTTTTGTAGTTTTTGTTGCTTTTTGAAATAATAATATTCTTGGGTATGGCTAGCATAGTATAGATTAAATTTAATAGCAGGCACAGTGGGTTAGCTTGCAGAAAAATATTAAAAAAAAAAATTCAATCAAATTTCTAGGATTACTTCAAAGGTTTTTTGCGGTATTTTGTAAGGACCTAAAAGATCTTTAGCCCATTGTATTGAAACATACAAGGGAAGTGAACCATACCTCGCACTGATAAGCTATCTCACTAGCCTACCGGGAGACTCTCGTGTAATAAAGATCAGAACGAATAAATAATTTCTAAGTTCAAATGCTAATTGACATATTTTACAGATAGTTATTTCGTTGGTAACTAGTTGATTGCACCGAATTTTTTCGCGGATCTCTTAAGCAATTTCATTATTTTTGCAAATTTCATTCATAACATAATTCTGTAACAAATTGAGATTTGGATTGAAGAAATATTTTTACAAAGTAAATTTAATCACTACAAATAGAATGTGGGATTTTTTTCTTTTTCATAAATTATTTTATTTAAAATTATATTAACCATTTTTAAGAATGAGCTTCCATGAGTTGTATTTCAATTTATAAAGTTTTTTTTACAATAGTCTTATTCCCTTAATATTTCACATACTTTTTTGCTTGAGCCAACCTTTGGTTAACATTGAAACTACATATATGTACTTATACTAAGGAATGTCTTTAAACACTACAAAAGGTTGGCTTAAGCAAAAAAGTATGTGAAATATTAAGGGAATAAGACTATTGTAATAAAAGCTTTATGAATTGAAATACAGCTCATAGAAGGACATTCGAAAAAAATGGTTAATTTTATCACTACATCTAATTTTTATTCGATTTTAAATACATTTAGCAGACTTATAAAAAGAGGGAGGATTTGTGCGAAACTACATACAAGGTTGGATTTAACAATACAATAGAATCCCGATAATTGGTAATCGGAGGGGGCCAGCTATTTTTTTTACAGAGATTTTCGATTTAACGCAATTTCGGTTGAACGAGGTTAAATAAGAAAAATTCGAACTAACGGGGGGTGTTTCTAGTTATTTTTTAGAACGAACAAAAATATACGAAACAAAAACAATTTTTCATTAGAACGATAACCTTTTGTAAGTCAAATAACAACCGACCACAAAAAAAAAAATTAAATAAAAATAGAAACAAAAATCCATAAAAAATTTTAACGGTAAATTCATCTTTAAAATATGACTATGTACAAACATGCATGCACCCAGAGAATAAATATGGTTGGGTATGGTTAAGGCAACTACACTTTGTTTATTGTAACAATCACCCCTATTATAAAAGTCGACGTCGACATGAGTTTCTAAAATTAATTTGAAATCGTTTTATCGGTTAAAAAAACATAAAGTCGGAAACTAGCATAAAAAACTTTAAAAGATTAACTTTAATGATGAAGAACAAAAATAATAGAAAAAAAATTGAAGATGGGATTTATTTTTGTCAGATTTTCGACAACTTGTCGACGTCGACACAAGTTTCTTATGAAATACCAAATTAACGTCGAAGTGATGTAGTCGTCGACTTGATGTGACAACAAATAAAAATTAATGTCGACGTCGACAACGACTTACATACTAGGGGTGAATATATTGTTGTCGTACACAAAGTATTGTTATTTTTTTTTAATATAAACAATATTATAGTTACTGTAAACATGTCAATGTTTATCGCAATTATAAATTTAAGTATGATTCACTGAAAAATAATCATTTTTATAACAATTAAAAAATGATAACTTTAAAAACATGTTATATTCCTCACAACCATTTTATGATATTTAATAACTATAACATGATAACTTTCCATACGTGTACTCATAATATGTAAAAGATGCAAATAAAATATCTTCGCTCTAATAATATTTTGTTATCGCCATTTGTAAAATAATTTTACATCAGTTTTGCCGTTTGTTTTACATATACCTATCGAATTATTTGTTATTCAGTGGTAAAACGATTTAAAAAAAAAATACCCATTAAAAACCCAAGTTTAAAGAAATTAAAAAAATAAAGAAATTGTAGGTGCATTAAAAAAAATTGTACAGTGTCACAAAATAAAATATCAATGCAAAAAAAAATTTAATATTGTTTGAAAATGGCGCAAAGATATTGACCATTGTCTTGTGTTATTTAAGAGAAAAAGAATGAAAATTCTATAAAATAACTTATAAATAATTGCGACCTACGATAAAAGAAGGTTAAAAATATTATGTTTAAAGTTGCATCATATTATGATGTGAAATATCTGTAACAGTTTACGTTAAGTGAATAAGCATAAAAATATATTAAAAATACTTTTCTGTTTTAGATTTAATCTACATATTATTATGATTAACATGATAATAATATGATTACTTCTTAACTTATTATGATTAACATGATAATAATATGATTACTTCTTAACTTATTATGATTTACATGATAATAATATGATTACATTAAATTATAATAGGATGTAATAAAAACAAATTAGGATTAAGGAAAAAATATTATGATGTAATATTACTAATATATTTGGCCATAATACGATTCAATAATAATCGTTATATCTTGACTACAATCATGAATCTTATCATAATAAGTTGCTCTTAGAATATGTTTACCACAACCATGTTTTTTTTGCGTGTGCTTTCTTGCTTATGTACGATATATCTTAACTGTTAATTTTTTGGAGTTGCCCTACAAATTATAAGAGGTTATTAGCAGCCATTCGCGATTTATATGAGGTTAAACAGATATTGTCTTGAAAAGAAAATTTCGAATAAAAGAGGGGACCGACATGTATGGATTTATTGATTTAACGTAATTTTTTCAAAAGACCAAAAGCTTGTTACATATAATTGAGATTTTCGATTTAACGGGGTACGAGTTATAGGGACTCTACTGTATAATGTTTAATTCAAATTTAGGTACAATGAAAAGGTATTTAAAATACAATAATATAATATTTTTTAACATTGTATGTTAAATTTTAAAAATAACATGTTTAAAAGTAACAAAATTATGATTGTTATGTTCTCTTTAACCACATTATGGTCATATTTAACGACAATATTATACAAACATACAAACATTTGCATTGTTAAATATAAATTAGTATATACCTGTTACAATATGGTAACCTCCAACCACATTTTCTTCTGCGTCTGGATGTAGATATATTATAAACTAGTTAGTACTTTTCCTATAGATATGAATGTCTACCATCATTATATGGTATTCTGGAATCACACATAAAACCGCACGCTTTTGTTCCATATTTTAGAAGCAACACGTAATTGTTGTACAAGCAACCACGTTTACAACATGGTTGTGAAAATCATAATATGATCGTAGCCAACCATAATATCGTTGTTGTGGGCAAACGGAGAAGAATAAATATATTAAGCATGAACATTTTGTTTGTTATATATATGTTCCCATCGATCCTATAAGGAGCATAGGGCCTTGTTTGTTGGCTTATAATTATTCCGTATTTAAATTGTTTAAACTCATTTAGAACTCCTGCTTAAGGATTTTATCTTTTCTTGTACATATAACTTCTTAAAAATTTATGAAATACATATAGGAATAAAACACCAGTAGCTCTTCCTGAAGCTGTTTTGTCAAATATTTATAATCGGTCATTTAAAAAAAAAACTACCGACATTTCCTTTAACAAGCAGCACCTGGTGCAAATAAGTGCTTTTTCCTTTTTTTTTTTTTGGTGCTAAAAATTATCAATATAAAATAATATCAATAAGTGCCTCTAAAGGCTAGTTTAC
Organism: Pollenia amentaria; assembly: GCA_943735925.1. Classification (NCBI taxonomy): domain Eukaryota; kingdom Metazoa; phylum Arthropoda; class Insecta; order Diptera; family Polleniidae; genus Pollenia; species Pollenia amentaria. The sequence goes on from OX031006.1 coordinate 257,849,321, forward strand.
ACTATTATACTTTGTATTAATACATTTCAAAAACTCAAGTTATATGTAAAAGTGTGATAGTGTGCAATGTGTTATGAAAAAAAATTTGACATCACATACGACTTCATCGTTTTCTGAAATTTTTCTAAACGCTCATACTTTTCATTGGATCAGGTTGGATTTTCACGAAAGCATGTTCGTGTGTGAAAGTGTGACTACAAACTGCAATGTTACTGTTACATTAGATTTTTTGACAGTCACAACAAAACTCATTAGATTTCTATTTCACAAAATATTATGGAATACGTAAGAAAAGTGTGATAGTGTAAACTAGCCTTAAATGATACACCATATTGGTAAACTTTTGAAAAAAGATCCTTCTACTTACTAAACTGTGATTGCTTTAACATATAAAAAATCGCTGTAAATTTACAAATATTACCAAATTAAAATTTTAGGTAAAAAAAATTTTGAACACTTTTTACGGTACACGAACAAATTTTGCGTATACTTTATTTTAATTTAAATGGGACTCATACGCCAATATTTTAAGAAATACGACTTAAAAAATGTTCAAATCCTTCAAGATCTTAATTAATTGGTGTCACTAGAAGAAGTATTTTCGTTAGTTTCTAAAAAAATTCTACCTTAAGTAACCGTGGACACCCAGACGAGTATTCTCAACGGTGGGTCTATTGTAGCACAAAGGATAAATCTGTGGCCGTATGGACAAAACTACGTAACTCCAGTTTTTGCAAACACGAGAAAAACACACTTAAAGTATCAAACATTAAATAATGTTAAAGATTTCTGGTTCCATTGAACTCATTATTTTTCTTGTTTTTTTTTTCGAAAAATGGAGCTCAATATACATATTGAGCCATAACCATAAAAAAGCTCAAGCGACAAAAACAAAAATTTACAGGAGAAAGTTTTTTTTTATTATATTTCATAAAAAGTTTGAATGAAAATTGGCGCTTAAACTAAAATCGTTTTTGCTATAAAATCGTAACGGTACCTTCTGCGACCATGAGATGGTGCAAGTGTTGCCAATAAATTCATTTATTAAAAAAACGAAAATTGAAAATGTTGTCGCTTAAGCTTTTTTTGCGGTTATGAATTTTTGTCTGCTTTTATGCATAAACTTTATTAAAAGGTTTACTCTCTATGCATAAACTATAATTAAATTTCTTGATTGTATGAAATTCAATTAAAAACTCCCTTTTGCTAAAAAAAAAACATATCACAAATTGACCCCCATTAATTAAGAGGTCTCGCCTTTAAAAGGTCGCCATTGATTTTGATCCAAAAGTTTTGGTTCGTTTTGTTACCCTTCTTAGTTTTCGAGACATGGGTATAGGATCCTAAAAATTTTGCAAATTAATAACTTGAAAGCTATTACTCGCAAAGATTTCGGATATTTGGCAGTCGTATTCCATGGATCAAGAAATTCTTTGAATTCTCGGGAGTTGCAATTTTTAGGCTTAAAATTTTGACCCAAAGAGCTTATGAACCAAAATTGTTCTATTTCGCTTTTTTTCTCTTAGTTTTTGCAACAACTACGTTTAAAGCTCTTAATTTTTCTGTTTTTTAAGAAACTATGGACTTAACTTGTTTTTTCAAAAAATTATCTAGTTTTTACATAAAAATTGGTATTTATGTGATTTTTGTTTTTCAAATAACTTTTAAATGAGAAACTATATCAAAATTTTGATCTGACAGAGTGATATTAAATAAAACACACTGTGCATTTTTGGTATTATCTCAATTTTCGCAAAAAGTGGAGTTAACTAGTTTTTCCAATAGGCCACAGAAATATAGTTTTTATTTTCAATCAAATATTGGATTGTTTTAATGTGGAAAATATTGGTTTAACAAAATTTTTAAAAAGCGTTTTAATTTTAAAATTATACTTAACGAAATTTTGAACTTTGAAAAAATACCAACGTATGTTTTTCATAAAGACGGGAAAACATCCCAACAATCACGGAGGTTTGACTTTAAATTGAAAATGATTTGAAATCATATCTTTTCTCAAAGGACAATCGTTTGAAAATTATTAGAAAATCATAGCATTCTCAACAAAAATAGGAAATTATTTTCAAATTGAGAACTGCATTTATTTTCAACTTGATTTCAAGCGGTATTCTTAAATGTGGTTTATAATACGAGTACAATGTAGAACATAAAAGAAATAAGTTAAATTTTTTAATTATAAATTCTTATATTAATTCGAATGTGTATTCTAAGTCAAATTACAATTTAAAAAGCCCTTTTACTTTAATAGTCTTATTCCTTTAATATTTTCAAGGAATATTTTCTATGCACTATCACAACTTTGCTTGTTTTTATATTTCTATTACGATGGTAACTTTAAATTGTAATTCAACTTAGAATACACATTCGAATTAATATAAGAATTTATAATAAAAATTAAACTCAACATAAGAACTAAAATTCCCAGATTCTATTTGTTAGATTTTTTCATTTAAATTCATTATTTATTTTAATAAACCGTCAGCTAAACATTCGGCTGCTGAAATATGAAAAAGCGTTCTTTCCGTCTCCAAATTCTTGGAAAGACGAAATACTTGGCTACTTTTTATTTTGAGGGTGTTCATGGGTCTGTGTAGCACCGCGATCGTACAACAAACTTTTAATTTCTTCAATTTCATAGAAAAAAAAAAATTAAAATTGACTTAAATTAAAGAATTTGTCATATTAATTAAAATATGTATTAAGTTTGCACCAGTAAACAAATTAATATTATCAATTAAATATTTTTTTTTAAATTAACAACATTTTGTGTAATAATATTGTTGATATGAGTAAATGTTTAATTCACTTGATTAAATTTTTAGTTAAAACTGATTTTATTTTTCATTAATGGTTTAATTGAAATTTAATTGAATTGTGCTCCCGTTTAATTCTTATTCGTATTCTTACTCACTGTAGTTAATTTCTCTAGCACTAAATAATTATTATTTTTTCGCAAGAAATTAAGGTTTTCGCAAACTTAATTAGCAAAGTTTCCTTAATTGTAAAATACGTTTAACTTTAATCATCATATGTTTACATATATTTTCGCTTTATTATTGCCAAGTTTATTTTTGATGTGAAAATAACTTATGATTACAACTTGACATCAAACTGATAAAACATTGTATTTCAAATGTTTATACTCAAATCATTATTAATTTGAATTGAAATGTTAAAATCAAACAATAGAAAATGATTTGAGAATTGTGCATGATATCAAATGAGTCATTTCATATTAAAGGCTTGACTTCCTGTTTGTTGGGATGTACATCGCAAGAACACACTTTGCATATACTTTATTTTAATTAAAATTACGTATCACTTATTCGCCAGTATTTTATTTTAATGATAAAATAAGAAACACTTTTTCTTATCGATTTTTAATCTTTAAAATCTCTTAAACTAATGTAATTGCAATGAGCTGAATATACATATAACTGAACTGCGAAAGAAAAAAAAAAAAAAAAAAATACATGCATATACCTAAAGCTTGTAAAGAAAGCTCAGTACCCACTGTGCCAATTATACATTTACGTTAAAAATGGAACACTTTCTAAATACCCCCTTAAGAATAGTTCTTTATTTTTTATTTATATTTGTTTAAAACACTTAACATAATATAAAAATAACATTTTGTTTTTATTTTCTTGAAATTTTTATGCTTTTTTTGTTTATCACATAAATAGTTTTAGTTTTACAATCTCTTACTTTCCACAGAGTACTTAGAGCAATATACACGCACAATCATATAAATACACAGATAAAAAGATCACAAACATACGCACTCAAACATTACTTACAAACCAATACAGAGATAGTGCTATAAAAGTTGGGTATGTATTTTTAGCATATAAATTCAATACAGTACTCTACACTCACGCTTACAAATATAACTGACGTTTATATTATCCTGCTACTGCTGACGAGTATGATGCTGTTGAATGCTGTATATGCTACACATAATAAGCATTATATGGATTACGTTTCTCCAAACAGGGTAAAACACATTCTAAGGTATTGCGAAATGCTTCTCGAAAATCACGATTAAAATAAGCATAAATGAGTGGATTGAGTGTTGAATTAAAATAGCCAATCCAAAAGAGTACAGCAACCACAACATCCGGACAAGGACATGCTGGACCACATAGTGATGTTATTACGTACCTTTTATATTTTAAAAGGGAAGAAAAAAAAAAGAAATACATTTATTTATAAGTAAGGGTGTTAAAAATATTTATAAACTTAAGCTACGTCTGCACAGAATTGTAAAAGTGTGTATAAGAATTTTGTTTAGTTGGACAAGGAAAAGTAGTTTAATCTTTAGATATGGGGCATATTTCTGAAGCGGACAACCCAATAAAAATTTTTTGTTGGAATTCCTTTATATATGGCATAACTATAGTTCTAGTATATGTGAAAAAGTGTGCGAAATATTTTTTTTCTATGATGTTTAAATGTTCTAACTATATGTAAATAAATTTATTTTTTTATGAAGATAAAGGTATTGAACTACAATTTTTACAATTTAATTTTTTTTTGGGAAAAAAATAATTTATTTAGCAAAATTTCGAAATTTTTGTTTTTTAAAAATTCATAAAAAATTGGAAATGCGGCTTATTTTGAGCCATCTAGGAGCATCCAAAAATTACAAGGTATGAAATATATTTCTTGTAAATATATGTATACAAAAACTTAAAACAAACAAGTAAGAAAATATATTCGGTCAAGCCCGACCTTACACCATAATATATTAAAAACAAATCTTTGCGACTTTAACCTATTTGGGACCCATGGCCAATCATGGTCGCCAGAACAAAATTATGCCATTAGATTAAGAATCATATAAAAGTTATTTGTGCGGAATATTTTTTAGATATCTTCATCTATATGAGATTTGTTTTCTTGTTTGGGTTTATATGGGACCTATGGCTAATTTTGGACCTACCAGCACAATATTTTGTCATGACATGGTACCTATTCAGTAACTGTTTTATTTCAATACCACCAGGAGTAGTATTTGTGGGAGTAGTATTTGTGTGGGTGCTATGGTCAAATATGAACCGATTCCCACAAAATTGGATATGAACATTTAGATTGCAATAAAACAAGTTTGGACCAAATTTAATCTTAGTTCCAACATAATAAGATTATAAATATAGTTGTATTTCTAGTACCTACAATACCGTACACGCAGAGAAAAAAATATGTTAAAATATGGTCACCTCCAACAAAACTATTTTTAAAGAAAATTTTAAACTTATTATGTTTAATTTAAACATATTATTGTCACCGACAACCATATTATTGTTAAATTAGACCTCCATCAAGAAGCCACAACCATATTATGATTGCCTCTAAGCATTTTATGGTTAAATATGACAATAATTTGTTTTTAAATTAACAATACTATTTTCCTCTTTTCCAAGAGCAACATTCTATGGTTGAAAATCAACCATGCTATTATAAATGTTAAGCATATTTTAGTTATTATTAACCAAAACATGTTCGGAGGCAACCATTATATGGTTGTGCCTTCTTGATGGAGGACTAATTTAACCATAATATGGTGGTCGATAACAATAAAATGTTTACAATTTTATTTAAAAATTGTTTTGTTGGAGGTGACCATATTTAAACATATTTTTTGTTTTTGCACTACGTACGTGCCATTAGAATAGCGTCCAAAACAAACTATAAGATATACCGCTAAAATAATAATATACCGCTAATCGAACTATATATTTGGTCTTATCTTATGGATCTTGTACATTGTTGTTGTAACATTTATTCTAAAGTATACATAATTCCAATGTTACCAATACCTGAGTTTAATGGGCAGAAAAGTGAAAAATTTAGATTGCAGTGACTTAAAATAAATCAAAGAGAGTCAGTTTAAACTTTTATATTTTTTGATTTTTAAAAATTATAATAAGCTATAAGTACCTCTGCATAGTAAAGCTTGAGTGTTTTTTACTTATTACCATGTTTGAAAAAATTTTCAAGGGTTTTTATGTTTTGAGTCGTGGTTCACATTCTTATGGAAATGCCCATATGTTAGATTATTGACCGACAAACAGAAAATGTAATGCTTTTATTTCAAGTCATTTAAAGCCTTATTTGAACCAATTTGAGTAAAATATCATGATTTGCAACAGTTTTTGCCGAACAAAAATTATTTTCAAGAGGGGAATTCCGTAGAGTAATTTCGGGTGTTAAAAAACCCTAAATAACAAAAAATTTTAATATATAAGTGAAATTTATTGTAGCGTTTTAAAGTTTTCGGAAGGCTGCTTACTATGGGACATAAGTTAAATTATGGACCGATTATTGCAAAATTGTATGGTATTATTTCTGGCCATATTAAGCTAAATTGGATCAAATTTTACCACAATATCTATATCTGCTACGGTTTTAGCCGTATTTAAATAATTTCCCAGAGTGGGCATTATATGGGGAATATGGTAAATTATGGAATATTCACGACACTTTCTACTATAATAAAAAGCCTTACGAAACTACGAAAGTCCAAATTCTGCTACAACTGCATTATTTCTTATGGTTTTAGGCGCAGTCAACGGTTTTCCGAGAGCAGGCTTTATATGGGGCCTATTGTAAACTATTGACCGATCTGTACGAAATTTTACAATATGATTTCTAGTTATTTACAACGAATTTGTTTAAAATCGTTTATTAATGCGCGCATTGTGGTACCATTAATGTTAGTTTTTGTAACGAAATTATAAATTTTTTAGGGTGGTGATTCTACATTTGGATTCATAACTCTTATCCTACTAAACCGATTTTTCTGGATTTAAATCCCAAACTGCTTAGGATAACTAGAAGCAATTTTACACCGTTATTGGGGTTTTCTTTTGAGTTTTTCCAAAATTAGCGTGTTTTCAACAGACGGACAGACAGACGGACATCGCTAAATCGAATTAGAATTACTTAAGGAGCCAGAATTTATTTACTTAATAGGGTCAGAGATGAATTATAAAAAAGTTTCACAAGGAATGACAAACTTAGTATATCCTCATTCACCACTAGTGGGGGTGGAGGGTATAAACGAGTCAAACACGCCTCATTAGTATGACAGCTACTTTTACAGTTATCCCTATCGGAAGTTCTTTATGACTTAGAAAACACCCTTTAAATTTAAAAGCATATGAAAACCTACAATTGAAGTAAAAAATATATAATAATTAGTGCTGCCAAAGTTTATACTAGTGGGTACCGTGTAGTTGTATATTTTTTTTACAAAGTTCAGTGGAAAATTCTTTGCCATTAGGCAAAAATGTCTTAAGCCAGAAGCTGTAGTTTTTCGTTATGTTAAATTGAAAATTTTTTATTTGGTGTATTTCATAGACCTTTTTTCTAAAGAGCAGATGATAACGATTAAAAGCTGTTATGCTAGACTAGAGTAAAGCCAAACGAAAGAGAAAAAAAAAAACACAAACTGAAATAATGCCAATCAAAATCTCAAAATGGGTGTTTTTGACTTAAGACATTTTTGCCTGACGGCTCCTTTTCAAAATACAACTGTAAAGTAAATTAAAACTCACAAAACAAAGTTTTTGCTACCGTTTTTTTTTTTGACAACCAGTGTAATTGAGGTATGAGGCCAGCTACATTAATGGCCAATCTCACTAATTCTATTTAAATATCATATAAATTATTTCTAAAGCACTTTTTTTTGTCGGTTGCAATTATCTCCCATACCACCGCATCAAATTTAATGAATGATATCTCATTTTAAAGCTTATTTCTAACACTAATGACGAAAAATAATTAGAAATTGAAAAATTAATATTTTCATTGATAAAAACTATATTTTATATAGAACTGCATGATAATACTGTTGTCATTATGATTATATGTTTTTGTTCAAGTGTGGTAATACAGGGTCGCTTAAGTCATTACCTCTAACATTGTATTCAAAGAAGTATTATAAAAGCATTTAAACATATGTATGTAAATATGTATGTCTGATATATATTATGATTTCTAATATTTTTATACTTTTAATAAAATGTATTGAAGTTACTAAAATTTCTATTAATTATTTTCATTTTATGTTACAAAAATGACAACTAACGGTGCGAAATATTCGCACGGGTCATCTAGTCAATTCATATTTAAAAATAGTTTTTCATATAATTTTATTTTTATTTGACATTAAAAATGAATTTATGTTTAAATTGATATTTAAATAGATTCGTGAAATTGGCCATAAACGTAGGAACACAATTGCGCCGAATGAACGTAATAGCGTTGTCAAATTAAAACTTATAATATTTTATAAAAAGGCACACAATAAGTGGCGTAAAAGCGTATCTACGTCGTACGTCGACAAAGATCTAATTCTAAATCATACGCCGTTTACGATCGTATTGCCATAAAAAAAGAAAATTAAAATATTAAATGAAATTATTTTTGTGTTTTCAAATGGAATTTTTGATAACAAAATAAAAGGATAGAAAAATAAACAATAATTTGTAATAAGTTTGGAATTTTTTAATATTATTTTCAAGAGAAAACAAAATACAGTTAACTCGCGATAATATGAACTAATAAAAACCAAGGTAATTCACATTATCGAATTTATTCACATTTTCGATTGTAAAATTGTAGCGCCATACTGTGTTTCTTTGCTTAAAAAAGTCTAGAAAGCAAATTTTTACAGTTAAATCTGGCACTAGACATGGCCAAAAAATGCTTAGAATAATTTAAAAAAATACTAGAAATAAATTTTATTCCAAACTAAATTTATTTTAGTGGCTTATTTTTTAACGAAATTTAAATAAATGATTATATTTAAACAATTGGGTAGATTTTGATAAAACATCAGATACATATACAATAAATATGTAGCATATGTAGTTGAGATTAAATTTAGGGACCCGCAAACCTCTGATGCATTCAAAATTAAAACGATTTTATTACTAAACTATACACAATTTTTTAGATCATTTTATTTCTTATAGTTTAAGAAAAGTTTAAGTTTTAAAATAATTATTTTTTCAACAGTTTAGAGCAAACAATTTTTTCAAACATTTACACTGTAGAATTTTCATCTAAATACAAAGTAAAATTTTTTTGTGCTTTTATATCGTAAAATAAAATGGCAACTATTTTTTACAATCAACAAATTATGAGACGGGCATTTCTAATAGAGATGAGCGATATTTTTGTACCTGTGATTTAATCACTGTAACTGAAAAATCACGAATCACAGTTGTGACCAAATTTGTCAAGTAACAGGTACTTTCTAAGTCGTTCTTTTTGTATTTTGTTACATATCGATGGTCTCAAGTAGAAAGGCCCTAACTCGCATTTTTTACGAAAGTGAGTTTTCAGTAATTCCAATAAATTTTACACAAATACACCTCGTCACAAAAATTCATTACATTGTTGTAAAGAATAACGCCTTTACAAGCAGTTGTATGAGCAAGTTTACATTATGATACATACAGTTTCTGTTATGTTTTTACCTTCTCCTATACAGTTACAATTATTTGAGTTAGGGCCTTTCTACTTGAGACCAACGATATACAAATTGATGATATTTCACTGTTTGTGTGGGTAATAGCTTTTTTGAATGAAATGTCGAATGATATTGCTGTTCCTTTCATTCTCTCTTCTATCTTATTAGAATTTTTTTAAGCCAAAATTTATTTGTTCAAGTATGTATGTATATGAAAGTAAACAGATTTGAAAGCTCTTACAATTTGTTGTTGTTTCTTTGTAAAGTGCTTACAAAAGCTCTTGCAAAAGCTCGCGCATTGTACATATAGCTTGGTCGCAATTGCTTTAAAAGAACAGAAAACTGATAAACCGTGATCACAATCACAGTTTAAAGGAGCAGTGATTTTTAAATCACATTCACTAATCACGATGATCTTTAAAAATCACGGGATCGCTCATCTATAATTTCTAATATTCCCTGATTATAAAATTTTTTTACAAGACAGGTAAGTTGTTTCTTTAGATAAGAATTATCCATTTTCATACGAAATTAAATTTTCAGTACAACTATTTTTAGTCAAAATGTTTTTGTAATTTATAAAAAAAATTTAAGGAAAATCAATAAAACTATTCTTCCAAAAGTCATGCTAAAAAAAGCTACAAATATTTTATAAAAATGCTATATGAAAATTTTGCAGCTAAATAAAAAATTCTAATGCTAAATTTAGCTGCAAAAATGCCAAAATCGTTAGACTGCTAGAAAATATTGAAAGTCTTGGTATTTGTATAATAACTGCTGTAATAATTGCTGCTTTTTCCAAAAGGTGCAGAATTCAATATTTTTTATTGATGATTAAAAACTTTCGGTTATTTTTAGGCATCTTTGTTAATATACAGGTATGAAAAAAAATTTTATTTCAAGTGATTTCTATTTGTATCGCAATACAACTAACTAATCTTCATTAACAAAACTCAAATTATGTATGCATATATTGTTTTCATTATTTATTCAATCGAGGGATTCCCAATATTAGAAAATAAACAAAAGTCGCCAACATTTTTCTTCGCTATTTAGAGCCATTAAACTTTGTTCACTATTAAGAGCGTTAATATAAAAAAATAGGTGTTCACATTACTGGATAGTTCACTATATTGGAAGTTCACATTACCGAGAGTGCACTGTACGTTTACGACGTCATTGTGGGTATGTAAGGCGTGTTCATACGACGTACGACTCAATTATATTACTAGCATAAGACCTATATTTAAAGCTTAAAGTAAACTATATAATTTCATACATCCTACGACTAAAGATACAATTTGACTATACATTTTGGATTGAAGTTGGATTAAAAACAGACCTGCAAATGAATATTCATAAAAAATATTATAGGTTTATGAAACGAATTTTCTATAATCATTTGTTTATTAAACCTTTTATTAATCAAAAATATTTTTTTATGAATAGGAGGTAAATCAACATTTTTTTAAGCTTTCATGCGTTTTGAAAATTATAAGGAATTAAAATTAGTTTTTTTAAATATTAAACGATTTTATTTTACTACTTTAACTTACCATAGAAAAAATGGCAACCAACACAATAGGAACACACCCATTATTATGCCCAAAGTACGTGCTGCTTTATGTTCCGCTTTCCAACCTTTTGTTGGTCTTACTGAACCACCTAGAAATATGAAGAGTAGTTAATAGGTATAGTTTTTTCCCTCCTTATTTTCTTTTATTTTTATTTTATTCAATTTCTATTACGAGCACATTCTACACAAATAGATTGAACGTTAAAAAAAAAATAATTATAAACTATAGAACGTACAGAAAGAATTAAAAGCAAAATCCGTAAGTTAAGTTTGCATATGATTTAAGCATTTGTTTAACAGATTTTAAATACAATAAAACTGATAGATACAGATTGCATAAATGGTAATTCTAAAAGAATGAAATTAGTTAAAGTTATAAAACATATTTTCTGGAATTTTTATACAACTTTAGGTTTTTTTTCCTTGATACCAATAAAAATATAAATATATTTACAGTTATTAAACATGTAATACGTTTTTAATTTCTTTTACTCTACTATAATGAAAAAAATGCAAATCAATTCAATATTAAATATTGTGAGATTTTTTTTTTAATCCAAAAACACTATTTGCAACTTAAATTTTATCGCACCTTAAATTATGAAATGATTCATCTCTCCTTAATGATCTTGTGATATCGTGTTTTTACAATCATAAAATTTAAAAATATGGCCAAGATATTAACAATTTTCCCCCTTTTCATATTATCAGGTTCTCTGAAAAACTATTTTTTGGTAATGTATATTTTAAAAGTAATTAATACAATTCTAAGAAGTGTGTTAAAACTAAAGTAAGTTAACTTGATTTTAAAAATTTTTAATGATCGAAACAAATTGTTAGAAGGAAATATGTGTTTTATGCATGAATTTTAATTTGATAAAGCTTAAACATCATAATATATTAAAGAACTTCAATTTGAAAAGAAACAAATTTAACAAAATTATTGATATATAGTAGAGTTCGGTTCCGGGACCGGGTAATTTTGTTCGTTATAATCGGAGTAAGGGGGCATTCACACGGTGTCTTTTCAGATATGGCTGTTTTATGCATTCTCTTTTTAACATGCTTCCAAAAACCTATTGTATTTTCACGATGTCTTTCCAAACATGTCTGTTTTCATGTCTAACTACCTAATATCCATATAAAGGGTCCGCCATCTAACGTTTTTTTTTCAACTAGTGCTTATTTCGTGAATGGTAACACTTAGCTCATGTCTGATTTGACAGATAATTAGTTTTATGCTTCCGCTGAACGAATATGGTTGTGTATACGCTTGAACAACGCTGGGAAATATTGCGACATTACTTTGAAAATCATGGTAATGTTGCAGCATGTGTGCGAAAATTGCGTACGGATTTTGGAAGAAGAGAAGCACCGTCAGCTCCGTATGTTCGTTATCTTGTGAAAAAAGTGAAAGAAACTGGCATTCTCATCGATAAACCAAAGCGTGAAAAGCCAAAAACAGTGCGTACACCCGAGAATATTGCTGCTGTGGCAGAAAGTCAATTCAACGTCGCACAGTGGCGCCATTTGAGTTTTTTCGTTGCAAAAATCATATCTTTTGTACCGAATAAGATAATTGAACAGTTTAAACAGCATATGATAGATAACTGTTCAGCCTATGAAATGAGCGTTTGGAAAGGGTGCTACGCTTTGTAGGGGCCTATTTATGGGTTATCAAAGTTAAAATTAGTAGAAAAATCAATTTTATGGTAACTAAAAAAAATTATTTTTACATTTTTAGATTGTTTTTATTTTTTTTCTTAAGGGTTTTATGTTTTAAATTATTACCCAACAAATTAAAAAAAAAATTATTTTTTTTTAAATTTATTTTTTCAATTTTCTGTAAAATATTCATCACAATTCGTAAGAGAAGGTATATCTAAAAGACTAACCATTTCTAAACTATAATTATTTTGTAACTCTATTCGTGACTTCACATGCCGCAGGGAAGAAATAAGTGGATCGGAAGATGCTGCCAACATGTTGAAGAGGTCCTTATTTTGCCTTACCCTTGATGCTTTGAATGTGTTCTGCAATCTATATTTTTTATAAAATTTGTTAAGAGACTCCTGTGCTTCTTCAGAAAGCTCTCCAATTGGCAAAGACTGGTACTCAATTTTCACGATTTGATTGTCAATTCCAATGATTCTAGTTACTGCCTCATCATTTTCAAAAAATCTCCTAGAAGTGTTTCCATCGTTTGAGTTACCGTATCCGTGCTTGGGACAGTCTACTTTTAGTCCAACGTGTTTAAAAAAAGCATCCTGTATTTGCTTCTTTCTGATCTTTTCCTTATCCTTTATTGATGTATTTTCATCGAAGTTTTCCTCCTCTTGTGGTAGGGTATATGCCAGTTTTAGCAAGAATTCCATACACCTTATCCTTGCGTGCAATGGTGACATTCCATATTCGTAATTCTCCTCATTTGTAGAATCGTTTAAATTACCAAAGTTCTTCTGACAAATAATAATATAAAATCGATAAAAAAAATATAAAAATTAAACGAAAAAAGGGGTTTAAATAGGTTTTTGCTAAATTTTTACCTCCAATATAATTCTGTCTATATATATGTATATGATAACTAATTGAAATATATTATAATTAAGCAGAAAAAGATACTAATCTTAAACTCTTTACAACTAATTATATAAAATTGAGATGTAACATATTATATATGAAATAAATTGAATTGAAAAAAGTTCTTCTGACTCTTTTTGCAAATCGGGCATGACATTGTTGAGGTTGTTCCTGTCAGTTCGTAATTGCATTCAATATATTTTCCTTCTCCAATTTGCAGCTTTGTAGGCTTAATCTTGCTTATTTGTTCTTCAATGTCCTTCACCGCAGTCCTTATGAGTTCTGCCGATTCCCTTGAAAACTGAAACATTATTGGTCGGCAATAATGCACTGATGACGGACGTGGATTTTTCCAGTGTAGGGAATCATCCGATTTTAGCCGCAAAGGAACAACAGATACCATAAACATATTTCCGTCCGATATTGTAGCGTCATCGGAAGATATCCTTTGCTTATAAACGCTTTGTCCGGATGATCCATCGCAGCCCCATTTGCTGATCACTGTCAACTTCTCAGGAAGAATTTTCACTTCCGTGAAAAACTTTGGTGTGGTTGACTTTCTAAACAGTTCAAATAATTTTAAATTGTTCAACGCCATGTTTTCAGTACTTAAATTGTTAAATGGTTTCAGTAATTGTTGCGCCAACTTTCAGGCGTAGACTAATCCAGGCATTATGCTTATTTTGCAATATATAGGCTTATGCTACCATGCCTAAAAATTTACCTGTTCCCTGCATACATATGGATTTAGGCTGAATAATGCAATTTTGATATTATGCACGTGTCCAAATAAGATTTGTGCCTACCTGTAGGGACCATAAGTCAATATTGTTCCTGACCATTTGTACGCCAAAGTATTGTTTATGTGAGGTACGTACCTGCTAATTTCAATGAGTAGTTTTTTTCAAACTATTAGATCAAACTACTGTCCGTCAAAACATATAAGGGATGGACGCCATACAATTTCTGCAACCATGTCTTTTTAAACTTTTTTACCTCTAGAAGCCAAACGGGCACGTACGGGCAGATAAAACTTTTTGAATTATGTAAAGAAATAATCAAAGAACAGGTTTTGCAAATATGGCAAATATAGAAAAATATAGTTTTTTTTTATTTTCCGTCAAAGTTGAAAAATAGTGAAAAAACGGATAGTTTTTAAATAGTGATTTACCAGGAGAAACACAAAGCAAACAGTTAATTTTTTTTTTATCATTATACATTTAATAAATACATCAATCAATACAAACAAAAAATAAGGCGATTCGTTACCTATTTTTCGTGATATTACACCTGAAATCGCAACAAATTGACTAAAAATTGTGTGTTTTTTTGATAACCGAAAGTCGGTCAATTTTGAACGGTTATATCTTCTAAACTAAAAATGTGATATTATTAAGAGTGGCATATTTGAAATCGTTGAAAAGTTTCCTATAACATGGGTTTATTCAAAACTTCGTCGGCACTCATGAAAATTTTGATTTTTGCAACCTCGCTTGCTCTACGGGCGCCACTGTGCGTCGTTCTCAACAATTGAACATTTCGGAGACATCATTGAGACGAATTTTGCATAAAGACCTTGGTATGACGCCATTTGAATGAAATTATTTTCCATTATTAACCGGAAGGATTGTACTTTCAAATAAAAAAAGAAATTTGAGAAAATATTCAGTAGTTTTTTTTTATAGCATTTTCAAAAAAAAAAAAAGTTATTTGGCGGACCCTTTACATACAAATTAAAAAACATGAAAATTCATAAATATAAACATGAAAACACATTTCGTGCCTAACTCCTCTTACCTTCTTTCGATAATTTTATATTCTTTTCTTTCTAAAAATGTTTATAAAACATATCGAAAAAATATCGAAAAAATTACTTCATTGCTAACCAACGGCTAGCTAAAGTAAAAACATGTAACATGAAGATACAATATATTCTGGTAGTGTTTAAAGTCATTCTTAAGTATAAGTACATATCTATATTTTCAATGTTAAAACCAAAGGCTGGCTTAAGCAAAAAAGTATGTGATTTAATGAGGGAATTAGACTATTATAAAAAGCTTTATAAATTGAAATACAACCCATAGAAGCACATACGAAAAAATGATTAATATAATTAAAAAAAATATTTATGTTGTGCAAATATGAACATATATACAAAAGTATAATTTTTAATAAACTATTTTAAAGTGAAGCTTTTTGCATCATAACAAATATTGGTCGAGCAAGAACAACTTTCCAGCTTCTAAATAGTTTTGAACTGGTATTGTTCAATATGGCTGAGCATTGTCATGTTGGAATATTACAGTTCATGTCTGGTCACTATTCTGAAAGTTGTTCGTTAATTGTCCCCTTTTGATCGTCTCGTCCCAATTGAGCAGCTTATAAATAGTTGGACCTACAGAATCACAAATACGGAAATGCATACGAAATAAAAATGTTTGGGCTTCGGGTTGCCGTATTAAACTTATTTGTTTTGGCCACTATATGCCTTTAAGACATGAAAAAGGTTTCTAAACATCTCTCATCTTTAATCGGTGTACCACCCAAATTATTTCCTTGCTTTTGGATAAATCTTGCGGTTTACAACCATTTTAAAATTGATGCTTGGGAGGCTTCTAATGATTATAAAAGTTTTTTTTTTAGTTTGACAACAATCTCCATGGAATAAAGCAGAGAAAAAAACTGAAACGAAACGAGAGAAGGAGAGAGAAAAAACCTCACCCCGATACATAGTTCATAGATTAGAGTATTTATCCCCAAATGGGGGATTTTATTTTGGAAACTTGGATGAAACATTTGATTTAGAAATTGGAGATTTTGTTGCGGATTTTTGTTTAATTTCAGGGATTTTTATTTTCTTTATAAAAATTTAATTTTCATAATTTTTTTTTTTTGCAACAACAAACACAATGATTGAAACAAAATGTTATGTTTTGCAAGTCTGTCATTTAATAATGGCATTTTAGGCATAACTTTTTGTTTAATTCGCTTTGTTAAAACAATTTATATTTTATGTCTAAAAAGTTTATAGCAACATATTTTTCCCATCAACTCTGAACTTTTTTTTTAAACTTCTAAACAGCTTGATTTAAGCTTAATTATGAAAATTCTTTAACTGGTAATAAAGGGTAATTTATCGTGAGGTTTGCTTTTAATATACTTTTTTTTTTTACAGATCACCCTTGACTCAAATGAAACTGCTTTGTCATTTTCGTTTAGTATCGTTTGGCAAGTCATCATAGAAAGACTCACACCACAACAGCGTCTCCTAATTGTTTAGCAGTATTACGAAAGAACACACCCAGCAAGTAGTGAAGTGCATATAGCAACACTAGCTGAGAGTGTACGCGAAGAACGTGACGAATCTTGTCCAGTTTTGCTTGTCGTATTCGAAAACTTTTCTTATTTTACGTAAGGATCTCGACCTTAAAACGTACAAAATTCAAATTATCCAAGAATAAAAGCCAGGCGACTTAAATTTGCGTGCTATTTATTTGTAAACATAATTTGTGAGCACTTAATTTCACGTTTTGCTACGTTAAATTGGCCAACTAGATTGTGTGATATGTCTTCTTTGGACTTTTTACTTTGAGGATATGTTAAGTCTGAGGTCTTCAGGAATAAGCCAGATTTGACGCTTTGGAAGCCAACATTACTCGTTTTATTCGCGAAAAATCAGGCACTAGCTCGAACAAGTTGCCCAAAATTGGACCTTCCGAATGGACCACCTAAGACGTAAATGCCATAAATTGAAGCAAAGCCGTGAATAACGTTGCAAAAGCCAATTTTTGCAAAAACTGTTTTTTTGCAGATTACCGTTTAAATAACTCTCTTACGCTGTTTAAACATTAAATCACCCAAAATTATGGACCCTAACGCCGTCAAAATGCGACACAAAGAGTCAGCCAGTGGAAGAACGTTGTAAGTATCTAACAAAATGATACAAACCAACTGGTTTTGCAACGTGGAATAACGTTTTAAAAGTTGCTTGCATAGTGGAAAAAGGTTTTAAATGACATCGCGATTGTGGATATGAAACATTTTTCCTCTAAAAATTGTAAACTGTAAATTTGCATGTAATTTTAAAATTTAAATTTCTTCATATTTTGCATAAAAGTTTTTATTATGATTATTTTTGATAATCGAAAAAAAAAAAAATTTAAAAATAAATAATCCTGCCTGTTAAAAAAGTTTTTCTGCTCTCCTGTAAAATAATAATTTTGTAACTTATTTTATTTATTTATTTATTTAATTGAACAGCTCCATACACAAGACTTAAAAATTTAATTTGTTTTGATTAACATTTTAGTTGTTTTGAAATAAATTTTTAGTTTAAATATTAATTAAATAACAAAAATCTTAATTGCTTTTTTCGCTTAAATAAAACAATTTTAAATAAAAGAACTTATTTTGAGCTCGAGGTCTTTTTAATTA
The DNA here is from genome assembly GCA_943735925.1 of Pollenia amentaria. Taxonomy (NCBI): domain Eukaryota; kingdom Metazoa; phylum Arthropoda; class Insecta; order Diptera; family Polleniidae; genus Pollenia; species Pollenia amentaria. The sequence continues at coordinate 257,867,413 of OX031006.1, forward strand.
TTTTTATTTTATAATAATTTATTAAATTTTGCCGATATTTCGTTTTTCATTGAAAAACAACTTCTGTGCTATAATCTAGAAATTGCAAATAACGAAAATACATTAAGACCTATGAGCTCCAATATTGATGCCCCTTCGAGTGAACTCTGCAAATACATTACCGGGATTTTAAAGGGTATTACAGAGAACTCGGTATATAATGTAAAAGATTTAGTGCAATTTAGAAATAGGATTAAGGACTTGACTATAAGCGACAATGAAAGATTAATCTCGTTTGATGTAGTGTCTCTGTTTCCAAGCGTACCTGTCGATTAAGCATTAAGAATTATAGAGGATAGATGGGAAGATATTGCAACACACACCAACGTGACACAGGTCTTATTTTTGAGAATTTTGAGATTCTGCATAAAGGACAACCGCTATTTTAAATTTAAGGACAAAATATATACACAAAAGAAGGGACTTCCCACATTGTTATGGAAAAACTACTTGACACCTGTATTGGAAAATTAAAAATTAAGCTTAAGTTTCTATCTAAGTATGTAGATGATCTTTTTGGAATTCTAAGGGAGAGTGCAATAGAAGAAATTATGACGAGTCTGAACGATTTTCACCCTAGTATTAAGTTTACTATGGAGTCTAAGTGCAATAAAAAGTTACCATATTTGGACACAATTGTGATAAGGAGAAATGTTACACTCAAAATTGACTGGTATCAAAAACCTAGTGCCTCAAGTCGAATAATTAATTTCTATTCTAAACACCCAAAAAGAATTATTATCAACCCGGCAAACAATTCAAAAAGAAGGGTGTTAACTATAAGTGACGCCGATTTCCACAGAAATAACATCAATAAGATCAAAAAGATACTTAGCGATAACAATTTTCCCGTTAATCTGACTAATAAATTACTCTCTAATTATTATGAATATAAAACAAAGGATTTAGATGGTCAACAACAACCAAAAATATATAAGTCTCTTATATTTGTTCCAGTATTATCTGAGAGATTTAAAAAAACTAAATTATTTAATACATTACACATAATTAAAACAACAACAAGTATGAATTTTAAAGCAGATATCGATGAGAATTCTGCGAGAATATACAAACATCTCGTCAACAAACGAACTTATTGAAATTTTTTCTTGTTTAAGCTCAGTTCACAGTTCGACGATGTTAACACAATTAGTCAATTCACAAGGTATCCTAACATGTCATATTGTCAAAATGTCCTAATATTTCACAATGGTTTAAAAATATTGTTGTTGGTTTGTTAACAAAAAGTGTCTTAAATAAATAGAACGTTGCTTGCTGTGTTTATTGTGCTGTCGTAATTAATCAGAAAAGTCCAGCGCTGAGCGGCTGAGCCGTACAACAATATTTTTAAACCATTGTGAAATATTAGGACATTTTGACAATATGACATGTTAGGATACCTTGTGAATTGACTCAATATAATTATAGTTACGTTTTTTCTGTTTAATAATGATTTCAATGTAAGAGTTTTGTTGTTTTTTTTTTAAACATACGCGTTTAAATTTTGTATTTATACATTTGTTTGTTTATTTTTGCTATTTGCAATTTCTAGATTATAGCCCAGAAGATGTTTTTCAATGAAAAACGAAAAACCGGCAAAATTTAATAAATTATTATAAAATAAAAATAATTAAAAAGACCTCGGGCTCAAAATAAGTTCTTTTATTTATACATATTATAAAGGTGGAAAAAATACAATATAAAATTTAATACAATTTTCACTAAATCAATTAACACATTGCTTGAAACGGCAAGCCTTTTTTTATAATTTTTTTAATTAAAATTAAAAATATCATTTATTATTACAAAAAAATAACAATTCAATTGTTCTTATATGATTTAAATAAAATAAAATAAAATAATAAATTTCAGTTTTTTGCACAACACCAAAAGTCTACATACGATATAATTAAAAGGTTTTCAAGGCTGTTATGGCCTCCTTTGCATCGAAAACTTTTTTTAATCTTTTAGGTAACGAAGAAAAAAGATTTATTGTTACTTCTGCAGAATACTAAACATCGTATGCACAGTTTTGAAAGCCTCCTGGAGTTGTATATTGCAAAAATTTCACACTTGGCATTACTTTTTTTAATACTATTTTAACATCGTTATATACAGTAGACCCTGTTAAATAGTTAGCAGTAAAATTTTTGAAAAATTTTACTTAATATATACAAAAATATTTAAAATAACATAAAAAGTCGACATCGTGTGTCGAGTTTTGCGACTAGCTGTATTGCAGCCGTACATAAACAAGGGCGTAAGGCGGAACGCGTAGTTTTTACGGTGAAATGCCGTACCCACACAAGAGCGTTAACGTTGTGTCACGAAACAGTAGTGTTAACTTTCTTGTTTAATAAAACCCACATAAAAGAAATAAAAATTAGAGATAAAACCGCAAAATTGACCAAAAAATAGCTTACGCCTATGTGCTAGAAATCGCAAATCGCAAGAAAGTTGTGTGCTGGAGTTCGTAATCGCCTTAAATTTGGCGATTTTAAATCACATGCCTACAGTAATGTGATCCACATGTGAACTTGTAAATTTCCTTTAAATTTTATTTTCAACATCAATAAATAGCATATAAAAAGGAAATTTAATGTTTTTCTTTTCCATTTATTTTAAAAACTCATAATCTTTTGAGAAAATTTTCATAGAAAATATAAAATTAAAAAACAACATTGTTTTAATACTGATTGTTGTTTAACAATTTCTTTTAAATTTGCGTTTTGATTGTGAGCAGCTGTTTCTATTTAACTTCGAAAAAAATATGGTGCCAGACATTCAGACGTGTAAATGAACTTGAGAATTTGACTTTTTACAGTTCAGGAATATCTCGTGGGTTGTAATAATCCCTTAGAAGACGTTTTCTGATACGTTCTTTTTTAAAATACAGTTTTTTAATGAAATAGCACGTAATATAAAAGCTGCCGGCATTTTTCATGCAAATAATTATTTTTTTTTTGTTCAAATTTAACAGTTAAAACATATGTTTTATTTTTCGACCACTACTTCGAAAAAAAAAAAAAAAAACAAAACGCGTGAACTCTAGCACATGCTTAAATAAAATTGGCGATTTTCAGATCGCATGTGATTTTCAAATCATGCGATTTTCAGCACATGGCCGTTAATTTCCATTATTTGTTAACAATAGCGGTCAACTTCACAATAAAACGCGCTCTCAAAATCAGATTTTCTAATTGCAAAGAGTTGACGCCGTGCTATTTAGAGATGCTCCATACAAATTGTATGGGTAAAAGAATTTAGCCAGACGACTAGAAGACATTTTTTTTTAATTTCTTTGTGTTAAACTTTATGTGAACGGAAACTGATGTTTAAAGATAATTACTTTAGGGTTCTGTTTTTTTGTTATCCTTTTTTAAAACGTATATTGAATACTAAGTTAGATTTATTTATCCATTTGAAGAAAGTTATTTGTCGCATTCCAAAAATTTTAGGAAAATCCGTTATGGCAATTATTGTAATTCTTTAATTTAAAAATTTATTTTAATTATAATATAAAAAATTTGTGTTTAAATTTGGAAAGACCAACAATCATCTGATAAGTGTAAAGTCCTGTAAAACAAAGATTTGATTAACATTTTATTTTTCGTGTTTACGATAATATTTTAACTTTGTGGGAATTTTTAAATTGCAAACTTATATGTTCATATGTAAATCAGACATTTTATTTGTAATAAATGTCGGTGGTAGAATGATTTCTAGTATTTAAAAAAACTTTTATTATCAAAGTTGTTTTTGGGAATACAATTGTTTATTAAAAGATTTTATTTGTTGTGCTTAATTCCCTATTTTTACTCTGGATAAAACAACTGAAAATGTGTTGTTGGAGGATAAGGTGTTTCTAAGCGCATTTCACTAGTTACTTAGGCCAGATCATTAGGAAACGTTTTTCCCAAAAATTGTAGTGGGGAATGTAAGATAATAAATTTTTGCAAGTGCACGTGCATAAAAAAACTGTACTGGCAAATTGCTTTTATTTTGATTTCTTACGAAAACAATAAAAGCAATTTCTTTTTGTTTTAAATTTGTTTTTTCTAAGCCCACTTACAGCCACAATTAATGTTGGGAGAATTCCAACTAATTGTGACAGCTAGAAAACGCTTTCCACTCTTGTTTATGTACGGCTCTTAGGATGAAATGTGTTTACTTTATTTTGGTTACTTCACACTTACGGAATCTTAAGAGATACTTTATTGTTTTGTTTTAAGATAGATTCTTCTCTAGTCGTATCCCTATAGGGATAGTAAGACCTTGTTTAATACCTTAGTGTCAAAAATCCACAAAAGTTACTAAAGACACAAGCCGTATGTAAAAGATACGCCGCCTGTTATACATTTCGAATGCCTAAGCTATGCAGCCAATATCAATCACAGAAATGATTAAAAATTGTCTCTAATCACCAAATTCATACCAAACTCATAGCATCAAGCAAACAATTTGTTGATTTTGCACCTATTACCAAAATGATTATATTGATGATTAAAAATTGTATGAATTGAAAATTGTGAATATTTTTTTCCAATAAATGATATTTTTTATTTTAATTAAAAAAATGATCAAAAAACTTTGCCGTTTCAAGCAATGTTTTAATTGCTTTAATTAAACTAGGACCGCCAGGTGACCGAAACCACTTGACATTTACAGTTAAAATTAGTCGTTTTATGCACGAACCGAATAGGCAATTCTTATTTAAAAGGCCCACCTAAATTTAAGAGAATAACAAATGTCTTTTCATATATCCTTTTATTCGTTATTATTAAAGCATTTATTTACTATTTTAATATTTTTACAATTCGTATGTGAACAAGTTTCAAGTATAAAAGGTAAAGGTACGTTCAGACTAATGAAATATTTGACGAAAATATTTGTTCTGATATTTGCTTCAAGCTGTGTGAAAAAAAAAAAATATTTTGTTTAATGTTCAAACTAAGCTCAAATATTTGACAATTTTTGTTTGGTAAAACAGTTGGCAAACAGTTTTAAATAAAATAAATTAATTCATGTTTGCCATGCGTTCAGACTAAAAGAAATATTTGCATCAAATAATTATTTAATGAAAGTGTTCAAAAATAAAAATATATTTCTCAAATAGTAAAAAAGAGCGCAAAAGCTAATTTATTTATTTTATTCTGTGGATCAGCATCTCTTATTGTGTTAGAACAGGAAAATGTAAAAGAAAAAAAATGTAAACCACTGGGTAACGGGAACATGGCTAAAATTTGCGAAAAATTGCAAAGTTGGAAACAAACCCTAAAATATATTTGAAGTCGCTATATCGGTTAAAAAACAATATGTCAAGAAAAAAACAAAAAAAATGTTGCAAAAATAGCGAAAATTCGCGAAAAATTTAGAAATTCAAACAAGCCATAAAATTGATTAAAAGTCCCTTAAAGGTATAAGGAATGGCAAAAATTCGGTAAAAATTGCTAAATTAGGGGAATTCGCAAAAATTTGCTAATAGCGGCATGATACCAAAGTTTAGTATTCATAATTATTAAAAATTAGTAAAAGCTGCAAAGAATCACAGACAGAAATCGCTTCTTTTGCGAACATGGCTAAAATTCGCGAAAAATTGCAAACTTGGAAATAAACCCTAAAATATATTTGAAATTGCTAAATCGGTTAAAAAACAAAATTTAGGGGAAAAACAAAAAAAAAAAAAAATTTGCAAAAATTCGCGAACCATTTTAATATTTCAAACAAGCCATAAAATTAAGTAAAAGTGCCTAAAACTATAAGGAATGGCAAAAATTCTATAAAAATTGCTAAATTAGCGGTAATTCGCAAAAATTTGCTAATAGCGGCACGATAGCAAAGTCTAATAATTATAAAAAATCTTTAAAATTCTAAAGAATCCGACAACTTACAGGAAAAATTCCTTCTATCCGGAACATGGCTAAAATTATTTGTCGTTGTTTGCTCTTACAATTTTTTTGTAATATCAAATAAATGTTTGCTCAAAAATTACTAAAATATTTGATTTTTCGTGTTCACACTATGTTCACATTGGACAAATATTTGTTTGCCGGCAAATACTTTTATATGCTCAAAATCAGCTGTTATTTTATTTGATACTAAAAAATATTTTGTCTTCAGACTACGTTAATGAAATATTTTATGTTTGCTTTCAAATATTTCATCAGTCTGAACGTACCTTAAGATAAAGTTTAAATTGCCTGTTTTTAGAAGAAAAAAAAACAATATGTTTATTGAAACAACAATAAAAAAGTTTTCTTTTTATTATGTGTGTGCTTGCAAGCCAATTTTAAACACTTTTTAAACACTAAAAATTTAGAAAAAAAAAAATTTTATTGTGCATATCTGCACAAAAATACCTTTAAGCGTTATATATTTCATTAAAATCGGTTGACGATTAAAAATCAACTACAAAAAAATTGTAACCGTTGGGTTTTGACAATTCCCAACAACAATTCTACAAGTTTAAATTATTTTATTTTAAACGAAAAAATCAATTAAGATTTTTTTATTATTTAATTAATATTTTAATAAAAAATTTATTTCAAAACAACTAAAATGTTAATTAAATCAAAATTTAATTTTAACTTTCTTTTAACTAAAAGAATAATTGATTCAATTATCACATTAATTAAATGGAAATACTTTTTAAGCAATTTTTTTAATTGATAAAAAAACTACTGATAAGTTTTTCTGTGAATTATAAATAAAATATTTAAACTAATTCCACTTAACAAAAAAAGATTTTGTTCTTTAATCTGCAAAAAGAAATATAAACATAAATATGTATATTCATCACTATGATATTTATTTCTTTTTTTGGACTATATGCGTAAAATTTTTTTTCTACTTAAAATAAAATATCAGCACTGTTTTGTACTCGTATAGGGTATTCTTTTAGCTGCATGACATCATTAAATGATAAAACTAGACAGAAATATTGTTGGAATGATTTTTTTTTTATTGTAATCTGGTGGAAAGTTTCATGGCATTTATTTTTAAATATGATTTCCGGCATATGTCCGCCGCGGCTACGAGTTAAATGATTCATTCGCTCAGTGACTAATTTTTCCAATAAACTGGGCCGTATTTTGTCAATGGTGCCTTAAATATGGTAGGGATGGGTAAATTGAAAAAAATATATCGATATATATGGTATCGCTATTTTGTAAGAGTATCGATATTTATTAATTAAAAATATCGATATATCGAACGTATTAAGAAGAAATTATTACCAAATTTAAAAACATTATATACGAGTACCTATGTCAATACATATTTACATATGTACAAACATATTTCATGTAATTCCATTCTAACTTTTTATTGTTTCTTTTAATTTCAAATTTATTGCTTGTCCCTCGATTTAGAACGAAACTTTCATTCGCTTATCTTTTATTTAAAACAAAAACCAATTTTAAAATTTAGTTTTTAAGGTAAGCTATACAAGTAAACTGTGCAATATTTTATTTTTAATATATATAAGAACATGCTCCAATAAAAAAAAACTCAATATTTTTTTATTATTAACATTCCAACTTTCATGAGTCTATTCCTGCTAATACGCCAGAATATATTTTCCGCGCTTAGTTTTCTGTTGTCATCTCTTAAAAACCCGAAACAAAACTGAACTGTGTAATCTATGAAAATGTACAATAGAAAAACAAAACGCTGCTATTTTCTTAATATTAGTTAAAAAAACATATGACGCAATTCTTAAAAAAACAACAGTATTGTAAGCAGTTGAGCAACGATTAAAATGTTGAATTTTATTATAAAGAGATCTCAGAAATATCGAATTCGATAGTCGTAGATAAATATCGATGTATCGATATATGGGTATTTTTAATATCGGCGATATATATCGATTATATTTTTTTTATATATCGATATTTTGATAAATCGATATTTATCGATATTTTGATATATCGCTATTTATTGCCCATCCCTAGAATTTTGACTTCCAATGCTTCAAGAGTATAATCCAATGAATCAACATAGACTCTATAAAATGTAATCCGGCGACGTTAAATTGCACGCTCGAAGGGACCAGTGAACAGGAGCACTTCTGGAAATTAAGTTGTCACCAAATTGAATTTGCAATAAACCGATTGTTAAGCTGTATGGCACCAAATTTCGTTGATGCTTAGCTGATTAATTTTTGGAAGCAAAAATACTGTCGGCATGTCTCAATAGCGCTCGCCATTCACCGTAATGGCATCTTCTTGCTTATTTTGAAAGAGCGTGTACACCGCACCAATAGTAAATTTAAATGGATGTAATGGTGATTCGTTAACGAGAAATGTGATTCGTAAAATAGACGAAGTGCTCTATAAACTTCGCGAACATATTTAATTTTTTTCAAAGTAAATTTCCATAATTTGGAAGCGTTGTTCTAGCGTTAAACGATTCATGATGGCTTGCCATACCTTACTAAGCAGAAATGTCAACACAGTTTGACATTCTCAGCTGTCAAACCAAAATGATCGATATCGAAAGTTATTATGCAGCTAAAAAAAAATCGCATTATATTTATGTTTTTTCTTACAAGTTAAACTGTTCTAAATTTTAATACGTTACTTATAAACAAAAGGAAATTGTCCTTGGGCTATATATATACACACACACACATTAAAAGATTTGAAAAAAGTTTCGATTTAATGTTTTATTATGAAGAAGTCTGACTAGTTAGTTTACTTAAATGTAATCTTAAATCTATTTTTCTTCTATTGTCTCTGTGTCAATATTTTATAAGCATATTGTCATAGATGCTACTTATAAATATAGATGCTAAGATAAATAAAAACAAATAGAAATTTAAACAGTATTAAATTATTAAAGTATCAATAATTCTTCGATAAACTTTTAATAATTTAGTGCCATTAAAAGGTTTTGTTTCTCAAAATTTTTTTAAAAATTAAAAAAGTATTTAGTTTAATTAAGAATTATTAAAGGCCAATAAAGTGACGTAAGGAAAGATAAACGCAGTGTTTATTGTTGTTATTTTGTTTAAGCTTTGATATGGTTACAAGTAAAACTTGAGTGTTTATAATTCTTATTCGCTTTACAGTTTCATTTGTATAATATTTTTAGCTTTTCTAAAGACTTTGGAAAAAGGTTTCCTGATGATCTGGCCTAAGCAGACAGTGAAATGCGCATTTTATCACGTCATAGAGAAATCTTATTAAAAGGTCATATTTTATTGAAAAGATATTCAGTAAGAATTAAAATGAGACCATAACATTTTACAAAAGATGCACGAAAAAAACGAAATGTTTTAAGGTTTTAGGAAAGTTAAGTGGTCGCACAAATTTTTTCTTATGTAGAATGTAACAGGTGTGTAATTTTTTCGCCGTACTATAAAAATATTCTCTGTTGTATTGGTAAGTGACATTTACCTATGAATATTCCCCTTAAAGTAGGCAAACGGAAGTACATTTTGATTTGCTAAAATCAAAATGTACAAAACAAAGCAAATTATGAACAAAAATAAAATTCTTAATGTAAAATTTACAAAATAAAATATAAAAACAGTAAATTAAGCATAATTTCATTTGTTTTTTCTTTATTCTCTTTTGAGCTTTTCGTTTATTTTAACATTTTGTAGACACAGATGTTACAAAAACTACAGCTGTTTACAATCGTTAAAAATAAATTACAGAATTACACTATCGTTAATGCAAGCGAATATACATATATGTCGACAAAAATTACGATTGTCGGATCGTTAGAAGTTAGTGAATCGAACCACTGATAAATAATCACCTGGGTCATGTGCTTTGACGGCATAATACTATTTTCTCTGGGGATATGTTAAGTAAAACAGTTCTAATCATATAAACCAGAAACGATCGAGAACTTGAAAGCGAATATTTAACCAACTATTGTTAAAAGACAGCCTTATTTTCTACGAAGGGGTGATAATCAAACCTTAAGATTGCGCCACAAAAGCTCTAGACTTAGTGGGTTTATGGCGGAAGTTAAGTTTACCCATTTTTATTAATTTAGTAAAAAAAACTCACAATATATTAATAATGCTTAAATTGTTAAATTTTTTAATTTAAATATTAACTCCCCATATTCATAAAAAAAAATATTGATTTATGGAGATGGGGAGTAATTTAAACATATTTTAAACCTTTTTTTAATTAAAACAAAATTTTCTAAAAGATATTTTTTTTCACTGAATGGTAAGTTAAATTTTATAAAAATTCCGTTTTTAAAACATTAAGTTTTCTCACGTTTAAATTATTCGTTTTTATAAAAAGCCTTATTTGATTGCAATTATTGTTCTTAGGCTTCGATGCACATCATTTATTGATGATAAAAATTTATGATTAGTATCAGAGTTTTGATCAAAATAATCATCACATGTTTGTAAATGTAACAAAGAATGCAAGAAATACGTAAAAATTAGTAGTAAAAAAAAAACAACATTAAAGTAAATATGTGAAGATACATGACGAATAATATCTTAAAGTATTGTAATAAAAGAACAAAATGACAGTACGTGTAATGAAAGAGAAAAATTATTTATTTTTTTTGTGTTCATATTGTCATAGATACTAAATGGAATATGGTAGCATTAACAACGACAACGACAACAACAACGACAGCAATAGCAACAAGCAAATGGAAGAGAGAGATATATAAATTTATAATTATAGATTTAGATATACATACATACGTACATAAAATAATAAAGGATGTAGATACTTAGACAAATATTTAAAGATAAAGGATATTTTAGCAATGAAAATTTAAGAAAATGTTTAAAAAAATGTATGCCTTAAATATATTTTTACCCCCGTATTCATAAAAAATATTTTAGGTTTATAGCAGGTTTATGAAACAAGTTTTCTATGAAAATTATTTTAATAAAAGTTTTATTACTCAAAAATACTTTTTATGAATATGGGAATTAAAAAAAAACTGCATGTTTTTCAAAATAAAATAAAAATTTTCGCTTGAGAATTTATATTGAAACAACAAAAACAAAAAAAAAATTAAATTTGTTTTTGTTCCAAGGCGAATTCATACAGGTGACCGCATTATGAGATAGAGTTATGCTAGCTATCTCTTTTCTTTTTTTAAATACTATCTGCCGTATTTATAAAAAACTAAATTGGATATGAAATCTATTTTAAGGAAAATTTGTATGGAAATTTTGTTTTAAAATACGTTTGAAATCTATTTTATTTTTTATGAATACGGCAGTATGTATTTTGTTTTTGTAAAAACTTAGAGTGATTGTCAAAATTATTTGTTGAGAATTTAAACAAAGGAATTTTTTGTTTATAAAATATGCACAATTGCTTTAGAAAGGTAAAACTTTTTCCTGTATTGCAAATTTATTTTAGCTCCATTTATTCCTTATGACTCTTTTAATTCACTAACTTTATATTTTATATTCACTTTTTTTTGTTTTATAAAATTTAAATAAGTTTTTTTCAAGTATTTGAATTTTTATGGAATTTTAAATTTTTAACAATTTTTTTCACCAAATGTAAACAAAGCTTGACATTCAATATACACACAAATAAATAAACAATAAGCAGATGACTCGAAAATGTCACCTGTATGAATTCGCCTTGTTTTGTTCTAAACAAAAATTTTTATTTTGGTTTGAAAAACAGGCAGTAAAATAAATTCGACAAGAAATTATCATTGATAAGAATTTAACGATGTTTTTGATTGTTGCAGATCAATTTGTTAAATAACACAGTGCAACACATAAAATACAAACACCTTCTCCTATGGAATTTCTCGAGCTATTTATCGATTTTAACAAAACTCAGTTATTCGGGTTTTGCGAGTTTTAGCTGATGTTCAGATGTTATGGCCTCTTATATATTTTGGCTTAAAATGGAATTTCCGGAAGCCAATTGGAATTTTGTTTTCCTGTCTTTGGAAGAATTATAGCCATAGACCAGGAGAAAAAAACGAAACACAAACTAAACCGAAAAACTGCATCTAGCCTTAAAATTGATAAAAGGCAGGGACCGTAACAGTTATAAATGATATCCAAAAAGTTCTATTATGACAGTAATTTTGTGAATTAAAAACCAAAAAATTCCATCAACGTAAAAATAAAACGTCGAATTCAACTCTTAAGATAGAGTTTCATTTTGCCGGCATAAAATAAAACTCAGTAGAGAAATAAAAGGTCGAAAAAAACTCTTTAAAAGAGAGTTTTATTTAGCCCTCATTTGAGGGGTTTAATTTTTCCCGTCATTTAATAAAACTCATTTTTATGTAAATTGACACCCAAAGCTTGCATATGGGCAGATCATTACAATTTGTAAAGCAGTGTAATCTAATCAGCTTGCATTGCAATTGAATAAATCGACATTAAAAAAGTAGTAAATATACAAAATTAATTTTATTTTAGACCACAAAATAAAACTCCTTAAAAAAGTTTTATTTTTTGACGGCGAAGTGAGTTTTATTTTAGGCGGATAAATTAAAATTCCTCAAAAGAGTTTTATTTTTTGACGGGCAAAATAAAACTATTCAAATAAGTTTTATTTGAGATGGAAAAGATAAAACTCCTCAAAAGAGTTTTAGTTTATGACAGCGAAATAAAACTTTCTTTTTAAGAGTTTAATCCGAACTTTAACTTTTTCGTTGAAAAATAAGTCTTAACTATGGAGTTGAGATAGTTTTTCATAGATCCCTATAGATGCTGAAAGAGCACTTCACTACGAATGTATTGGTAGTTTTTGAGTTAACATTTTCTGGATAACTATTATTTACGGTCCCTGCTAATATGTCGAAATTTTTTTTAGTAAAGTTATCTTCAGAAAAAATATTCTCTATAATATACTTCATAGTTCCTCAGAATATTACACAAAACAAATTTTGCCACAATTAAAGCATTAATCAAAAATAAAATCAGTTTTAATTAAAAATGTAATCAAGCGAATTAAACGTTTAATCAAGTGAATTTAACGTTTAATTGTTACTGTTAATTTTTTTACTGGTGCGATATTAATAGTATCACTTAAAGTTTTAATTCACTTGATTAAACGTTTAACTCACTTGATTAGATTTTTAATTAAAACTTATTTTTGATTAATTCTTTAACTGGGGCAAAAATTTTTTCTGTGTATGATACAGGAAATGATTTCTCACATTTCCCAGCTGTGTTTTACAACGAAAATTCGAGAAATGAATGAAAAATTTAGCAAAAGGCAAAAAACATGAATTAATCAATATTATACATATATTATTTGCACAAAAACTCAGTAAAACACCTGCAATATAAAAGTTAACTAAATACTTAAAGCGTTTTAAAATTCTAAAAAGTACCAACTTATGCTTTTTTATATGATCATAATAAATAAATGCGCGGCGTGTTATAATACGATTCCTTTTATTTTTGTTTGAATGTTAAAGCAAATACAAGTACGTGCGTGCACTTTAATGAAATGAAATTGAATTCTTTACACCAACCAACATCAACAAGTGGGAAATATTGTGTTAAGTAGACTTAATTCCTCTTATATTCCTTCCTAACTCTATTGTCAACAAGGCATATTTACATAATTTACTTTATATGACGTGTGTGTTTGTGCAAGTAGTTTTACAAAATTTGTACATACGTAAGTGTGTAAGTAATTAAACCAATTGACAAAAGTAAATACAGCGATTGCAGCATTAACGTACATATGTAAATAATAACAACAAATACAGATAAATCTATTTGAAAAAAATGTTAATGGAGTTGTTGCAAGAGTCCTTAATAAGTGTTTAAATGAATTTGACTGATAGTTTCACATGCTCATGTAAACTGAGTGCAAATGAAATAAACGAGGTTGGCAACCGATAACGGTATTAATAGCGATACCTCTTAAATACCGTTTAAAATTAACTACCGATAACAAATACTAAAATAAAGAAACCGAAATTCGTTTCAGTTGCCAGCCTTGGTAAGAAAAGTTAAACGTGTTTAATACACCAGGCCATTTTTTTTAAGCTTAATGCTTAAATAATAACATTTTATCATCGTAAGTAGAGTTCTTCTTTTTCCGAAATCTTTTATCTTCTTTCCCCGGAAAACGGGATTGAGTTTTTAATTCATAAGGAATTCCCGTACAATACAAACAGGTCCAAAATATTCTTTATTTAAATTTGTTTGAACAAAAAACCAAGAGCAATAAATTAGAGCTATAAAATATATTTTTAAGTTCATTAAGCTTTTATATTTAATGCAAAGACTACAGCATTGATAAAAAACCAAAATAGATAAATTATATAAGAAAAATAAGTTACGAAATATATCTTTGATAGCAGGATTTTAGTGCAGAACCGCTGCACAGCCAATTTCTAATTTTATGTAAGAAGATTCCTGGCAATGAGTAAACATTTTCACTTTTCTGGGATTTTTTTTCCCGAAAAATGTGCGGGATCACGGGAAATGCCGTATGAAAAACTCTAGTCTTAAATTTTATACAACGAGTTGGGGGTCATGATGAAAATGGAAATTTATAATATAACATACATATTTATATTAATATACACAAATATTATGGACATATTCTTATGATCTATCACGTTTTTAAGAGATTTTTTTTGCATATAAATATCGTGTTCAAAAAATCAGGGGCAAATTACGGCATCCGATGTTGATCGAAATTTTCCTTTAAGTTATATTGTACTTTTGATCAAAATCAAATGCCGTAATTTGGCCCCGATTTTATCTAAATGTTTTTTGTATGGAGTTTTATCATAATTTTAATATTTATAAGATTCCACACCCAGAGAAAAACTAAGCTTAAATATGGTCACCTCCAACAAAACTATTTTTAAAGAAAATTTTAAACATATTATGGTTAATTTAACCATATTATTATCACCGACAACCATCCATCAAGAAGAAACAACCATATTATGGTTGCCTCCGAACATTTTTTGGTCAATAATAACTAAAATATGCTTAAAACTTATAATAGCATGGTTGGTTTTCAACCATAGCATGTTGCTCTTGGAGAAGAGGAAAATACTATTGTTAATATAAAAACAAATTGTTGTCATATTTAACCATAACATGTTTAGAGGCAACCATAAAATGGTTGTGGCTTCTTGATGGATGACTAACTAAACAATAATATGGTTGTCAGTGACAATATGTTTAAAATTTTGTCTAAAAATAGTTTTGTTGGAGGTGACAATATTGAAACTTGTTTTTTCTCTGCGTGCATATTAACTGGAATGATTGTTGAGAGTAAGCTTTTATAGAAATGCACAGCTCCGAACTTTTTATTTTTTTTTATTTTTAATATAATTTATTTTATTTTAATTAATTCATCATAATTTTTTTGCCTCTGCGCCTAAAAGGCATTGTAGAGGCGAGTTGGCAATTAAATACTACAAAATTAATAGTTGTATGTTATTTAAACTAATTAAAAAAAAAAAAAATATCCAAGTAATGCATGTATATACATTTATATAAATTTGACATTTATACTTGTTACATTAATATCTCTTCTATGTGTTGTAATAATTAATCTTTAACCTCTCTTTAAAATATTGAAATTCTATTTATATCTTTTAAATACTGAGGCAAGTTATTGAACTCACGACTACCCATGTATTCTATCCTTTGTTTTGTTGCTTCCAGTTTACACCGGGCTACTGATAAATTGTTATTATATCTTGTATTAAATGAAGACTGATTTCTCGAGAAGCTTATAGTGTGATGACCAATATTGTGCAAACATTTAGGCCCTAATCATGTACAACGCAACGCAACGCCACAGAACTAACGCAACGCCAAAGAATAACATTGAAAGAACAAACAATGTCATAAATGTTTTGTAATTTTGTTGTTGCTTTCGAATGGATCGATACTCCAAGAACTCGGACAGTGAAATCTTAAAATGGAAGACACAAAAACAACTGCAACAAATCGTGTAAGATAAAGATGCTTTGTAGAAGCTATAACTTCCTAAAGGACAACATAATTGAAACTTTGTCCATGGCTATTTTTAAACATGGAGATTTCAAAGATGCCAAAATTTAAAATTTTGCTTAAGACGACTTAAGCACTTTTTTCTTTTTGCCACAAATTGAATTTATAATTTTTTCCAGAATATTCAAAGAAATTTTCTAAATATTTACCTAAATTTACGAAAATACAAAAAATTTGATGCAATTTACTAAAATGTTTCGCAAAATACACAAATTTTTTTAGTAAATTATAAAACGTTATTTTGTATTTTACTAAATGTACAGTTACAGTTTTCGTATATATTAGGGTATTAATTCGATTAACCGATTAATTACTACCCGATTAACTGATCGGTTAATTTAAAATTGGCTATTTTCGATTAACGATTAAGCCGGTTAATTTCTGTCGAATAACCGATGTATCGCCATTTTTATGTTTTTGTAGTATTATAACACATTTCGTCTCAAATACAAAAGGTATGTATTTAGAAAATATTTTTTCATACAAACAAAAAAAAAAGGTGTTCAGTTATCTTCATTTTAAATACAAAAGTGTTTGCTGTCAACAGCTTTTTTTCACGTACTTTTAATATGTATGCGATTAGTTATTTGTTTCTTCTTATATCTCCTCATATAAATTTTTTAACAGAATTAACCGAAACAATTTGATGTGTGAAAAATTTAAAAAAATTAAAACAGGACTCTAATGGCTTAATAGAAAATTTTATATGTTTAGAGAAATTCGCGAAAAGGACTGAGATATTAAATACTCTGTGTTATGGGTTGCATTCGATTTCTTCAAAAAGGGGCTCGTCACTTAAATTTACACATTCAATTTCGGTAATAACTAGGGTATTCAGTCGATTAACTCTTTAGACGATTAATTGTTCGATTAATTTAAAATTGCTGATTTCGATTAAAGGATTAATCGAAGAATTTATGCCGAATAATCGAATAACAATACATATATGGGTTTTCTGTCAAATGTATAATTTTTTAAAGTTTAAGTCAAATAAAAAAAACCAAATATACATATGTGACCGCTGGAATTAAAAAAAAAACAGTCATGTTTAGTGAGTAATTCCCATACATGGGCGTATTTTTACTGATTACTGAAAAAATGCAGTAATCCGTTAATTTTTACTTACAATTGAAACAAATGCAAAAAAATATTTTTAACCCTGGAGCCACACGTTGAATAAATCTCTTTCAAACTGTTTACAAAAACTGCTTGTCAAAACTTGTTTGAATTGCCAGCTGTGTCACAGGCTGCACTCTCGTGGTCAATTTAAAAAGTGTAAGTGCGTTAGTAAAAAAAGTGATTGAGAATGGCAAATTAAAAGGAAAGACAAAACTTGATCGTGTGGCTTGCAAGTAAAGCAAAACATTTAGGCTCTAATTATGTAAAATGCAACGCAACGCCAAAGAAATACATTGAAAGCAAAAACAATTTCATAAATATTTTGTAATTTTGTTGTTGCTTTCTACACAAATTCATGTACAGTTTTAAAATTTTCAACGCCACAAGTTATGCAGCGTTTGGAATTTTAAAACTGTACAGGAATTTCTGTAGAAAGCAACTACAAAATTACAAAATATTTACGACTTTGTTTTTGCTTTCAGTATAATTCTTTGGCGTTTTCTCTGTAAAACGCAACATGATTAGGGCTTTAAACCACATTTTTTTTTAAAAGATTATTTTAAAAGATCTTTTTTTTTTGCTAATAAAATATTAAAATAATTGTAATTAATAATGTTTATTTACTCAAGTTCCAATTTTTTTCTAAAATTATCGAAAAAAATCTCTTAATTTATAAAATTTCTGGATTTTGAATTATTCGATTAATCGATTAATTTTAAAATATTATACGTTTATTCGGATAAGTCAAAAATGCCAAATATCGATTAATCGTTTAATCGAACAAAAAAAAAGCCGACTAATTGAACACCCTAGTCATAACAATGCCTGTTGAAGACATTGTCCCGAATGAACAGTGTTAATATAATAGATCCTCTTCATATAAAGTAAAATTGTATTCACTGGTCACGGGAACATATATTTTATTTTTTAATTAATAGATACATACATAATATTTATGTATTAATTAAAAAATATGTATTACATATTTATGAATTATTTTTTTGTTTGCTCGTTTTAGTTCAAGAATTTTTATGTTTTTTATGTTATGGTTTTTTTTTTATAATAAACTCCAAATAATAAATAATTTATGCATTTTTATTCATTGAAATTACTTTATGTATAAAAAAAACTTTATTAATCGGTTAACCGATCAATAACAAAATTAACCGATTAAACCAATATCTCTGTTAATTAATCGAGCGATTAACCGATTAAAGCAAAAGCCCGATTAAATGAATACCCTAGTATATATAAGGCATGGGTTTTTTTGAGTGTACAGTTATAAAGTGAAGAAGATTCTTAAAAATGGAGGGTATAGATTGGGGAAATGATAAAGTTATATGTACATAATATAATATATTAAATGAGGAGGTTTTTTTCAAAACTTTATTATTCCACTTTCGACAGAAATGGCTTTATTTTTTGTTTGCTTGGCAACATTGAAATAAAAACTTTATAATTACACCAGAAAAAATGAATAAGGAGCATGATTTCGTCAAAAATTTTTTATTTTTCCAGTTCAAAATGACCTGCCTAAAAAACTACTTTCTGAAATTGTGCAAAAACATAAAAAGTGGAATAGTCAAGTTTTGAAAAGAACCTCCTCAAATATATTAAATATATTTTATTGGTATGTATTTTACTATACATTTATTTATACACATTTTTTTTATTTTTAAATAAGAACTTTTTAATAAATATTTAAAAAATTTATGGGCAATTCTACTGCTAAAAAAATTAAATAAAAGTTTTTGGTTTTGTTGTTATTTAGTTACAAATAGAAGAAGAAGACGGAATAGTTAGTAATTTCGTAATCAAATGGTATGTATTTTCATTCTTGTATTCTAGTAATTTATTCAATCATTCATTCAGTTGTAGCTGATTCTGATATATAATTTTTTTTTGATTGTATTGATGTTGATTAACACAGTATTGAAATCGTATTAGAGGCAAATAGATCAAGTGTGTTTTCTATTTAAAGGAAAAAATATTTTAGTTAGAAAAAAGTAGCTTATAAATTTATTAAATGCTGTTGTTGTTGTGGTGGTAGTGAGTTTTTTTTATTGTTGTTGATGTTGTTTTTATTTTATTTAGTGAGTGGTAGTGAGTTTAAATCGTAAATTAAAGCTGTAAATATATTATATTTGATATATTTATTTGTGATTTGGTTTTGTGTATCTATTAAAACTCACCGTTGGCCCCACATTGGCATCCATTTCGTGGTTGTTTCCGATTTTTATAATACCAATAACGTGTCTTATGCCATAAACTTAAATTACGTTTCCTACGCATTTGCTTGCTGTCATTTTTGTTATTGCTTTCATTATTTTTGCTAAAATGTTCCGTTTTTAAGGATGTTTGTTGTTGTTGTTGTTGTGCTTTCAAATCAGAACCACAATAAAGACACTTGTTCGATTTGTTACCACCTCTCGATTTACGCTTAAACGATGAATTGACATTAAAAGTAATACTTTTTGTGCCATGTTGCTGTTGCTGTTGGGCGGTGGTCATTGTTGGATCAATCATTTGTTCTATTTCTTCCTCATCAACAAATATACAAATACCACCACGGCGTTTAAGGGACGATTTACTACAATAATCTGCTTCATATTCTGATTTTGGTTTTAGATATTTGTTTTTTTTTTGGCAAACGTTTTTTTGCACGTTTAAATTTGAGTTAGAAAGAAATATTTACGTATATACAAAAGAAGAATAGTTGGAATAATATTGGTATTTGTAGTTTGATTTCATTATTTACAAAAGTTTTTATATATTTTTCATTTTAATTATTAAAAAAATTTTTTTTTTAAAGAGTAAGAGAAAAAGAAAAAAAAAAAATAGAAGGAATCATTGAAAATCAAATTTATAAACGCGCCCATGCTTAAATAACTTTTTTTTCACATGCATTTTTTAAAAATTCCCAAAAAAAAAAATCACGCATTAATAAAATTATTATGCAAATATTGATGGCGGAAATGAGTATAAGGAAAGTTTGT
This sequence comes from Pollenia amentaria, assembly GCA_943735925.1. Lineage (NCBI taxonomy): Eukaryota > Metazoa > Arthropoda > Insecta > Diptera > Polleniidae > Pollenia > Pollenia amentaria. Next base: position 257,887,540 of record OX031006.1, read on the forward strand.
TCAAAAATCTATGTCATTAATGTTAAATGAAAGTGTTATACTCTTTTACGTGTAAAATACAGTTGTAGTTTTGCCAACATTTTTTAATACTATCAAAAGCACCTACAAAATACTGCACATGAAATTAGTCAAATTTCCTTTAAAAAATTTGAAGTTTGCTTTAATATGAATTCTCGTTTTTAATACTCACCACCATTATAGTCGTGACCATATTATTATAGAAACCCATATTTTCATGGTAAGAAAATATTTTAATGATTGACGAGAGAATTTAATAAAAGTTTTTTTTTTTTTTTTTTTTTTGCGGCAAGGACACATTACACATAATATGATAGACTAATTGGATTTGAACTCTGCTACCTTTAACCATAAACTGGTTATTTTGGTTTTAATTTATTTGTAAACGAGAATAAAATACTTATATCAGTTAATAGGATATAATGATGTGATTAGATTAGGGATGTGACCGATGACGATACCGACATATCGGCGATACTTCAGGTTGGCGATAATTTTACTGTCGATATGATGATACTTTTTTTTGAGTGTTTTTTGGACCAACAATTTAATTTGCAATACAAATTTTTTGCATAACAACTAAGAGCATTAACACATTGAAAAGCAGAGCATCACATCAAAACAGAATAATGGAATTGTTTCTTTTACTTCTTAAGCTGGAGGACCACACCACGGATTCTCTCCGTTTGATATCTTCTTGACCTTTTTTCAAGACGCATGCAAAAGAAGAAAGTAATTTTACTTCATGCGTTCCATATGTATATGCATTGTACGTGTTCGCTGGGCAACTTGTTAATACAACTCAACACTGATTCCAATTTCTTGACAGATGCGTTAACGCATGGAACGCGTGATGTGGACATCCAGCTATAGCAGCTTTTCTTTGCACCAAAGTAGTGAAATGTTCTTTCATTACTAAAACTTTCATGTTTTTTTTTTACAAAACAAAAATAATTTTCATAATTTTTAAATTAAAAGTTTTTATTTTTCTAAAACTTAAGAACAAAATTTAATTCAAATTCAGTATGCGTATCGGTGTCGCTGCTGTTTCTTTTTAGTATCGGAATCGGTATCGTAACGGCAAAAAGGTGTATCGTTTCATCGCTAGATTGCATTAGGAAAAAATATGATGCTTAGAGTCGCCTTATTGTAGAAAATATAACATGTGGCTAAAAGGCGATCTCTACCAAGCAAGATTCTTCATGTAGTGTTAAGAATTGCTTTTACGAGTATATCTATCTTTGTGCCATTTATACCTGTTAAATGTTTACGTGAGGTGGTGAGTATACACGAGAAAAAAATATTTTTCGATATGGTCAACTAAAACAAAACTTTACATACTTTGGTTAATTTAACCATATTATTGTCACCGGTAACCATATGATAATTTTAGCAGTCCTTCATCAAGAAGCCACAACCATATTATGGTTCGTCCGAATATGTAATGACTAATAATAACAATAATTTGTTCACCATCAATAATTGTATGGTTTTAAAAAAGTAATAACATATGAATATCTTTTTTGCAAGAGCAACATGTTATGGTTAAAACACAACCGTACTATTATTAGAAGTAAGCAAATTATAGTTAGCAATAACCATAACATGTTGGGAGGCAACCATAATGTTGTTGTAATTTTTTGATGTAGGACTTTTGAACCATAAAATGGTTGCCGACAACAAAAATATCGTTAAAATACGGTTATTTTGCAAATGTTTAAAAAATGTTCGTTTAAAATACTTTTTGTTAAAAGGGACCAAATAAAATTTTTAATCAATTGTTTTTGCTGTTCAAATTTAATTTTTCTTTCAAATGAGCTTTTTTAAGAAACTTCTGTAGTTTCTCATATTAAGAGGCCACCTCTTGCTATTTGTTATAAGGAATTTTACATTTTTTCAAGAAACTAATTGAGGTTTGAATATTTTATAGTAACTCACATAAAAAAAAATTAAAAAAATAAAAAATTACATAGAAACATCAAAAATATAATACGTTACACTCAACCTTAAAACTTAAACACAAAAAAAAAAAAAAATACTTTTCCGTCATCTATAGAGCACAGTTTCCTTCTTGGACTATAACACGATGAAGGTAAAACACAACTATAACTAAAAAAATAAGAGAGATTCACAGTTTCCAAGAAAAATACAAAAAAGCCAACCGCAAACAGTCAACATTTAAGAGCATTAAAAAGGGATTTATGTAAAGAAAGCACATATTTGGAGAAAATGAAAACTTAAATACCTAAAAGTCTATATATGTACCTCTCCAATTTTTGTAAATGTGGAAACTGTAAATCCATCAAATGGGGGGTTTGTTAGAAAAATGACATAGAACCAAACAAGCCTTCAAATAATAAATGAGTTAGTTGTTTTTATGTATGTATGTATTTAAGAGTGAGCGTAAAAATGAAGAGGTGAACATACGACCTTAATTAATATTAATGTACTTTGTACAAGTATGAGCACGAACACAAACATAAGTAGAAACAACGGCGTTACTTGTGTATGTAAGAATGTGTGATTGAGTGCATTAGTAAAATATTATTGAACTTTTTAATACTTACTGGCTGAACTTGTCGATACTCGTCCCATGGGGATATAACTGCGACTATCGCTGTTGTCTTGGGAAAAATTAATCACATTAACGTCATACGTCACAACTGAAGCCTGACGTTTTCTCACTGTTTGTATGCCTTCGTAGCCGGTGAGGAGAGAACTACGCTTATCACTGCGTTGGTTGTTGTTGATAGTTGAATCCGTTTCATTGTCATGACGTTTAAATAACGGTGATGTTAAGTCTTTCTCCTCTCCCACTATAGAACCGCCGCTGCCACAGCCACCGCCACCGCCACCACCACTTCGCATTGAGGTCGGTGAAAGGGTGGAATCTAAAATAATTTCCGGTTTTGGTGAAATATTATGTTGTTGTGAGGTAGGTTGCAGTGATGATGGCTGTGTTCCGGTTGTGCTGTTAACTTGTTGCGTTTGTGGAGGCACGGCCAGTGTTGTAAATACATCTAAAGATACGGTGGAAGTATCACTAACGAATATTTGATTGCCGGGTGAGTTTAAAGGAAATACAGGTGCGGTGGCTGTGGGTGGCGGTGAGAGAAAATATACATTTATGCTATTGCTGGGAGTCCCTGGACCACCTCCCCCAAAACTGCTACTATTACCGGTTAATATTAAATTAGGTGACTTGCTAGTGGGCAGATGTATGACCGAGTTAAAGTTCGGTGTCATAGGTGGCGACATAAGAAAATTTGAACTATTTTTATTTACCAAAACTTGATCACTTAGCGTGCTCATGCGTTGTTTTATGGATTCTTTTTTAATAATTCTAAACGATTCTTTGGCCTTAATACTATCCATAACATCAGGTTGATGAACAGGGGAATGAAAAGATTGTTCTGTTGAGGGAAAACTTAAAGAGCGAAATAGTTCAGCTAATTCCGAGCTGGATTTAACAGAGATATTTGACTTCTCATTTATGGAATTTAAAGGCTCTGTTTTTATCTGTTCGGGTATGGAGGAGTCTATTAGAGAAGTGGATGATAAAGAGGGCGGTGGTGTGTTGGGTACGTGAGTAGGGTCGTACGAAATATCCTTGAGAAAAGAGAGATCATCTGGCCCTACTTCTTGAATTGTATTGGCTCCTAAGTCTATTAATTGTATATAAGTATTTTTATGTTGTGGTGACATCATGGTTATCATCTGTTCATCTTCTTCTCTTCTAGCATCTTCGGATTGTTCGTTTAGAATATTGATATCTAACAAAATATCGGGGGTGTTATACCGACTAGAGGAATCTAGACTTTCACTAAATAGGCGAGGTATATAAACATCTGAATCTGTATCACTGTGTTGTCTTGAACGTATTTCACTTTTTTGTCTCTCTCTTTGGCCTCCATTGTAACTGTGTGAGAGCTTGCGATTACGGGAACGTTTAAATAACTGCGCTCTGCTAGAACGAATTTCCTCTGAGTTGGCCTGGTGTCTTTTCTTTTCCAAGGAAAAGCATTCAGTACTAGATCTTTTGGTTTTGGCCAACAAAGACTTAAAATTGAAACCTCCTTTACCCTCCTCCCTTGTACCAGTTGTAGTTGTATTGTTAGCAATATAACCTTCTTTTAAGGCTTCCAATTGCTTCTTTTTGACTTTACCCTCATTAAAGCTTCTAAAAAATTCCGAATCACTAAGAGCAAATGCTTTTTTCGCAGATTCTTTACTGCTCCGCAAACGATTTTCGCCATTTTTCATGCGTATGAAGTCAGACTCACTTAAAGCGGGGTACCTATTGCCACCCTGTTCGTCACCATACGTACCATCTTCATTTATTTGGTTTACACCTGCCGTTTGTTTTTTAAAATACAAATAGTTGTCTTCTATGAGACGTTTAAGCTCCTTGTTATCTTCGGCTATGGGCAGACAAGTGGTCGGAGCTTGCCTCATTATGTTGACACTGTCGTAGTAATCGTTGGTATCGCTACTATCACTATTATTGCCACCAAATATTTGGTATTGTTCGAAATCACAACCATTTTTGCCACTACTATTATATTGTTTTTGTTGTTTTGTCTTCTGGTTATCCTGTTTATTTATCGCTAAAGGTGAATTACTACTCGCAGAAGATGTATGATGTTGCAGTTGCGGTTGTTGGGTTTGTGTTATAGGAACCGTAATCTCTATGGGTTGTTGCAAATCTTTTATTGTATCATGCCAAATTTGCTGTTGCTGCAGTTGATTTAATGCAGCAGCATCTTTGTTGCATGGCACTTGCAGTTGTTGCTGTGTGGCATAATGTAAGGCTATCATTGAGGGTGCACTATCCGTGTGTGTAACCTTTTCATAACGTTCCTGTTCGAGGTCACGTAAATCAATACTACTCCGACTCAGTCTACGGGGTGGTGGTGAAGGAACACGCAACTCATCGCACTCATCCTTGTCATCGTCATCTATTTGTGGCAAAATATCCTTGAAAAACGTAAGGGGGGGAGTGTACAAATACGTTTTGTAATAAATTGTTTTGAAATAGAAAAAAATTCCTAGTTAATGGATGTTTTGCATGACTGAGAGAATAAATCGAAAATTTTTGAAGTAATAGTTTATGTTAAAATTGTGTTGGAAAATAGCAAAGGTATTTTAAATTGATTTAAAAGTTATTCGCAAGTTCGAAATCATATTTAAAATTCTAGAGCTATTGTAAATGAAAGATCTAGTGGAGACTAATAAATCTCAAAATCTTTTAAAACTAATAAATACGTTTTGGCTCTTTTATTAACGCCACACTCATCAATAAAATTCGAGCTTTAAACAAGATTTTATAATATAAATATTTGCTTAAAGATTTAAACAAGTCAATATTTTATTTCTTCTAAGACTGTGGATTAGTTCTGAAAGGGCAATGTCAATATTTTGCTTTTTTGAGTTAATCATTGCATTAGGTGTCTTTTCTTACTCTATTTTATTTTGCTAAAACAGCCAATGTCTAATTTAACCCAGAACAGCTTCGTAAAGGTTTTGACAGAAAGTTTCACTAAGAACTCTTTTATAAAAAAACTTTAAGTTAAATTTCTCAAAAGGGAATATTTTGACATCGGACAGCAGCAAGCCATAGAAATAATACATTACAAGGTACCTTACATGGTAATTACAGCTCATTGCCAGATTATTTTTAAGGTGTCTTCGGTGCTTTTTACTTACCTCAAGATTGCTTATCGCACTATGAGTCTCTTCTCTCGTTAGGGTAAATTCACAGTCACTGGGATGTAAATAGTTTAAATTTGTTGGCTGTTGGGTATGACCCATATGTACACTATTTAACAAAATATTTGAACTAGTCCGACTTAATGCTTTTCTCTGTCTTACAGCCTCCCTATTAAATAATAAGTAATACAAAAAATCCATAGAAAAATAAATCATTTTTAAATCATTTCCTAAGATATTAAATTCCACTTACTTAAAAATTCTCCAATACATAACCAACATTACTATGCCCGGTATCCAAAAACTCACCGAACTGGAGATGAGTGCATAGGCCTTATTCACTACAAAGGAACACTGATCGGGATGCATACTGATTTCTTGTAAATGTTCGGCAGTTGTATACCAACCCAAAAATATTGGCGTAAATGAGATAAGTGCTGGCAGTATCCAAACGTTTGCCAACATAAAACACACTGTTTTATGAGTCATATTTAAGGGATACTCCAGAGGACGTACTATAGCATAATATCTATTTAAGCGTAATTGTGGTAAATTAAGAGAGTAGAAGGAAAAATAAATGAAAAGAAAAAAGAGAAACAAATGGCGGAGATGAGAAAATTAAGAAAAATCTTAGGTGTTGATAAATTGGTAAACTGCTTATTTAAATATTTAAAATGTTTTAGCAGCTGTTGCCTGCGTTTTATTCGATATTTTTTGTTTGCAATAAATTAACGTATGTGTAAATGTTTATATTTAAAGGGCCATCGTTTACATTAATAGAATAAGAGTTTTGAAACCATTTATGTAATGCACAGTAGGATTATAACGAAAAATGTTATTTGATTATAAATTAAAATTTCCCCGGGATTTTTTTCCCTTCTCCCATTTTTCCTATTTAAATTCTATTGTAAAAATGGGAAAAGGAAAAAAAAACTCCCGAGTTATTTTTATTCACAATTGGGCTGTATATGATTTTTTATTTTATATTTAGTTTATTGAATTTCAGTTAACTTACCTTACAGGCCATTTTAGGTTTAAAAATAAAACAAATTTGCAACCTTTGGTTAGAAATTTGTTGTTGCTGACTTTTCAACGGGGTTGAAAAGCAAAAACCAAATCGTAAAGAATTTAAGTTTGTTAAGAGATAAATTTACTCACGGTTCAACAAAGGTTATAGTTAGTAAAACTCGGTGTGGTTAAACGTTATAAACCTTTTATTTTATAAATAAATATTTAGGAAGTTAGAGCTAGTGCACAGGTATGTCATTTTTACAAAACGTCACCATGCTTAGCACACACATTTACCCGCCCTTAAGGAGAATTCCCCTTGTCAAACTCTTTAAGTGGCATTCACGATAGTAACCTACAGCAGGGGCTCGATGTCCAGATCAATAAAGTTGTCCCCTTGATCTAAAAGCATTTCCTCAGAGGGCGCCTCAACAATAGGCTTAACAATTTAATTTGGAAATTGATATAAATAAGAGTGACTGATCATTAATGGGATAGTCAACATTTTAGAAATTGTTTAGAACAATATTTAAGAGCTATTCAAAATAAATTTAAAGAATGAAATCGGCACAAATTTTGATATCTTAACATAACTTGGCAGTATTTATATTCGTTAATATTAAATTTTTAAAAAAAGCTATAATTGTTTACATTCTATGTCCAATGGGCTATGATACGAACTCAGTGACTAATATTTCATATTTTTCCTGACAATATAAATTGCAAAGGAAAGTAACGTTCTCTGCAAGTCTCTTTCAAAATAATTTGAGAAACATATGAGAGTACACATATTAACAAATGTAAATATGTACTGCTCGAATTAGTAGTAAACAATTGGCTAAACAACAACCACTATAAGAACAACTTTATAAAGAGGAAGATATAAAGTTTTCCATTTCATATTGTAAAACCTTCTCATAAAAGCGTTGAGCTTAAGGATCTAGCTGAACAAAAGAATCTTTTGATTCCATTAAATGCAGAAGACTGCTTTATTGCAATAAATCGAACCTTTGCACACTGATCAATTCCGACCCAAAAAGGGGTTTTCTATACTCTCCACCACTATTGGCGCATGAAGATATACTAAGTTTGTCTTTCGTGTAGAACTTTTTGAATATTCATCTAATACCCCATATAATACATATATAAATATATTTTGGGTCCTTGAGTATTTTTTAGTCTATTACGCCATGTCTATCTGTCTGTCCGTTTGTTGAAATCACGCTCACTTGCGAATGACTCAAAAGAAAAGAACAATATTGGTGTCAAATTGTTTCCAGTTCTTCTAAGTAGTTTGGTGAAGATCGGTTCATAGTTTGCCATAGGTCCCATATAAAGTCCACTCTCGGAAAACAATTTAGTACGCGTAAAACCGTTACTAATAACACTGTTATTATAAAATTTGGTTAGCCATAGTTTTATAAGACTATAATTAATTCTGTAAAATTTCGTGAAAATCGGCCAGTATAAAGCCCACTACGGAAATAATCTAACTATTGGTTGAGAGTAGCAAAGATTTGGCACAGCCGTATATAGCGCTTTTATTTATTTTTTGTTGATTTCAATAAAATGTTGATGACAGATTATAGCCAACACTTCAAAACATACAACTCATTTCTTAATTCGGCTCTTGGATAAATATGATCCTGTTAATACTTCAGCTGCTACTTCGTGCCACCCTAGTAGCCAGAGTATTTCAAGTGACTTAATTTATATATGTATATAAGATTAGCGTGACTCAAACAACCAGAGACTTGAAACTTTTTGCGTAGACTCTCCCCCTCCCAATGCTTAGATACAATAAGGGATTTTTGGCAATTAAAATCCAAAGAGCTTAGAAATGGATAAACTTGGTTAACTTAAATCTCTAGATCTAACAGAGGCAGACTTTTAATTCAAAAATGTTAAAATCTAGAAATAAGTGGACAAGAGTTTGGTGGTTTTTTTGAAATGGGTACATTTCAGGGGCGAAAAAAGGCAGTTATACAATTTTGGTACTTTGATGGTTACTCATTAATCTTAAAAAGAAATAAAGATAAAATAAAAATTTAAATTGTGTTCTACTCTCTTAAAAAGCCCTCAAACACATTTCGGTACTTTTCGTAAATTCTTATATATAAATATGTTTGGTTCGTTTAGCTAAACAGCTCTTTTTATTTTTATATTAAATATAGTCAGTTAAATGTGTTCATTTATTGAAAATGTTCTATGACACCTTGTAAAACAAATATTTATTAAATTTTCTGTACAGTCTATAAGAAAGATATTATTAAAAAAAATTCCTTTAAATATAAGTATTTTCTATCACTACTTTTATAAATTAGTTTTTTTTTAAAAAAGCTGTTTCATTTACATAATTAATTGCTTTTGTTCCACTGTGTTTGTGTTAACTGAAATTTTGCTTCAAATATAAACATTTGCTACATATAAAAAACAAACTTAAATGGTAATCCCATTGAAAGTCCTTTACACACAATTAATAGTTAATGGTTTTCTCGTTTTATTTCTTTTTTCACCTGTATTTTATGCAGACTACATAAATAAAGAAGTATAAATTTTTTTTTATTTATTATACCCTACACAACTCTAGAGTTGGGAGAGATTGATTCTACTTCTCTTTTAGTAAACCGTTTGCCACAGAAATATTTTCTGAATTGATATAACGATGTACGGCGGGCTGTCTGGTTGTTTGACCATGTTAATATTGTGGGCAAAATACTTGTCACAATTTTCGAGATTATTAAAAAATTTGGTACATACGCTTTTATTGTCTACATCTTAACACAATTTTGACGGTTGATCTAGAAATAACCATTAGTCCCATTAAATCACTAAAAATCGAATAATTTTTATATATATTTAAAAATATATTTAATTCTTATTCACTTTATTGTCTTATTTGTATAATATTTTTTAGCTTTTCTAAAGTCTTCGAAAAAAGTTCCCAGACGAGCTGGCCTAAGCAACCAGTGAAATGCGCATAGAAACTCGCTTTCCCTCAACAATAAATTTCAATGTTTTTATCAAAAATTTTAATTGGGAATTTGGCACTTCATAGAGAAATCTAATTAATAATAAACTTTGTATTCCCGAAAATAACTTTTGATAATAAATTTGAATGTGCCCGGCAAAATGAAAAAAAAAAAAAACTGAACTGGCAAGTTGCATTATTAAGCAATTTGTTTGTTAAATTTTGCTTTTTCTTTTTACCCTATTACAACTACAATTCGAGTTGGAAAAAAACCAGCCAATTGTAGGGGAATGTAAGAAAATATAAACTCACTGTATATTGTTTTTGCTTTGTTGAATCTTTGAGATTGCTCCAAGTAAAACCTGAGTGCTTAAAATTCTTATTCGCTTTACAGTTTTATTTGTCTAATATTTTTTAGCTTTTCTAAAGTTTTTGAAAAAAGTTTCCTGACGAGCTGGCCTAAGCAACCAGTGAAATGCGCATAGAAACTCGCTTTCCCTCAACAATAAATTTCAAAAATTCAAATTGGGAATTTGGCACGTCATAGAGAAATCTTATTATAATATTTTAGTTTGTTATCAATGATGCCGTTTACTTATATTTATTAAATTTTTCGTTCCTACGTAACCATGTATAATGTTTTATATTTGACCATATTTTCGTAACTTTTGGTGCATGACGCAGAACAAAGTTATTTTTTTTAAAAAAGACTTAACAATTTTTTGAAAAGATTTTCTAATTTAACTAATTTTGTTGACGAACGCGCCTTACAGAAAGAATAGCGTGAGCACGCACTTCCCAATTACGAAACATTGCGGCCGAGTCCCGATTTAAATGCTCATGAGCATTGGGAAAAATTTTTAATGTAAGAAACGCTGTGAATGAACCTTTGTTAAAAATTTAAAAAAGCAGTATGTTTAATTTTTGTACTTCGATTTTCCAATGCGTGTGTGGACATAATATTTGGCCAACTGAAACTTATTAAGACTGACCACCGTAATCGATTGAATACTGATAAATTTAGCAGCATTACTGATGGCTAAAGAAAATATTCAAGACGTTTCCAAAATATTATCCATAATTTCCAGCAATTTCGTTTTGTACTGAAGTAACAATTTTTATATGAGAACTAAAATAATATTCAAATTATCATGCAATACGCATTGGCTTGAAACTTACACAGATGTACCTGTATATCTCTTATTTTTAAATTTACGTTTTCAAACGTTTATCTATTTTTTTATTCTGCGTTATGTTTTTTTTATATTAATGAATTATCACTGAAATAGGAAATACAAATATTTATTTTATCTAAATCACATAAATTTACTATTTATTCAAGGAATATTTCAAAATGTTGCTTTTGACGAAAAACGTAACTTTTTTGAAAGAGCAGCGGAACTTTTCTAATTCTTTTCCTGGTAACACTGTTTGCTATGCTAAATGCCCAATATTCATGCTTGATAAGTACACTGAAATTTATTGTTGGATGATGAGCTAGTTTCTATACGCATTTCACTGGTTGCTTAGGCCAGATCATCAGGAAACCTTTTCCAAAAGACTTTAGAAAAGCTTAAGAAATTATTATTACTAATAACAAATTATGTATTTCCCAAAAATAACTTTAATACTATTTTAGTATTTAAATAAAATTCTAATGATGTCCATCCGTCCGGCTGTATGGTTGTTTGCCTATGTTAACTTGTGCCTTAAGTAAAGGTCGAAATTTACATTACATTTCAAAAAAAAAAAAAAAACAGGGGCTTTCGAAAATTGTGAGAATCGGTCTATGATTTCACATGGCTTCCATATAAACTTCTTCCCGGAATAGTCTTTGCGCAAATTATACCGTACCTAAAAGAAGAAAAAATCCCAGTAAACCCCCAAATATAAAGGATTTTTTAAGGAGGTCTCGAAAAAAGACAACTTTTGCCAAACGTTGTGTTCGCCCTTTTGAATTTTTCGCTTTCCCTTTAGCATTTGTAGTCGGATCAAAGTTTTTGTCTCGAGAAGGTCAATGTTTATTACAATAGCGTTTTTCGTTACGGTCTTAGGAATACTAAAGTGTTTTCCGAAAATGTGCTTTATATGTGCCATAAGTAAATAATTGACCGATCTTTACGAAATTTGATAGTTTAATTTCGAGTATTATAAAACTGTGGCAAAACTGACTAATCATCTCAAGGCAAAAACTTTAATATATCATACCTTAAGATCCGACTGTAAATGGCAAAGATAAAAACAAAAATTTAAAATTTACGTTTAGGTTTTTAAATTTTTGTTTTTATCTTTGTCATTACAGTCTTAAAGTATGATATAAGATAAAAAGAACAAAGGCTATTGAAAATGGTGAGAATCGGTCCATGACTTCACATGGCTCTTCTTTCCGTACCCCTACGTTTGGCCAATATACTTTATATAAGGGGGTGTACACCCAGAGAAAAAATATGTTTAAATTTGGTCACCTCCAACTACACTATTTTTAAAGAGATTTGCAAACATATTATGTTTTAATTTAACCATATTATTGTCACCGACAAACATATTATTGTTAAATTAGTCCTCCATCAAGAAGGCACAGCCATATTATGGTTGCCTCCGAACATCTTTTGGTTAGCAATAACTAAAATATGTTTAACATTTATAATAGCATGGTTGATTTTCAACCAAAGCATGTTGCTTTTAGAAAAGAGGAAAATACTATTGTTAATTTAAAAACAAATTATTGTCATTATATCATACCATAACATGTTAAGAGGCAACCATAATATGGTTGTGGCTTCTTGATGGAGGACTAATTTAACAATTATATGTTTGTCGGTGACAATAATATGGTTAAAATTAATCATAGGTCCCATATAAAACCCCCATCATAAAATAACTTAAGGGCAAAAAAATTTCATATAGATGAAGATATCTCAATAAAATTCGGCACAAAGAACTTTTACATGCATTTTAACACCATAACATAATTGTTTTTTATAATGGGCCCATGATTCCCATGTGTTAAAACTCTCAAAAATTTGTTTTCAAATACTGTGGTGTTGGGTATCATATGGGCGAGCTTGACCGACTTTACTTTTATACTTGTTTTTCTGTGTTTCTGTGTCAGGTTGTGTTCTTCAACGTTTTTATAGTTTTCTTGTGGAAACCATTAATCATTTCATTTGCCGTTTTATCTTAATTTTACCTAGAATTTTCTTTGGCTTATTTCGGTGTCCTTTATTTTACAACACGAAGCGGTACTCCGACTTGTCCGTCTTACAAACTAATTACATCTTGAATATTTTTTCTTAAAATAACATTTAATAACAACCAATAAACAACATAAATAATACAGATCATTAATAAATCAATAGAATTTTTAGTTGGTTAAGGAATTAATTTGATGTCTGCCACAAGATTTGGACTTTTTTTGGTTTGAGGTTGGTGTCTTTAATATTGTTTTTGTTGCATTCCTTGGTAAGTGGAACGAAGTTTGTTGAGATATTTATGGGATTTATTAAATAATTGATAAATTACCTTATTTGAATTGGCTGGAGACTAATGACAAAAGTTATTCATGGGGCAAGTAAGTTTATCAATTTAATTTATTTGTTGTTTGTTTTTGGGTAGAATAAACACAATACAAAGCAATTTTAACGAAAAGATTTTATGAAGCTGGCAAAACACTTTTAAAACTAGACCACCCGAGAAAGAGGACTTGTAGCACTTTCAAGTATAGTTAAGTGTAAAATTAATTTTCTTAGGGTTTTGTAGTTATGGAAAGTTAAATTAATTGGTTTAATCCCACTATGAGAATAGAGTCGAAATAATATTGAAATTTTTTTAATTTAAATTTAATCGGTATCGAGTGCTATATAATGTCGATGTGGAGAATATTGTACATTTTTTTAATTCATTTTTGGAATGAAAATTTGATGTTTTCAACATTATTCGTAATATTGCAATAAAAGAATTAATATTTAAGAGTTTTTTTTTAATTAGCAATTAAATCTAAAATGTTTAAAAATATTATATTAAAATAAAACAAGTTAGAGTGCTATATTCTGCTGTGCCGAATCTTTGATTCCCTCCACCGACAGGAGTGGGCTCTCTATGATATCTTCATATATATTATTAACTAATCTGTGCAAAAACGAACGTCTGCATTTAAATTGGTTGGCTTGAGTAAAATATCATAATTCGTAACTGTTTTTGCCGAACTAAAATGATTTTTAGGAGGGTAATTTGTATTGGACCTATGGTAAATTATGAAACAATCATCCCACAATTCTGAAGACTGATTTCTGGTATTACAAATCCTAAATTAGAATAAATTTCAATACAGCAGTGAAATAAGTTTTAGCGTTTACTGTTAATTTCAGAACGCTTCCTAATATGGGATCTAAGGTAAATTAGGGACCGACCATCACGAAATTTATTAGTTGGATTTCTACTCCTATAAAACTGTGAAGTATTCAATTTTCTTATGATAGCATTATTTATTACGGTTTTAGGCTTAATAAAATGGTTTTTCGGGAGTAGGATTTATATGGGGCCGTTCATTATTCCACCATTAAGGTTAGTTTTTGTAACAAAATTATCAATTTTTTAGGGCGGTGGTTCCACATTTTGATTCACAGCTCTGATACTACTAAGCCGATGTTGCTGGGTTTTAATCCCAAACTGCTTAGGATAACTGCAAGCAATTTGAGACCAAGTTTGTTCTTTTCTTTTGCGTTTTTCGGAAGTGAGCGTATTTTTTACAGACGGACAGACAGACGGACATGGCTAAGTCGACTTAGAATTACTCATGGAGCCAAAATATATATACTTTATGGTCTTTTAGATGTACAATAAAAAAGTTTCACACGGAATGACAAACTTAATATACCCTCTTTCACCTCTAGTGGTGGGTTCAAAAAAACAACCCCTGATTTAATTTAGAATCGAAAACAATTCGCACTTGATAATAAAGGGGGTATTAACTTAAAATTTTTCGCTTTTTGGATCTGGCAATATAACTGTATATAGTTAGCCAAAACCTTAGCTTAAGCCAAACATAATTTATATTAAGATTTGAAATCAAATCTACATGATTTTGTCGTCATGTAAACGGGTTCTGAGATAAATTTGTTCGATATTTCATCTAATTCTAATCTATAGGTAGGCCTCAAATTCGCGTAAAATTATGGTAGAGATTAAAACAAAATGGTTTTTTCTTGGACCAAGAATTAAATATATAGCGTAAATCGAAACATGAGATACATACAAAACTCAAGTTTGGAACAGGGAAGTATTTGTTAGTACTATATGAAAGAACCATAGTTGCATCGCTAACTCCTAGATTTTGTGTAGATTTCGTCAGAATCTAATCTCGAAGTAGATTTTGTTTTGTATGAGAAATCATATGAAAAAGAACTTTAAATAGCTCGAAATCTCGTAAGTACTAGATTTTGTTGCAATTGAAAAGGGGAAATATATATATTTAATAGTCACAAAAAAACTTTGCGGTAGTAGCACCCAAACAGGGACCAGTCAACGGTGTAGGTTGTGGTTAATTTATTTAAACTGCGAAATTTAAGGAGTTTTTAAATTAAAAAGAAATATTTTTACGGACATTTAAAAAATAGTTAAAACAAAAATTATTAAAAAATGTACTTTAAATTTAATCAGTTAAGCTCATTTTCACAAATCACATATTTTTTAAGGGATGCCTAAAAAGTTCGATTAAACCATAAATCTACTACAAATTTCCATTGATATTTACAATATGTAAACACATTTTTTCTAATGAACAAGATTAAGGATTTGATTTAGTGCAGTTTGTGTTATTCTCTTCATCCATGACTAACCAAGTGGTCGTAAAAAGTTTTGGTTTTTTTATTTTCAACTTTTTCTTTAGTTTGTTTTTTAAACCCATCACAATAAGTTGGGAAGAGGGTATACTAAGTTCGTCAATCCGTGTGAAACCTTTTTAATATCTATATAAGACCCCATAAAGTATATATATTCTGGGTCTTTAATTTATTTTAAGTCGATTTAGCCACGTTCGTTTGTCCGTCTGTCCGCAGCTTGTGATTGAAATCCAGCAAAATAGGTTTAGAAGGATTATGTACAATTTTTTTTACAAAAAATAACGTGAATAGCGGCGGAATGCAAATATTGATATATCATTTCATAAAAATCGATCTACACTGATAGAAAAGGCATCATAATGCTGATGTACTTTGACATCAGTAATATCACATGTTTTTGACCCCATGACACTTTTCATCACTGTAATGTCAGCCTTAACATCACTTGGCCAAATTGTCATCAGGGTCAAAATTTTAAATTATGTCATCAATAGGATGACACATTGGCATCACAGAAATGACGAATCGGAATAGGTTTAATAAAGCATTTCATCAGTGCGATAGCAAACTGTCATCAAATTGAGTTATTGTAATTGACCTTAAGTCAAATTGAGAGAATATCATTATTTACTTACCCGTTATAAATGTTTGTTTCACTTTTGTTGTACTTCGCCCTTTGCAGAAGAACTCTCGATTATAAGACACCAGCAGCATGCCTGATATGGTTTTCGTAATAATTCTACTTTAAAAATTTGATATATTTAAATAAATAATTTAAAAAAATAGAATATGGGAATTTTTTATTCTAACTTTAACTTTTTAAACATGAAAATAATGTTAATAATATATTATGACATGATATGTTATGCCATGGCACTGATGCCAGTTTGTCATTGCACTGATGTCATTTTGCCATTGCACTGATTACAAGGTTTATATGCCATGGCACTGATGACAGTTTGTTTGTACTGATGTCAAAATACATATGCATTATGACGCCTTTTCTATCAGTGTAGACCGAATTTGTGCGAAATGGTATATCAATATTTACATTCCGCCGCTATTCACATTATTTTTTGTAAATGTTGCGTCGAATTGATGTCACTGTAGTCACAGCATACATGCCGCATAAAATATGACAAAATTTTAGGATGACGTTCGTCATTGGATTGATCTCACTTTTTGCCTCATTAATGCCATTTGTAAAAAAACTGAAGTCACAATTCTGATGTAAGAGCATCATCAATATGAAGACGCATTTTCCTATGAGTGTATATGACTAGAAATTATATTAACAGTTTAGTACGCCTAAAAGCGTTTCGACTAATGCTGTGGTAGTAAAATTCTATCTGTCATAGTTTTTTAAGACACACTGTTAAATATCATGAAGATCGGTCTATCATTTACCGTAGGTCCCATTCGGCACAGCCAAATAAACCACGATAACTTGTTTTTTACATTATTATTATTGATTTCCAACATTAAAGTCAAGGGAGGGACAGCTTAAAAAACAAAAAAGGTTGCTATTTGGTGTTTATAAAGGGGGGTTTTCCCAAAATCAGCTTCCACTTAGTCTTTATGGTAATATGTATGCTTGTTCAAAATAATAATCCCTTTAAACAAATTAAGGGCTAAAAAAGGATTTTGTAACTGCGGTAACCATTAAGGTGTGTATACATACATATGCATGTGTGTATGTATGTATGTATGTATTAGAATATTGTTAAAATTGTAATAAAGAGATACATGTCTTTTAAATGTTTTGCATCCCTAAACATAAACATAAAAAAAACGAAAATATCGATAAAAAGTAAAAAGGCCTTTAGTAATATGTTCATACTAAAAAACTGTGTCTTATTTAATGTTATTAGTTTAGAAAGTCCTTAGGTTTTTTGTTTCTATAATCCTTAGTTAAAGTAAAATAAAAATCGCAATATTAGTGTAAAACTTTTGGTAATAATGTTATTTTAAGGATTTACATATTTTGTTGGTTTATAATAAGAACTTGTTAGAAATATTTTTTTGTGTTGTTGTTTGGAAAAAGTTAATTCTAAACTGTATTGAATAATTACAAAGAGTTTTGTTTTGAGGTATAGATATGCCAATAGAATAGAAAGGGTTACACCAGAATAACGTTTACAAATCGTTGAAATTTATTTCCTAAATTCGCGCTCTATTTGTCAAACTTTTAGAGCATTTCGTAAAGTTAACGGTGCGTATAATCGTCTATGTGAGTCGCTAAGTCGCATACTATGGATCGATTTATGTGCACATTCACTTTTTTGGATAATATTCATCCAAATCGAGCCCGTACCGTGCGTACAGAGGAGGCCATTGCCGTTAAATATATCGTTCTCAGCAACTCGGTCTCTGCATGTCCACTACTTAGAACCTTTTTATAAGATCTGCTTGTTGCAAGAATTAAAGCCAGTGGACCATCAATTGCGTCGTGTGTTCGTTGAATGCTCTGTGCATTAAGTGGAAATTGAACCAGATATTTATCGTTAAATCATCTTCATCTCTGGCTAAACGTGTATGTAAACAAGCAATGCCCATGTTCTGTAACTCCCATGTCAAGAATCTTTTCGATTGAAATTTCAGATATTAAGCAAAAATGTCATGAATTGAAACAAACAACTCTTTTTCTCCCTTAGCTGCGTCTGTAATATTTTTGGCGAGTAATTGCTGTCACGTAAGGAAATTACTCGCCAATTTACAGAAAAAGTGTTTGTGTGTGTAAAATTTTTGTTGAAAAAGTTCCCGCTTTGAACTGTCAAATAAACTCACGAATAAAAGCGGAGTGAGAAAAAAATTTTAACACTAAAAAATATATTAAAAATGCAAAATGTAATGAAAAATAACACGAAAGACGTAAGTATTTTGTTATTGGCTGATTTTTTCATTGGTTTGCATGGAAAAGGCTTAAGGCCCAACCATAATGAGCTTAAGTTGGCTTCAGCAAAAGTGCGAATATATGTAAATCATATGAGCAAACCATATTGAACTTAAGGAAACGTTTTGTTAAGTTTTACGAAATTGTCATTTGCTTAAGCAAAGTGCGTAGCTGATCGCACATTCCGTACGGAATCAAATGTTTTTTTAGTTTGTTTTTGTTTTTTAAATACATATGAGAGACTTTTTGTAAATTTTTGACAGTAGGTTAAGCAAGGCTATGCATATTATGGTTGTTTTGCTTTACGATCAAAATATAGAAGAATAGAACAAAACTGCACAAGAACAATGCTGAACTAAAATAAAGCTGAATTAGAACAAAGATGAAGTAGAACATTAAAACAGAAATAGAACATTTCAAGCATGTTTGAATGTTTTGATTGTAAACATAAACCAAAGAGAAAATTGCAAAGGGAGTACTTTTGATTTAATTTCGTTTGAGTTGTTTTCAATGGTTTCGGTTGTAGGTTCCTTTAAAATATTATTTAAAATTTAGGAAATAATATAACTAAATTATTAAGCTTAAAGTCTTTTTTTTATTTTTATATAAAACTTTTAACGTTTATTTAACCAATATTTCGGCACTCCTTTGAGTGCCTTCTTCAGGGTTTTTTCTTCCTTATTTTATAAATTTTCAACAATTTTTAACAAATTTAACAATAACTGACAAATTAAACAATTTTTTAATTAGAAATATTGGTTAAATAAACGTTTAAAGTTTTATATAAAAATAAAAAAAGACATCAAGCTTGATAATTTAGTTATAATATAATAATAAAGGTCGACTAAAATAAAATATACATTTAGGAAACAATTCAAAAAAAATAAATTTTGCTTACATATAATGCATCCATTTCTGTTATAAGCTAACATCACTTTAAATTTTTTAAATTCCTAATTACGTGCACTCTATGCTTTTACTATAATTTACCGTTTCTTTATTTCATTGTCTGTTTTTGTGTTGATATTCTGTTTGTTTTGATAATACAAGCACTAACAAAGCAGAAGAGAAAAACTTTTCAAGTTATGCTTGTTTTGTTTTGGTGAGAGTAATGTGTTGTTATGTTTGTTTTGCTATGTATGTTTACAGTGAAATAATATGATTGATAGTTGTGTGAAGTAGAACACAGAACATTAAGAATATTTTGCGCAGCCCTTTATTCGATACCATGAAATTAAACCAGGTATGGGAGTTTCGATTTTAGATGAAGTGGTAAAAAACGGTTATTGACAAGTAATTTTAAATAAAATAGCTTACAAATAAACTAAAATTAATAAAAAATATATATGTACTAATCATTCAGAAGAATTAAATTTTTGGTTTTAATTATCACATTCTAAAAAGATTTTTACAAACTCACCAAGCAAATTGAACATATCTAGCAGGGTAGGAAAAAATTCTACTCGCGAGCACAATTCGAGTCAACTCTCTCATTTTAAAATTTGTGCTCGCGAGTTTTATTTTTAAACTCGCGAGCACAAATTTTTTACGAGTCATAAGGTTTTTGTGCTCGACTCGTAAGCAGATAACAACTCGTTTTAAAATTTGTGCTTACGAGTTTTATTTTTCAACTCGTAAGTACAAATTTTATGCGAGCAGAAAACGAGCGCATACGAGTTGAAATCGAGCAACTCGTTTAAAAAAATTAATGTTTGCTTGTGCGAAGTAAAAATATACATACATATGAATTTTTAGAAACGAAGGGCAGGCAAATGTGTAGGAAGGGGTTATAAAAACATATGCACACATATGAATGCTGGGCATAACCATGTTGATAAGAATGTATGTGTGTTTGTATGTATAAATGTTTTCTTGTTTAAAAATATGTAAACCTGCAAAATGTCTAATGATGTGTAATAAAATGTATGCGTTCTTAAATGACTTAAATAAAAGTGTTTGAGATTGGTAACATATTATTTTCATAAAAGCTGCCTTTAATAATTATGAATTAAATAAACATTTGTCAATCGATTTTCATGGTTTATGGCTCATTTTATTCGCAATATATCTGGCTTTCTGATAAATAATAAAAAAATTGTTCTAAATTTGTTAACAAATTTTTGAAAACAAAAAATAGTACTAATTTTGCTTGGAAAAAAAGTTTATCGCCACTAATTTCTGAAAATGTCCGACACAGTGGAAAATATAAAAAATGTTATTCGTTTGACTTAAAGAAAATATTATTAATAATCATTTGTTGGTGTTTTTATAAAAATCGGCCCTTATTTCGGGCGGAATATTAGCCAAGCCCATAAAAAAATTTGAAATTGCAAACGGATTTAAATTAACCGCTTCAAAATCTTTATATTTTATATGTTTTTGAAGACCAGTGTTATAAATGAATTAAGAGTTTTTTAGGGTAGCAAAAGCCATCACATAATTGTCTTGTGACAACCAAAGAATCAAATATAGAAAACATCAACAGGTAGTAAACATTCACGACTATTTATAGAAAATGTGATCATTGATATGTTTGTTTGATCCCTAGTGAGTGGTTAAATGGGAAAGGGTTGTAAAAGTAATGTTTATACTCAAAAAAATGCACACAAGTGAATGATGCTCATAAACAGGTAGATAAGTGTGTTTTAAAATATATGTGCAATACGTATAAATGTTAAATTTTGAATGAAGTGTAATAAAATGTATGCGGTCATTAGTGACTTACATAGAAGTGTTTACGATTCATAGGAAATTAATGAACGGCTTGTTTTTGTATTAAGAATGTTTATTTGCGAATTTACATGGAAACACCTTACGAAATTTTTTATTTTTATTACAAAAAAGGCAGTAAAGGTTTTTTATGTGCACGGCCCTACACTCCTCACAGAATTAAAGAACCCAATATGAGATTTTATGGCTGCAATAGCCACCACATATGGCGATTTCTTTTCTGAGAAATCGCCAATAATTGTCTTGTGCCAACCAAATTAGTTGACTTTTATAGAAAATAGCAGCAGGTAGTTAACAATAACGACTATATAAAATAAAATGAAATGTGTTCATTGATCTGTAGTGAGTGTTTAAACATCTGTGCAATGGGTCGCAAAAATTTATTTGAATTTGAAAAATATGTTTCAATCGACGAACAAAATAATATATCAAAATGCATTTAATCCAACAAATAGCAATTACTCACGATACCAGTGAGGAATTGCTATAAACCTAACTTTATTCACATTAATAAAAATAATTCCTAGTTTCCTCTTTTATAAACATTTTAATGTAAACTTTTTCAGTATTAACACAATTATTAGTATACTAACTACTTTTAGTTTTATTGTTATGGAGTCTTAAAAAAAATGTTATGCACTGTATAAAATATATTTATGTATTTTTACTTATTTAATAATAAAGATCACAATGAATAAAAAAAAGTTTTTGCCTTTTTAGTCTTTATTTAAAAATACCAATTTAGCTTATTTTTTATTCACTGATAGTAACACTGATAGTAACAAACCTTTATTTTCAATACTATGTTAGTAAATATTCCCAAATTTAAAACTAAAAACTGTTTCTCCATAGTATTTTTATATTTTCGAAACGTATAACATGATTGCATTCTTTTAAACGAATCCTTTCCTTTGCTTATTTCTTCTTCATGGTTAGTTATACTTGTCACAACGTAATATTTGCTGTATCAATAAATACCTTTTCCCACCTTACTTCTGATCCATTTGCTAATGCTGTTCTGTGTTTCGATGAAATATTCATACATACACACATTTATCCACACATACAAACAAATAAACAGGAAAAAGATATTTTTAATTAAAAAAAATTCATACGCAAAAATAAAACTCGCGAACAATTCTTTTTAGCTCGACTCGCGAGTTGAGTTTTATTTTTGACTCTTAAAATTTGAATTCTTTTCGCGAGCAATATTTTTCAACTCGCAAAAATAAAACTCGCTCGCGAGTTTTATTTTTTAAACTCGCGAGCAGTAAAGAATAACTCTTTTCAATGTAGAAAATAAAACTCGCTCGAATTGGACTCGCTCGCGAGCGAGTTTAATTCGAGCACTCTCCGTACTCTGATATCTAGGCCTGTATACAACATTTTTCAACATACTTAACCCCGTGTCTCCATGGTGCAATACTTATTGCGGCAAACATCCAGTTTAATTTCTCCATAAGCTTTGCGACGTGTGGATCATTCCATTACGCAATGATTGCTCTTTTGATTTCTTGAGCAATTATTGCTAAGAGGCCGGTATTCACTATCCTACATAATCGTACGATTCATTCACACGAAAATCTGACGGAATTCTATCCGACATAAAAAATATCTGCAAAATCTGCTGTCAATCCCACGAAAAAAAATGCAATCTCAATTGACTCAGCTACTTTACAAAAAAATGCAACTCTGATCGCATAGAACTTATCATATTATGAAAATTTTTAGAAAAAAATTTTAACACTAAAAAATATATTAAAAATGCAAAATGTAATGAAAAATAACACGAAAGACGTAAGTATTTTGTTATTGGCTGATTTTTTCATTGGTTTGCATGGAAAAGGCTTAAGGCCCAACCATAATGAGCTTAAGTTGGCTTCAGCAAAAGTGCGAATATATGTAAATCATATGAGCAAACCATATTGAACTTAAGGAAACGTTTTGTTAAGTTTTACGAAATTGTCATTTGCTTAAGCAAAGTGCGTAGCTGATCGCACATTCCGTACGGAATCAAATGTTTTTTTAGTTTGTTTTTGTTTTTTAAATACATATGAGAGACTTTTTGTAAATTTTTGACAGTAGGTTAAGCAAGGCTATGCATATTATGGTTGTTTTGCTTTACGATCAAAATATAGAAGAATAGAACAAAACTGCACAAGAACAATGCTGAACTAAAATAAAGCTGAATTAGAACAAAGATGAAGTAGAACATTAAAACAGAAATAGAACATTTCAAGCATGTTTGAATGTTTTGATTGTAAACATAAACCAAAGAGAAAATTGCAAAGGGAGTACTTTTGATTTAATTTCGTTTGAGTTGTTTTCAATGGTTTCGGTTGTAGGTTCCTTTAAAATATTATTTAAAATTTAGGAAATAATATAACTAAATTATTAAGCTTAAAGTCTTTTTTTTATTTTTATATAAAACTTTTAACGTTTATTTAACCAATATTTCGGCACTCCTTTGAGTGCCTTCTTCAGGGTTTTTTCTTCCTTATTTTATAAATTTTCAACAATTTTTAACAAATTTAACAATAACTGACAAATTAAACAATTTTTTAATTAGAAATATTGGTTAAATAAACGTTTAAAGTTTTATATAAAAATAAAAAAAGACATCAAGCTTGATAATTTAGTTATAATATAATAATAAAGGTCGACTAAAATAAAATATACATTTAGGAAACAATTCAAAAAAAATAAATTTTGCTTACATTTAATGTATCCATTTCTGTTATAAGCTAACATCACTTTAAATTTTTTAAATTCCTAATTACGTGCACTCGATGCTTTTACTATAATTTACCGTTTCTTTATTTCATTGTCTGTTTTTGTGTTGATATTCTGTTTGTTTTGATAATACAAGCACTAACAAAGCAGAAGAGAAAAACTTTTCAAGTTATGCTTGTTTTGTTTTGGTGAGAGTAATGTGTTGTTATGTTTGTTTTGCTATGTATGTTTACAGTGAAATAATATGATTGATAGTTGTGTGAAGTAGAACACAGAACATTAAGAATATTTTGCGCAGCCCTTTATTCGATACCATGAAATTAAACCAGGTATGGGAGTTTCGATTTTAGATGAAGTGGTAAAAAACGGTTATTGACAAGTAATTTTAAATAAAATAGCTTACAAATAAACTAAAATTAATAAAAAATATATATGTACTAATCATTCAGAAGAATTAAATTTTTGGTTTTAATTATCACATTCTAAAAAGATTTTTACAAACTCACCAAGCAAATTGAACATATCTAGCAGGGTAGGAAAAAATTCTACTCGCGAGCACAATTCGAGTCAACTCTCTCATTTTAAAATTTGTGCTCGCGAGTTTTATTTTTAAACTCGCGAGCACAAATTTTTTACGAGTCATAAGGTTTTTGTGCTCGACTCGTAAGCAGATAACAACTCGTTTTAAAATTTGTGCTTACGAGTTTTATTTTTCAACTCGTAAGTACAAATTTTATGCGAGCAGAAAACGAGCGCATACGAGTTGAAATCGAGCAACTCGTTTAAAAAAATTAATGTTTGCTTGTGCGAAGTAAAAATATACATACATATGAATTTTTAGAAACGAAGGGCAGGCAAATGTGTAGGAAGGGGTTATAAAAACATATGCACACATATGAATGCTGGGCATAACCATGTTGATAAGAATGTATGTGTGTTTGTATGTATAAATGTTTTCTTGTTTAAAAATATGTAAACCTGCAAAATGTCTAATGATGTGTAATAAAATGTATGCGTTCTTAAATGACTTAAATAAAAGTGTTTGAGATTGGTAACATATTATTTTCATAAAAGCTGCCTTTAATAATTATGAATTAAATAAACATTTGTCAATCGATTTTCATGGTTTATGGCTCATTTTATTCGCAATATATCTGGCTTTCTGATAAATAATAAAAAAATTGTTCTAAATTTGTTAACAAATTTTTGAAAACAAAAAATAGTACTAATTTTGCTTGGAAAAAAAGTTTATCGCCACTAATTTCTGAAAATGTCCGACACAGTGGAAAATATAAAAAATGTTATTCGTTTGACTTAAAGAAAATATTATTAATAATCATTTGTTGGTGTTTTTATAAAAATCGGCCCTTATTTCGGGCGGAATATTAGCCAAGCCCATAAAAAAATTTGAAATTGCAAACGGATTTAAATTAACCGCTTCAAAATCTTTATATTTTATATGTTTTTGAAGACCAGTGTTATAAATGAATTAAGAGTTTTTTAGGGTAGCAAAAGCCATCACATAATTGTCTTGTGACAACCAAAGAATCAAATATAGAAAACATCAACAGGTAGTAAACATTCACGACTATTTATAGAAAATGTGATCATTGATATGTTTGTTTGATCCCTAGTGAGTGGTTAAATGGGAAAGGGTTGTAAAAGTAATGTTTATACTCAAAAAAATGCACACAAGTGAATGATGCTCATAAACAGGTAGATAAGTGTGTTTTAAAATATATGTGCAATACGTATAAATGTTAAATTTTGAATGAAGTGTAATAAAATGTATGCGGTCATTAGTGACTTACATAGAAGTGTTTACGATTCATAGGAAATTAATGAACGGCTTGTTTTTGTATTAAGAATGTTTATTTGCGAATTTACATGGAAACACCTTACGAAATTTTTTATTTTTATTACAAAAAAGGCAGTAAAGGTTTTTTATGTGCACGGCCCTACACTCCTCACAGAATTAAAGAACCCAATATGAGATTTTATGGCTGCAATAGCCACCACATATGGCGATTTCTTTTCTGAGAAATCGCCAATAATTGTCTTGTGCCAACCAAATTAGTTGACTTTTATAGAAAATAGCAGCAGGTAGTTAACAATAACGACTATATAAAATAAAATGAAATGTGTTCATTGATCTGTAGTGAGTGTTTAAACATCTGTGCAATGGGTCGCAAAAATTTATTTGAATTTGAAAAATATGTTTCAATCGACGAACAAAATAATATATCAAAATGCATTTAATCCAACAAATAGCAATTACTCACGATACCAGTGAGGAATTGCTATAAACCTAACTTTATTCACATTAATAAAAATAATTCCTAGTTTCCTCTTTTATAAACATTTTAATGTAAACTTTTTCAGTATTAACACAATTATTAGTATACTAACTACTTTTAGTTTTATTGTTATGGAGTCTTAAAAAAAATGTTATGCACTGTATAAAATATATTTATGTATTTTTACTTATTTAATAATAAAGATCACAATGAATAAAAAAAAGTTTTTGCCTTTTTAGTCTTTATTTAAAAATACCAATTTAGCTTATTTTTTATTCACTGATAGTAACACTGATAGTAACAAACCTTTATTTTCAATACTATGTTAGTAAATATTCCCAAATTTAAAACTAAAAACTGTTTCTCCATAGTATTTTTATATTTTCGAAACGTATAACATGATTGCATTCTTTTAAACGAATCCTTTCCTTTGCTTATTTCTTCTTCATGGTTAGTTATACTTGTCACAACGTAATATTTGCTGTATCAATAAATACCTTTTCCCACCTTACTTCTGATCCATTTGCTAATGCTGTTCTGTGTTTCGATGAAATATTCATACATACACACATTTATCCACACATACAAACAAATAAACAGGAAAAAGATATTTTTAATTAAAAAAAATTCATACGCAAAAATAAAACTCGCGAACAATTCTTTTTAGCTCGACTCGCGAGTTGAGTTTTATTTTTGACTCTTAAAATTTGAATTCTTTTCGCGAGCAATATTTTTCAACTCGCAAAAATAAAACTCGCTCGCGAGTTTTATTTTTTAAACTCGCGAGCAGTAAAGAATAACTCTTTTCAATGTAGAAAATAAAACTCGCTCGAATTGGACTCGCTCGCGAGCGAGTTTAATTCGAGCACTCTCCGTACTCTGATATCTAGGCCTGTATACAACATTTTTCAACATACTTAACCCCGTGTCTCCATGGTGCAATACTTATTGCGGCAAACATCCAGTTTAATTTCTCCATAAGCTTTGCGACGTGTGGATCATTCCATTACGCAATGATTGCTCTTTTGATTTCTTGAGCAATTATTGCTAAGAGGCCGGTATTCACTATCCTACATAATCGTACGATTCATTCACACGAAAATCTGACGGAATTCTATCCGACATAAAAAATATCTGCAAAATCTGCTGTCAATCCCACGAAAAAAAATGCAATCTCAATTGACTCAGCTACTTTACAAAAAAATGCAACTCTGATCGCATAGAACTTATCATATTATGAAAATTTTTATAAACATTTGCAAGTCGGACAGAGTTGTCAAAAAAATTTGTCACTTAATTCATTTTTAAGCCACACTATCAGACATTATGAGCACATACGATTTTTTAGACATATCGTGAGACTAAATAGGATAGTGAATACTGTTAAACCATGATGTTATAAAAGCGTTGTTAAAACATTTTCATTAACAAACGTGTTAAAACATGAGAAAACCTCTAACATGATAAGACTATACTTAACACTAACATCATGTTAGTGTTAATGTTAAGCATTTGATGTCATTGTAAACTGGGTGTAAGGTGTTATACTACATGCTATTTTTGCATTTTATTTTTTTAAGATTGATTGAATGAAACAACAAATGCGAGAAGGAGCTACCAATAAAATATGTTAAAAAACTTAACAATGTTAACAACACAAACAATATCGGCCACGTTTTGTTCCCCCAAAAACCCGCCAAAAAAGCTAATATTCGCAAAAATATGTTAAAAACCACTACATTTGAGCAAAAACTAAAAAAATGGACAGCAGTGCTAACATTTTATCTGGAAATGCCAATTTTAATGGTGTTTTCTTTTCTACAAAGAATGCGACATTTTATTTAAAAAAATGCAATTTGGTGTTCGTTTCTTAAAAATGCTTCGCCCTTTAAAAGGGTGGCTTGTTTTATTCTAAAAAATGCACCCTTACTAAAGCCTATAGTACACGGAATGTAAAAAGCCACATGCGCATGTGGTTCTGACGTAATTTTGACGTCAATGCCAAGCCACAATACGCATTGCGTGTTGTGTGATGACGTCAAAATAACGTCAGCACCACATACGCATGTGACTTTTTACATGCCGTGTACTACAGGCTTAATAGAATAAGCCATTGCACTTTACGCCCCGTATAAATGGACAGTGTTGATAATGCCCTGTAAAAAGATGGCTTCTGTTTATATATAGGGTTACCAGACAAAGTTGGGAAAAAATCGCCTCTAATCAGGACAGTGGAAATTTAAAATTTTAATAGTAATTTTTCTATATTAAAAACATAAGAAAGCATTACATTGTTAATGATAGGTTTTCAGTGATATATTACTTAAGTGGATTCGGTGTTATAAAATTGTTTTTGAAAACAAAACACTTAAATCAAGAAATCTGAAAAACTTGGTGTTAATAAATTAGCAATCTGGCAAAGGAATTTTCTTGTTATCATATTTTACAAAAAACAAACTAAAGAATTTGGAATTTCGTCATTCATTTTGTTCATTTATTTAATATCACTCTATTAACAAATTTTGGTTTATGCACATATATTTTTTTTTATATTTTCAAGAAGAAACTTTTAAATTTATGTACATATTTTTTTATATTTTGAAGAACAAATTTTTTGTCAGCTGTAAAAAACAGGGCGGTCCAATTTTGTGTTTTGTTCTCGTACATATGTACCTTTTAACAAGGTGGTATTTTTGTGAAGAAAAGAAAACACCATAAGTTAAAAGTTTGTACATTTTTTTTGACAGCCTTAGATTAATTATCGATAACACTTGTATATATGTTTGACATTTCAAGATTTTTTATGATTAATCATACCCTTTACAGTTGGTCAATTTCCTATGCAAATATATATGTACTGTATAATATCTTTTTAATATTGATCAAACGGACTTTAAACGTATGGTATTTCTTCCAGAAAAATCCCTGAAGAAGGCAAACAAAGGATTGCCGAAATATTAGAAAAAACAAAATTTAATATTTTTTATATAACAAAGAGAAGAGAGCTCAAGCTTAATAAGAAAATTAATATAAATTTCTTTAAATCCTAAAAAAAAAACGTTTGGCTCAAGTTAAGCTTAAATTTAAGCAAATCTTCAGTATATAGCAAATTTTGTAAAAATTAAAGTTTCAACAATCTGTTTACTAAATGAAATAAAATTATTGTTTGATATTTATTTCTACAACCAATTTTTATTTCAGTGTATGATCAAATTTTAAATCATATTTATTTTTACTTGAATACAGTAGTACGTATATTTTTATAAATAAAAAAATGAAAAACTTACCTGTCCACTGAGATGCAACATAAATGCAAAATGCTTGCTGTTGAAAAATAAACATCTAGACTATTGTAAACATTGCACATGAACGGTCCGAACATCCATTTGCCACCGGACAGCTCTACCGACGCATTAAATGTCATTGCACAGAGTGCAACCAACATGTCCGCCATGGCCAATGAAACAACAAAATAATTTGTTATTACACTGTGTATGTAATGCAACAGCAATAACAACAAAAATATTTGAAGAGTAACGGTGATGTACGGAAATGAGAAAGAAGAAAAAATCAAAAAATATATTTTAAAATTTTTTTTTAACATCAGGTTTGTTACATACAATACATGTTAAATATAAACTTAAAAGGTAAAAACTAGTGGCTACTTGACAAAGAGATATCAAAGTTACACTTAAACAAGTTATTTGTATAAAATCTTTAAATCTATATATATTCGAAGTGAGGTTAATATCTCGAAAGCCCAACACCTCCAAACACTTCTAAATAAATTTTATGTTGGTAAGGATCAAGACTTTTTGATTTTTGGAATATTAGACACCCGATCAGAGCACAATATATCAATTTTTTTCAGCAAATACCTAAGAAAACGATTAATTAGGGATTTTATCAGATTTTTGATTTTTTTTTTTAAATATTTTTCGCATTAATGCGCAGGATTTCTCTAAAATAGCAGGTTGTTTATTACACTGTGCTAGCCTCAATTAGTTTTACCAGTATTACCAGAATTAGCTTTACCCCTAGGTTTCCCGGATTGTTAGATACAATTTGCCATTTATACACTACATTCAATAGAGTTAAGAAAAAAAGAAATTTCTTTAAATAAAATTGGTAAAAAAAAATTATTCCTTGAAAAATAACGAAAATTGTAATTAACAAAGTTGGATTGATTTAAGTTGAACAATGATACCAAAAGTATAAAAATATCGTTTTATGGTACATCAGTATTACAATTTGCAATCGCGAATACTAGCTAAAAGTTCGAAAAATTACTAACACCCTTGAATTCAGCGTACTCAATTAGCTTCACTAGTAGGGTGCCCAGCTTGTCAAAAAAGTTTCAAATTCGTGCACAGTGTTTATGTTAACCAGTTTAGAGCAGGGCCATTTCTCGGTATACGAAAGGGCATTGACATAAAACAAGACATTTATCCTATGTATGCTACTATACGGCTCAGGCACACGCGTGCTTGCTCGCTGTTGAAGTTTTTCTTGGAGTGTTCGAGAGAGAAATATATGGATTAATCTGGGTAGGCGGAAAATATCTGTATCGTACGAACCAAGAGCTGTATGAGCTATAGGCCGACATCAGTGTAGAAAAACGTGTAAAAATCCAGAGATTGCGCTTGCTTGGACACGTTGTGCGAATAAGTGATGATGGTCCCGCAAAAAGGTGATTAAATATGGTTCCGAGGGAAGACGCGAGGGAGACGACCGAAACTACGTTGGAAAGACCAAATCCAGAAAACAGTTTCAATTTCAACGTTTGCAATTGGAGAAGAATCAGAGAAGACTCGTCTGAAAGTCAGTTCTTATTTCGGGCAATGGCCCACATTGAACGCTACAATGGATAAGTGAGTAAGCTCTTTCCTTGTAGTAGATGTCATGCTCCATCATTAATCTGGCGGCTACATTTGTTTAAGGACACAACTTTGATATTAAACTTTGTTTGTAAGAAAAGAGTTTTTAACTGCCAGTTTTTCACACTTTTCGTTTAAAAATTTATATTGAAAAGAAAAACAAATTTGGGTTTTTTTATTGTTGTTCCAATATAAAGTTTTGATTTTATTTTGAAAAACAGGCAGTAACCTAACATAATGGATCGATTTAGCTATTTTTGATACCAAACATTATGTGTATACAGGATGTATTAGGACTGAATTTAAATGCTTTAGCTTATTTCGTGTGGCAGCTTTCCTGCCAAAAATCATATTCTAGGTCTTATTTATATGCAAAATAAGAGACCAATTTAGCTTATTTTTAGTAACAAACTAATCTGGAAGTTTTTTTTTACCAAATTACATCGTCCTTAATCTTCTGTTGCGAGCTGAATCGTTGTCAGATGAATTGACATCTCCATATTGTCCCCCATAATTATTTTGATGTGATTGTTGAAAACTCCATATACAAATTAATTTAACTTGGTACTGATTAAAGCTGGGATCACACGATTACCGCAAATGCACCAATATGACACAATTTTGATTGTGCTTTATTGACGCACAATAATGAAATTACCCCAAAAAAATATTCTGAAATCACACGATTGTCCTGTTTTATTAAATTTTAATTGCCGCTAGTTGGTACAAAGCGAAATGGGTACAATAATTGCCGCATTACAGTCACACGATTGTTCTTACTTGTGTCAACTGCGAAAGCAGCTATTGTGGTAACTTTTTTATTTGTTTGAAAGATCTAGTTGGCTTGTTCATTAAAAAAAAAGAAAATTGTATCATATATTCAAAAAAATTTTTGTTGAATAGTTTTATTTTAAATTTTTTAAGTAAAATATATGAAATTCCAAAAATTAAACAAAGTAAAAATCTATTTTAAATATATAAAGGAATAGAGAAAATAAATTCCCTTTAAAGAATTTCAATACATTTTGCTCCGTTTTCCTGTATATATTTTGTTTTATTCTCCTGAACAGCTATTGCACTTTACACATTTAAAAAAAAATTATATATCAAAAGTAATTTTCGGGAATATAAAATTTATTTATTAATGACTTGCTAAATTCCCAATTTTTATTTTTGATAAATTTAATTTTTATTTTTAATTTATTCCTACTAAAAGAAACACACAAAAGTAAATTTATTAAAAAAAGGCAAATACTGGCGCGTATTGTGTTGTTTAATTGCCGCACAAGAACCCAATAAATATTGGAACATTTTTGTCATTTTTATTAACGCGCTGTTGCATATCAAGTAGTCGCACGTTTGCCGCACCAGGGTTGCATTTTATTAGTTAAAGTAAGTACAATATTGCCCTCGATAGGTACATGAGGGATTTGATTGTGCAGTCACACGATTAGGGTATTAAAAAGTGTGAAAATTGGTGCATTGCGGCAATCGTGTCATCCCAGCTTAAGAAGCGACAAGCCTTGAAAGATTTTTACAACATAATGTTGTCAACTTGAACACTCTTTAGATCTACCCTGTGCTTTTACACAGCATCTCAAATTACTGTGGTATTCTCGATTATCGTGAGTGCCTTATGCTCCACACAGCCAGTTGAAGCATATGACTTTCCGAATCATGTATTTAACTCATTGCGTAAAAGTCAAATGCCTAATCTCTTTGGCGAATGCCGCTTTTGCTAATAGAGACACGCGTTAGCCCAACGAAATTCGCCTACCTGATGGTTATGAGCAAAAGTCAAACCCTAATTTGACATCTTAAATATACTAAGTAATAACTACTGGTTCTGCTGCGATTTGCTGAATATCTTTCAAGTGCACCTATATCTTCCGAAGGTATTATAGCAA
Organism: Pollenia amentaria; assembly: GCA_943735925.1. Classification (NCBI taxonomy): domain Eukaryota; kingdom Metazoa; phylum Arthropoda; class Insecta; order Diptera; family Polleniidae; genus Pollenia; species Pollenia amentaria. Next base: position 257,920,523 of record OX031006.1, read on the forward strand.
GTGGTGGGGTACTCCTAAAGATGTACACCAGAGAGCTGCAAGGAGTATGATCGAGCGTGCTAAATCACTACAGCGTGCTCAATCACCACAGCTAGAAATTCAGTATAAATTAAAACAGTATTCTAAAGTTTGGTTCTAGTTCAAACGTCAACACGAACCAAAAAATTCAGTAAGAAGTATGAATCGATCGCAAAATTATGCTTGTATTCAGGGCTGTTAGATGTGGCGTTTTCTCGCCAAACGTGGCGATTTTCAATCTTGTTTGGCGACTTAATTTTCAATTTGGCGATTTATAAAATAGTTGGCGATTTTGTTGGCTATTTTTGATGAGCCATGAATTTGTTTTGAAATTTTTTAAATTCAATACGAAAAAATAATATTTTTTTTATTCTAGTATTTAAATGTAAAAAAATTTGCTGCATTCATATGTATGACCAGTATTTAAAACTAAATTATGTTGAAATGGCTGATGAAGATAATGAAAAATCTTCGAGAAATTTTTTTCACATTTGAATGTGCTCTTGAAAGAATTACCCCCATATTCATAAAAAATATTAATAAAAGGTTCATTAAAAAAATTTTCATAGAAAATTCGTTTCATAAATCTGCCATAAACCTAAAATAATTTTTATGAATATTGGGGATAATAAGTAGAATTTTTTAATAAATGAATATAGTTAAAGTTTATGAACATTTTTCCATTATAAAATGTGACAAATAATCACAGATAAAATTTGTTGTTGTTAAAGATATTTTAAAGATTTTTATGAATCCTAACCTGCATTTGGATGTTAATGAAACACAACGGTATTTTTCCGTTTGTTAAAAGAGAATGATATTCAATCTAATTTAAATCAGTTTAGGCCAACAATTTATAGCTACAAGGATACGGCAGGTACGTACCATTTTAAGGAACTTGCGTTGTCTGTTCTTTATATGCTGTTTATTACAACTAGAAATGCCTGTGTTGAAACAATAAATTCCACTCAAACTCGCCTTCGTTTTTACGAGTTAAAAGTTATATGAATGTAAATAGTTCATGATGCATTTCTTTTGTACCTTCACAATGTATTAAAAAAAAGCAGACAGAAAGGGAGACTTCTCGGTGAAGTATATAGCGTTTTAGATATATAATAGAACTGCAACTACATACAAATGTATTATATATCCAATATTTGTTAAACACTTAACGCAAACATACTTTTTTTTGTTGCTTTAAGTAGATATTTTAAACAATGCCCAAATATATCATGGCGACTTTTTTGAATTTTTGGCGGATTTTAGCGATACGGACAAATTTTTTTTTGGGAATTATAAAAAAATATTTTTAATTATTCCAAAAATACATATATTATTGTCAAAAACTAAAAAATAAATGCTTTGGCGATTTTTGACATTGAATTTCAATCTGACAACCCTGACTCCAAACTTTAGTATTCGTTGCAGTTCTCTGATGCACACACGCAGACCCCGGGAGAGTAACTTTTACTACACACTGACTTAGTTAAAAAAAAAAAAACAAAATCTATCAAGAAAATAAGTAAACAAATTTTCTCAATTATTAGTTGAATATTCAAATAAATTATTTTGAAAAATTATTTTTATGTGATTTTATAAAGCTTTCCTGCAATAGTCCTATTCCCTCAATATTTCACATACTTTTTGCTAAGGCTAACAATTGCTTTCCATTGAAGCTTCAGATATTTAAATATACTTAGGAATGATTCTATACATTATTTGACTCATTATTTGAAAATAATTTATAAAAAATAAATAATTCTATTTATTCTATAAAATAAACAATGATATTTTTCTAAGTGTATTTAAGATTATTTAAACCATTTTCGGATATAAAGAGTGAATAAAATTAACAAGAAAACCAACATAAAACAACGACAAAAGCAAAAAAAAAAAAAAAAAAAAATTTTAAATAAAAACAATCGGATAAAAAATACGTCAACATGAAAACATGTTGAAAATGAAGTTGACCCACTTAAGCAGAAATTAAATTCCATGCTTTGTCTTACACAGTACAACATTTTTCAGTTAATTGATTGCCAACTCAATTCTGTGAACTGTATGTGAAATTAGACCCAAAAAGAAGAATTTCTGCATCATTCGTTTTGTCTTCTTACCTGCGATTTGAAGTTAGTATCGATTTGAAGTTAGTACTATCGTATAGGGGAATTTATCACGTTTTAGGCCCTGTTGTTTGACATAGATCGACAACCACTAGCCCAATTTAGTTGAAATAAATTTTAAAAAATTAAGAATTACAATTCCCTTAATCTGTTCATATATTGTTTTCCTATACAAGTAACACTTTCGAAGTTAAAAATGAATGTATGAAGGGAAAAAATTATTTTTTGCCTAAAAATTTAAATTTTTTTTTTAAAAATACATAAAAAATCCAAAATGGAAAAAAGTTTCAAGTCTAGTTATTTTTTCGCAAAGTCACATAACCTATGAGCAAAATGAGACAAAGATCATAAAAATCGATGCACGCGTTTCGCTTTTATTCGCAATTGAGTAAATGTATGAATTTCAAAAATTTGGTCGAGATATGCACAACATTATTTGGAGAAAACATTGACACCTTTTTCATGATTCTGAGAATTAAAAAAAAAGGAATAAACAAAAGGTTATTTGATTTTTATGATTGCGGTAATAAATGTACGTGGACAATTAAACGGAAAGTGGACCTTTTTATTATTTGGGTTTTTCCGGTGGCTACCTATATGATTTTTTTTACAGAAATTGCACCCACATTTAAGGGTGGTCATTATTTGGAAAGTTTTGCGCAGTTTGAAACGTACAAGTGCTGAATCAGGTATATAGCCAGCCGCCCTTAAAATATGCGCCCATTTATAAGTACCTGGCAGTAAAATATTCAAAAATACGTAGTATTTATAGGTGTGCATTGATCGATTTTTGGCATTCAGCCAATGCCGACGAACGCGAACAGTAAAAGTGATTTTTCTCCAGTTTTTTAAAAGTGAATAACAACAAAACATAAAATATATCAATATGGAAAACAACAAGTGCCCATATTTGGATGAATATTGTTACGTTTGTGGTCATATCGTCCGAAAAATACAGAAAAAAGATCGAAAAAATTTGTTTACTGAGCAATTCAAAACCGCGTATTGTAATTATTTCGATGAAGCAGATTTAAGTGGTGCAAATTTTACGCCGAACACAGTGTGCAACAGTTGTTATACTACCCTTCTAAAATGGATTCACGGAAAAAGTAGAAAGTTATCTTTTATGAAGCCAGTAATTTGGGTGGAAGACACAACTGGACATGATGAATCCAGGTGCTATGCATGCATAAATTTTCGTCCTGGATTAAACAGACAACAATTGAAAACAAAAGTATACACTGCTGCATTTACTGCCACACTTCCAGTGCAACGCCCTGCTGATACCGAGTGCGGATACTGTGTCCCTGCTAGCCGAAACCGTTTTCACCAATCCGACCGATTTGGATGATGCTGATTGGATACCCGATATTGAAAATAGTGCACCACAACCGCTACCACAAATTGAAATGGATTACATTGTGGCCAAGCTGGGACTATCACAACACGACTCCGAATGGCTGACATCATTTTTGAAGAGAAGAAAACTCACACAGCAAAATGTCAGCGCAACATCATACCGACAACGCCAAGCTGATTTTCAGAAATTTTATTCCGTTGACGAAGCAAATACGTTCACGTACTGCCATGATATCCCAGGTTTAGTGAAAAAATTGGGAATGGATTATATCGCTGGCGACTGGCGTTTATTCATCGATGGTTCAGTTACTAGTTTGAAGGCTGTGCTGCTGCACAAAAAAAATAAAAAACCATGCATTCCATTGGGATTCAGCACAACTATGAAGGAAACGTATGAAGCATTGGGCGAAATTTTGAAGAAAATCAAATACGATGAACACAAATGGAACATTTGTTGCGATCTGAAGGTGGTCAACATACAACAAGGGATTATAGAAAAGGGCGGATATCCAAAATACTTCTGCTTCCTTTGTAATTGGGATTCACGATACAAAGGAAATCAATATCAATGTAAAGATTGGAAAGGAAGAACTCCCGAGCTCAACAAACAATTAAAATTACGCAATGAACCTATGATAAAGGACCTGGATGATATTTTGTTGCCACCGCTCCACATGAAACTGGGAATAGCTGGGAAATTCGTTGAAGTGGTGGTCAAAAAAGTTAACGGCGCCTTTGACTGTTTGAAATCCATCTTTCCGAAACTCAGTGATGAGAAAATTAAAAACGGTACGTATCGTACTCTGTATTTCAATATTGTCATATCTAAATTTGTTAATTTCTATACATTCGCATTACCAATAATTTTTTCGTTTTTCTTATGTATTTAAAACAGGTATTCTCAATGGACCTGATATTCGGAAATTGATCAAAAGTGATTCTTTCACACATTTGCTTTCAGAGCATCACGACCACCAACATGCATGGAACGCATTGAAAGAAGTAATAGAAGGCGTTCTAGGAAAGAACCGTGTCCAGCGAGAAGAGATACAGCAACGAGTGGACAGGTTGCTGTTTTATTTCGAAAAAATCGGTGCATCCATGACGCTGAAATTGCATTTCTTGCACCACCACCTCGATACTTTTTTGGCGCAATCACCTCAGGAATCAGACGAACAAGGATAGAGGTTCCACCAGGTGACCATGCCATTTGAAAAGCGGTTCAAAAGCAAAAAATTGGATGCATTGCTTGCGGAGGTTTGTTGGTGGAGTTCCACAATTATGCAGTTTGAAGAAAGCACCGAAGATGAAGACATTGAAATTGGTGGACACAGTGAAAGAAACCCGCCCTTGAAAAGTATGTGTATCTCGGATGACGATACAGACTCAGACCATGAATATGAACAACCTACGAAGAAAACAAGATCATCAGAACCACAAGCGTCAACTTCTACAAGGATGGATATTGCCAATAATTGAAAAAATGTTCTAAATTTTGTTTTTATGCATATTATAATTGCGTATTAATTGCATATTATTTTATTTTCATTAAGTTTTTATAAATAAAGTTTTTTTTTGCATGATAATTTTTTAATTTATATTTTTATTTTTATTTTAAGGGTGGTGGCTATAACTGATTTTTGAAATTCATACCTTTACTCAATTGCGAATAAAAGCGAAACGCGTGCATCGATTTTTATGATCTTTGTCTCATTTTGCTCATAGGTTATGTGACTTTGCGAAAAAATAACTAGACTTGAAACTTTTTTCCATTTTGGATTTTTTATGTATTTTAAAAAAAAAAAATTTAAATTTTTAGGCAAAAAATAATTTTTTCCCTTCATACATTCATTTTTAACTTCGAAAGTGTTACTTGTATAGGAAAACAATATATGAACAGATTAAGGGAATTGTAATTCTTAATTTTTTAAAATTTATTTCAACTAAATTGGGCTAGTGGTTGTCGATCTATGTCAAACAACAGGGCCTAAAACGTGATAAATTCCCCTATACGATAGTACTAACTTCAAATCGATACTAAATTCAAATCGCAGGTAAGAAGACAAAACGAATGATGCAGAAATTCTTCTTTTTGGGTCTAATTTCACATACAGTTCACAGAATTGAGTTGGCAAATCATGTGTTGTACTGTGTTATCTTAGTAGTAGTTATGTCATTTTATGGTCGTACTTTTTTCCCATCCGGCTACTAACCTACTTGTGAACAGAAATAACTAGTGGCAGACGTTGGAAACAGTGGCCACTGGATAAGAAGAAAGATTTTATTATTGGAATTAAATATTTAAAAAAGGGTTTCTTAATATTGAAAAGATTTCTGTAAATGTTTAAAAGGATAAGCCCTTTTCTTTAAATCTTGCTCTAATTTTTACGTGAAATAAGTCACTAGTATGTTATAATTGGATGATTCACAAGGTGTGTTATTAAGTCATATCGTCATAATGTCCTAAATAATATTTTACAATTGTTATAAAACAATATTGTTGTGTTTCAAACAAAAAAAAAAGAGTTAATGCTGTGTTCATTGATTCGTCATAAATGTACAGTAGAAATCTAAATTATAAGCGGTTGCCCACAGCAGTCATATATATTTCTTGTAATTATTTTAAGACATATGACTTTACAACTTTATGACTACATTGTGAATCACCCAAATGTGTGTAAATATGTGTTATAATTTGCCTACATTTTTTAAACGATAAGCTTACCTCCCATATAACCCTTGTTCAAAAATTAACATTACCGACAAACAGTTAAACCTTTGCCAAAATTAAAAAAGATTCAAATTGTTGTCTGAATATATGATTTAGTTGTTATCCCTTTTTTTTAATGCAGACAATTTTCCCCTATGACAAGTCTCAATTATTTACATTATATAAAGCATAAAGAATTATAGATAGGAAAGAAACTATAATTTATTAATAAAATTATACAAAAGCTGTGGTTACATTTGTCCTTCAAGTGGTGCTGAAAAAGGTCAACAAGAAAAAAGAAAGACAAAAACAAAAACAAGAAAAACAAAAATGTACTTTGGGTTTCAGGAAGAATTCTTGACAAAAAGAAGTAAAAAAACAGAAGAAAGGAAGAACATGTAAATCAATTAAAATAGATAATCATTCGTTCAAAAAGCAAATTTCGATTTGGTTTAAAGATTGATGTTTGACTATTGACGTCATCCGGCTTCAATAGACGAGTGAGTAAAACGGCAAACCCCATTGAAGAGATTTTGTGGTTACAATCGAAACTAGTCTGGGCAACCTGTCCGTGAAAGCCTGGGTTCAAATCTCAGCGCAGTCAAGAATGAAAAATTATCAATAAAAAATTTTAATTGATTTCATGTTGTAAAATTCCTGTCTTCATAAAAATAATTTAATGGAAATTAAACTCAATGAACTTAAGCCTAATTAAAAAATATCTCAATTATACAAAATTTTTATTTTTATTCCTGTTTCTCCATTCAATTTATTAATAATAAAATATTTTCTAATATCGTTTTATTTTTGCATAAAACTCTCTTTGCTGATAGAACTGGATTAGAAGCCAATATTAAGCGTGCCATTGGTCCTTATTAGTACTTTCCTTTGAAGATTTTCTAGTATGGGGTAACAAAGTTTTCCGGTTATGTTTGTGGCGCGCCACCACCTGATCCTATTATAATGATTGAAATGTACAATTTATCAATTTTTTGAAGAGCAGTAGTTTCAATAATAATTTAGATTGAATACAAACAAACACAGTCTGTGCATTAACATCATCGCCACTTTAGCTAAGCTTTGCATATCATCTTTGTTCTTCGGCAATAGATCCTGGGCATAGTCAAGATTCTTGGGCTTGTCAATTGATCGTCTAATGCAAGCTTAATGGCGAACATTGAGCACCCCTGTTTGATGCCGTTTACTGTTGTGAACGGTTTGCACGCTGTTCCTCAACGTGACACCCGAATTTTAGGAATGTTTCATTGTTCCTTTATTAGCGAAATTATTCTCCTCAGTAAGACTTTGCTTCCAAAAGCAGGCGTTACTTTCCCCCAATCAATGCCGTTAAAAGCTTTATCGTTAATAAAATTGAGATAGAATGTGGAGTTGTTGCTTTGTAAAATTCTAAGGCGAAGGCTGTTCTGATTTTATTGTCACAAGAGCGATTCGGGCGGAATCCATCTTGATTTTTCCTCAACTGTCTATCAACTGAATGCGGTTAAAATAATTTAATTGAAAATTTTACAGACGGCGGGTCTGAATGCTACTTCTCCAATATTCGCATAGATTGAGACATCATTTTTTATATTTTAACTATAGGGCCTCATTTGGAGTCTTTCGGTACGTCTTCCGTTTCTAATATTCTTCGGAAAAGACCTTGTAATAAGGCTGCAGTTACTTGGGGTCATTTGATAGATATACACCCAGAGAAAAACTATGTTTAAATATGGTCACCTCCAACAAAACTATTTTTAAAGAAAATTGTAAACATATTATGGTTAAATTTAACCATATTATTATCACCGACAACCATATTATGGTTAAATGTGCCCTCCATCAAGAAGGCACAACCATATTATGGTTGCCTTCGAACATGTTTTGGTCAATAATAACTAAAATATGTTTAACACTTATAATAGCATGGTTGGTTTTCAACCATAGCTTGTTGCTCTTGGAGAAGAGGAAAATACTATTGTTAATTTAAAAACAAATTATTGTCATATTTAACCATAACATGTTTAGAGACAACCATAATATGGTTGTGGCTTCTTGATGGAGGACTAATTTAACAATAATATGGTTGTCAGTGATAATAATATGGTTAAATTTAAACATAATATGTTTAAAATTTTCTTTAAAAATAGTTTTGTTGGAGGTGACCATATTTAAACAAGTTTTTTCTTTGCGTGTACAAATGTTTTATTTTAATATTAAATAATATTACGACAACCGTGACTTTTTAAACGAAATATTTTGCCCAACGTCTCTCCGATTTCTTTATCCCTTCCAAAAAATACGATTTGTCAATTGGTTTGTGAGATAACTTTATCGTTCGTGTAAAATCTTTTTTCACCGAGTTATTTCTTCTGGTTGGAAAACATGAAAAAGTCCCTCGGGTCTAAATTCGGGTAATAGGGCGGATAAGGCAGTAAAGTTATATTGGTTATTTTGGAACTTCACATTTTATATGTCAGCGCATTGGGAATTAAGGTAAATTACATCTATTTCAAGTGTTTCTACTGTACCAATTTATTTTATCTATAATTTTCTTTATTGTGATTTTTTTTTCTTAATAGTTTTTTTTTAGTTAAGCTCACTTTTCACTTTTCTATTACCAATTCTGACATAAAATATTATTACCTTGGTCAATTTATGTCTAAAAAAAATCACCTGTTTCTTACACTATTACAAAAGGAAATAAGTTATAATTTCCGGCTCTTTAATAATGTCATCCTGATTCATTATTATTTCTATTTTATTTTCCCCCCTTTTTTCTTTCTTTCGTTTTACAAACTAAGAGTATCAAATGTTGTTGAACGACTAGTGATGATTTCTATTGCCTTGTTTGTTATTACTTTATTATCTTCTTCAACATTTAATACCGTTTTTGGGAACAAGTTGGATTTTTTTTTAGTTAACCGAGAAATATTTAATCAGTTACTGTGATAAAAGAGAGTGGTGAAGGTTACAGTACTTAGAAATTGGGTCAAAGGCAATATGGTGGATAAAAAATGTATTTTATTTTTAAAAGATATTTTGTAAGCGGGATTACTTTAATAGGGGATTTAAAAAAGGACATAAAGCACATTTAGGTATTCTTTTGTTTCAAAAGTTATTTAAGAGTTTTAAAATTCTCTAAAATTTCTCAGAATGCAATGTAAGTTTACTTAAGTATTTTTATTGCAGTTATTTATAAAACACAGTGCAAAGCACACAATGCAAACTCCTTCTCGTGTAGAATTTCTTGAAATAATTATCGAAACTAACAAACCCCATTTAGGGTTTGCCAGTTAAGCTGCTGTTTAGATTTTATGGTCTCTTTAATATTTTGGATAAATATTGATTTTTCCGAAGATCATGCAATTTTTCTCCAGGCTTTATCTTGGAAACCAATTGAAATTTCATTTTCCAGCCTGGGGCACAATTGTAGCTATATAGAAAAGAGTGTAAAGTTAACTAACCCTGAACAACTGCATTTACAAAATCTTCCCCCTATGAGGTGATCTCTGAATTTGAGCACCAGCAAATATTGAGGTATTGGCTGCAGTAAAACGAAAAAAAAAATGCTCTCTCAAGACTTATTTCCTCAACCTCCTGAGGGAGATCTTATGGTAACAGAGAAAATTGTGAATAAAGTCTAGCACTCTGTTCCAATTTGTGAACAATTTTTACAAATAGATATTGGGAATTATTTCTTTTTATAAGCATTCCTAAAAAATTCATAGAACTATTACAAAAAAGCTTCATAAAATACATAACTAAAATTTAACTCATAGAATAAATTCGAAAAATAAAAAATGTTGAACAATTTCTTGCAACATCTATTATTTCATACGAAAAGTTTGACATGTATCAAAGTTACCTGTCTCGAGAGTTTGCACAATTTGACGTTTTTAATTTTTCAAAGTTTGCGACATTGTTTTGCGTGTGAAAACAAAATCCACATGTATTTTATTTAAAAGCATTTTTTAAATAAAAATGAAAGTAAATATGAATGAAAAACTGTTACCGGTTGTGTTATTTATGTTTTTTCGTTCTCATTTAATATAAAGTGTAAACTGTTTTTCATTTTCTTAAAATTGCACGTTTAATAAGTGCAGCTTATATTAACTCGCAGTTGTAAAAAAAATGTTGCCAGAAACATTTCGCAACTTTTTCACAAATTGAACAGAGTACAACTCTATCGACATTATTTCATAGAACTTCAGCATAAGTTTTTTTCATATGAGTTTTGACAGCATTTCACGTGAAATGTTGAACAGAGTACCAGGCTTAAGGCTTAAAAGTTATGCTCGAAATCCGGACTCCGTTATTAATTGTAAAAATTGTAAAAATTTAAAATTGTGAATATATATGTTCCAATAAATGATATTTTCAATATTAATTAGAAAAATGATCAAATAACTTGTCCGTTTTAAACAATGTGTTAATTGATTTACATAATATAGCTCAGATTTTCACAATTTCCAACAACAATTCTACATTATTTAATTTTAAACGAAATAAAAGGAGTATGTATTAGAAACCAATTTTAAAATATACTATAAACTATATTTTCAGTTGGAAATTGTTTCGTTTTTATTTGATTTTCATCACATACCTTAATAATATATATATACCTTATGTTCAAACAAGTTAGAGTGCTATATTCGGCTGTGCCGAATCTTTGATACCCTCCACCGACAGGAGTGGGCTCTATATGATAAATACATACATATATATTATTAACTAAGCTTCACAAAAACGAACGTCAGCATTAAAATTGGTTGCGGTTTAGGCATGAATTAAATTATTGACCGACAATAAGAAAATGTTATGCGTTTCTTGTTAGGACTTTGAACATGCTTGAGTAAAATATTATGATTCGTAAAAGTTTTAGCCGAACTAAAATAATTTTTAGTAGCGTTATTTGTATTGGACGTATGGTAAATTATGGACCAATCATCCCAAAATTCTGAAGACTGATTTCTGGTATTACAAAAAATAAATTAGAATAAATTTCATTACAGCAGTGTAATTAGTTTTAGCGTTAACAGTTAATTTCACATATTTGCATGATATTTTTTCTGGCCATATGAATTTAAGTTAAAAATTTCACCGCAATATCTATAAAGCTGGATTTACACGATTGAAATTTTCTTCAAAATGCTTCAAACTCGTGTAAACAGCAAAATTTCTTCAAAATCTATTATATATATATTATATTATAAATTTTGATCAATAAATTTTGAAGAAATTTTGCTGTTTACACGAGTTTGAAGCATTTTGAAGAGCAATTTTAAAGAAAATTTCAATCGTGTAAATCCAGCTTAACTGTGATGGTTTAAGGTGAATTTGATTATTTTCCCAAAGTGGGATTTATTTGGTTTTAGGCGCAATGAACTGTTTTCCGAGAGTAGGGCTTATATGGGGCATATGGTAAATTATGGACCGAACTTCAAAAAATTTTTATAGTGTGATTTCTCGTCCTATAAAACTGTGACATACCGAATTTGATAGCATTATTTATTGCGGTTTTAGGCGTACTAAATAAACTGATTTCCGGGAGTAGGGTTTAAATATGACCTAGTGTAAATTATGGACCGATCTTTAAAAAATTCTACAGTGTGATTTCTGGTCCTATAAAACTGTGACGTACAAAATTTTAATATGATAGCGTTATTTATTGCGGTTTTAGGCGTACTAAACTGTTTTCCGCGAGAAGGGTTTATATGGGGCCTATGGTCAATTATGGACCGATCTTCACGAAATTTAACAGTATGATTTGCAGTCGTATAGAGCGATTCGTGCAAAATTTTATGTCATTCCGTGCATTACTCCACAATTTATGTAAGTTTTTGTATCAAAATTATCAATTTTTTTGGGTAGTGGTTCCACATTTTGATTCATAGTTCTATGCCTACTAAGCCGATGTTGCTGGATTTCAATCCCAAACTGCTTAGGATAGTTTTTTGTATCAAAATTATCAATTTTTTTGGGTAGTGGTTCCACATTTTGATTCATAGTTCTATGCCTACTAAGCCGATGTTGCTGGATTTCAATCCCAAACTGCTTAGGATAGGTAGGTAGGAGGTGGTGGCAGAAATGGCTAAATCGACTTAGAATTACTCAAGGAGCCAGAATATATGTATATACATTTTGGGGTCTTAAATGTATTATAAAAAAGTTTCACACTTTATGACAAACTTAGTATACCCTCATTCACCACAGTGGTGGTGGAGGGTATTAAAATCAATTAAGAGTTTTTGTTATTAAATTAATATTTTGAATAAAAATGTATTTTAAAACAACTAAAATCTTAATTAAATCAAAATTATATTTTTAATTTTCTTTCGACTAAAAAAATAATTGATTCAGTTATCACTTTAATTAAATTAAAATACTTTTTATACAAAATTTTTAATTGATAAAAAAAACTACTGATAATTTTTTCTGTGTATAGACACCAACTAGGGATACAATGGCAACTTTGTTGCTATTAGTATTTTTTTTTTTGATGTTTGCACCTGTATCCATCGATATGAGATAATACCTTAGCCAGTTAGCCGCCCGCTTTATAGCAGAGATTTCCGCCTGCAAGATACTACAGTCATCCGGCAGACGAAAGGTAACCGTTATATCCAGTTCCTTTATGTATAAACCCCTGCAAACTCTAATCTAATTTTATTAATATTTCCAATCATAAATTCTCTGCATATTTGTCCCACAAAGTCGTATTAACAGAATTTTATAACTGTCTAAGGCTTTCCAATTCCATTCATTCTACTTATTTCTTACATTTTCTATGTACAATTTGCTGAGCTCATAAAAATTAAGCAAAAGAAAAAAAAATTATTTAAGACATTCTAGACATTTCACATTTAATATTTTTATGCCACTATGAAGACATCGCTGTCTGTCTACCTTCTTAAAAGAATTATCATGCATCCGGAGAAAAAGCAACTTGGAATTTGATGGTTAGTGCTGGGCAATTTGAGGACTTGTTTATTGCAATTTATTTAAATTGTGTCATTTTAATAAGGCCATCGTGAGTGACTAAATGAAGTTTGTAGTTTGTCATTTTCAGTTCAATGGGAAATAAAACATTATTATTCCTTTCTTTCATCTCATTAGGATTTATGGGTTTTTGTTTCCGTTTTAGAATATCAGCTTAATGATGATGTTAAAAATACAGCGGTAGTTGGTCTTTAGTTTTCAACGAATAACATTTATAACTTTTGTCAAGCTTTTCGATTTCAATTGTTCTTATTTGGCATAAAATTAATGATCTTGAACCTGCCAAATGTTAAGAAATTAAAAATCGTTTAAAGCTATAATTAATATTGTAGTAATTTTATTGAACTATTAATGGGTTTTAATCTAAATTTCGATATTTAAATCAGGCTTAAGTTCATTAAATTTAATTTTCATTAAATGTTATTAAATTCCATTGTTTAAAGCTTTTATAATTATCAGGGAAACCGAAAATATGCTCTAAAAAAAATTATTGTTTGCGCCTTAAAAATGCAGGTAAATCTTGAAAATATGCCATAAAAATTGTTAAAAATATGAACAAAAAAAAAAAAAAAAAAAAAATGGCTTATTTTAAAACAATAAATACTAAACGTTTCAAAAATATTTGCATATAAATAAACAATTAAAAAATTATAATTGGTAAATCCCGACCATACACCACAGCATTTACAGATGAATTATTGATATTGATCCCATTAGCAGTCATAAAGCAAATCGTCATCCGTCAGCTATGTCACATAATGCAATTCCGATCAAGAGTGGCTTAAATTCCGAAAGTGAAAACCACTTAAAATTTTCAAAATGGAATAACAATTTTAAGTGATTTTTTAAATAAAAATTTTAATAAAACCAAGTCAAAATGAAAGATTAAATATGCAGTTTGTTTGATTATGACATTGATTTCTTAAGCAGCTAATATGTACATTAGGGGTATAACTTTTGAACAATTTTTTAAATTACCAAAAAATACCTATCCATGCCATATAGACCATGAAAATCTATGATGAAAAGTGGGGTCACTTTTTCGCGGGCGTTAAAAAGTTCCCCCCCAAATCACTTTGAAGTTTAGTATTTGGATTTTTTTTGTTTATTAAAAATACAATTTCCTTATTGTAAAAACACAAACCATTCATTTATATGTTTATGCTATTTCACAAATAAGACCAATTATACTTCATCCAAACAGTTAAAAGTATGTTAAAATAATTAGTATCTGAAGTTAATATATAGTACATGACTGTTTGTATGGTATTTAAAAAATAAAAATTCAAATATTATTATTTTTTGAAAGCTTTTAGAAAAAACGGTTTGGGGGGGAAGTTTTTTATCCAAATTGATCTCAAAAAACTGTTTTCTTGATATATACATCAGTGGCCACCCCGTTGTGATAAGTATTTTTTTTTGGTTATACCCCTAATGTACATATACACAAACATTTCAATTTCTTTAACTTGTTGAGAAAACAAAAAACAAACTGGTGTATTTTCAATCGAAGTATGGCCACATTTTTTTTGTGAACAAAACCACTTTGTGTTTTCAAATTGGGTAATTTTTCCATGTCAAATCGACCAAGTGTGGGGCCCGACCCCTTTCGATTTAAAGATATTTGGTGTGAAGGTTCCTTTCATCCTATAAGGAACATATATTAACGAAAAAAAATAAAAATGTTTTTTTTCAAAAGTTACGTCATATTCAAAATGTCTTAATTTTGCCGAATTAGCCGAATGTGTTGAGTTTTTTTTCAATATATCAAAAACTACTGCATATACGAAGATGATTTTTATGTCATTTTAAAGAGAATACTTGAGGCTATAAGCAGTATTTTTTCGTTAATATATGTTCCTTATAGGATGAAAGGAGCCTACACATCAATTTTCATTCAAATCGAAAGGGTCGGGTCCCACTCTTGGTCGATTTGACATGGAATTACCCAATTAAATATTTGAAAACAAATAAAAGGAAGGAAAAAACAAACAACAATTTCAATAATATTGGATTTTTATAATATTCCCAGCAAAAACTTGGTAATGACTTGCAATTACTGAACAATTTTCTTTTCAATGACAACTTCATACCATCTGCATTACATAGAAGTAGTTTAGTACACATAACATACATTTAGTGACACATAAGCACTTGTTTATTAGCTGATTAACGAAATTTATAATTAATTCATATTAAAATGTATTTAATTTATTTATTTATTTAAATCTAATACAAATTGATTTTAAATACATACTTGTTCTTACAGTTTGCTTTTTTTATTTCTTATAAATGAAGAACTATTTGTAATAGAATTGAATATGAATAATTTAAATACTTAATTGATGTCCTAAATGCAGGGTAGTCAAATTAGAAAGTAAATTAAATTAAAAACACAATTTGGTTGACAAATTCAGTTTTGTTGATACCAATGTAAAGTTACTATTTTTAAGCGAACGTAATAATAACTTATTAAACTCCCTATTTGTAAGCGAATGTGGTAATGACTTATTTAACTCCCTATTTGTAAGCGAGGGTTGTAAGTACTTGCCTCCAATGACATCACCGTGTTAAAATAATGAGTTAAAATGCCAATGTATAAGTAGTGAAGAGTATTTATAATAGCTTTTTAACTCATTACTTTTCAATGTAAGTTTTTGCTGGGTTATTTTCAAAGGAAAATAAAGTACGTCTACGATGGAATTGCGCGTAAATAGAGAGTGTTTTCAGAAATTTACGGCGTTAAGTCCTACGTTTTTACGACGTACGACCCATTTGTGGTCCTAGCATTAGAAAAATAAAACTTCTGGAAGGGAATAGGAACTGAAATTTCAACATTACGAAGTAGGAATTCTGAAAAAAATTTACCTCTTAGCAAATTCAGCAGGAAGGAGAAATTTGATTTACTACGTATACATATTTAATTTCATCAGCAGTGATATATGAAGGTATACTAAGTTTTTCATTCCATGTGAATCTTTTTTCAATATTCATTTGTGTTCTTAGTCATTCATTAATTTTAAGCCGATTTAGCCGTTTGGGTGTCAAATTGTTTCTAGATCTTCTAGGCTGTTTGGGATTGAATTCCTGCAGAATCGCTTCAGTAGGAAATGTGGAACTACCTCTCTAAAAACTCAACAAAAACTAACATAAATTTGTGGCAAAATGCGCCTATCGTCATTAAATTTCAACAAATTCGTTTTATAAGGCACCAAATTTCTACTTTCTAATTCCTTTAGACTCAAAATCACTTGAAATGCCACATATACAACACAATCTAGGAAAACACTTTACTACGTCTTTAACAGCAAAACATTATAATATTGTTGTAAAATTTACACTTCAGTTTGCTAGGACAAGAAATAAAATTTCGTGAAGATAGGTCTTTAATTTTTCATACGCCCAATATAAAGCCCATTCTCAAAAATTAGTTTAATAAGCCTTAAACTGTAGCAAATATAAATATTGTGATGAAATTAAGTTGGATAAAAGAACAAAAGGGACAAGTCCGACATAGACTAAAGTTTTAAAAAAAGATTTTCTTAAAAAGCGGGAATTCCTTGTAAGAATTTTTTTATGTTGAATTTTTTTTGGAAAGTTTTTTCTTTGTAGCTGTAATAACAGATACGTGTTATGGAAAGAGCTTTTTTGTAAAAAAATTATTTTGAAAGTTTTTTTTGACTTGAAAGCTTTAAGAGTAAAGAGCGTCACAAATGTTTTCATATTTTAAATTAATTTTTTTTTAAAATTTTTTTTCAATTTAAGAGCATATTTTACTAGGACAGGGTACATTAAAGCCTAGATACAATTTTTATAAAAACAAAATTTCAAAAATAGTCTTATGTTAAAACTTTAAAACTCCGAAAAACTTTTGACATTAAAAAGTTTTAAGATTTTTTTTTCATAAAAATATTTCATAAGTTTTAAACTAAGGTATTTAAAATTTTATTAAAAGCCTTACATTACTTTTAAATCGAATATCTTCCTTAATCTATATTTACTTAAAAAGCTTTTCAATAAATGCATTTAAAAGTAAATCAGTTTCCAATAAATATATTTTAATCAAATAAACCTTTTAGTTGAAAGCAATCTCTTAAAAGCTTGTTTCTAATATTGAAAGCTCAAAGCATAATAAGGTGTTAAATATTACACAGCTCTTCCGAAATAAAAATAATATGGAAAACTTTACAAATATTTTTTAACATGTTAATTAATGAATTTTTTAATAAAAGTCTTAAATATTTGCTTTTATAAAAAAGATTTTATTTAAAGTAAAAAAAGTTTTTAATAAAATGAAAACAACTAGTGAAACTCTGTGAAAACAATAAAACATTTTAATATATTAATGGTTATAAGAGGCGTTTCAAAAAGCTTTTTAAATTAAAGTATTAAAAGTTTTTTTTTAGAAATAGACTGAATTTTCGCAGTGCTTTTTGAACAAAAAAAAAAAAAAAAAAAAAAAAAAAAAATAAGAATTAAAGAGCTATTATTGCTTTAATTTTTTAATTTAAAAGACTTCTTGTAAAGAAGCTTTACAAAATATGGTGTCTATACAAATTAATGTGCAAAACTTACACATCTCTTGTTAACATCTTTTTAAAATTCTTAAGGAAGCATTTTCCATAAAAGTATTCCAAAAAATTTTAAAGTTTAAAGGCTTCTTATAAATAAAAAAAATATATTAGAATATTAAAACTCATTAAATACCAAAAAATATTAATAAATAAAAAAATTTAAAATTCCATATATAAAAAACAGTTTTAAAGTGTTTTAAAAATCTTTTTATATAAAACTTTCAAAAAGCTTTTTTGTAGGCTTTTTCACACATTTTCATTGATCCAAAAATTTATTTCTACAGTGCTTTTTGAACAAACAAATGAAGAACTGAATAGCTTTTAGTGCAATAAGTTTTTAATTCAAAAGCCTTCTTGTAAAGAAGCTTTATAAATAAAAGCTTTTCTATACCAAAGCTTTATCAATACAAATTTATATGCAAAACTTTAAAGATCTTTTTTTAACATTGTAATAAAATGTTTAAAAAAGCTTTTTTAATAAAAGCCTTCAACAGTTTTTTTTTTATAAAAAAGTTCCTTATATAAATTTGTAAAAACTAAAATGCCAACAAATTATTAGAACTTTTAATAATATTTAAATATATTTTAAAATATATCAAATATTCAAAATCTTTTTATTTTTCGAATTAATTCTATAAGTTAAATTTCAGTTATGTATTTTATAAAGCTTTTTGTAATAGTTCTATTCCTTAAATTTTTAGAAATGACTTTATACACTACCAGACTATTATTATTATTTAAGGAATAGAACTATTACAAAAAGCTTTATAAAATACATAACTGAAATTTAACTCATTAATTAAATAACATCGGCTCCACTATGTCTTGTATGCTATTTTTTAATTAATTATATTATATAAAACTCATAAATGCATAATTCACTTACCGTAATTTGCGATTACGTTGCACTGATATAATAACCAAAGCATTGCCAAGAACAGCAGCTAAAATAATTGAGAAAAATATGAAGCCTTTCAAAATGATGACAGACAAAGTCATCCAATTGTCATCGTCCTGTTCAGCTATAACTGTTGAAAGCGATGACAAGGAGTTGTTGCTGCTGCTGTTGTAGTAGATGCTGTCATTATTATGAGTTGAATTAAAAGCGAATGCACTTTGGCTGCTGGTTGAATTCGGTATTAAATAACTACTATATGGAGGCGAAGAGGCAAAGACAATATTATCTAAGGCATTGGTGGCATTTGTGTCGACAGCAGCAACAAGAGCATTATCATTGTCGTCGAATAAAGAAGTTGTTAAGGCGGATGTAACTGTTTTAAGGGAATCGTTAAATACATTTGAGAACGAAAATGTTGTTGATGATGCTGATGCTGATGTTGGCGGTGTAAAAAATGTCAGTGATGTGGTTAAGGATAATGAGGCATTTGCTGCTGTTGTTGTTGTGGTCGATGTGGTAGATGTTAATAATAACGTTGATGTGTTTTTGTGCGTTGATTCTAATGATGATGAAACTTCATTGGCAGCATTTGTTAAAATATTATTTATAGCAGGTGATGTTGTTAAAGACGAGGAAAACTGTGTTGGCTCTGCTAAGGTGGTTGCAGCAAAAGTCTTTTCTGTAATATATACTGGATATAAATCATCGTGATTCTGTTGTAGATGTGTCTCGGGTTGATGTTGTTGTTCTTGGTTTGTATGTTGCTGTAATTTGGCAGTGCTATAACCATCTAATGTTCGTATTGTTGTTGATTCTATAGTCTTTGTTAATAATGTATTGCTAGATGTAGGCGCCTTTAAATGTAACGACATCGCCTTTTTCTTTACTCTAACACTCTAAATCATTGACATACACCACTTAATCATACACTCGAAAGTTGTAGTGTTTTTTTTAAAGATGACAAATGGGCAAACAAACGGTTGTGTTGTTTGTTAATATTTGCACAATTTCTCGATATTTGCCACTTTTTGTTGCTTTTTTTATTTGAGTTGTTTGAATGTGTTTTTATGGTTGTCTACAAATGTGGTTTTTATGATGGCTTCTATTTTTTTTTGTTACATTTAAAAACGATGACAATTACTTTTGGATTATTTATTACAACATTTTTCAAGGCACAACTGCCCAAATGTTAAATCATTTAAACTAGAATTTTGTCTTTTATTTCTTAAAAACTTTATTATCAATTTTTTTTATGTATATATCAGAGTCAAGAGTTTAAAAAAATTCCATTTATATATTCTTCTTTTGTTTTTTTTTTCATTAAGAAAAGGAAAACATTAATTTTGAATTTTTGTCAGGTTTTTTGTAGCATTTTGGTTTTATTATTTTGAAAATACTGATTTCACTGTTATAGTTGTTGTTATTTAATTCATCATCATCAAATTTTGTCATTTGAAAATTCTTTATCTGTTTTTACGCTGATTTTGTGCTGTTAAGGTTGTTTTATTGTATCTTTTAAGTTTTGCACGTGCAGCTTTTACTTCTGTCTGCTGCCATGTTTTATATTTTGGTAACTTCCTTCATTTCATATCCTTCCTACTCGTTTTATTTGTATAAGTGTGTGTGAGTATTTTTTCTGTTATTGTATATATTTATTTGTGTGAGAATTTCTCTTATTCTATTTCGATTTATTCTTTTTGGATTTGAATCTGTAACGAAAAGACGAACGAAAAAAGTATTTTTTGAGTGATTTGTTGTTAATTACATTAATTTATATTTATTTTGGTTCTATAGATTTCATGATTCTATAATTTGTTTTTGCTTTGGTGCCAAGCTAATTACTTAGAGCTACTGGAATAAAAAAAAAAAAAATATCACAGAGCTGCTGGAATAAAAAAAAAAAAATATCAATTGATTGTTCGCCATTTCTTAAAGGTTTTACTTTGCTTAACTGCTGAAGCCAACTTGCTGATGGTTTTGGGGACTATTTGTATTTTGAAGCTATTGTTCGTAAAATTTTACTTTGTAAACTTGAAATAAAGTTTTTAATGTATAAAGACATTATTAAAAAAATAATTGTTAAAACTTCCACAAAAAAAATAAAAGATTTCATTCAACAAAATTTTAATTAAAAAAATTTTAAATTATTTTTAATGTTTATTATATACATCTTAAAAATCATTTTAAAGGCAGTTACCCCGTGAAATATTTTTTGATATTAGCAACATTTTCTTCAGATATGTTGTTAATATAAGAAAACGCTTAATTCACTTGATTACATTTTTAATTAAGACGTAATTCATTTTTGATTAATGGCTTAGTTGAAAAAAATTGACAAGAATTTTTTTGAAAGCTATAGAAAGCCTTTTAAATTTTCTTAGAAACAATTTTTATTCCAAGTTTTTACTATATATTTTATTTTTTGTTTTTACTTAAGAATTTGAACTTGGAGTTAAGTCATATGAAAACCCACTTTAAAACGTTATAAGCTATGCAGTAAAATGATTTTGAGGATTTTTATGTTAATCTATCTTTTTGCAAATTTTTTTTTTCAAAGTCTCTGTTTATAAATTTTTCATCGAAAAAGCTTTTTAAGGATCTGGTTAAAAAAGGTGCTTTTTCTTACTATATTTTAATTTTGCTTATGATCCTTATAATATTATAAAACTTTTATAGCTCTGAAGCTTGGACAATTTTTATGATTTATATATTTTCGTATATTTTTTAGTAATAACCCCATGCACCATGTTTTCAAACCATTTTTAATGGACAATATTTATGAAAAATACCTTTTGGGTTGAAAAACCATTCATTATTTAAATTTAACTCTTAAAATTTTTTTTTTAACTGAGGGTGGAATTAAATATAGATTTTATTTTAATAAATTTTTTAATTGAATAAATAAATACATTGGTTGAAATGGAACAGCTTTTTGATCATAATTTTAATCAAAATTGAAAATATCATTTATTAAAAAAAACAAATGCACAATTTTAAATTTAGTAATCAATATAATTATTTTGCTGATAGTTGCTAAATCAACAAATTATTTACTGGTTTTCTTACAGTGAAAAATCAAAATTTTTAAGAACTAAAATTGGTTATCTTTTTACTAACGTTTTAAGCATTGATAAACTTATTTAATAAATTCCATTAATTTATTAGTATTGTGGTTATTTTATTGAACTTTTAATGGATTTTAATCAATTTAAATATTTTAATCAGGCTTAAGTTCATGGAATTTAAGTTTCATAAAATTTTTTTTCTATGAATAAAATAATTTTACAACAATAAATGAATTAAAATTTATTGATAATTTTTCATTCCTGACTGAGCTGAGAATTGAACAGGTTGCCCTGACTAGTTTCGATTGTAACCACTCAATCTCTTCAGTGGGGCTTAGCTTGTAGCTTTCACTGCCATTGACGACGGATGACGTCATTAGTCAAACATCAATCTTTAATCCAAATGGTATTTTAACTTGGTAGATCGAAATTTGCTTTGAATGAATGATTACCTCTTTTAATTGGTTTACATGTTCTTCCTTAATTCTGTTTTTCGTACTTCTCTTGAAATCCAAAGTAAATTTTTGGTTGTTCATGTTTTAGTCTTTCTTTTTCTTGTTGACCTTTTTCGGCACAACTTGAAGGACAAATGTAAACATATAGCTCGTGCCTGAGCTGTTAACAATAATTAGTATTGTGGCTATTTTATTGAACTGTTAATAGTTTTTAATCCAAATTTTGCACCGTTTTCATGGTAAATTGAAAAATAAATCCCGACTCTAATTAATATATATTCATCAGACATTTTAACATTTGAACATCGTATTCCTGTTAAGCCAAAATATCATAATTTTTTAAGTAAAAGTAGCCTGAAAAAAACAATTTTTTCAAAACATGCAAAAAATACTGAAGTGAAAGGTCCAAATTGACACCTTTTAGGATTTATTAGGTTTATGCATGCCAAATCCTTCCCAATTTTTGAAAACACGAAAGTTTTCCAGGATGCGTGAAACAGATATTATTTTTTAACGTACCAGTTCCTTTTTTTTTTAAAGTTTATTATTAAAAATAATTAGTATTGTGGTTATTTTATTGAACTGTTAATGGTTTTTAGTCCAAATTTAGATATTTTTAATTAGACTTAAAAGTTCATTGAATTTAATTTTCATTAAATTATTTTTATGAAGACAGGAATTTTACAACATGATATTAATTAAAATTTTTATTGATAATTTTTCATTCTTGACTGCGCTGAGATTTGAACACAGGCTTTCACGGACAGGTTGCCCATACTAGTTTCGATTGTAACCACTCAATCTCTTCAGTGGGGTTTGCCATCTTATTATTATTAAATAATTAAAGTGCTTAACTTCAGAGTTATTACCCATATTCATCTTATTTGAAAATATTTTGTTTGTATTAAGGAAAAATAATTAAAAAATGTTGATACAAATCTTAGTTTGTACTGATTGTTACAACTTTACACAAACTCATTAGCTTCGATATCGTGCTGCATGACGGCAAATTATTATTTGCAAAAAAAAAAAAAATAAAACAAATTTGTTGTTAGTTTGTAGTGCGAAAAAAAAACAAATTAGAATTTTGCCACAAAAAGTGGTCTGCCACTGGTTAATAAATTCTTACATATTTTTGCACATAAGTTAATGACTTCCATACCAAAACGATATAATAAGTCAATTTTTCAAATTAGTCTAAAAATAAAAACATATCGCACTTAATCGACAAGTGGGTATTAACTCAAAATTTAAAAATTTTCACTAGAAGCAAATTAAGTTTTAATTTTACATTAAAGGCTTATGAAAACTAATTTTCAAACCAACCGTTTCATTACCAAAACGTAGACAAAACAGCACGATATTTCTACAGCGTGCAGACATGAATATTACGTGTCTATTTTTCCAAAAAGTGAAAAAATGAAAATTTTGAGTAAATAACCTCTTGCTGATCAAGTGCGATATATATTTATTCCAAATATTTGTTGTTGTATAAAAGTTTTATATGAACTATACAAATCATAGAAATAAAAAACATCTTTTGCCTGCGGATCAGGCTTGAACCCTTGGGGAAAGGGAACTTTTCACGTGACAGTTTTTAAGTGCTAATGACCGGTTCTAGACATTTTATTTGAAGGGGACCGCTCACTTAAACATGGCGATGTGTTAGTTAATTCACATCTTTTTGACCCTTTGTAACAGGTCACTTTAATAATTTAAATGGACACATTAAATTCCGGTTAATTTGTTAATTTTAAATAAAACAAATAGTTTTTAAAGAATTATCTTAATGTTTTTTGTTATGATAGAAGGATCTATGAAAACAAAATATCAGCCAAATGCACGCCACGGCTTTGGTGGCATACCTCTATCCGATGGTCCATATTTTCAGTGACTGATATATAATTGAGTTTCAATGTCGTCATTGTGCCGAATTATTTCACCCTGAAGCTTTTGAATTGTTCTTGGCTTATTGACGTACACTTTTTCTTTTAAATATCCCCAAAGAAAGAAGTCCAATGGTGTCAAATCACATGATTGTGGCGGCCAATTAACAACGCCACGATGGATAAAACACTGCCATTGAATTTCTTGGATGTGTGGCAACATTCTGTTAGAACCACATATCGTCCAGGTCCATATCCTCAATTTCTGGCCACAAGAATTCCGTTATCATCTCGTGATAACGAACATCATTCACGTTAAGTGCTTGAGCGACCTCATTTTCAAAGAAGTACGGCCCGATGACGCCGCACAGTGGCGCCCGCAGAGCAAGCGAGGTTGCAAAAATCAAAATTTTCATGAGTGCCGACGAAGTTTTGAATAAACCCATGTTATAGGAAACTTTTCAACGATTTCAAATATGCCACTCTTAATAATATCACATTTTTAGTTTAGAAGATATAACCGTTCAAAGTTGACCGACTTTCGGTTTTCAAAAAAACACACAATTTTTAGTCAATTTGTTGCGATTTCAGGTGTAATATCACGAAAAATAGGTAACGAATCGCCTTATTTTTTGTTTGTATTGATTGATGTATTTATTAAATGTATAATGATAAAAAAAAAATTAACTGTTTGCTTTGTGTTTCTCCTGGTAAATCACTATTTAAAAACTATCCGTTTTTTCACTATTTTTCAACTTTGACGGAAAATAAAAAAAAACTATATTTTTCTATATTTGCCATATTTGCAAAACCTGTTCTTTGATTATTTCTTTACATAATTCAAAAGGTTTTATCTGCCCGTACGTGCCCGTTTGGCTTCTAGAGGTAAAAAAGTTTAAAAAGACATGGTTGCAGATATTGTATGGCGTCCATCCCTTATATGTTTTGACTGACAGTAGTTTGATCTAATAGTTTGAAAAAAACTACTCATTGAAATTAGCAGGTACGTACCTCACATAAACAATACTTTGGCGTACAAATGGTCAGGAACAATATTGACTTATGGTCCCTACATCCCTTATATGTTTTGACGGACAGTAGTTTGATCTAATAGTTTGAAAAAAACTACTCATTGAAATTAGCAGGTACGTACCTCACATAAACAATACTTTGGCGTACAAATGGTCAGGAACAATATTGACTTATGGTAGGCACAAATCTTATTTGGACACTGCATAATATCAAAATTGCATTATTTAGCCTAAATCCATATGTATGCAGGGAACAGGTAAATTTTTAGGCATGGTAGCATAAGCCTATATATTGCAAAATAAGCATAACGCCTGGATTAGTCTACGACTGAAAGTTGGCACAACAATTACTAAAACCATTAAACAATTTAAGTACTGAAAACATGGCGTTGAACAATTTAAAATTATTTGAACTGTTTAGAAAGTCAACCACACCAAAGTTTTTCACGGAAGCTGCTTCAGAAGAACTTGATAGCTTATACGGAAATATTGAGAGAAGCGAAATTATAAAAGATAATTTTTATCTGATATATGCAAATATTAAGGCAAAATGGGTGAAATCTAATCGAACCATTCAGAACTTCAACTCCAAATACAAGGACTGGCTTAATGAAGACACCATCCTGGATATATTAGCAGTAGATAAACCCACCACATCAACCAGAGGAGCAAAAGGAAGGCCAAAAAAAAGTATTGAGGAGTGTTCAATTTTCACAAGAAAGAGGAAACTTGCCGATGCCACCAA
Organism: Pollenia amentaria; assembly: GCA_943735925.1. Lineage (NCBI taxonomy): Eukaryota > Metazoa > Arthropoda > Insecta > Diptera > Polleniidae > Pollenia > Pollenia amentaria. The sequence goes on from OX031006.1 coordinate 257,946,386, forward strand.
TGACTTGACCACGAAGCATTTATCGGACGCGCTGTCTATTAAATATACAAAGGATAGTGAAAGAGTTAGGTCGCAGATAACCAAATCTGTTGCTGATGCAAGCCCACTGCGACTAAAAAGGATTAAGGAAAGCATTCCCACGCCCACAAACGCACACATTAAAAAGTATGGTTCCGAAGAAGCCTTGGCCTTGTTTATGGACTTAGAACTTTCCAAAGAGAAATATGAGAAACTGCGGGCATCTTTAGCGCGACACGGCGCTGACGTTTTACCCGGATACAAGCATATTACGCAAGCCAAAATAAATTCACGACCACTGCATACGGAGTTTACGGAAGTCTCTGCGAAAGCCAATCTGCAGGATCTCATGGGCCATACAGCAAAACGGTTGTTGGAGAGTCTTCCTGAAAATGAGGTGAAAATTCTTCCTGAGAAGTTGACATTGATCAGCAAATGGGGCTGCGATGGATCATCCGGACAAAGCGTTTATAAGCAAAGGATATCTTCCGATGACGCTACAATATCGGACGGAAATATGTTTATGGCATCTGTTGTTCCTTTGCGGCTAAAATCTGATGTTTCCCTACACTGGAAAAATCCACGTCCGTCATCAGTGCATTATTGCCGACCAATAATGTTTCAGTTTGCAAGGGAATCGGCAGAACTCATAAGGACCACGGTGAAGGACATTGAAGAAAAAATAAGCAAGATTAAGCCTACAAAGCTGCAAATTGGAGAAGGAAAATATATTGAATGCAATTACGAGTTCCACCTGATCATGGTTGACGGAAAAGTCGTAAACAAACTGACAGGAACAACCTCAACAATGTCATGCCCGATTTGCAAAAAGAGTCAGAAGAACTTTGGTAATTTAAACGATTCTACAAATGAGGAGAATTACGAATATGGAATGTCACCATTGCACGCAAGGATAAGGTGTATGGAATTCTTGCTAAAACTGGCGTATACCCTACCAGAAGAGGAGGAAAACTTCGATGAAAATACATCAATAAAGGATAAGGAAAAGATAAGAAAGAAGCAAATACAGGATGCTTTTTTTAAACAAGTTGGACTAAAAGTAGACTGTCCCAAGCACGGATACGGTAACTCAAACGATGGAAACACTTCTAGGAGATTTTTTGAAAATTATGAGGCAGTAACTAGAATCACTGGAATTGACAATCAAATCGTGAAAAGATTGGGAACGATCTTGGATGTTTTAAACTGCAAAGAAAATGTCAGTTCTACAAAATATGGAGAATATGCGTCGAAAACTGCATCTCTTTTAGCAGAAATGTATCCACAGAAGAAGTTGACCCCGACCGTCCATAAAATATTGGCGCATGGCAAAGATATAATTGAGTACCAGTCTTTGCCAATTGGAGAGCTTTCTGAAGAAGCACAGGAGTCTCTTAACAAATTTTATAAAAAATATAGATTGCAGAACACATTCAAAGCATCAAGGGTAAGGCAAAATGAGGACCTATTCAACATGTTGGCAGCATCTTCCGATCCACTTATTTCTTCCCTGCGGCATGTGAAGTCACGAATAGAGTTACAAAATAATTATAGTTTAGAAATGGTTAGTCTTTTAGATATACCTTCTCTTACGAATTGTGATGAATATTTTACAGAAAATTGAAAAAATAAATTAAAAAAAAAAATTATTTTTTTTTAAATTTGTTGGGTAATATTTTAAAACATAAAACCCTAAAGAAAAAAAATAAAAACAATCTAAAAATGTAAAAACAATTTTTTTTAGTTAACATAAAAATGATTTTTCTACTAATTTTAACTTTGATAACCCATAAGTAGGCCCCTACAAAGCGTAGCACCCTTTCCAAACGCTCATTTCATAGGCTGAACAGTTATCTATCATATGCTGTTTAAACTGTTCAATTATCTTATTCGGTTCAAAAGATATGATTTTTGCAACGAAAAAACTCAAATGGCGCCACTGTGCGCCGGCAGCCCATAAGCTGCATCAAACATTCACTCTTTGTGGATGCATCGGCTTTTCAACAATCACTCGTGAATTCTAATTTGCCCATATGGGGCAATTCTGCTTGTTAACGAATTCACTGAGATCCATTATGCTGACCAAGAAATCACGAAGTGCTCGATATGCATTTTGATTTGAACGCCCATTTTCGTACAAGGCTTAAACAATCTTAACCGGCTGCTCAATTGTGTACCTCTACATGGTTGAATTTGCCAAACACTGAAACAAAGAAATGTCAAATTAAGTTGGGCAGAAAACTTGACGTTAAGGTATGACGCACAATTAATATCGTGCATTATGGATCGACCAACCTTTTTAATGCCTCTAGCAAATATTGTCCCGAGTGAACCATTTTAATATGAAAGAAATTGTGTATAAGTATCCAAGCTATTTGTACAAATTTAAATACTTTTTCTGTTACAAGTAGTGATGTAATACGTAGGAAAAAATCCCTATTCGTATGGTTTGTCTTCTCAAAAAAATGGACGTAGGGAAGAAAGGACAGATGTTTTGAAATCATTTAAGTGTAGAGATATATTTGGCAAAACTATATACACTTGCCAACCTTTTTCGATTTGTGATTGCATACTTATCGAATTATTGATAAGGCAACATTAAAAATTGTTAAATTTTAACGTTAATTTGTGATAATCTCTTTTGCAAGAATGGCGATCTTTCGAACTTAATTTTCCATAGCAAGAAATAGATAATTTGTACAAGTTGTGCACCAAAAAGTTTTGGATTAAAGTCACCAAAATGAAAAATTTAAATGAAAAGTTCATTTTCCCCCTTTAGTCGAAATTAGCTATCTTTAATGTATCAACGCCACATGCCAACACAGATAGCGGAAGGATTTTTTATATCATCACTGTTATTTCGAACGAAGTCATAACATTTTATCTTCAATATGCGTTGTGTGCTTTTTTTTACAAAATTATTATACCTCTACCGAAACTGATTTAAAAACAAAGAGCTGATTTAATAGTTTATATACATAAAAGAGCCAAATACTGAACGAAGCAGCTTGTCGAGCAAAATAAACGCATATGACCTCATTTTTCGATCATAATGGTACTCACGTTAAAAGAAAATGTTACCCTACCGATGAATCATTTCAAAGTATCATTTGTAATACAATTTTCTGATCCCTTTTTGAGCAATTTAATGATGGGTTTTATAAACATTATAAAGTATTTCCGTGACATTTTTAAATCGTTAATTATATAGTTTTTGATTATATTTTTAATCATCATGATTTTAATTTTTCTCCGTTAAAAGCAGCACCTTTTGATTATTTTAATTCACTTTATTTTGAGCCAAACAAAATTTATCGAGCTCTCGCAAAGAAAAAAAGAAACCATTCGAACTTAAATTTATTTTCATTAATTGCCACTAATTTTTGGGCTTATTTTTTAACCAATCTTTTTATTTATTCGATTCAATCGCTCAAGGGATAGATCAGATTTTAATCTTTAAAAATAAACTGAGAAGACTCATTTTGGTGATTTTTACAAAAAATGATCATCAAAATGATAGCTGGAAACAATTTTAAATAAAATTTATATACATTAATACAAATGGTTTTATTTTTATTGATATATTCATTTAAAAGTTGTAGGGATTTTTGTAGAGACAATTTTTTTAACGCGTAGGGAAAAATAGGGGTTTTTTCGGGCTGCTTGAGGACTTTTCAAAAAAGTTTATAACATCACTGGTTACTTAACAGAAAAAATTTAAAATTGATTTTAATCACCAAATTTATAGAATCAAGCAAATTTGTTGATATTGCCCCTATAAAATGATTATATTGATTACTAAAAATTGTAAGAATTTAAAATTTTGATTTTTTTTCAATAAATTATATTTTTAATTCTAATTGAAAAAATGATCAAAAAACTTTGCCATTTCAAACAATGTGTTAATTGATTGATTGAATTATAGCTCAGGTTTTGACAATTCCCAACAACAATTCTACAAGTTTAAATTATTTTATTTTTAACGAAAAAATCAATAATTTTTTTTTTATTTAATGAATATTTTAACCAAAAATGTATTTCTAAACAACTAAAATGTTAATTTAATCAAAATTATATTTCCAACTAAAAAAATAATTGACTTAATTATCACATTTTAATTAAATTAAAATATTTTTCAAACTATTTTTTTTATTGATAAAAAACTACTGAAAATGTTTTCTGTGTATTCTGCAGATATGTATGAATTCTATTTTATATTTATATGGGAGCAACGACGCCCACTTCTCCAATCTAGATCACTTTTGGCTAAATGTTGTGTATTGATGACCAAACTATTTGTACAAAATTTGAATAGTTTTACTGTTACTGTTCTCCAAATTTAAAGAAATCTTTGTTGCCTTTGTATAGGAGGTGCCACGCCCACTTGAAAATTTAAAAATATTTATAGCCGATGTTAAGTGCTGGATAATCAGGAAGTTCAGTAGTTTGGGATTCTATAAGGAACAAACATACAAACAATTCTATTAAAAGAATCACAAAAAACAAACTATTTTTTGCTCTAGCATTCTATTTTAGTATAGATATTTTTGATGTAATGTTGTATTTATTGTATTAGTAATGCCACATGATTTTTTTAAAATATGACGACACAAGCCGAAATAATAGTAATCAAGGCAACGCTAATCAAAGGCTTATATCGTTTTGTAATGGAACTCCTCAACACAAATTATTTAAAGAGAAAAGCAAAGCAGTAAAAGTAAAAACAAATCACTTTTGTTTGCGAAAACTAACACATGCTTTTCAGCTGAACCCTATTTAGCAATTAATCAAATGGTCTTAACCTTTAAATTATAACGCTCGCATAAATTTTGTGAACATAAGACTTAAATCTGTTAAGAACTTTTATCCATTATTAACGATTGACTAATTAATATTGATTTTGTTTGGAAAAACAGATGTATCGAATTAATTAGTTTAATACTAATAAAAGAAATTAATTAATTTTTTCTTTATAGTGACATAAAATGTAATATTTGCAATAAAATATAGAACAAATTATTTTCGAATACTTATCTGTGGCTTTATGGAAGAGTAGCTTAAGTCGATATAAGAAAAATGAAATTATTAAAAATAGAAAAGGTTCGAAATATTTAATATTTACTAAAACATTTTTTTTTAACTAGTTACTTTAAGCCTCTAATTAAGCTGTAACTTATACGATAATATACAGACTTCAAGCAAAAAATCCTCGAATAAAACTGACGATATCACGAAACTACAGTATTCGTCATAAGCTACTTTTCAATGTTGGCACAAATAAAAAAAAAGTAAGAGTGCTATATAAAGTTGTGTCGAATCTGTAATACAGCGTCTTAGACCACTCACCGACTTACAGACATTATCAGACATCATACAAAAAATTTTGACTACATTTTGTAGTTTAAAGCACATTTTCGTGTTTAAGCGGCAAATCATGTATGTATTTTTTATTTGTAAAAAAGCAAAAAAGTCTACATATTAAAATAAAAAAAAAAAAAAAATAAATAAAAAACAAGTAAGAGTTCTATATTCGGCTATGCCGAATCCTACATGCCCTTCAACTTAGTGAAATGAGAACAGAAACGGAATGACAAACTCTTCCTTCGGTTAAGGGAATGAAAATCAAACACAAAAACAGGGGGTTTTTAGACAAAAATTAGAGGCAATCGTAGTTTAGTGCTCATATCTTATGAACCGACCTGGCTGAATTTTAATAGCAAAATAAGCGGAGCATATGCGCAGAACTATACAACAACCAAGTTCTCATAAATTCCAGGGTCTTCGGGAAACCCAGTTCAACGGACAGCCGGACATCGTTAAATCAACTTCGCTACTTATAAGAACCCAGTTACGGAGATTGAACGGTTATTATTCGACCGGTTTTAACCGGTTATTTTAGTTCTGCCTAAGCCGATTAATTTAAAATGTGTATTTTTCGAAAATCGAATAAACCGGTTATTTTGGTATAATAAACCGCTTATTTTAATAATGTGTTATTTATAAACGTTTTCCTAGCTCTTGTTGTAAATGTACCCGCAATTTCTTAATATTTTAATGAAGAATGTCAAAACAAAATGTAACAAAAGGCAAAAAAAATTATGAACAATGTAAATACAAATCGCTTATAAAAGCGTGTGTTCTTTTAAAGAAAATACACAAAACTATTTAAAATACTACAAAAAACTGTTAAGTTAAAAAGTTAATAGTAATTTGTGCGAGAGTATTCTAAATGTTAAATATACTTTTATATAAATGTTATCTCTGGATATATTTGAAGAGATAAAGTTAAGTGCCGGAAGTGCCCTAAAATGATAAGTTGCAAAGGTTCTTCCACGACACGACCTTTTAATCGCCTCTAATTAGATCACATGCTTGACACTAATGCACTCCAAATAAAACTTAACTCCGTTCGAAGTAATTCTAAAGAGACGACAAATAATACTTTACTTAAATACGCAGCCAAAAAATAATCATTGGCACTAAAAACTCTTAAGTAGAATCAACGATATGGAAAAAATTCATCAGTTTTATTTATTTAAACTCCAAGAACTAAAAAACAAAATTAAAGGAATCAAACAATGTGATGGAAAGTTTTAAATTTTGGTCGACGAAGTGACAAATATTTCATACAAAAATCATGTTGATATTACTATTGGTTTCTATAATGCTGAAACAAAATATTTTGGAATACATAATCCTGGCTAAGAGGTTTTGTTTGCAACTTTTCAAAAATATGGTTGAAGTCTACTGATTCATATAGACTCGCTTAACCAACAACAAATTAAAACTCATTTCAAATAAATTTGGGAGAATATCTCAAATAATAAATTTATTAAATTCCTATAGTATTTTATTTGCTGTTGCAAGACGTTTGTCTAAGTCAAACATCATTTAACAATTTCTAAATTGCATTATACAATTATCTACTGACAAATAAAGTTTATTAAATAAATATAAATTGTAAAAAATGGAGCTAAAGTTTGATTAATTTCTTGGATTTTATCATTAAATATTTGAACATACATTAAGTTTATGTATTTTGTTGGCTCCGTACTAAAGTTTGTTCCCGGGATTTCTCGTCCCGTTTTCAATTGTTTTCAATTCCCGCTTTCCCGGGAATTAGTAGCGGGATTCCCGGGAAATTTTTTAATACTTTAGTAAATCTATGTCGCACTAGTGCCTTTAGTAGTTTAATCCAACTTAATTTCACCACAATATTTAAATCTACTACAGTTTAAGGCGTATTAGGCTAATTTTTAAGAATGGGCTTTGTATAGGGCCTATGATAATTAAAGGCCTATCTTCACGAAATTTTATTTCTTGTCTTAGCACACTGAAGTGTAAATTTTACAATAATATTATAAGGTCTTGCGGCTTAGGGCGTAGTTAAGTGTTTTCCTAGATTGTGCTTTATATGCAGCATTTCAAGTAATTTTGAGTCTTATGAAAGTAGAATATGCTAAATTTCACAACAAAAGCAGTATTCGTTAGGCTTTTAGCCATACTTACATGATTTACAAGATTGGTCTAAACAAACATGGAGCCGTAGGTAAATTATGGACCGACATTCACGAAATTTGGTGGCTTATAAAACGAATTTGTGGAAATTTAATGTCAAATTTATGTTAGTTTTTGTGGAGTTTTTAGGGAGGTAGTTCCACATTTCGTCGGTTGATAATTTAAATGTCGTATGTGGATTTTTTGCGGTTTTGAGTTATGATCGATTCCTTAGGTTTTCCGACCTGATCTTTCATTTGACGTAATCAGTTTTTCGATATCTCATACGCTTTTCGAGATATGGAGTGTTGGGTTTGTCATATGTGGAATAGGCTGAAGCAATTTTCAAATTAGATGTGTTCAAACTCAATTTACTCGAAACTATCGGAATCCACATACGACAATTAAATTATCAGCCGACGATTTGGGTACATAACTCTTTCCCTGCTGAAGCGATTCTGCTGGAATTCACTCCCAAACAGGCTAGAAGATTTAGAAACAATTTGACACCCAGAAGACTAAATCGGCTCAGAATTAATGAAGGATTCACAATAATATTAAAAAAAGATTCACATGGAATGACAAACACCTTCATACACCACTGCTAAACAAAATTTATCCTTCCTGCTGAATTTGTTAAACGGTAAAATTGTTTTAAAATGCCTATTTCGTAATGTTGTGCTTTCAGTTCCTAATCGCCCTTTCAGAAATTTTATTGCACTAAGACTTTAATACTTTCATTCTAATTATGCAAATGAGCCCTGAATTTGACAATGTATATACGTATATTGATTTCTATGATCCTATTGGCATCAAAATAACCTCTTAAGTATCTTAAAATTACTTTAATCTTAAATTTTTTACGTTTTTGTTATATAATGGATACTAGATTTAATTATTTTAACCGTAATAGTCAGTAAGAAATATTAGTTTCATTGGAGAAATAAGTAAATAAATAAATAAAGAAATTTGGACGGGAATCCCGGGATCCCGGCAATTTGATATTTATTTCCCGCTTTCCCGGGAATCCAAAAAGTGCGGGAATAAAAAAACTCTACTCCTTACCTTAAATTAACCCTGTTTTTTTAAACTAGCAGCTATTCGGAATATTCGAAAACTGGTTTTTAAAAAAAGTCGAATAATCGATCTCCCTAGACCCAGTATATACATTAGAGTGGGACGACTTATCAATCGATATTGTGCTATCGATTTTTCGATAACTTTTGGCATGTGGAAAAAAGTTCCAAAAAAAATCATTTTCGAGGCGCACAAATTTAAATTTTTCACTTTTTTTCAACTTTTATTTTTTTTGTACGCTAAAAACGAATGCAGTAGCAGTTAAAAAAAGATTTTTCTTCAGGTTTTGCACGAGTTTTTGTCGAAAAACTTATTTATTTTTACGCGTCAATTTTTAAGGTTTTTTTTAATAGGTATGTTAAAAAAAAATTCGCCAAACCAATTTTTATGTATTTAAGCCCGTACCAAATATCTAATTTTTAAAGAGATTCGCACGCTTAAGGCGATGGTGATACCATTTTTTCGAAAAAACTAATTTTGAATGAGTTTTTGTCGAAAAATTAATTTCTTTCGATAAGAAAAGACATATAAAAATATGGGGGATTCCATGTCAAGTGACCCAACAACGATGTCTGCCAATTTGGATGAAAATTGCATCAAGGTAAGTCCTATTGGATAGTAGTTTAGACAATTTTCAAAAAGATAGGTCAAAAAGTTTCCTAACTCAGAAAATTTTGTCAAAATTTGACATTTTGGCCAAACAGGTGTTCTTTCTGATCCATGTAACTTATTATCTATTGGTACCTAGAAAAAACTTTTGTTGGAATTTTGGTAATAGGTAGTAGTTATTTCACACGTGACCTGGTAAGCAGGTATAATTACAATTGTCATTATTCTGAAAACCTCAATAAGTACTTACTAGTAATGACCTCAGTAAATACTTTTTACTTCTATTATTTCACTACTGAATATTTGCTTACAAATAATCAGTTCAATAACTATTTATTAGGTTTATAAACAGTTTTAATATGTTTTATACATAAATTCTTGTTTATGCTTATATTTTCGTTTTGCCAACTAACTAAAAAAAAACTAGTTATATTTGGGCTTCTAGTAAATATATAGTAAGTACTAACAATTTAACTTACTGGTAGTTAAATAATAACTAAATATGTTTTGACTACTAGTAAGTGTATTGTAAGTACTGAATTCTGTGGACAACTCGAACAAAAATAAATAGTTGTTCAGCCGAAAAATAAGTAGTGTTTATTTTTCTCCAACATTACTTGCTAACTAACCGGGTAAGTATAGTTTTTGCTGGGTATTAGCAAAATTTGTCTCAAATAAATTAAATAGCTATTTCTTCAATCTTTCGAAAAAAATATTTTTTGTTTTTTTTTAATTTAAAATTTTTTTTTTTTAAATTTAAAATTTTTTTTTATTATTTTTTAAGCGGGTACTTTTTTTTGCCCTTTAAGGTAGTTCTGGTCGATTTTCGTACTTTTTAATCAAAGAGCATTGGTCGTTCTTCAAGGATTTGAAGATACATTTGAAGTCTGGGGAATTCGTTATTTCGTTTGACCGATATTGTTGAAAATTTGTGTCTAAACTACTCTCCAATAGGACTAATTTCATCCAAATCGCGAGACACCGATTTCAAAAGTTGGGTCACTTGACATGAAATCCCCCATATAGTAAAAAAATGATATCGCCATCGTTTTTAGCGTACAATTTTACAATGGAAAGGTAATATTAAAAAAAAAAAATTTATTAAGCCAATATTTTTTATTACCTTTAAAAAAAATCTTAAAAATAAAAGTTGAGAAAAAGTAAAAAATTTAAATTTGGGCGCCTCGAAAATAATTTTTTTTATATGTTCTAATGAAACTTTTTCCTCATGCCGAAAGCTATCGGAAAATCGATGGCACAATATCGACAAATGTTTGTCCTTACAAATCGGGCCACCCTAATATACATAAATACTTTATAGGGTCTAAGATCAATACTGTAGAAATTACAAACTGAATGATAAACTCATACATAACCTTACCACCTGCGTTGAAGGTTATAAAAATATCAAAAGAATTTTAGGTTAATAAAAATGAAGAAAAAGGTTATAACAATATTGATTAGAAAATGTATCAAGGTTTAAGGTTTGAACTTCAACTGGAATTATAATAATAAATTAACAATTTGTATATACACAAGAATGTGTATGTAAGAAAAAGAAATCATGTATCCTGAAATTAGAATTGATATATTCTTAAAAGTATCGAATAAATAGGGGTAATTTCTTACACCTAAATATATTTACTTACACTTCCTTTTCTCTTTTGTATAATAATCACCAATGAGTACGTGTGTCTGTAAATAATTTATTCTGTCGTTTTTGCTTGTTTATGTTGTTTAGAAAGGACCATTTGCAGCTTTAGGATTTTTATTTTAAATAATCATACCCAATATAATAGAGAATTTAGTACGGTTGTAATTTGAAAAAAGGTTGAATTTGATTTTTTATTTTCTAAGCCCCTTCTATATTAAAATTGCACATGCTTTAAATAACCTATAGAGGATAAAACCCATATACTACGGGTTGTCATTTTATATGTTTTGTCCAAAAAAAAAAACGAAGAAAAAAATTTTTTTTTTCTTTAAAAACAATATTTTTTTTGTTAAAGACCAATTTATTATTTAAAAAATCTTTCTTTAAAATAAAGTATTATATGGTAACATTCTTTTTTTGTTAACTAAAAATGATGTATAGTTAAAAAAGCTCTGTTGTTAGATTATGGGGTCTTAAAGCTTAAAAGGCTTTGAATGACGGCAACATATCTATATACAGTGCCAGCTCGCTAATCCGAATTAATGATTGCAGACCCTGATTCTGATTAACGAGATATTGGGATTACTGGATGTGCTGTAATTATGCATTAAAATTCACTAAAACACAAGCCAGGATTCAAAAACAAATTTTTTTTATTCTTATTAATCAAGAATGACAAAATTAAAGTTTTTTTAAATATTATGTTTTTTAAACATACACTCAAAAGAAAAATCAACCCACCCGTACTCAAATCAATCCGAAGCGGTATCAATAGCACAGTGAGTACGGAGTTTCTTGAATCAAGTACAGAAATATTGATTTAAGTGCGATTATTCAATCGCGAAATACTTAACTTATCCATATTCAATCCATGAATGCCAGATTTGACGATTATTGTGTACAAAAATGGTAAATTTACAAACGTTTTAATATAATCTAACATTTTATTTTAGATTCTTAGAAACACTTTCATTTATTTGATTGGCAGTAATTTTCTTATCTTAGCTGATCATCATATAAAATACGATTTTTTTTTAGCACAAGGAATATTTTTAAGAGTTATATTTGATCAGTTAGTACTGTTTTATTACATCCATTTTACAGTCTTTAGTCTGGCTTTACACTATGAAAGTTTTCTTTCAAAAAGTCTGAGTTAATTTCAACAGGCGGACGGACAGACAGACAGCCGGATTTGAGCTTTGCTTCTTATAAGGAGCCAGAATATAAATACTTCATAGAGTCTTAGATCAATATTGTAGAAATTACAAACGGAATTATTGAGTTGTATATGCCCTTTTACCTTCGGCGAAGGGTATAAAAAGCAGAAAAATAAAAATTCGGTTAATCGAGCTTGCAATCAATGCGGACTATAGAGTACTATGTAATACGTCATAAATTAAATTCGGATTACTGGATAATTTGGATTAACCACCTTCGGATTAGCGAGCTGGCCCTGTATATATAAACGTTTGTGCCGTGTATGTGTCCCTAAAACTCAAGATCCGCTGGACCGAGTGAAATGTTGATATATTTAAAAAGGATATATTGAAAAGCTTTCATTTTAATTCGTAACTGCAAATTGCTCGACGAATCTGCAATGTTTTTAAAGTTACTAACACAAAGCCCAAGATCTTGAGTCGGGACTAAAATGAGCTTTATTAGCATGAGCACAGTAGACAGTAGGGTATTCATTTAATCGCACTTTTGCTTTAATCGGTTAATCGCTCGATTAATTAACCGAGGTTTTGGTTTAATCGGTTAATAATCGGTTAATTGTGTAATTGATCGGTTAACCGATAAATAAAGTTGGGTTTATAAATTATTTAGTAATTTTAATATATAATAATGCAAAAATTATTTATTATTTAGAGTTTATTATTAAAAAAAGCAATAAGAAAACAAACATAACAATTCTCGAACTAACATGAGCAAACAAAAAAATAATTCATAAATATGTAATACTTTGTTTTTAATTAATACATAAATATTATGTAGTAATTAAAAAAGAAAATGTTAGATAATTTTATTAGTTATTTCAATAGTTTAAGGAGACCTTAAAAGAAATCTTTTAGAAAAATGTTAAGAATTCTTTCACTTATCGTTGATGCTGGAGAAATCGCACGCAATCAATAATACAGAATATATCATTTCTCAGTGCTTTTCTTGGATTTCTCTAAACGTATAAAATCTTCCATTATGTCATTAGAGTCCTGTTTTAAATTTTTAACTCTCTAATTGTTTCGGTTAATTCTGTTAAAAGATTGATATGCGAAAATATGAGAAGAAACAAATAACTAAACACATACATACATATGGGAAGTTCCAGCGAAATGTCTCCTTTTTGTAATGTAACGCCAGAAGTAATTTAAATTGGTTCTCAAATATTTTATATGTATAATTTACTTTTTATATGTTGTGTGTAAAGCGCAACTAGCTCTGCATTCATTTACAAAAAGGATATTTTTTGAACAACATGGCACTAATACAAGCTTATTAGCTTTCTGGCGTTACATTACAAAAATATGTACCTTAAACGAGCAAAGCATAAACGCCGGCGCATATTTTTGCTTATATCTTCAAATCCTTAGGGTTGATTGTTGTAAATTTTGTGCGCTGCTTCATTACTTTTTAAATATAGAAAAACCTCATTACAAATTTGACTTCTTCATTTAATTTTTTTTCATTTTGTCGTACAAATACCACGTCACGTTACAATCGAAATGCCCATATATAGAAAAGTACGTGAAACTAAAAGCTTTTGCCAGCAAGGAACTATTAAAAATGAAGATCACTGAACACCTTCTTTTTTTGTATGAACAAATATTTTGTAAACGCATACCTTTTGCATATGAGACGAAACAAATAATTAAAAACACAAAAAATATGTTATAATGCTACAAAAAATTAAAAATTTTGTTACGTCGATTAATCGGTTAATCGACTGAAATTAACCGGTTTAATCGTTAATCGAAATTAGCCAATTTCAAATTAATCGATCAGTTAATCGGGTAGTAATTAATTAACGATTAACCGAATGAATACCCTAATAGCTACTATGTCATGGTTGCACTGGTCCCAGATAAACCCCCTTTGAAAGAACTCTTATATGAATCTTAACCTCATAATATAATTCTGTTTTGTCGGGTCCATGATTGACCATGGGTCACAAATAGGGTACAATCTCGAAAATGTGTCTTTGGTTATATACTGTGGCCTAGATTATAAAATGGTCGAGCTTGACGGACTATACTTTGATAATTGTTATCATTAAGGGTATTTAAAAGAACATATTTACGTAATGTGGCTTATTCTCCGACTAATTATTTTTGGCTATTTTTAAAATTTTTCACACTTCAAATTGTTTCGGTTAATTCTGTTAAAAAATTTATATGAGGAGATATGAGAAGAAACAAATAACTAAACGCATACATAATAAAAGTACGTGAAAAAAAGCTGTTGACAGCAAACACTTTTAAAATGAAGATCACTGAACACCTTTTTTGTTTGTATGAAAAAATATTTTCAAGAATATATGAGACGAAATGTGTTACAATACTACAAAAACTTAAAAATTTCGATACATCGGTTAATCGACAGAAATTAACCGACTTAATCATTAATCGAAATTAGCCAATTTCAAATTAACCGATCAGTTAATCGGGTAGTAATTAATCGGTTAATTATATCTTTTACTTTATAAAATATTGTAGTGAGATTTTTTTCAACTTTTTTCTAGCATTGAATATTATAATAATTAATACATAAAATTGTAAATCTAGAATTTAATATTAGCAAAAAATTATATTTATACTCTTATACTGGCTATACTCGAGTGCCCTTTTTAAGGGACAGTGTATTATATATAACATTTATGCGTACTATTGTTTATTTATAGTTTGATTATATATATAAAAAAATTTTGATTAAATAAATATTACAAAAAAAAAAAAAAAAAAAAAAATTGATCGGTTAACCGGTTACAGTTAACCGAATGAATACCATAGTAGACAGCAAAATGCAAATTCCGAATTTTGTAGCTTATTGTTATTAAAAAATTGTAAGACTTTTGTGTGGCCCGTTAAGATTTGTATGTCACCCTTTAAAATATTAGTATGCCTTCAGTCCTTTCTTTGCATAAGTTCGACTTACAGAGCTTTCTCAAGCTTATCATTTTTACTAGTAAGATTAAATATCCTAGACAGTGTTGCCAATTTTAGTGGCTAGATTTAGCCATTTTTCACCTTGTTAAGCCATTAAAAAATGAGTTTAGCCATTAGCCATTTTCCAACTTGCTTAGCCATAAAAATTTGTTCCGCTTTTTTTCTTTGAATATAATAATATTTATTTTCTTATAAAATTGCATTAAATTGCTAAAAGTAAAATAAACATTTTTAACAATTAAAACGCATTTAATTTCAATATTTCAATATTAATTTTAAGGGCCGATGTTGATTTTGAATAAAACACAAATTATTTAGGAAATTATTGTCATTTCTTTTTATTATAATAATATTGGTATGGTCCAATTATGTATGAAACAAAATATCGGCAATTTCGGCGGCACAGCTCCATCCGATGGTCCAAATTTTCGATTACGCTGCGGCATAATTGAGGTTTTCTGCCGTTAATGTGCCGAATTATCTCATCCTTTAGCTCTTGAATTGTTGCTGGCTTATCGACGTACACCTTTCCTTTAAATATCCCCAAAGAAAGAAGTCTAACGGTATCAAATCACATAATCAATTCACATCGCCACCACGTGTGATAACACGGCCATTGCATTTGTCGCGCAGAAGAGCCATTGATTTGTTAGCTGTGTGGCACCGTCCTGTTAAAACCACATATCGTCCACATCCATATCTTCCAATTCGGGCCATAAAAAGTTCGTTATCATCCCACGATAGCGAACACCATTCACAGTAACTGCCTGACCGCCCTCATTTTGGAAAAAATACGGCCCGATGATGCCGCCAGCCCATAAACCGCACTAAACAGTCACCCTTTGTGGGTGCATTGGTTTTTCGACAATCACACTTGGATTATCATTCGTCCAAATGCGGAGATTCTGCTTATTGACGAATCCACTGAGGTGAAAATGTGCCTCATCACTGAAGATGATTTTCACGATATGCATTTTGATTTGAACGCCCATTTTCATAATAAGCCTGAATAACTTTAACGCGTTGCTCGATTGTTTATCTTTCCATGGTTCAAATTGAGTTTCTGAAATTGAGAAATGTTAAAAGATGTTGTTTGTTGTGCTTAATTCCCTTTTTAAATAATTTATAAAAAATACTGAAATTTATTGTTGGAGGATAAGCTGTTCCTATGCGCATTTCACTGGTTGCTTAGGCCAGATCATCAGGAAACGTTCTCCTAAATAATTTTAGAAAAGCCAAAGCTATCAGCAAACAAAACTACAGAGGGAATGAGAATTACCTACAAGCACTCAAAAAGTCTTGTTTACAACGATATCAAAGCTTAAACAAAATACCAAACAATAAATCAGTGATGAGTTTTATCTTTTCTTACATTTCCCGCTACAATTATTTGGAATTCTCCCAACATTAATTGTAGTTGTAAGTGGGTAAAGAAAAAACATATTAAAAACAAAAACAAAGTGCTTTTATTGTTTTCGCAAGAAATCAAAATAAAAACAATTTGCCAGTTCAGTTTTTTTATGCACGTGCACTTGCTAAAATTTATTATCAAAGTTGTTTGTGGGAATACTATTATTTATTAAGAGAAATGTCAAATGAAATGCAGAAAAGAACTTGATGTTTAGGTGTGGTTCACATTCAACATCGGCCCTTAAAATTTATTCACCCGTTAGGTTAAATTTATCAACCGTTAATTCGATTTTATTAATTATGTTAATATTTTTACCATAACAATAAAATATTTTTTATCTTTTATTATTTTTTTTAGATTTGGACTCAGAAGGTTTATGATTTACGATTATGATTTACCTTCAAAATAATTAGTATTATGGATACTTTTTTGAACTATCACAGTATTTAGAAGAAAACAAATTGCTTAATGACTGTCACTATGGCTTTCGAAGAGGATGTAGTACAAAGGAGTTAATGCTTCCTAGTGTCCAAAATTGCATATGTAAAATGCTAGATGAAGGTAATAGTGGAATTACTGGAATTTTCTTTGACTTGTCGAAAGCGTTTGATATGATTGACAATAACATCTTGATTCAATAACCTTAATATTTTGGAGTTCGTGGTAATGATCTGTTGCTATTTCAGTCCTACTTAAAAAAAAGTATGCAGTTTGTACAGATCAATAAACATAAGAGCAGCTTACGTCAAGTTAAGTATGGAGTGCCCCAGGGAAACGTATTAGGACCCATGCTTTTTGTAATAAATGACCCCTGCTTTTTGTTATATATATAAATGACATCCAAAAATTAGAGCTAACAGGAAAGATGTTTATCTATGCTGATGACATATACCCTTTTTTTTATCCGTATAGATATGAGAGTGCAATCAAGCCCAATATGGAGCGTGATACATCTCTTATAATTGAGTATATGCGGATAAACAAACTTTTTATTTATCCAGAAAAAACTAGATTTATGCGATTTAGACCACATGTCCGTTTTAACACTAATTTCAGCATATATATTGATGGCAAACAAATTCAACAGATATCCTCAGTTAAGTATTTAGGACTACATTTACAATCTAATCTTGCATGGGATCAATATATAAGACACCTAAAGTCTAAAATATCACCACGATTGGACTTTTATATGAGTTTAAATACAAATTTGACCAAAACACGAAGTTATTGATTTACCAATGTCTGATTCGAAGTAATATTAACTACTCGTATTTAGCTCTAATATATGCACACAAGAAAAATGATGAAATGCGTTCCCTGCAACGACTTCAGAATAGAGCATTAAAAACTTTTGCAAACTTGCCAATGATTTTACCTAAAAAAATATAATCCTGCATCATATTTTTTAAACGCTTAACTTTGTGTTTGCTGGGTAAACTTGCTCTCTTCACTAACAGCCGTACATAAACAAGAGCGGAAAGCGGAACGATTTCTTTAGCGTAGCTTTTACGCTGATATGCCATACCTAAATAAGAGCGTCAGCGTTGTGCCATAAACAGTAGTGTTAACTTTCGTGCCGACTAAAACCCTCATAAAAGACATAAGAAATTGAATTAAGACCGCTAGTTTGACCTAAAAATAGCTAGTTTGCCATTATTTATTATCAAACAATAAAAACAGGGTTGTCAAAACAACAAATATAGCAGCCCTGTTTATTTAAACGCGCTGTCAAAATCGGATTTACCAATTGCAAAGCGCTACCGTTGCGTTGCCGTCGCGTTGTTTCGGTATGCTTCATACAAATTGTATGGGCATGAGGATTTTTGACAGCTAGAAAACGCGTTCCGCTCTTGTTTAGGTATGGCTGTAATACTCAAAGCAAAACAACCACAGCCTAAATTTTGCGTATCAATGCTATAAATATAGTTTTTTTTGCTAAAAGCCTTAATTTTGGATCTATTTCTAATAGTCAATCTGTTACAATCGAATTTCTCCCCCTTTAATCTCCTACACTTTAATGTTTTCCCATTGTCGTTTATGTCCATATGCAAGTTGTGTTTGCTTTTGCCTTCTCCTTTTTCTGTTACTTTATTTGCTTAACATATTTAACATAAATATTGTTGCATTTAAGTCTGGGAGCACATAACAACGATGAATTGAGCTTTAGAAAAAGAATCAAGGGATTTTTTTTTCTGAATAATAAACGAGCAAAAGACTTATGTATTTCATATCACCATTTTACGAAAAAAAGAAATATATATAGTAAATAAGTAAATGAGAGAACGAAAGAATCAAGTGAAAATGGAAACATTTTAAGTCCCTATACTTTTTTATTCACACAACAAGTGACACACACATATGAGGAGCCGCAGAACAAAACGTACTTTTTCACACATTTAAAATTTTTGGGAAATTGAGGATTATTTATTTCGACCCCTTAAAAAACTGCATGAAGCTGGAAATGGAAACAAGTTTTTTGCTTACCAAAAGATGAATCAAACGGCCGTAAGTCAACACATTAAATCTCAAGGATGTTTAATATCAAACCAATTTTATATCGAAAAAAGTACGTTTTGTTAAAAAAAATGAAAAAAGTACGTTTTGTTAAAAAATATAGAAAAAGGAACGTTTTGGTGTGCGTTTTTTTAGACGATAATATTTTGACTGAATGTTTTTAAACCTGAACCATTAAAGTAAAAAATAAATAAAATATAAGTAAAATGAAAACTTTATTATTTTATTTCAAATTAAATAGAAAACTAAACAATTCTTTTTTATAATTTAATACAGATTTTAAAGTTATTAAGTAGGTATAATACTTTTTAAATAGTTAAATTTTTTCCCAACGTCGTTTTCAAAATGTTGAAATAAAACTCGCAATATTTACTTTTTTTAGCATTTTTAAATTTTTGCTTTTTACGTATTCCCATATTTAAATTTTCTACAGATTCTTGTAATTCTTCCATGTTTTAATTATACTATTGTATTAATTATTTTTTTCATAACACTCATTCACCAAACAATAGTTAAATTATTGCAATTATTGGTGGATATTCTCGAAAACGCGTCGAAGAAATACAAATTTACATTAAAACAAAAGCAAAGTTTAAAAAATAGTTTTTGTTTGTCAAACATTTCTAAATTAAATATACATATGTACATGAGAATTTGGACGCGTTTCTCTCTCTTTAAAAAACGGTAAATTTTATGATAAACAAAAAAAAATTTCTTAAACTTTGTTTTTGTTTTAATGAAAGTTTTCACTTTTTCGACGCGTTTTCAAGAATTTATAATTCAACAGTTAATTTTAACGAAAATTAAATGACATAAATAAACGTCAAACAAATTAAGAATATTAAGAAATGTTATGTTATTAAAACAACTACTCGTAGAAATGGCAAAAACAATGAAAAAAGCACGTTTTGAAAAATACAAATGCAAAATGTACGTTTTGTTATGCATCAATTTTTTTAGATCCCATTTTCTTGGTAAAAAAAAAAAAATAAAATATACTAACTAGATTTTTTCTTAAAGATTTCAACCCAAATATTATAAAAATTTAAAAAAACCAATTTGTAAAAAAAATGCGAAAAAGTACGTTTTGTTCTGCGGCTCCTCATATAATTGTACACTCGCATATTAACTAAAGTAACTTAAATTATCATAAATATAAGAGTTTCTCTTCCTGTACACAACGCCCAACGCACTGAAACAACTTTTGTACCATTTTATTTTGTGCAGATCTTTTCTAAGATTTAAGTTGTTTTACTTTATTGTATTTGGTCTAGGAATAGTATTTGATTGAACTAGAACAGGTATCGAGTGCCGGTGAGTACATATTTAGTAGCTCTGTGGATTTGTTATTGTATTAATGCAATAGAACGGTTGATTAAGCAGGAGTATATGTGTGTTGCTACATAAAGAATTGTTCGTTTTAAATTTGGACGCACTTAACTTTTAACCATTAAGAACAGTACCTAAACAAAAGCGGCACACGTTTTCTAATTGTCAAGCGTTGTCAAGTTGTTCAGCGCGGCGTCAACTCATTGTAGTTGGAAAATCCGATTTTGACAGCACGTTTAGTAGTGAAATTGGCAGCTTTTGTTGATAAATAATGGCAGTATAGCTATTTCTTGCTCAATCTAGCAGTTTTTATCCATTTTCAATTTTTATTATGTGAGCTTAATTAAACAAGAAAGTTAACACTACTGTTCGTGACACAATATTGACACTAGAGATGAGCGATATTTCTGTACCTGTGATTTAATCACTGTTACTGAAAAATCACGAATCACAGTTGTGACCAAATTTGTTAAGTAACAGGTACTTGCTAAGTCGTTCTTTTGGTTTTTTGTTACATACACAAATTTTTGATATTTCACTGTTTAGTGGGTAATTGCATTTCACTGTTTGTGTGGGTAATAGCGTTTTTTCAATGCAATAACAAATAATGTTGCTCTTCCTTTTATTCTCTCGCCTACTTTATTAGTATTTCTTTTTCATGTGTATATATAGAGTTCAGGGTTGTCAGTAGAGATAAGCTATAATTCTGTACCTGTGATTTAATCAAAGTTACTTAAAAATCACGACTCACAGTTTGAACAAATTTGTCAAGTAACAGCTACTTGTTAAGTCGTTATTTTCTCATTTTGTTCCATACACAAATTTATGATATTTTACTGTTTGTGTGGGTAATAGCGTTATTTGCATGCAGTAACGAATAATGTTGCTATTTTTTTTATTGACAGCAAGAAATCCACAATGTTTTTATACATGATAAAAATACCATCTTTAAAGAACTTTATTTGTAAAAATACATGTGTTAGCGCATATCTTGCTGTTTTTTAGGTTTTGAATCTATTCA